>CM053771.1:216888683-216934810 GCA_028658325.1 Potorous gilbertii | reverse complement strand
CTTCATCCGTGGGAAGGACGCTTCGCCCGGAAAAATCTTTTCCCAATTCAAGTTGATTGAGGCTGCAACGGGGCTCCCAGCCGCTTGAGTTTTGAGGTTCCCTTGAATTGGTGATGTATTCTCTTCCTATCTATCTTCTTATTATACTAGGAGTGATATTAATAGCTATTGTGTTGTCTTGTCTTTTGTGTAAGTCTAAAACCTCTATCCTGTGTATCTTCTAGAGAATAAAATTTTACTTTTACTTTTAACCGAACTTGTTCGAGAGCGTTATTTATAGGAGCGAATCCGAACTTTTATAAAAAATCACAAAACAGACAATCATTTCACTTCCTTTGGTCTTAAGTTTCTTTATGAGGCGGGTTGGATTAAATACCTTTTGGGGTTCCTTCAAAATCCAGAAGTATGATCCTATCAATGACCATTTAATCTGTATCTCAGATAATAGTCTGAACATTATTGCATGAGTTTTTAACAATATCACAATAGAATTTGTAATCAATTAATGAAGTTTTTGCAAAATGAAAAAAGGCTGTGATTATATTATACAGCATATATTTTTCTTTGTTACTTAACTTGTTCATGTTCCCTGACAAGTTCTTCAGAGGACAAGAAACTGGTCCTGTGTTGTTTCTTCTGTGTTTCCCTCACTTCATGGCACAGTGCTATGAATATAGCAGGTGATCAGAAATGTGCTTGAATGATTGACTAATCTTTCAATTAGTGGGTCAACAGATCTTTCTAAAATGGAAACGTGTGTACAGCAAGTTTTTTGGGAGCAAGGAGTGAACTTTCCACATCCTTTCTTACTCTTTCCAGCATGTACAAGGCTCTGAGAACAGTTCTCAGTCAACTTTGATTTACTATTCTGTTTATATGGATATTTTGGTCTACACTGTATACATAATGAATCTCTCCAAAGTGAAGTATATGATTACCACTCTTCATTTGTTTCCCATACAATATATGATAGTAGCTAGAACAGTGGAACAGTCAGATCTGGGTTTGAATCCCATTTTAGATACTTACCAACTGTGTGATCAAGTCATTAACCTCTCCAGGTGTCAGTTTCCTCATCTGTAAAATGGATATCATAACACCTACCTCTCAAGATTTTGAAGAAAGCACTTTGCAAATCTTAAAGTGCTAGATAAACAAATAGATTTAGTAAGGATTTCTTATTCTATTAGAAAAGTATTTCCCATATTGAAAAATTAGAAAACTGTTACAAGTATGTTGGGATTTTACCTTAATTTTTTTTCCACCTTAGAAGAAACTGAGGGCAGCTAGGTGGCACAGTGGATAGAGTTCGGGTCCTGGAGTCAGGAGGACTTGAGTTAAAATTCAACTTCAGATACTTCCTAGCTGTGTGCCACTGGACAAGTCACTTAACCCTGTTTGCTTCAGTTTCCTCATCTGTAAAATGTACTAGAGAAGGAAATTGCAAACCACTACAATATTTTTGCCAAGAAAAATGTAACTGCCATGAAAAGTCAGATGTGACTAATCTACTAAACAAAAACAAATAAGAAATTGAACAATTACATCTTATATTCTATTGCTTAAACAATCTTACTGGAATATCACTTTACTTATTTATTTTGGCGAGGCAATTGGGGTTGACTTGCCCAGGGTCACTGGTTAAGTGTCTGAAGCCAAATTTGAAACTCGGGTACTCCTGACTCCAGGGCCAGTGCTGTTCCAAGGGATACCACTTTAAACATCCTAAAAGTCCTTCCCCATGGGCTACAAGATAAAGTCTAAACAGTTTTGCAATCCATGATCTGGTTCATCTTAGATTACCTAAGCTACTGAATAGTCTTTCCTTTGGTCTCCCTGCTTTAAGCTTGTTATGTAAAATACAAAGAAAAATATAGTCACTATTTTCAAGAAATTGCTTAAGATAATTTCCCACAACTTATGACAGATTACAGATTAATAGAATATGTGCAGTGCTTGGGGAGGAAAAAAAATCAGTTTCAATTCATCTAATGCATTTTTATCATATTACAAATCTTCATTGATAAGGAATGGATCTTAGAAGTAGCTGAAAAGAAAAGCAATCACCTATCAAGGAACCAAGTTCAGAATTTAAGGTTAATTCACCTTTCACAACAAACAAAGAAATACTGGCCTATGATTTAGAGAAAGTTGAGAGAAATTGTATTTCACCCTAGAATCATCTATCTAGCTCAGCTAAGTGGCACAGTGGATAAGTGTGCTAGGTCTGGAGTCAGGAATAAGGAATCTTTCCTTATTTCTAAGTTCACATCTGGCCTTAGAAACATACCAACTACATGACCCAGGGCAAGACATAACGCTGTTTTCCTCAGTTTCCTCATCTCTAAAATGAACTGGAAAAGGAAATGGAAAACCACTTAAGTATCTGATGAGGAAAACCCCAAATAGGTCATGAAAAGTCTGATATGACTGAGAGTGCTGAATAACAAAACAGTGACATGTGAAGTTTAAAAATATGTACATTTTAAATTCCCCATAGCTTATCTTGGAATTTTTTCTTGCTAATCAGGGTCGGGGCAATAGTTTTATTGATGTGCTCAACCGCTTTTGAGACACCTTTCCCCATGTAGCGGGTCTTATCATTGTCTCGGAGCTCCAGGGCTTCATGGATACCAGTAGAGGCACCACTGGGCACATTATCTTGGAATTTTTACAAGTAAAAGAAAACCTGACCAAGGCCTTAAACATGTAAATCAGCCCAAGAACAAACCTCAAGGTAATTCTTGTAGAAAACATTATATTCCAGGAAATTTAAAATGAAATTAAGGGAAAATATTAGGCAAAACTTTAAATCACTAAATCAAGGGAAACTAAAAGTTTATAATATATAAAAGTTATACATGCAAGTAAAATAATAGCCACGAGTGCTGTAAAACTTGAAAATGCCAAGGAAGAAGAGAAAAGCAGTGAATAGCATGAATTTTAATCAGAAGCAACAAAAACCCAGAAGAGTTGTTATATCTGAAGCACTATCCAGTGATGGAAGGAATTACAATTCATAATTGTAATTTATTCTGGGCATTGTTGAAGATATGTAATGTGGTATTTTATAATATTCTTGATTGTGTTTAATGTTTGATATCTTTAATAAATGTGAGGTGAAAATATTAGATACCTAAACTAAAAGGGTTTGCAATATGTTTAGTGCTTATTACATGGCAACATATTCTGCTACTATTGTACTTAACATTCAAATATACATCAAAGAAGAACATTAAGGCAGTACCGATTTTTAACTCATTTGATAAAATGCCACAATGGAAGCTCATTTTAACCAATAACTAAAGTTCAAAGATGGGAGTAGAAGGGGGTAGAAAAGAGACCAATATGTTACCAAGCATATAACATTTGTGTACTTAGTTTTTTTAAAGAAAAGGAAAGTTCAAGAAAAGGAAATCATTTGATTGTGGGGCCTGCAAACATTGAACAATCAAAGTGAAGATGAAAGGAGATTGGGAGATTTTAAAATAAGCTGTTCCATTTAGGAAAGACAAAAGAGAAGAGAAAGAGTTATAACTTAAAAGGAAAAAAAATAACAATCTAAAAACTGGGTTTGGGAATATGGTTGTCAGGTAGTCATTTTTGTAAGGAGTGGGATATGAATTATATATATGTAGTAGTCAAAGTGAATGTTTAATATTGGACTATTTTAGGAAGCATAATTTGGATCTTAAAAGAAAATAGGTTTTACTATAGGAAAAAAAGACAAGTCATAACAATATGTTCCCTACAGAAAAAATATTTGAGGCACAGACACTTACAAGTTTAAAATTAGAATTTGGACATTTTTTAAATCATATATCAGTTGACTCTAAAATATCAGAATTAGCCATCATGATTCCAATAAAATTAATTCTAAATTAGCAAGCATTAAGTATGATAATCAAAGTAACAATATCATGATTAAAGGAAAAATTGACAGCAAGATAATGCCAATATCAGATAACATATGCATGTGGTGGTATTGCTACTACCTTTCAAGGAAAAATTAAACTGAATTACAAAAGAATTGAGAGAGAAAAGATTAATAGCAGGAGATCTCAAAATCCCATTTTTAGTATATGATAAACAGATAAAAAGAAACAAATTACAAAATTGAATAAAATAATGAAAATATATTTAAATGACATTAATAAAATTGAATAGATTTATTAAACAATTATATTTTTATTCAAACATGCATACTTTACAAAAAACTCTCAGCCATAAATAACGTAATTGTATAAAAGCAACTATTTTAAACATTAATATTACAGACTATCATTCACTTAGAATCAGTAAGGAAAACGTGATCAAAAGATGCCACCTAAAGAAAGGCCAAAAAAATTCATTATGAGTAATTGAGTTGAAGACCAAATTATAGAAATAACAAGAAATTATATCAAAGATAATGACAATAATAATGCAACCTAGGAAAAATTATGGGATGGATGTTGTTGAAACAGTTTTTAAATCCAAATTTACTTCACTGAATACATTCAGGTCATATAGTACTGGACTTAGAATCAGGAAGACCTGCATTTGAACTCAGCCTCATACACTCAGTAGTTTGGGGACCTTGGACAAGTTACTTACTCTCTATTTGCCTCTTTTTTTCAATTATAAAATGGGGGTAATGATAGCAACTGACTTTCAGGGTTGTGAGGATCAAATGAGGTATTTGTAAAGTACCTCGTGCAGGTTCTAGAGCATTGCAGGCATTATGTGTACATGCTAATTATCACTGTTATCATCATTATATTAAACAAACAAGAAAAAGTTGTTTATGATTATAAGAAATTAGAAAATCAGTAAATAGATCCAAAACAAGCATAATAGTAGAATTCACTGAGCTCAAATAAGAAATTGGCAGAATTAAAAGTGAATAATTGAATTCATAAATAAGTTATGTAAAGTACTTTGCAAATATTAAGCTGCTATGTAAATGATAACTTATTCAATCATACACATAATTTTTCAAGAGGTAGATAAACTGAGTTTATCATTATCCAAATGAAGCAAAACAAAGGGAATGGGAAGTCATAATACCAAAATAAAAAATTATAAGAAGAAAACCACAATAAATACCAAAGAAATAAAATTGTTAGAGAATATAACATAAAGTTGTTTGCCAATAGAACTTAGAATATAAACAAAATAGATTAGTACCTTTTAAAATATGAAGCAACTACACTGACAAAAAATGATCCAAAGAAACCAATTTTAGAAAAATAAATTGAACATGCCATTAATAAGCTGCTGCATAAAAAAAAAAAAAAATCCAGCCAGATGGATCCACAAGTCAATTCAAACTACATTCAAAGAACAAATAATGCAATTCTTATATGAACTCATGCATTAAAAATACATTACGATCAAGTAGGATTTATATTTTAAAGGTACCTCAATATTAGGGATACATTTAGCATAATAAATCATATGCAAAGGGACTGTGCTATGGTCAGCATGAAGAACACCTGGTGCACATTTTGTTTTGTCACACTGCCATATTAACAAGTAAAATAAGGAAAAAATATAATTATACAAATATATTTAATAGTTCCAGGAATGCAAGCTCTAAGCAATAAGGAGAAAGAAGAAAAGGAAAGAAAAGGAAGGAAGGAAGAAAGAAAGAAAGGAAAGAAAGGAAGTTAAAGTAAAAAGCACTGCTATCTTTATTTGCAAGTGATACATGTGTGTACATGTATGTGCACACATATTGCAGTTTTATTTAAAAAATGTTGGAGAATGAACAAAAATGTTAATTGAAATAATAGACAAGAAAGATAAACTCACAAAAATCATCCGCATTTCTACATTTCACCAATAAAAAGGAGGAAAAAGTGCTATCCAGAATAACGACAATGTGTACTAAATATCTGAGAATTAACCTATCAAGATATATATAGAAAATAATTGTGATTGTTAGCTAGCACTTACATAATGCCTATTATGTGCCAGCATTATGCTAAGCACTTTACAAATACTATCTCATTTGTTCTTCAAAACAACCCTAGGATGTGGATTTTAGCCCCATTTTTCAGTTGAGGAAACAGGCAAATAGATATTAAATGACTTGCCCAGGGTCACACAGTTAGTAAGTGTCTGGGGCTAGATTTGAACTCGGGTTTTTCTGACTCTAGACCCAGTACCCTATGCCCTGTACCACCTACCTGCTTATAACATAAAAAAAAATCAACCATCAAGTAATTTTTATAGTTAACTAGAAATAAACTGAGAATTATTTATTGTTTATGTTATTTTTCTCCTTTTTTGTTAAGTAAATCTAATAAAAAATAAAGGTGACAATATTATCCAAATTGATCTACGTATTTAACATTATGCTGGTCAAATACCTATAGCATATAATACAAATTTAGACAAAAATAATATCAATTCACATAGAAGGACAAAAGATTAAGAATACAGTTAGTATAAGTCCCGATTAGTATATATAATGAATCTCCTGAAATGCTGGCAGTTTTAAAATTTATACAACAAATTTCCATCGGGTTGAAACCAATTCCTGTATTTTACACAAATATAACTTCAAAGAAATCAAATTTGAATACATGCAACTGCTTCAGGGGATTCATTGTTCACACTAATTGGGAACTAAGGGAAAATATAGAAAAAAAAAGGAAGAGAGACTTTTACTCTTAGGTTTCAATTTTACTATAAAGATGGTTATCAGTATTGTGTGGAGCTGGATAAAAATATAAAAAGTAGTAAAATAGGTTAGGCAGTAATCACATGCATACAGAAGTCTGATGTTCAATAATCCTAGCATCATGAACGGTTAGGGAAAGTATTCACCGTTCCACAAATATTGTTGTGGAAATTGAATAACAGTGTTGGGGAAATTGGGAACGGAACCAAATCTTACACTATGTACAAGAATAAATTCCAAATAGAGCAATCACTGAAATACTTCTAAACTTCCATTAAAAAAACTAGATAAAAAAAGATGATTACATCTTTCACAACTGTGAAGGGGTACATTCTTAACAAACTATGACTTGAAAGAAATTATGACAAAATAGATTAATTTAATTACATAAAAAGATAAAGTTTTTTAAAAATCAGTGCAAGTAGAATGGGAAGGAAAAACATTTTGGAAAAAAATATCTTCACATCAACTATTTCCAATATAAGTCTAACATTCAAAATGTAGGAGCTAACGCAAATTTGTCAGAGTAAGAGCTATTCTCCTAGTGAAAAATCAAAGAGCATAAGAAGCAGTTCTCAAAAGGAAAAAACACAACCAATAACTGCATGCAGAAAAGCTCAAGGTCTCTAATATTAAGAGAAATGTACATTAAAATAACTATCAGCTTTCCACTTGATCCCCATCAAACTGGCTATGTATGGCAAGACACAGGCTATTATAACACCACTGGTAGAGTTGTGACGTACTCCAATGTTTTTAGAAAGCAGTATGGAATTATATGGTGTTATAAAAATTTGTACATCTCTTTGACCCAATCATCCCAGGGAGTTTCTGACATGAGGGGAAATGTTTTATCCATATTAAAAATATTCTTAGAAGCACTAGTTATAATAGTAAAAAACAAAGCAAAACTGGGAACAACCTAGGTGTCTGTCAAACCAGAAGAAATGATCAATATGAAAAATCCAAAGAAATATGGGAAAATTAAGTTATGTAGAATGAAGGAATTCTACATAATTCTACATTCTACATTCTAAACCACAATTAATAAATTCAAAACAATTAATTTCATGTTATACACACAGTAAAGAAGGTAAAAGAAAAAAGTGGGCCATAGGGGCACTGCAATATTCAAATCAGTACACAGTTCTTTTGGGGAAAGAGTTATAATGGTAAATAAAGAAAGTTACAGACAAATAGATTCTCATTTACAGTCTCTTGTTTTGTATTTGTTGATTGCTTATTTGTAGTTGCCTACAGAAGTCAAAGCAAAATCTAAATTTAAAAAACACACAGAGATCATCTTTGGCACCAAGAAGTAGCTTGATATCACTGAAAGGACTACATAATTTTACAAATACGAATTTTAAATTCAGGGTCCAGCTTTCTGTCCATTTGTAGCACCTGTCCAATATCTATGCACTGATATAAACTCAGTGAGTTGTCTTTCCAATGCATGTCACAATCTGGGCAATATGCATTCTTCACACCCTTGGATTTTCCTGTGTGGATTGCTAGACTGCTCACTCTTGAGTTTCTACAGATCTCACCGAGGCCACCCTATATATAGTGTTCTGAGTCTCAATGCAATCGTTACAATATCCTCTAAAAACACCCATGAAAACATTGTATTTAAATGACTGTTATCTAAAAGAAGGATTAGATTTACTCTGTGTGTCTCCAGAGATAGAACTAGGGGGAAATGCTGGAACACATTAAGATTTTGACCCAAAATAAAAAGAACTTTCTAATCAAACTGTCTAAACATGGAATAAGCTATATCATCATGTTCAAGGAGAGGTGGGGCGATCATCTTCAGGAACATTACATAAGGAATTTCTTCCTAATTTGGGAGTGAAGACAAGATGATCTCTAAGGTCCCTTTCCAATTCAAAAATTCTATGATAATACAATTTTTAACATAAAAATTATCAATTTAAAGCTAATTTAAGTCAAGTAAAAATTTTCAGGAAGTCAAATTATCCTAATATTATACTAAACTGGCTAGTGGTTGGCCTATATGTTTCTCTAAGTTGTCTTCCCACTTAAGATTCTATGAGACTTGGACCAAACTGCCTTAGCGACTTACTCAGCTGCAGTCTCGGCTTCTAACATACTAGCATCCTTCCTACAGAGGACGATGATGATGCAAATATTGTCATAGAAAGCAGCAACATGTATAGGCAGCCATCCTCTTTTTTCATAAAGGGTATAATCTGCTTTGTGACTTAGTAGACAGACAGTCGCTTCTAATGAGCCAGCCTGAGCTGCAAGGTGTAGGGGTGT
This sequence comes from Potorous gilbertii, assembly GCA_028658325.1. Lineage (NCBI taxonomy): Eukaryota > Metazoa > Chordata > Mammalia > Diprotodontia > Potoroidae > Potorous > Potorous gilbertii. Next base: position 216,925,854 of record CM053771.1, on the reverse strand, counting down.
TGGACCTAAAAAAAGTGAACAGTTCAAATAGGGTTAGAAGAACAGCTGATATTTATAATATTTCCATATAATGACATATTGCTATCATATAATTATACAATGCTTCAATGCTCATGAAATGCTTTAAAACATACATTAAGTCATTTGATGCTTCTAACAGCTTTATTAGGAAAATTCATAGCTACTGCTGTCCTTGTTTTACAAATAAGCGAACTGATGCTCAGAGTAAGTAAATGACTTCTCCATGATAGCACAACTAGTAAGTGTTGGAAGTGGAATATAAACCCAGGTTTCTCCTAACTCCAGAGCACTCATTCTACTAAACCACACCAAGACCTAGAATTTCAAAAAGGGGTATAATGCGTTGTTTTGCACGTTAAACAATGCTCTTAAGTTCATCTCTTCGTGCAACACATTTTTAATAAGTGAGATTTATTCATTTTAATCTTAGGAGTATTAATTAGTGAATAAATAAAGTGATTTGAGATCTGTTCAACTAATTCAGTGGTCCAGGCCATTTTCAATATGTAATATTAAAAATTTCCTGAAAAATAAACCACTAAATAATTTAATTAGTGGAATTCTATTGGGGCCTAGCTTGTCATTATTTGTATTTAGAAATAATATGGATCCCCTCAACGGATACACACATACACATACACGTGTGTGTGTATGTATGTGTGTGTGTGTGTGTGTGTGTGCATGTGTGTGTATATGTAGAGAGAGAGAGAGAGAGTTTATATCACTGCTCCTTAACAATATAAAAAGTCTCTTGTATTGGATTTAGAAAATTCCACATGTGCTATTTGTTTTACTTAGGAAATATGAGAATGAAAGATAAATAATGACAAAGTAGAAGAAATCACATTGAAAATAAAAAGATTTTGATGATTTTAAGGTTAGGATGCATAGATATGCTAAAGTGATGTATCTTATTTAAATATCTTTCTAATTTCACCCAAATATGATGTTCTGAAGTAAGGAATCTAGTCTTTTTTTTTAAATGAGTCAAAACAAAACCCATTCCTTTATTACTGAGAAATGTTTAATCAGTAAATTTGTGTATATAAAACCACTGCTAATTGGAAAAGAAGAAAAAAAAGCTACTTAATTTGCCTACTTAGGTACTACTAAGCCTACTGCTTTGATCTATTTAGGTAGCAGGAGAACTACTTGGGCATTTCTTGGGAAGGAGAACTACTTGGGCATCACTTTTTTTACTCTTTCACCTTTTCTTATGGCAAGACAAAGAAGTAAAAGAAAACAGGGATAAGAGGTACATGTAAAACTGTATCTATTTTTTCCTACTTCGCAGTTTCTTTCTCCTATCGTAAAAGTAAGTACCCCGACATACATAGTTTCTTTGATCTGCTTTTCTAAAAGGAGAGTCACTTTAATCTAGTACATATATCATTCACTTAGCTTAGGGGAAAAACTTTAGAGAAAATACAAAGAGAGAGATAAAGATCAACAGACAGGGCTTCCAGTTGCCTGACCATAAGCAATACATATATCACAGATGAACAGAAAGATGCAACTGTCTGGCCATACATACAGTTACCAGAGAGAAAAACACCAACATGTGGGTTTTCAAAGCCAGGGGGCTCTTCAGCAGCTGCCCTGAGTCTCAATCTGGCCAAACAAATGCTTCCAATGAGTAAGCCCCAAAGTAAAACCTCACTTCAGAGTATTTATACACTTTTTAGAACCAGAGGGCATCACAACCCTTGAGAACCAGTGCATTAGAAATTAACCAAAGGCATGGGCCTCCCCTAATCAAGCTTTCCTTAATGGGTAGGCCTGTTAATGGGTAGAGATCTTTAACTCATTAGCATTATATATACTAATAAGAAAAAGAAAGGGAGAAACTGGAACAGGCCTCAAGAGTACAAAGAAACAATTGAATGAAGAAAGCTAGGAAAAGTTAGGGGGGAAGTCTTTCGCACTTTGTAAGCCTAAAGGTTGGTAATAAATGGGTATAATTCCAAGTTATGTCACACAGGATGAATCATGTACTCAATCAGTGATGCGTTCACAAAGACTCAATCTTGAAGGCTTTTCAGTTATGATTATTTTCTGTGGCTCTTCTTGTTTCCACCCAAGGTCCTCTCTGAGGAACATCAGAATTCCTTCCCAGACTTGCACAGTTCATATGACTCACAGTACCAGTAAAAGGCAAGGTCTAGTTTGTTCCTTTTCCTCATCATTGTTCTTTAGACCTTTTCCCTTTGGTTGCAGCAAATCCTGTGGTCCAAGGTTCTTTGACAAAGCAGTCTCTTTTCTCCTTTAGCACTCTGTCCCTCAGATGCTGCCACCTCTATGTGGCTCACTAATGCCCTGGTCTCTCATTTCTGTTGAGACTTAGAAACTCCATTGCCTTGCTACGCTATCACTTCCTTTGCTGCCTCTGAAGCTACTCATCCATTTACCACTTTATCTAATTCAAGAAGTATTGTAGCACTCATAATGTGAAACCCAGGCCCCAAATACCTCTAAAATAATTAACACTTGACTGGCCCTGCCCAGCTGGCACATTAAAAAAGTGCCTTAAATGTCTGTGAAGCCCTTTTAACTGAGACATCTCAGTTTTATGGTCTCTGTTCCCTCAATTCTAGGTGAGCTAGGGTGGACTGACTTCTACTCATTTCTTCCCTTCCCTAGAGTGTAGGCAGAGTACCCCACAACACACAATTAGAATCTTCAGTTGAGACTTTTTACAACTGAGGAAAACTACTTACTTTCCTTTCCATTTGAGTTCTTGCCTCCCATCATCATCACCCATTGAGACTTCCCACCCCTTGTGGCTAGAACCAAGTCATGCAAATTAATTGAAGTTAGGAGTAATCTTAATCAAGGACTAGAGGTGATAGAGTATCAAAGCTAGTTGCTGCTACCATCAGAGCTGCTGGAACCTCAAAGGCTCATGTATCTAGTAAAGTAATAAAAATGAGCATTCTACTCAAGGATTCTAATACGATTAGAATAAGGATTAGGCATTTCTTGTACCTTGGCTCCCAAGAACTGAACTTTTTACATTCTCTTCCCATTTCTTTGATCCTTCCATTCATCTCCTTTACTGACTTCTCATGGTAGAACAGAAAGAAAGCTGACTTTGGAATCTGAAAACTGGATTTAAATTCTGGCTCAGTCTCTTACTATCTATATGACCTTGAGTCAGTCACTTAACTTCTCTGGGGCTCTGTTTGTCATCTGTAATATCAGAATCACTCAAGTCTCATCTACTCTTGAACTAAAATAGGCCTACTATGTTCTATCCTTATCATCCTGTTTTTCTCTCTATCAAGTTTATTCTCTTAGTATATACTGATCCCATCTTACAGGTTCAATTATCACCTTTTTTTTTTTTAAAGAATCTCCTTTATATCCCCAGGCTTACCATGAGCTCTACTTCCATATTTTCAATAGTCTGTGCCCATTTTCAATTGGATTACCTACTGTCGTCTCTAACTCAACAGGTCTAAAACTAAACTTTTCCCCTAAAAACTAGGAAGGTAACATGGAATAGATACACTGGCTCCAAATCATGGAGAATCCTGTAGTTTAGACTTCATTTTGTAGACAAAGAGAATCCACTGGTGTTTTTTGAGTCAAGGAGTGATACATTAACAGCATTGTTTTAGGAAAATAAGTCTAGAGACTTTTTGGAAGGTGAGTTGGAAGGAGAAGAGACTGCCAGAGACATTGACTAAGAGGCTGTTGTAGTAGTGAAAGGTTGAGGTGAGCAACTTTAATGGAAAGAAAGAGATCTATTCATTCACTCACTTTTTCATCATATACTTATTAAGCACCTACTATGTGACAAAAAAAGGAAAGTCTCTAACATCAGGTACCTTTCTTTCTACTAAGGGTATGAATGGCAGAAACATTTTTTAGGAAAAACTAAGAGTTTGACTGTTCAAACCCAGTATGACCCCTGAGTTACCACTCAAGACCTATATACATCCTCTATTGGGCCTTTCCTAACAATTTCAGTGCATAGTCATCTACCTCTTCTCTGTCTATAACATTTTTAGCCATTCTGACTTTTAATCATAGTCTGCATTGCAAATAGCACTTATGTTCTTTCCAGTCCCACTGCAATAATTTTATCAGGCCCTCATTACTTCTTGCTTGGATAATTTTTTTCTGTACTTCCAGTCTTTCATACTGCTATTAGAATAATCTTCCTAATGCACAGGTTTGTCCATTTCATTCTCTATTCAGAAACTTTCACTGGCTCTTCACTGTGTATCAAATAAAATGTAAACTTCATAACATGATATAAAAGACCTCCCCAACTCTGGATCCAAACTACCTTTCCAGCCTTATAAAATGCTATTTTCCCTTTCTTATACTCTATATTCCAGTCAAACTGGACTACTCACCACCCCCTAATCCCCTTCTTCCTTTTCCCATATCTATAACTTTCATGAATGCTACTTCTAATATCTCAAATGGTCTTTCTTTACATTTCTGTCTGCTTTCAAGGCCTGACTCCTCTATTAAACAAACCTTCCTTTAGCCTCATATCCTTCTGTTTGGACTTCTACCTTCTACTTGTTCTAACACAACTGATGATGCAATTATTTTTAAGTTTGTCTTTTCGCTCCTACAAGTTTGTAAGCTCCTTTCTGTTGAGTTTCATCTTTGTACTTCTACATCCAACACATTACATGACATATCAGTTGCTTAATAAATTTTTGCTGAATTAAATTGGATTTTTAATGAACTGTTTTTTGAGAGTATATCTTACCTTCTCAAATACATTGTAAGCTCCTAGAGGGCAAAGATTGCCCGTTACTTTTCCTAAGTATCTCTTTCAGTCCCTAACACAAAGCTATGCACATAATACTCATTATTCAGGGATATTTAATGAAAAAAATAACAGTTGAGAATAGAAGGAAAGATCTCTAATTGTTGCTTAGAAGTCTGAGGCATTGCTAACTTTGAAAGCATTCATCTTTAGATCTAGTGACATTTGTTTGATTTAACTATGTAAGGCAATGGATGAAGAACAATGGACGTGGAATCAGGAAGATCATATTTCCAGTTCTACCTCAGACATTTATTAGCTATGAGACCTTGGACAAGTCATTTAAATTTTCTATGCCTCACTTTCTTCACCTGTAAAATGAGAATTGAGTTAGACTAGTTGACCTCTAAGGCCCCTTCCAGCTCTAAATCTAGAATGCTATGAGATATATTTTTAACCATTAAGAAAGTGATAATGCCAAAATCAGTCTGTTCAGATCACACACAATATTTAAATTCTGCATCAGTTTTTGGAGAGAGAGAAAAAATCTCTGAGAACTTAAGCCAAAAAATTAGTAACATCAAATGTCACAATTTTGTAGAAAATAGAAAAATACGTACTATACAGCCTTAACGAAGGACCATTACTGTGACCTTTTGTCTTTATAGATCCTTTTGTAGGTAAATTATTTACATAGTAATAAAAGGAATGAAATTTTTTAGCGTTTATGACAAATTTCAAAAAGTAAATTTTATTAATACTTCACTTATGTCTTACCATTCTTTTCCTTTTTCATTTCTGTTTTGGCAGACTCTTTTCCTAAATAGGAATGAACAAAAGAGTATGATTAACCATCACTTTATAATTAGCTAATTTATTCACAGTGTAAAACTCATAATTAAGGGAATTTGTCTGAGGATGTGTTTACAGGACCAAAAAGCAAAACTGTGATAATAGCCTTAGGACTCAGCAGTACTTCAAATCATCATGGAAAGGAGGCAGTCTGTAATGGGAGCTGAAAGGGACAGTTTTCAGAGAAAAAAACTTAGGAACTCTAATCCATTTCATATCAGAAGCTTTGAAAATACAGGTAATATTCTTAGTAGGGATTCTGTTATGTGTCTTCCTATTGAAGAAAATCTCTAGCCTTCTATGTATTAAATAATAATAGTTTGCGCTTACATGACCCTTTTAAGTTTTCAAACTGCTTTATAGTATGGTATCTCATTTAATCCTTACAACATGTATGTAGTGTGTGTAAGTACTCTTATTATCCCCATTCCATAGATGAGGAAACTGATGCTGAGAGGTTACATGATTTGCCCAGGGTGTTGCACCTGGTGTCTGAGGCAGGAGCTGAACCCAGATCTTCCTGATAAGTTTCTTTGTTTGGGGCAGAGGTGGGCTAGAATCAGCTCTAAGAGTAGATCTTTAAATTTTCCATGTAAGCATTTACATCTCAGAAATTGGAACTACAAACCAGGGCTCAATTTATTGTTTGTTGATTGTCTACACTTAAGAAAGTGTTAATAATGCAAATTAAACTTTAAATGTGTATGCATACTTTTTTTTTCCCCAGAGAGCCTAGTTTTAAATGCTTAATTGCTCTATAAACACTTTGAGTTCAACAGAAGTGTAGTTGGAGGTTTAGGGAATGAAATCATCACCGGATTGGAGGCCTGATGACTAGAGGTTAATAATAAAAACAAAGATCATGATGTAAAAATAAGAAAAGCTACCACCTATATAGCACTTTAAGGTTTCCAAAGTGCTTCCTAGTTTGCAGTGTTAGCTAAAATCAACAGTTCTCTGACTGAGCAGAAAAAAACCCAGAAAGCCAAAGGCTAAGTGGAAATACACAGAAATTGAAGCAAAGATCAAGAGGCTAGAGAACAAAAGAATGTGACATAAAGGAAAAGAAAAAGAAATGGAGTCACTGAAGCTGTGCAACAGTTATGAGACCTCTCCCAGAGAGGGAAGCACCAGCATCTCATGTTCTGTAAAACAAGAAGGAATCACAATTACCGTGAGAAATTCAAAAAACAAAAAACTTGCTGATGGACCCAGGAGGAAGAGAATGTTAAGGCAGATACAACTCCTCATGAGGACCATGGAAGGGTCTGTAGACTCTTCAATGTAAGTTGACTAATATGGAATATATTCCTGCAATGTATATTCAGTACACGATAGTGAACCTTACTCCATCACTACTGATGACTCCCATTGAAGTGAATGAGCAAAAGAAACCTAAAAAAGCTGTGTTAAAACTAGGAAATCCTGGGTAGGAAACTGAACTAATTAGTCATCCAGCAAACACTCTAAAGGTTCATACTATACGTTAAATCCTGTCATACTCATTGAGGGTACTCAATAAATTCCATTCTAGAGGCAGAAGGATCAAGAAAGTTCTCTTGTAGGATTTGTTCTTGAGCTGAGCTTTAAAGGAAGTTAGGGCTTCTAACAGATAGAGGTAAAGGATCACATCCAGATGTGGGAAGCAGTTTGTACAGAATCATGTCTATAGGAGATGAAATGTCAGTAAGAAGTCAAGTTTGGCAGGACCATAGAGTGTGTGAAGGGGGAAAGTGCACAATAAATATGGAAAAGTAGACTGGAGCCAGATTGTGAAGGGCCTTAAGTGCCAAACAGAGTTTGAGTTTTATCTTAGAGGTAAGTAGGATCAAACATAAACTCCCCTATTTGAAATTATTTACTACATGTTCATTTCCTTTCACCCTCTGTGGTGCAGCCAAACAACCTTTTTAATGTTCTTTACATATGGCACTCCATCTCCTGATCTGGTGCATTTGCACTGGTTGTTCCTCATTGGTAGAATGCATTTCTCTCTCACCCCAGTCTCTCCTTCCAGACACAGTTCTTACAATCCCTCCTTTCCTTCAGGAGGGATTCTTCCCTTTAAATTCTACCTACCTTCTACATGAATCCTTTCTGGATCCTCCCAATTACTTGTAGCTCCCCATCTCCCTAAATCACTATTTATTTTGAGTATATTTTGTTACACCTATAAATGTGTGTATTTGTGTATATATACCTACAAATGTATATGTTGCCTCTCCTGGGTAAAATGTAAGATCCTTGAGGGCAAGGACTTTGTAATCCCAGCACCTAATATGGTGCCTGCTTCATAGTAAGTGTTTAATTAATGCTTGCTGAACAATCAGTTGAACTAAGAATTTAAGCACTGATCAGGAATCTCTTAAGTCATTAAAATTTATGTCACTATCAGATTTTAGTGACTATCGAAAGAAGCAATACAAACAAGGAGATGGTATTCTATTATTTGGGGTCCAGAAGTTCTCTCAATGTAAAAGAAGACATTAACCAGACAGACACAATGTAATTTTAGTTGTAAAGCATACTGGTACCTAGGTTGCCCATCACAAGTCTTCTCTGGTTAACATTCACATTAGAACTACACAGCTGGCATATAGTTGGCACTCTGTTGTGCAGAGCAGCATAATGGAGAATAGAATAACCCAATTCATCTGTAACACTGATAGTGGAGGATGAGGTTTTCCGACAGAATGTATGGAAGATAGCAAATAATCCTCTTTCAACAGCACACCTCATACCATAGGGCGAACTCTAAAATTATATAAATATGTCAGAATTAATTTTCCTCACCTTTATCAAAAAGAACAAATAATATTTTTGTATTGTAACATTATTGGAACCCAGGGGATTCCAACATAACTTTAATAATGATGATGATGATAGTTAACCCATGTAATGATTATTATAAATGCACTGTGCTAAGCACTTTAAAATGATCATAACTAGGGAGATGGAGCTGTTATTACCACCTCCATTTTATATAGGAGAAAACTGAGGCGAACAGAGTTCAGTGACTCGCCGAGGGTCACGCCGCTGCTAAGTGTCTACGGCCAAATCTGAGCTCAAGGTTTCCAAATTCCAAGGACTCTAGACTGTATGCTCTATAGACTCTGCCACTTTTAAAGAAGGATCCATAAATGTGCTTATACAAAGCAGAATTTAGGTTTATTGAGGCAATAACTAAAAGTTGTTTAACATAAATATGAAATATCTTGGAAATCATTGTAGAAATTTTTTATTTATGGAAAGGTAAAAGGGAGGCAGCATAAAATGATGGGTTGAACACTGGCCTCAGGGTCAGAATGACTGTGTTCTAGTTGTGATTCCACCACTAACATGCTGTGAGAGCTCAGATAAATCATACTCTCTTTGCACCTCTATCTCCACATTTGTAAAACAAAGGAATTGGACTAAATAATCTCTAAAGTTATATTTTAACTCTAAAATGTGACCCAGGGCAAATTATTTAATATCTGTGAGCCTCAGCTTTCTCATCTATAAAATGGAGGTAATAGCATCTACCTCACAGAATTATTTTGAAGATCAAGTGAGATAATCTTGCAAACCTTAAAGCACTATATGAATGCTATCTATTATTATTTTCTCAGGTCTTTTTGTTTAAAAAATAACTGTGGAAGTAGTCATGGACATTTTAAAATATGACAGTTACTACCTTTCTGAAAAATTTCAAATTCATTCTCATCCAAAAATGAACTAACACCATTAAGATTCCTTCCTTCTGACTTAGGAAGATGCTCCATAAAAAAGCCAGACGTTGAAATAATAGAGAGAGAGAAAGAGAGAGAGAGAGAGAGATAACACAACATTTTCTACATTAGGTCTCTTTCGTTCTATTCACTTGTCTGGACACATGCATTCATTTGCAAAGTCCTTAGAAAGAATTCTGAACTAAAATAATAATTCACTTACATTTTTGGATATGTATATATGTCAATGCTTCATTGGTTGAGTACCCCTTCCAGTGATGCAAATCACAACCCATTCATATCTTATTTTGAAAGATTCCTATCCATTTCTTTCATGAATTATACCACTAAGGGAACTGAATTGTTGAGGTAGACCTTAAAAACTTCATTTCTTCTCTTCTGCCTCCTTTCCAAGGCTAAACCTCTCTACCTGTGCCCTTGGTCTCTTCCAATCCTTCCTTTTATTTTTCAATAATTCCTCTTCCCTTCCACTTTTAATCTCTCAGTGTACTAGTTACTTCCATTCCTTTAGACATGCTCTTTTAGGGCTCATTCTCACCCCTAGTAATTGCCTACCAGTTCATCTCATAGACACAAGACACACCAATATATGAACAAAAATTCCCAAGACAATGTTAACCTATGCGTTCAACCTATAGTAAGTTGTAAAGTCTAGGAGACTGGCTAGTCAGTTAAGAGTTGTCAGAAATTTAGCATGAACAAACAATGACCACTTTCTGTCAAGAGCCCCTTATGAGCTTCAGGACACTTTTGCTCACAGTAAATTCATTCAAACACTTGCAATTTCACTATTTTATTGTAACTTTTCTTTCTAGTCACTGACTTCCTTATTGATACATTCATTGGCTTTTCTCAGTCTTCACCTTCTTTCATCTTTCAAACATATTTCATACTTTAATTATATCCTTTTTTTTTGGTGCTCTGTGGTCCTTTGGATTTTATTCTCCTACATTCTTCTTTTTGGTTGTTCCTCACCTCTCTCATCCTTTCTTTTCTGTCTTCTTACCTGACTCCCCTTTCTTCCTCTATACTTAAATGCGAGCATTTCCTAAGACTCTGCCTTTGCTCTCTTTTTCTTTTGTTATACCCTCTCACTTGATAGCTTTATCCACTCCTATAACTTCAACTGTGACCTCTATGCAGATTACACCCAAATTTATGTCTCTCATCCTACATTTCCAGTTATCTGATAGATAGATCTAGTGGCAATTCAAACTCAACAGGACCAAAATTGAACTCACCATCCTCCTCACAAAACCTTCCCCTAAATTCTCCCATTCTGCTTCTGATACTTCAGAATTAACTTTGATTCTTTCCCCTCCCTCATTTTCAATATATAATCATTTGCTTCTACTTTTGTGGTCTCTGCCATATCTGGCCCTGACTTTTGACTCTCAATACTACTACTGTAATTCAAGCTTACCTATACTATTTTAATGCCTTTCAAAGTAGTTTCCACATGTCTAATCTCTCATAGTACTGCTGAAATAATATTAATATAAAGGTCTGATACCATCACTTCTCTACTCAAGAGTAGTTCCTATTACATCCTGTAGAAAATCTTTACAACTATTATCTTGGCATTAAAGGTCCTTAAAACTCAGACTCCAGTCTATCCTTTTTTTTTTTTTTTTTTTGCTTTGTCACACACATTGCAATATTTCAGCCAAACAGATCATTCGCTGTTCCCCAGTCTCCATCTGTTCTTTCTTACCTTTGTATAAAGCTACATCCCTTTCTCTCTATTTAAATTCTTCCTGTCCTTCATCTGTAACTTCATCCTCTAAGCTTTTCTTGATGCCCCTAACTAGAACTGATCTTTTTTTCTCAGTTCTTTCATAACACTGGGATTGGACCTCTCTTATACATTGGTCATAATGTAATTTTGGCCTATAGTTATTTGTATATTTGTCTAAAGCTCCTTGAAGTCAGGAACTATGTGTTGTTTCATCTATATCTCTAGCAGCTAGCAAAATACATCTAAGATAGTAAGTACTTATTAAATATAAAGGGCACCACCATCTTCCCAGTCCCCCAGGCCTACAAGTAGGTGTTATCTTTGACTCCTCAGTGTCACTCATCCCCATGTCCAATCTGTTGCCAAAACCTGTCGAATTCACCTTTGCAACATTTTACTGCTGTCTCTTCTAATACTGCCACCACCCTGCTGCAGTCTCTCATCCCTTCATGCCTGGACCATTGTAATAGCTGGTGGTTGGTCTGCCTACCACAAGTCTTTCCTCATTTCAGTTCTTCTTCCATTCAGCCACCAAAGTGATTTTCTTCACGTGCTGATTTGACTATGTCCTCCACTATTCAAAAATTTCCAGTGGCTTCCTATCACCTCCAAGATGAAATACAAAATGCTCTGTCATTCAAAGCCTTTCATAGCCTAACTCCCCTTCAGGCTGAGATCGACTCTCAACTGAGTTCAGTTCAATAAAGGATAACTTGTTTTATTTCATGGATTTATAATGCTAAGGACTTTTTACCTGCTAAAATGTATTTTAGTCTAGTAGTGAAAGTAAACATTTTATTCAAATCTCTAAGAAGGTATTTTCTCTAAGACACATGGTTTTATGTAACATTTAACTCTTTAAGCAAAATCTTGTTTATAGATACTAGCACCCAATTTGCAATATTACAGCCAGTGAGATACCTTGCACTTCATAGCTTTTTTGAAGCCAAATTTTTTCTTGAATTGCTCATGCAATTGAATATCCGACAGTGGAAGTCTTTTGGGTCTAAGGCTGTTCATAATTTCATTTATGGCTCCCCACCACTGGGTCTTATATAACTGCTGATAGAAAGTTTCAAGTTCAAAATATATTACATAGTAGCTGTTAAAAAAAAGTGCAGAATAAGAAAAAAAACATTTTCCAACTTCTAAGTGATCGTTTCACTTGATTTTATATTTTTGTGCAAACATATCTGATCTTCTATTACAATTTTTTTTAATTTAGCTAGTAAACACCAGTAATATATAAACAAAAAAATTGAAGCATAATGACTTTTTTTTATCAGAAGTTACACATCTGCTCGTGTATTATGTTTTTTGCCCTTTCAAAGTAAAGAACATATACCTCAGCAAATTGTATATGTTCTCTTTCCCCTTACAAAATCTCTCCCTTATGCTGTTCTCCACCCTACTATTTATTTTCATCTGTGAGCTAGCACAATCTGTTGTCAGTCCAGGTTCAGTAATGTGTCAGTATACTTGAATTTAGTCCAGTCATTTCATTTTAACTAGTTACGCCTCATTATCCAACCCTTAACACCTAAAGTAATTTAAAATCAGCAAACAGTTTTAGGTACAAAGGTATTGTAAAAAAACTTTAATTAAAAATTATAGTTAGAAATTGTTTTTAAAAAAATATTTGAATAGTTACGGATTTTTCAACAAGTTCTGTAGCCAAGAATTTATATTACAAATATTTGGAATTCATTATTGAATGATTCCATAGGAGATTGTTTAATTTGGTATAGTCTTGAAATATTTATTCTTTTAAAAGATAGCAGGTAGAACAGGTAGACATTGGTGAAAGGAACATAAGCGATATATTACAGGACAATTTTTGAGGAAAGAGTTTTATTATGCTATAACAAAGCAGGCCTCAGGCCTTGTAAAAATCCTTCTGACTTATGAGAGAACAAAAAGGGATAGAGGGTGAAAGGGGAGAAAAAGAGAGGTGGTAGGGATCTTATGGATCAAACCTAAGTAGTTGGATAGTGGGCCTTATCCAAGGCACACCTGACTCTGGTGACAGTGGCTTAAAAGTCAAGTGACATAAGGTTCAGGACAAATGTGCCACCCATTCAGTGCCCCTGGGACTGACATAGGCCGGGAACAGTCAAAACTACTCTGGATCTCCTGAACAACATATTTCTGTTAAACAATCATATTTTGACACCATTTTTATTCAGGAATGTTACTGTTCATTTTAACCCTGAGATCTGACTACCAGAAAAAGGAAATCACCTTGAGCTCCTGAGAGATGATATACTTCTAAATATACCAAACTTTGAGAAACCCATTTTGTCCTGGAATGCTACCTCTCTTGTTACATACAGTTTCTACATTTTTTTCTCTGAGGTGCACTTTCGAAATTGTGTAATGCCTTTATCTCAGCACCATTTTCTAAATCTCCCTTCACTATGTTGCTTTTTGTGGAAAGAGAGCTATGGCCACAGTGAATATTCCTTACCTTTTTCCATTATATTCCATGACTGGGATGGGGTAGAATTCTTTGTATCCTAAATCTGAAAATGACTGAGAAGCACACTCTTGCAATTTTTCATAAAGTTCCTAAAAGATGAGAATTACTATATTATTAATATTCACCTTCAAACCAATTGAAACAAATCTTTCAAGACTTCTTTTGGTAACAATTTTTTAAAAATTTTCAAATGACTAAAATTCCGTCAAAGTTACACATAATTTCACCTCACAAATAGATGATAACCTTTATGTAGTGGGGGGAAATAAAAGGATAAAAAGATACATTGAAAAGAATAATGATGACTGTAATTGACAAGGTTGCCCTAAGGCATTTTTATCGAAGTCACAACATCCCTAATGCCGATAGAATGAATTTCTTACTTTTTAAAATTTCTAGTATAATAAAATGTATATAAAGAACACAAAGTAGAGAGGACATCTCCATTACATTAAGATATACATTATTCTTAGCTATTTTCATTTTTATGAGAGAATCACTCTGTTTAATGTCTTCTAATATTTAATTTGACATTTTCTTACCTTTCACCTATTTGGAAGGAAGTCAAAATAATGACTTCTACCAGGCTCAGAAAAGTGTGTATCCTGTTATCCCGAGCAAATGATCTCATCACTGGACCATTTGCCTGGATTGAGAAGGCAGCTCTTTTTTGCTAGAAGAACTTTAATCTCTTACTTAAAAGGATAAGGCAGGGGGCCTGAAGGGAGAGAGAGGAAGGCAAGGGGAAAACAGCACCCTCAAGGTCTTTAACTTTAACACAGAATTGGACAAGTAGAAGCTCTTTACCATTGTCATAGAGGATGTACAATACAGAGTTCAAATAGAAGAAAGATTCCTTATAGGTCAGGGGTTCTTAATCTTTTTTTGTTTTTTGTGAATTATAGACTTCTGGCAATCTGGTGATATATACATATATATATCCCTTCTAAAAATAAGGTTTTTAAATGCACAAAATAAAACATAAGATGTTATAAAGGATTTCAATCATATTGAACTAGTTATCGAAATATATTCTAAAAAAGTTCTTGGATCAAGTTAAGACTCTTTGCTATGCATATATAAGGTCCTCTAGATATTCTTGTTTGCAAATGACATTGTGCACGTTGCATTAAATTATTGACTATTTCAAAGCCTCTTAAAAGCCACAAGCACTCAGAACTTGGTTTAAAAATTCGTACAGGAAAAACCAAGCTGATAAAGACTGTTGTTTAGACTAACAGTGTTGGAGAACCTGTGGCCTGAAGGTCACATGTGGCCCTATAGGTCCTTAGGTGCAGCCCTTTGACTGAATCCAAACCTCACAGAACAAATCCCCTTAATAAAAGAATTTGTTTTATAAAACTTGGACTCAGTCAAAAGGCTGCACCCAAGGACCTAGAAGGCCATATGCAGTTGAATGCATTGCCCACTGAGTCAGTCTGTCAGCACATATATCTTAGATAGAGTAACAAAAGACAAACTGGGAAAAGAATTGAATAGAAAGCAGAAAATGGGTTGTATTGATGTTGGGAATTGCACAGCTCCCTGAAACAACCACCCATCTCTTTTACACCAATATTCTTTTTAGGTTTATGGCTATGAACCAAGGTACTTTACAGTCTCTTAAGTATCAGATGGTGGGTGACCCAAAATGCCATGGGGAGATGTATGTGGATTTAAGTTTGACAGCATAAATCAATGACTTTGCACAAAATATTTCATCCAGAAAATGTATAATTGGAAAAAGACATGGGTCAATAACAGTGTAGCACTGGAACTTCTGGAATGCTGAAAGGCCTGAAGAAAATCCCCAAGAGGATGTACGTGAGGACATGGGCATGAATTACAAAGAATAAAGTATGGATGGGTTATGATCTATACCATTTGAGAGAATTCCCAGATCAATGAGATCATAGATCAGGACAAATATTAAAGTCTTCTATAAAGACCAGGCTGATATTCTTTCCTAAAATGCCTTTAGTTCTGTATAACTGGGGTTACTGAGGTTCAGGCTCTAGGTTCAGGTTCAGATTCAGGCTCTAGGGCCAATTTGAGTCCTGGTCAGGGAGAACACAAATCCCCATAAATCTATAATTTAGCAGTTCAGCATCATCAGTTTTACTTCTAGTCCTTCTCTGACTTTATAACCTGGATCAAATATCCAGAATTTTGCTTTATTCCCTCTGGCTATGTTGCAAACCTACACCTGATTTCTATTGACTGGAGGGGGCAATAAAAGCACAGTGGAAAGAGCGGTGGATTTGGAGGACATCTTTTCAAATCCTAGTTCTTGTTACCTGTGTGATCTTGAGCAAGGCCCTTACTCTCTGGGTCTCAGTTCTACATCCATGAAATGAAGGGATTGAAGGTAATAGTCCCTGAAGTTCCTTCTAGCACTAAAATTATGATTCTTCAATCTGGAGGCCACTATCTGTTCCTGTATGCTTGAGTCTTTGTTTCAGTTCCTTTCCTCCTACCCAAATTCCTCCAAGATGAGAATTCTGCCTCCTTCTACCCAATTATCTCAGGGTTTGAAATCCTGCCCCTGAAATCTACCCCAAAATGGTAGTTAGATCCGTGATTATATAAAATTTTATATTATGCAAAACAATGATTTAGAATCACTCAATAAAGGGACCTGATTCCCATGCTTTGAGGACAGAAGCACCTCTTCAGACTCCAAGGAAGATCTATTCTCAATACCGGATGGAACAGCCTATGGGACTTTAGTTCTAATGCTAATCTCGAGAATCACTAAAGAATCACATGATATTGATCCTAGGGGATTGTTGCTATAAAAATAAGGCCCATTATATAAACAACAAGTTATCAGCATCAAATTAATTATGTATTAAGCAGAATTCTATGCCATGGATATGCTGTACAGTTATAAAGAATACTATTGAAGATCATTGAGGAAATAATCTTTTAGCATTAAAGAACTTTTTTTTTTCTCTTTCCATAGCAACTACCCCTTTCTACCTTAACTGGAGAGGGAACAAATTATAAGCATGACATTATACTATATAAGGAAAAGTAAATCTTATTAAACCTGAAAAGCTTCTGAAATCTCTTCAATTGGAGGTGTGCCAATGTCAAATTCAATTCCTCCATGAACATGAAAATATTGATTTTCTGCATAATGAAAATGCTGGCACTTAAAATCTGGTCCACGAATAAATGGTGGCAACTCACGTTCTGTCTTTACTTTATCATCTGCAAAAGCAAAAACACAGTTTTATTTAGAAAGAAAATAGCATATAAGCAAATATATTTTTCAGCGGTCAGAGTGGGAGGGGGGAAAATTTTTCTTCCCATGTGTAAAAGGGACACTAACATTTCTTACCCCAAAACCATTTCTGTAAGAATTTTGTTGTTCTTAGTATTTTGCGATCTTTTGAGAAAATTTACATGGGAATACAACGTATATGAAGCTGATCAAGATGAGAAAGTGTAAAAAGCCCTTGGTGAGCATAAATGATGTGGCTATTTTCAGAACTCTTAAAATAGCTTACTTTTTTTTTTAATTGGGTATTCAGCTAAAAAAAGTTAAAAGGTTAAATGCTAATTAATTAGTCAGAAGATGGATTCATTGCATGTTATTATGGATCACCTAGTTACTATGCATCCAAGGATGCTTTTTGTTCCCAAATATTTCCCAACACCAGCCTATCGGGGTCTACTCCACCTTCCTCCTTAGTTTGAAATTCTGATTAAGGGATCAGACAGTCAAATAGGAGTTCTGTCTCCACAAAACCACAGCAAAAGTGTCCATATTGGCGGGAGCTGTCTGGCTCTCTCTACATCTCCAAACTCCAAGTAGGAATTTGGTAGCACTTCTATACTCATCATGAAAGAACTTATTTCTCTCCACCCATCATTTTCTTTCTCCATTCAAGTCATTAACTTCTAATAATCCTTCTTGTAATGACTCCTATATCTCCCTTCAGTTCCTACTCAAGGCTCAAGTTCATGCCATTTCATAGCTGAACTACTGCAATAGTCCTTCCAGGTGATTCTCTGCATCTAAGCTAATCTAACTTCATTCCTGCTGGAAAAACAGCCACCAGATTTTCTCAAATATTTTCTGAAACTTTTAGGGGCTGATCTGAGTTCAAATCTAGCCTCAGACACCCAGTAACTGTGTGATCCTGGGCAAATCATTTAACCTCTCTCTGTCTCAGTTTTCTCAACTGAGAAGGGCAAAATAATAGTGCCTACCTTCCAGAGTTGTTGTGAGGACCAAATGAGATAGGTTTGTAACATACAGCACAATGCCTGGCACACAATTGGTACTTTATAAATGCTGATTCCCTTCCCTTACCACTCTATTGTCTTCTCTCTTCCCTTCTATTCCCTCTTCTCTTCCTTTGCCCAGTTCCCATCCCAAGCTTCAGGCAGGGAGTGAAGGGGAAGAGATGGGAAGCAGACATTCAAGGTTGGAGGAAATGGTTAGAATGGAAATGCTATAGAGGAACACTATTTTCATTTCCTTAGTCTTACACCAAACTCTGTCCCAGTGGACACAATTCTACTAAGGGGACATCAATTGCTATAAAAAGTCTGATTGCTGTTTGCTTTTTAAAAACATCTTGCCATCTTACAAAATGCTAGTTGAACTCAGGGGATCAATCAATGAATAAACATGTACTAGCATCAGAGGTTACAGTGGAAGGAGAAGCTCTAGCAGGAGGAAGAGGCACTTTTGTATGAGCTATGTGACTATTTTGCTTCTCTTTGTGCAGAAGCAGCTCTAGACCACATAGAAGGCTCTAGTTGGTAGGAATGATGTATGTACAGAAACCACTTAACACTCCCAGTAAAATATGAAATCTCTTTAAATAGTGTAAACTGACTTTCTCCTTCTTCTTCCCTATCCCTTACTTTCTGCCTGACTATATCTCAATATGTAAGTAGTTGGGACATATTCTCAGAGCCTACACTTAGAGAGAACTCCAAGTCCTATACTTGGAGAAAGATACACTTTTGGCCTTTTGATGATAACTATTCTTTTTTTTAATCAAGAAAAATTTATTAAAAATGGATCTCAGAGTAGGGAAGGCTGACGTTCCTTCACATGAAGGAACGGGTAGTTTCCAACATGGCCGCTGGAAGGACTGCGACCAGGCCAGCATGAGGCAGGACCTGTATAGAATTCTGAATTTTGGATTTCCTGTGATACCATCCCCTGGCCATGTGACTTCATGTTCTCCTCTGATAAGATCTTCTTCACACAGCTCCTTGGGCCTGCACCTTAGTTTCTGACCTCTAATCTGTCCATGCTAGGTCACAACCCCTCATCAAAGTGTGGAAATAAAACTTGCTTCCTGTTTTCCCACAAACTCTGTCCTTATCTCATTATTAAAATTTTTGTTTCCACACCTAAATCCAAACAATACCTCCTCACTTTCTTTCCCCTATGAATTATTCCCTTCTTCTATTTCCCTTTTATGTTAATATGGGAAGGCAGTAAAGTTGACCAACACATGCACAATTAACACGGGGGCAGTCCCCTTGTTATAAGTACAGATACAGAGATTCAAAGGAAAAGGTAAATTAATGAATTGTCCATTTAGAGATTCCATCTCATACAGCAGGTCTGGGGAAGAACATCATCTGATGCGGTTTTCTGGTCTGGATGCTCCTTCAAGCAGTCTTCAGCACAGCATCTTTATTTTCTTGTAGAAATCCAAATGTCTACTCTCCTATAAAACTGACCTTAATACAATTTTAGATTCCTATCACTCTTACAAAATCAAAATTGGAACTTTGGCCAATTGTCATGCTTAAGAAATTCACATTAGAACCCAGCTTTTACATTTTGCATTAATTCACTATTCATTTTCCCCATCAGGAAGATGAGAGTTTACTAGAGTCAATAACAGGCTCCAATACTTACATAAATACAATAAATAATCATTTTTAACATATCACATCACAAAACAACTCCAACTTCTGGTCAGGTGATGCTTCTTTTGAAGCGTTTACAGTATAGACCACAAACCATTTTTCTTTTAACACTGATGATAACTATTCTTACCTGAAAATGGTGGAAGCAGTGTACTTAAATTTGGAACTTTCATCTTCTTTTTTAAGCTAAGCAAGAATGGAATCATAAAGCATATTAACCTTAGATATGCCATATTTTGCCGCATTTCAGATTTCTTCAAAAGGTGTTTCTCTATCAGTTTTTTCTGAAGAGCTAGTCTTTGCTGTAATCTTTGGTAGGTACAGATATCAAGATAGTCATCAGTATACCTTATTACATTAGTAAGCCAATAAGCTGCTTCAAATAAGAAGACATTATCATATTGCTGAACCAGTGTGTTGCTGAATGTCAACTTTAACTTTATATTTTCAGCATATTTCATGAATATAGATTTTTCTTCAGGGCTGTCAGGTTCATAGGTGGGGTCTTCATTCATATCTTCATCATATATTCCTTCATAATCTGGATCCTTTGTAAGATCAAGGAGACCTTCAGAACGAAAAGGAAATTTTCATATAATGGTGAAAACTTCATATTTTGAAAGCAAAATTACTTGAGGTGTTTTATACCATTTACTCCAAACTGATACACATCTTTTGTAGTATGAAAATATATCTGCCAATTAATTAAATCCTTAAAATATACCTTCCAGACACTTTATGGAATGCTTTTTTTTTTAAACTTGTTTCCATTGGCACTGAAAGGCAACAAGATATGAAACAAAAAGTGCAGATAAAGGCAATGCTAGAGCTTGCAAACTTCATAAAAATTCTCTTTAATAATAGATGATAGTGCATTGTATGCCTATCATACAATGTGATGTTTGTATCCCTTTGAGAGTCTACTATTGTTTTGTGGCTTTTGAGCTGATGTAAATACATGCAAAACTGTAACTAGAAATTTTTTCACCTGGGACATAAACAGCTGGGAGTGGGGGTGACATCTTGGGTGACACAGAGGACAGGACGATTATAGGAGCAGTCTGATCTTCTCCCTGTGGAAGGGATGAGGCAAACTCCTGGAAAAGAGACCTGAAGCAATAAGACCCGGTGGAAATGGTAGACCTTTTCCCAATCCTGTGGGCCAAGAGTCTGTGACAAATAATCATCTTACTAAAATCTCCTCATGGGCCCTCAGCGAAATAAGGAAAAGTTTTATGAATTTTTCTCCTACCACAGAAGGCAGGACCCCTGGTGACTCATAAGAAGACACCTCATTTCAGACAATTACGAAGCTTCTTCTAACCACCCCGATTTGAATTTCTTGCTCTGTATCCCATTGGTCAGGTCAGAGTTCACAGCCTGTCTGAAAACACCTAAACCCCACCCACACGGGCCTCTGATTATGTTTGACATTTCATTCTCGTTTCCTTTATACTTTATTTAGTAAAGGAATGGCAAATCATAAATACTTTTAAAAGAATTTTCTCAATTGATAAAAGCTGAAACCAGGATGCCTAAGTTTCCTTCACTATTAACATAAAAAGAGTCCCATTATCTAAGACTGCATCTCCTCAATGGAACTCCTCCTAGGTGAGCTATACCTGGTCTGGGGCCTTCTCAGCTTTTAGATATGCTGATTACCAGACCCCCCACTTCAGATTTAGATTCTCCACTAGTGAATCAGTTTATCTATTACATTAGAATGTCTGTGGAAACAAAATTCAGTCATCCCTTACAAATCAGATTGCATTCTATCCCAGCACTCCTTGTACTCCAGGCTGGTGAGGGGTGGGGTTGGGATGAGGGGGTGAGGAGTTGGGTCATACAGTGTTGGCCTGGTTTGGCTGAAGACCCCAAATAAGTTTTGTAAGCTGTTATCACAGGGAGGAAGTTTCCCTTTCCAGGGATAAAATGTATCCCTTTCTTAATAGATGTAGGAACCCTGGAGCAAAGATCTTTTCACCCTATGGTTCATTGGATTCTGACTCTTTGTTACAATAATTTCTGAGGTTGTTTTTACCCTGTGATTGTGCAGCAATAAAAGGGCAGTCATGGAAAATCTTATTTCTTACATGCTTGGATTTGGAGGCAAAAGACCTGAGTTTATTTCCCAGCTCTGCCACTTAATGTGTGCCTTTGGGGAAGTCACCTCCTCTCTAGACCTCTGTTTTCTCATCTGTCAAATGCAGGGGTTGAGCTATATGGCTTCCAAGGTCCTTTAGATTTAACCTTAAGTCCTTTTCTAGCAGTGAAGGCAAAATACTGTCATGGCTAGATAGCTACAAGTACTGTTATTCAGCTCTCCAGGACCCTTGACAAACAATTGATGTGACCAGCTATCTGATATGTAAACATACTTGTGTCAAATATACCACCAACTCCATGACTGTTACCTCAAAACAAGTACTCCTTCTATTCTGGAAGAAACTATGTTTGATGGTCTTTGATGAGCCAACTCTGGGGCAGAATCTGTAATGGTTTGGGAGAGAGCGGCCGTTACTCAAGCAGTGACTTCCTGAGGGCAACTTTATCCTTTAGAGGAACTGCCAGTTTTCTTAGAAGGACAAATCCTTATCCTGAAAGGAAATGACTATACTATTCCATTCGTGACTTCCTTATGAGAAATTTACCCTTTAAAGGAAACTATGAACTCATCCCAATGTACTTCTATCCAGAAGTGGGATAACAGTTGTCCCAAAGACTGAAATGCTGAAGATCTCTGACAAGAAGAGACCAGACACTTAATGCCAGGGTTTTCTTGGGGACTAAGCCCAACTCATCTTTGGGATGCTTCTGGCAATATAGGGAACCACTTTTTCTATTTCTCCTCAAGTATTATATGTAAGTTTGGTCACTGACTTAATAGGCTTGCACACTGGTATATTTTCTTGGATAGAGGAGAGATTAGGAAATATATAGCTTGCCCACTTCAGTGTGACTCACTAGGAATCCAATAGGAATTCAATGACTCTTTCTGATAAATCCAACTTTGACATTTGTTGTCATCAAATAAAAGATTCCTGGAAGTGAGGCTGCACCTCTATACATCAGAAAATAAAGGAACAACTTCTAATATGTTCTACCCATTACAGACAGTGATGGGTCTTGCCAAGAGTATCCATGAAACACAAGGAATGCAGACTCCATTATTACTGAAGGTTGGCAAAGACATTAATGCCTTCTCAGATTGTAGAGGCTTGTAACAATGCTCTCTTTGCTAAGGGAAGGTTGAATAGTACAAATTCAGTAGAATAAACAACTTCCTCAAGAGAAAGACTGCCTCAAAATCAGTTAGAAGGTCAGAAACTGTCTACTTGGCAACAGGTCATCTCAATTACGATCTGGGGTCTCCACTGCTCTGCTAGTCTTGTTGCATTTGCAGCACATTCTTCTACTAGTATCATGGCATTTTTGTTGGGTGTGCTACTCCATTAGTCCCCTAGTCTCAGTTGGATGCTGCTGAATGGGTCTATTGCCCAAATGGTCCCAGAGATCTAAGATGAGTGTGGACTTGGTAGTTGTTGGTTGCTTCTTGATTCAGTCTTCAGAGTTCATCACTTTGGGGTCACAAACGCTCAGAGTAAAATGGCTAGAATCTCTTCCAGGTAGCAGCAAATTTACACTTTTTTGGTCTTAGCCTCCATACCTAGATAATAAAAAGCAGGCAGAGTAGCTCTTGGCTAAAAGTAGGTATTTCTTTTCAGTTTCCTAAATCTGGATGGAAATCAAAACCTTCCTTTGCAGATTCTTATCTAGCTGAGGGTTAGATACTATCCTCCCAAAATCCTTTTTAGTTTAGAATTCAGACGAATTCAAATCAGATCCAAAAGTAAGCTAAAGAGGTTAAGGTTCTCCATCCACCAGGCCCATATTCCTATCTTTACTTTGCATACCTGTAGGCTTGACTGTTTGGGGCTTCATTCTGGTCATCAAAACCCTCAGTCTCCCTACATTCTCTCTCCCACCCCCACCAATGAATTTGCAGTCCTGGGAAATTACCTGGGTATATATGAAAATCTGGAAACATAATAAGCAATATAAATTGAGAGGTAACATCTAACTACATAATACAGTGCAAATATAGATATCCAACACATGGCATCCCCCTAGAGCTGTATGCAGATAACTTTATGCTAAGTAGCATAATACATACTTTATAATTAATAGTTTACATGACAAAACGGCATCTATTAAGCAAAGGACACAAATCTCAAGGCAGTGCAAAATGCATAACATTACATGACATTTTCATCAGGTGACCAAATAGATAACATGAAAAACATGCAACTTTGCACCACTATAGTAGCATCTGTAATACACTTCAGAAAGCACAAAAACCAATGGTGCTTAACATAGCAATATATGTAAAATAATAAATTATATGTAACACATAATAACATGTATTAGTTATACACAAGGCACACATTACCTATCCTGTGATAATCAGCATCACTCAGCTGCATGGGTAACTACTTTTTCCATTTCTCCTAGTATCATATGGTCGAATGGTCAAGTTACTGCTAAAGCTTGTGAAGAGCTTGTCTTCATCCTGAGAACTACCAGTCTATAGTTCTAATGCAGAAATTGTATCTGTCTGTAGGCTTCTTAAGTTCACAGAGGTTAAGAGTATATGTTAGCTAAAAACTGGAACTGGACCACAGTGCATTTCTGTCAATTAACTGACTTTATAGAAGGCCTGTATGGTACAAGGAAAATGAAAGACTGAGTAGGGTACCCATATCGTTCACCTTCAAGAGGATTTCTCCCACAGTGACTTTACTGTGATAAAGCATTTAAAGCATCTTATTTTGAGCCATCTGGCATTGGATTTTTAGCTGCACCAGCCAGAGATTCACAAGAACCACAAGGTGAAGGAAGCAATGATTACTATCTGGTTACACTACATAGTAGTCATTCAAGTGGGCACTTCCTGGAATACACAGAGAAAGCCTCCCACAAAAGCTATATCCCTTGTATACTTAAAAGATTATTATCTAAGGAGGAGTTTTATGTGTGTTGGTGCAATGTTAATACCGATTTGAGTTCTTATTAAGAATTTTGTTCTCCTTAAGTTCATGTAGGTGCAGGGACTTCTCAGGCAGTGTGTTTTAACTCCAGTGGTTAATCCCAGGGCAGTCCTGTGAAGGCCTGCTCATTCTTGGTCTAACCAACACATAACTGGAAATCACTTACTGTTACAGTTTTGAAAAACCTTAGAGATCTTTTATTTCTGCCAACTCATGTTACAGATAACAAAACTGAGGCCCAAAATCATAGAACAAATCAGTATTGCAACCCAAATCTTCTAACAATCTCTACTGATTTTTTAGAGGCCAAAAATGAAGAAAAAGAATGCTAGATTACATGAGTTTTAGAAGTCCATTTTCCACAATTATATGGATAATTCGAGTGACAATTGTTTCTCTTCACTAGACTTAAAATAACCTTAATTTTCAGTGGTGTCAGTAGAGAGAAAGTAATAGTAAATGGATTAATGATACCCACTCATGTCATTTTGAAATGACTCCTTATCAAAAGATAAAGATACCTGAATTTTATATAGTGTTTTAAAGTTTATACAATGCTTTCTGATTTGGGCCTTCTCAGGTACATGCTATAGGAATTATTACCCCTATTTTACAAATTAGGAAACTGAAGCTCACTAAGGTTATAATTGGACTGAGGTCACATAGCTAGTAAGTGCCAGAGACAGGATTTGAACCCTAAATCCTGAATCTTCCTAAATACAGTCTATCACTCTATTGGCTAACATTAAATATATCTATATAGTCACTCAGAAAGTCAAGTAAAAAGTAGCTGTCAGGGGTGTTTGAGTCATACATCCCATCCACCCACGCCCCTCACCCCCAATCCCCTTGCGGGTGGTCCTCAATCCCATAGGTTGGGTAATTTACCTCAGGGCTGAAGAGTTAAAAGGTAGGGAAAACTGGGGCAGAACCTGAAATGGGAAGGTAGGAGAGCTGTGACTAGGCAAGGCCTGTGACTAGGGAGAGAGAATAAAGGCTGAGCAGCTTCTGCTTGGGGGTTGGGGAGGGCAAGGGGGAGCAAACCATATGCTTGCAGGATTTTTCGGCATCTATGGAGGCTAGTGGACCCCAAGCTAATCACTGAGAGGCCCATAGTCAAGGGTTGATTCCTTGGAGCCAAGCTGAAAGTGGAGCTAGCCACCATGTAAAGAAAAATGGGAGGGTTCTTCAGAGATCCTGGACCCTGTAAGGGGAGGGAAGTTATGGAGAGAAAGATAGAAAGAGATACAGAGATAGATACTATGACCAAAGGACAGAGACAGACAGAGAAATAGATAGGATGAAGAGAGCATTTCTGTTGAAAGATAGCCAGCCCCTCAAAGTTCCTCATCTTTTGATATTTCCTTTCCTTGAAAATTTCAACAACCTGCCTGAACTCATTAAAATGTAAAGTAGAGAGCTGTGTTCTAGTCTCTAGTCTGTTTCTTCCCCTGTAATTGAGCTGGTTGAACAAGGATCTCTAAGATTCTTTACAGATCAGTCAGATAATTTGCCTGTCTGTCTGTGTTCATCCTTCGTTTTCAAAGAAGACCATGACATCAGAGAAATGATGCCATGACTTGCACTCGACTGTTTTGAGTGAGGAAGGGCTGTGTAAGGTCACTAGCCTCACTTTCTCCTCCTGAGTCATCTGGGTCCAGTGACCAGACATTCATCAGGATGACTGGAGATGGCCCACCAGATAATTTGTAACACTTGAACTTTTGATTCCACCTCAGTTCTGCCTCATTTTCAGTTAGACTGACTGAAAGGTTAATGGAATATAAGATCTTCCCTGTCCATTAATAGGCTTATGAGACCACATGTCTTCCCTTTTTATCTTTGGAACAGGGGCTGTGTTCCCAGGTCTAAAGGTACACAGGGATTTCCATAATGGATGTCTTGCTGCTTTGAACTCCGGCCCAGCTCACAGCTGTGATGGAGTTCTGTCTATTGGATTCTTTCTTGGATACTCATTTCTCTCTACTTATATATCTTTCTCGTTGTTAGAGTACTAACCCCTCTGAAGCTCTTTCCTTTAGAAAAGCAGATCAAGAACCTGTGTTAGCAGCCCTCCTGTGGACTTGTGTTATTGGTCTTATACCTCCACAGCAGCTGCTAGTAGCATTCCTGCTACACTGACCTTTCTCTGTGACTTTCCCCAGTTGAAAGTGGGGGAGAAGGCTCACTTTCCTCTATTGAAAGTTATGTTGACTCAGTATCCTACAACCCCAGTCCTGTTTATCAACCAGTGCTGAGGCATGTGCCACCCAGTCCCCTGATATTGATCACCCTGATATTGGTCACATAGCCAAATCATTCCCTGCCTGTGACTTTTGTACCTTTACCTGCAAATTGTCACATTCTTGCTACCTTGTGGAGGAATTGAGATGCAAGGGCCTAACCTCTTCTCATGAGGTGAACACCTCTGAATTATCTTAAAAATTACCTATAAACAGTGGTCTTCCTTGAAGCCATCATCGATCAGCCTATGTGTTACTACCTCAGTGTACTTGTAATTTTAATTCTCTTTGTCCCGAATTTTGCCTTGTTAATCAGTGTGAAAGCCCAAAAGAAGAATTTTCCTTTCAACACCTCCTCCATAAAAATCAAGGAACTGAACTGTATTTAACAGGTGAGTTCGCTTTCAGTTCTAACAAGATATTTTAAGGATTGTTTTGTTTTGTTACTGTTCAGTGGGGAGGGAGAGATGGTAGTTTTAAGTTTTTTTTCCTTCCCTTCTCTAAAAGTATATTTGCTAATAGGGTATACCAGTCCACTTTGACTTTCTCCATTCCTCTTCCCTATCAGACTTTTTGAATGTCAAGTGTGAAAAAAACAACTGACTGATAATTGGAATCTAGTTATCAAGAACAATTTTAAATAGGAAACTACCAAATGGCCTCAATTCCTGGAGTGGTCTCTCTCCCTCTCCAGGGTAGTATCCACCCCACTGTCTCCCCACTTCTAACTGAAGATGTCTTTAGTGTTACTTGTCTTGGGAGTATGTGATGGCAAGCAAAGTAGGATCTTTTGCTGTTTTTGTTTTAGTATAGTCAAATGCTTCTGACTGAATCTTGCCTTTATCAACCAAGAGTCTTTACTAGGAGTAAAGTACAGAAACAAGAGTTTCTTTAACTAGAAACAGTATATGTATTTGTATTGATAATGTGATTAAAGATCTTCCCCAATCATTAATGGTCCTGGGAAGATTTGCAGGAAGGCCCATGGCTTTTGTTAAGGAGACACTGATTCTCAAGGGTTGTGATGATGCCCTCTGGCTCAAAAAGGGGTATAAATACTCTGAGGGTCAGGTTTTACTTTGAGGCTTACTGCCTGAAAGTAGTTTTTTTTTGGTGCTTCCCTCTCTGGTAACTATGGTCAGAGAGTTGGACCTAGCTGTTGATTTGTGATATATGTACTGATTATGATGAAGCTGTACATTGATCTTTGATTTCTCTGAAGTTCAGGGTGCTGACTTTTTCTCCTGAATTAGGTGAATGACATATGTGCTTGATTAAAGGAATGATATGTGCTTGATTAAAGTTGCCTTTCCTTTTAGAAAAGCAGATTAAAAAACCTGCAATAGCAGCTGTGCACTCCCATCCCCCACCCCCCATGTGTGTGAGGGTGCTTACTATTATAGAGTGGTTCATAGTATTTGCCCCCACATGCATAAACTCCTAGTTATAAGCTCAGGCTCATAGTAAAAATCTTTGACCAAAAAATGATGATAAAAAAAGACATGTTAGAGTGTAGGATTCACATGGGCGGCACATTCATGAATAGTTACGCATATAAACTGATCTTTATTTTTATAATGACTGTGTATAGAATCAGCCTTAAAACCTCAAAGTCTTTAGTTATTAACTTTTGGAAGCACTTTTTGTGTATGGGAAAAGAGATTTCCATTTACTTTGTGAAATAATCTAGAATGATTTCAAATAAAACTGTGAAAAGTATGATTTGAAAAGAGTATATGCTTACCTGCTGTGCTAAACTCTGCAAAGATGTCTTTATCTGTTTGAGGCTTCCCTTCAACGTCAACATCCATAAGAGAACGCCACATTTCAGAAAACCTCACCCTTTTTTCTTTTGGCATATATATTCCATGCCAGAGTGATTTTATCATGTAGTCAACATTAATCAGAATTTGTCCAATTCGGGTGTCAAAATAAGCAGGAGGCAGCTGGCAGGATGAGCTTTGATCATAATTAATTTCCAAACTGATGGAAGGAATTTGATTTAAACAATAAATTCCAACAGACAACTCTCTTATGATCTGATGGACTTCTCTATAATCCAGGTTTGCATTTGGATCCACTGGTGCCAGCAGGATTGCAGTGGAGAAGCCTACATTTTTCAATTGACTCATAAGTCCATCAGGTAGTTCTATGTGGGTGCGTATGTCCTCTTTTCCAGAGAGCCAACTGACAACCGCAGTAGCAAGTAAGTCTTGAACCTCATTTCGGTCATATTTTTCAAAAAAGGCACTGGCATTCCTCTTCACTGCCAAATTGGACAGATAGGTGGTTTCATCTGATTGGTCAAATCTAACTAATCCTTTTTTTGGATACCTTAACATTTTCTGAAAAGTTTGTTTTTGAAGTTCCTAAAATTAGAAACAAACAAACAACCACCACCACAAAGGTGACAAAGTTTAGCATTGTTATAACTCTGGATTTCATAAGGTACAAATATGAATCTATTATGCAAGTACTCATTCCATTTTTATAAAATTACTTTTTAATAATGAATTATCAAATGTCAAAATTTCAGTGTAACAAAAATAATTTTTAATATAATGTAAATAATATAAATAAAATAATAAAAAAATTAATTAAACATGTAGTTAATAGTAACAAAAAGCAGCATGGCAAAGCAAAAAAAGATCCAGGACTTGAGACCAGGAAAACCGGGGTTGAAATACTGTCTCTGACAGATGTGTGTGACCTTGGGCAAGCAATATTAACCTCTTGAAGCTCTAGGCCACCCTCTAAGACTGTAAATTTCAGAGAAGGTGCTAATAATTTGTAGGGGCATTTCTTCTCTTGCAAGGAAAATGTTTTTGTGGGACTGGATTCAGTACATTATAGGACCCCAATGAGGGAAGAAAAGTGAATGAAAACTAAAGGATTGCTATCATTTAAATAATTTCTCAGAACAGAGAGGGTGTCCTAATTCAAAACAATGAACTGGAAAGTTTAAGTATATAAAGATTTAAAACCCTACTATTTTAAACAGGAGAGGTGAACTTATTTGTAATGGCTACCATGCTAATATTCTTCAGTGTAGATAGCTAACAACAAACCATGTCATTTCAAAACAAGACCCCCTTACACTTTTTCACTCAAAGCAATAATTTCCAAGTGCCTTAATTAATACTTTAATTAACTAAAATTCCATCTTTTACTGGATACCTTCTCCAACCCCACTTAATTCTAGTGCCTACCTTCTGTTTATTACTTCCTATTTATCCTGTGTATATTTGCATTTGCTTCGTATATATTCATTTGCAAATTGTCCCCTCCATTAGTCTGTAGGGTTTTTGAGGGCAGGGACTTTCTTTTGCTTTTTTTATAGCCCCAGTGCTTAGTTCAAAGTAGGGTATTAGTAAATGTTTATTGACTGATAATTGCATTTCTGAGCCAAGGAGATATAAATGTTAACTTTCCAACTGGGTTATAACTCTTCCAAAGTCATCTATTTCTTTGTGTCCTCTTAGGCACCTAACACAAAGCCTTGCAAAAGGACTTCTTTGAGGCCTTACTCCATTGACTATTCCCCACTCTATCTTCTGCCTATTCCATCCATCTTTTGCTCCACAGACTCTTACTCCTCTTTAACCACAATGCTTTCGAATTGAGAAGATCAAAAGAAATGAATTCAGACCTATTCACTTGAAGGTCAAATACTGAAGCTGAAGCTTAAATCCTTTGGCTACATAATGAGAAGACAGGACTCCTTGGAAAAGACCCTGATGTTAGGATTGAAGAAAAAGGGGACAGCAGAGGATGAGATGGATAGATAGTATGGAAACAAGGAGCATAAACTTGGACAGACAATAGTGGAGGAGAGAAGGGTTTGGCTTGCTATGGTTTGAGCGATCACAAAGAGTCTGGACACAACAATTCGGCTGTTTGAATTGCTGAATTGCAGCTATTTAGTCTGACATCCACAGCCTGGCTTTAGCCCGTCTTTTCAGCCTTGTTTCAGGCTACTTCTCTGTACTTCATGTACACTATAGTTTTGCCAAATTGGACTACTTACTGTTCTCTGAACTAATTCTACCCCAATCATCTCTTTATTTATTAAGTCAAGAGGAATATTGGATTTGCAATCAGGGGAAACGGGGTCAAATTCCAGCTCAGTCATTAATTTTATAACTAAATAGATCCCTTAACCTCTCTGGACCTGTTTCCTCATCTGTAAAAATGATCTATAAAAATAAATTATCTCAATGGTTCCTTCCAGTTTTGTTTGCCTGGAATGAACTCCATTACTGTTTTCTCTCTTGATTCTCTACCCAGTGAAATCCAACTATCCTTTGACACACAGCTCAGTTGTCAGGTCCTGCAAGAAATTTCCTTTGGTTACCCTCCACCCTACCCTAAGCAGAAAGTGAACTCTAACAACACTTTGCTTTTAGACCTCCAACCATCGTTTATAATATTAGTAGTACTAATAAGAGGGGGAGGAGTGCTAGTAGTGGTAGCAGTATTAGTAGTAGATGATTCTAATTTGGATCCTGATTAATTAGGGATATGTTTTATTTCCCCTATTTATGTTTATATTCTTATAAGAAAGCATAGCTGTTGACTGAATAGGGGCGAGGTCTTAAGTCAGAAGAGTCTTTCTAAATTCAAATCTGGCCTGAGATGCTAACTAGCTGTATGACCCTGGGCAAATCACTTAACTTAATATCAGCTTCAGTTTCCTCATCTGTAAAATAAAATGACAAACCCCTTCATTATCTTTGCCTAGAAAACTCCAAATGGGGTCAAGGAAGAGTCGCACACCACTGAAAAACACTCGACAATTTGAACTTCGTGTCACCTGGGGTTTTTTTTGATCCTGACCTATGATAGCATGTGTAGTAAACTCCCCATGAAGAAATTCCCTTCACAGAAACAAATCTAGCCGCTCCTTTGTAACTTAAGTCAGCTGTACGCCCCTAGACAAGTGCCTTAACCTGGCCCAGCTTCACTTCCCTTTCTGTCAAATGGGGATAACATTAGCTAACATCAGCACCTGCAGCCTTGGGTGTAGGGAGGCTCAATGAGAGAACATCAGTAGGAGCTTCTGCAAACCTTGAGGGGCTATGTAAACTCTGTTTCTTCTGCGTCGGTGACAGGAGAGGTTAAGCACTTGCCCACGGGCATCCAGGGGTTGAGTCCAGGTTTTCCAGCCCTCCCAGGGGGCGGCGGCCAGCTTAAGCACCTAACAAAGGTAAATGAAGACTGCCCTTTGGGGCAGGGGCCGGGGTAAGGGTCCCTGGGTTAGTGATGGGGGAGGAGCCAGGGTAGGGGATTTCCGGGTGCGTGGAGGGAGGGGGGGGCCTGTGTAAGGGAGCCCCGGGCGCGTGGGTGGAAGGGGGGCCAGGCTAAAGGATTCTCGCCCGCGAAGGGCGGGGATCCCGGCCAGAGTCCCCGCACACGGACCTACTTGCGTGGCTGGGAAGGGGGCGGAGGCACTACTAGCGCTTTCAGCTTCCCCGGGGCTGATGGAGACGGGCCTCCGCCCAGGCTCGCCGGGCCGAAGGGGCGGGCGGGCCGGCCCGGGGTTCGAAGCCGTTCCTGGACTCTTGTGGGGGAGGGGAGGGGAGGGGCCGAGCCGGGGGGAAGGCCGAAGGCAGCGATCTGGTCATCCCTGCGTTCCCCGAGAGGATCGGAAGGGCGGAGGGGCCCAGTTTTGGCAGTGGTTTTAAAATTTCATTGTTGAAGGGAATTTCCTCACTGGGACTCCATGGAGCACTGAAATCAAAGGTCTGGTTTAAAAAACTGCACCACTTAGGGACTAATTTTCGAAGAATGATCAATATTATGTACAAGGCTCGGTGGAGGTGTAAATTACAAAAAGAATTATAAAACACATCCCTGTTCTGTTTACAAACGAGTAGAGAAAAAGATGTTCACATAAAGATATACAAACACAAGATTATGTAATACGATGAGAAATTTGCAAATCTTAAAGATATAATACACATATACATTCACCAGGTATGCAACAAATACCCTAAAGCAGCATACTGCCAATGCCACATGAATGCTATAGATCGTACGTGCTATAGGTGTTCTGAATTGGGATTTGATTTGGGCCTTGAAGGATGGGTATGAATTGAATAGAGAGCAGACCAACATGAATGGATAGAAGGAATTCTGCAGGAGCTGTTAGACCACTTTGGCCGAAGCACAGTTCGTAGGGGAATAGCAGGAGGAAATTTGAAAAATACCCCAACCAATGCACTTCCACTTGTCAAATTCCAAGAGCTCTTAAGATTTTTACGTCTGTTCTCTTAAGTCCCTTCCATGTATCACACTGATTGACATGTCTATCATATTATCTGGGTGAAATAAAAAGATCTTTGAGGGCAAGGACTCATACTTTTTTCTTTATATTCTCAGCACTAAGCAGAATGTCTTGCATGTATCAGTAGCAATGATTGTTTGATAGATAATTACTTGCTAGTAACCATTAATAATAGCAATGACGACTGAATTAGATTGAGGGTAAGTATATGCTAAATTATATTGTCTTGAATACTAAGGTGTTAGGAGGTAAAAGCAATTAACAAAAGTATTATCATATTTGGTACTTTTTCCTGGAGGCTAGAGAACATTTTATAATTTGTACGGTGCTTTGAATCATCCCAAACTACTTGTGACCTCCAGCAGTTACCAACAATTCTCCTGGTGATTCTATTTGGTCATGAATGGGGAAACTGCAAGGAACATTAAGAGCAAATAGAAACAGGTATGTTGGACTTAAGAAAGCTGTATAGTAAATGACCAATGATGAGCATTAAAAGTGGCATTAAAAGCATGAAAAATATAGATCACCAGAATGAAGTACTCCCTAATAGTCCAAGTACTTCAGTGGGATACTCCCAAGATCCTGAAAAAAATAAGGCATAGACAAGAATTACTCTCAGTAGAAGGATCAATCACACCAATAACACAAATTCTCACAAGTAATAGATTAGGCAGGAGAGTTCCTCAAGTATTGTGGAGTCAGGGGAGCAGTGATCAAAGTATTTTTTTGGAAAGATTTATGGTAGTAGTCAGCATGGACTATGATCAAGAAACTAAAGGCAAATGAGACTAGGTAGGAAACTAAGGCAATCATCCATATAGAGCTAATAGGGCCTGAGCAGGGCATTAACAACAGTTCATACAAGTAGATAAGATACTTGATAGCTTAACAATGTCCTTTCCTCCCAACTATCTTGTGAGTTGGTACTTGTAGTAATGGAGAAAGCTACAAGAAACATGAATAACTGAAACAGGCTGCTGATATGATATGGGTGGTAAATTCCTGAATTTCATGAAATACTATTTCTTAGTTTGCACCCCAGGGTTATTTTAAATTGTGTAATTTATGCAAATTAAGAGTTCATTTTTTTAGTATTTTGTCCAGATAGCTGAAAGTAAATAAGTAACCACTTTATAAGTGATCTTTGGGAAGGGAAAGATAAAAAATCATGGATAATAACAATACCTAATAGCTACTAAGAACATCGGTGATCACCTTTTTAATTATATTCTGATTTCAAAAACTTCAGTCTATTGAAGGACATTGCTCATAATAATTAGTCTAACTTTCTAGTTCAGACCCCATCCAAGTGGAGTAGCCTTTGTGTTCTGCTCAGCTTAGACAGGGTATTCATTCTTTGAATAGACTGCCCAAGGCTGGGGGTGGTTTGGGTATAGAGATAAATGTCTTCTAAGGTCCAAGGGTAACATGATGTCCCTCTCGGTCCCTATCGAACACCAGCTCTTTGAAGGGTATGTGGTGAGCCCATTATCATGATGGTCTTTCGGTCTAAGAGAGATGGCCAAATGACCATCCCTCTTATTAATAATGTGATTGCCTTATTACTAAAATTAAATTACCCAGAAAGTATGTCTCGAACTTTTTTAATTGCCTTGACACCCTGAGCTGTTTTTAAGGGTAACCCATAATGGATCTAAGCAATTTAGTGACTCCTCCCCCTATAGATCCAGATTCTTAGTTTTGGAACTGTGGAGAATAATTGAAGAGAGAAGCTAATATTACATATCCTAAACTTAAAATCACATCATGCTCCATTTTTACTCAGTAACTGAAAAAGATAAATTCCATTTACCAAATCAAAAAATGCTAGAAAGATTCCTTACTTTTTTGAGTTGCCCAGTCAAAAGATTTTGCCTCACTTTCCAAACATATACAATGGAAGGGCAATTCAAACAAGTGGTTTAACTAAGGTACAATAATTACTACTACATGTAAATGCCCTGTTTTATGGAAAGGCAACAAAGTGGCACAGTGGATAGAAGTCAGCGTCTAGTGTTAGGAATATCTGAGTTCAAGTCAGACCTCAGACACTTACTAGCTGTGTGACCCTGGGGAAACTTACTTCAGTATCTTTGCCAAGAAAACCTCAAATGGGCTCATGAAGAGTTGGAAATGACTGAACAAGTAAATGCCCTATTTGATGAAAAATCACAGGCCTGAAAACTTTTTACAAATTTGGGATCATATTGAGATTCTTTCGTCATATTCGGTAAAGTCACTAACACCTCCACTTAATTTGTCCAGAGAACCTAGACTCTCGAAACCCAATTAAGCACTGGCAGCAGGAGATTAATTATTTTAGGGATTAAAGGCAACTAGGCAATGTGAGAACTTCCACCAGTTTAGTCCTTTGCATTTACCCAAATAGTTTAAGAATAGGCCTTATACTGAAAGAAAGTAATATTTACTCAAGTCAAATCTTTATTAAGTTCCTAGAGAGTGGTCCTGTGATTTCATTAAATATTGAGAAGTGACTCACCTAGGATGTGGCAAGACAGGATTTAAACCCAGTTTATATACTGTGTTCTGAAATGTTCCTTACACTTTTTAGGAAACCTAGAATTTAACCTTAATCAGAGATATAACTTCCTCAGAATAACTGGGGCTTTGTTTTTGGGCATCAAAAATCTGTGACCTTGCGGAGAATACTTTCAGTCCTTCAACAGCCAGAACAATTTAGCTTACCACCTAGTTAGAAGGAAAAAACAGAATATAAAGCTAGATGACATATTCCTCCCCAAATCTTTGAAAGCACTTTGTGCAACTCGATCCAGGCACAAAATTCTTAAGTTACTATTCTGGTTTTTAAGCAAATGGCTAAGGTACTGATTTAAATATCTTAAATCACAAGTAAGGTTTTTAGGATGCACTTAAGTGTTTCAAGGTGCACATTATGTTATCCTATGTTTCAATCAATGCAACAAAAATGGGTTCAAAAGTGTGCAAATATCACTGTCAGTTTAAAATATCAAAGTTGTACTTTCAAATGCATTTTTAAAAAAACAAGGTAGCAATTTTGGTTAGTATTAGACAATTGGTTTGCAAGTTAAGGAAAAATTAGTCTAATGGGTTTGACATTTATTAACTAAAATACACAATAATAAGAAAATATTTTATTTTACATAATAATTCAACAAATGTTGCACTGTGTACACTCATTAACACTGAATAGCCTATTCAACAAAGTATTATTCTGAAGATAATACTTGGAGTCGACTACATTTATCAGAAGCCTTTTCATTATTATTTTCCATTTTTGCAATTTTAGATCCAAACTGCATGGCTCTTTTTGGCAGAACAGTGGAAGCTGTAAGACCAAGTTCTAATGCTGCAAGGCGCAGAATCAATTTCTCACCAACTCCACGGGGCAAAGTCAAGTCTGCTTTTTCCAAAATAGACAGAGAATTTAGAAAGGAGACGACATTTTCATCAAGGAAAGGAAACCTAAATTGAAAATAAAGTTTTTATGAAAAGAGGTTGAAAAACAAAACCCATCTGTGTTCATTACTCTTTTAATACAGTTTATTAACACATATAGTCTTAATTGAAAACTGAACTTTGAAGGTACTACTTCTAGCAATGTAATTTGAAAACTCCTCTGGTTATGAGATAAATGAATATAAAATAGAAGTTAATCAAGGCAAAAAGAGGTATTTCTCAATATTTTTCAAATAAAGGCTAGCTTTAAACTGTCAAATAAATATCTCTAGGAGTTACTTAAAAAGAAATATGAACATAATGAATATTTTTGTCTTTTCTATCACTTCTTTTTTTTTAATTTTTATTTTATTTATTTATAAATGTTCTACAATTACTTCCTTAAAATTAAGATTTTTATACCCCCACACCTTCCCCCCCTACCCCCCTCCCTCCCCATGACAGCATACAATTCTGTATAGGTTCGACATATACTTTCCTAATTGAGCATATTTTCACTATAGTGATGTTATGTAGTCACACTGACATAAGTGGAAGAAATCATATAACAAATCAAAACATAATACACTAAAACCCCCACACACAAACATGATCTGCTACATTCTGTGAATGACTTCCATATTTCTTTCTCTGAGTGTGGAAGGCATTTTGCCTTAGAAAATTGACATT
>CM053771.1:216797990-216888183 GCA_028658325.1 Potorous gilbertii | reverse complement strand
TCCTAAATTACTCAGATATAAAACAGGATTGTTTAAGAATATAAAACGTAAGGAAGCATAACAGAACTGATCAATGGAAAGGCACTATAAATGGCAAACATAATTAAAAAGTCACAACAGTAATGTTTGTATATATCATAGATAGAGCTGTGGTTTTGTTACTATATGAACTAGAAAGTAATAGAAACCTTGTACTTTTCAGATCCAAACCAGATTCTATTATGATACTGTGGCAATGTCTGCCTTATGGGACTAGAATAATGTTTTTAAGGTCATAATTTCCACATTGGGTCCCAGGGCCAAGGCTGGAGCACTAAAAGAGGCATTTAGAAGGAAATTTTGACAGTGAATCGGAGGGCTAGAAGCATCTGCTAAAGGCTATCTGGCTCCCTTAACCTCATAGGTTTAATACATACTATCATGCCCAAAGAGATGGGGTAAGGGTTTGTTTTTAGGAGGATGGATTAGATTCTACTGTATGTGAAAAATTTCCACAACCTTGCTCAGTAGCATACTTCATCACTTTAAAGTTCATGGTCACATTATCTTAACCTAAATCTCTTTTGCACTTAGTTTAAGTTCACATCCTATAACTTATCATCATTTAAGAAAAACAACAATTTGTTATCATCCTCCAGGATTAATTTATAAAGTGGAAACTCATTACTAAAAATCCTGATCATTCTCCTTTCCAGATTAAACAATCCCAGTAGCTGTAAGAAGTAGACGGAGCAAAAATATACACAAAGGATCATGGTTTTGGTAAATCATTTACTGGAGTAGGTAATTAAAATTCTAGGAAACTTAAAGTATCTAGGTTTGAATTATTTAATTCTTAAATTACAAACGTGAGGAAATTTGTGGCACGCATAGTAGACTTGAAGTCAGGAAAATCTGAGTCTGAATTCTATCTTTGCCATTTAACAATTGTGACAATAGGTCATTCATTTAACTTGAGTCGCAATTTCCTCTTATGTAAAATGGGAATACCTGTATCTACTCCACAAGGCTGTAATGCAGCTACAATGAGATGTAGAAGATTGCTCTTCAAATGTTAAGTGTGTTATGTCAGTTACTATCAATGCCCTACTGCACAAATTAAGCTGGTAATTACTTACTCTGTTTTTCTTCAAATTGGAAAGTTCATCCACGACAACTTTTTGTTCTTTAATCTATTAAAAATAAGATTGAAACAAAGGTTTTCACGTGTCTTTTGAGAGGATTTTCTAAGTGATAAGGTGGCTGACTTCATCTTCTCAACATTAGGAACACATGAAACATGTCTATAACAGAGAGTGATAATATCTAAAAAGTAGTTTGCTAAGAACCTATGCAATTTTTCTGGAAGGTCCTTTGTCTCAGTCATCTACTAATGTATCCCAAGGAAATAATTCAAAAGAACCATTTCTAAATGGTTCATTTGTAAATGATGCTTATCACTGCACTAGACAAAAGAGCAAAAATACATTCCTAAACAGACCGGCACATCAATTTTGCCAGTCACAATGACCTTGGTCATTAGGGCCCAAGCAATCTAGTCAAGCCTTCCTATGCTTGAAGGACCTCTTAGCTAAGAAAAGGGAAAAAGATAGGTTTAATTTTGGATTTAGAGACTCTCCTCCATGTAGAGGTGGAGGTCAGAGTCCAAGACTCAAGCCTACCCAGGGATGCCAAAAACTGTTAGGGTTTCAAGATATGTTGTGGTAGAACTGTCTCAAAGAATTCGGTCAGACCACCTCTAATCCAAGAATAGGCATTTATTGAGATTGATACTGCTCAAGAAGTGGTTAAATTACAAGAGGAACCTGCAACTTCAGAGAGAACAAGAAAGATTTTTATAGAGTAATGATGCAATTACATAACAAATTTACATAGCATATAGGAATATGATTAATATTAAAAAGGCTGGAGCAGTTTGTTAAGGGATTAGGTAATAGAGGAGGTGTCACAGCCACGGTGGAACTATGCATGTAATTACCCGCGATGTATAGAGAAATACATTTAAAAGGGGTATGGCTATATGATAACAATATTATAATAAGCCTCTCTATGTCAGAAGTTCACTCTGGGTCAGTTCTTTACTATTACTACACAGATGCCAACCTAGGGAAAGTCCCTTCTATTGTTTTGGGGTCCACATCCGGATAGAGTGCGCTGGTGCTGCTGCTTTCTGATTGGCTGAGTATTGTGATCCTGCCTAGGACTAGACGGATGTGACTGTGATTGAGTTCATGGACACATCTGTGGGAAACATGAGGAATGGGTCTGGGGGCTGTGCCTAGGTAGAGGCGATGGCTGGGTTCCCATCACATGGACATGCCTGCTGTTTTGGTGAGAACTGTGAGTTTCGGGGACACACCTGTAGTTTTACTGAGCAGTGAGGTATACACGAAAAAGTTAGGGTGGGGGAAGCATGGGTAGGTACAGTGGGCCTGTAATGAAGTTAGACTACCGGGGCTGGGGGCAGCTCTATTAGGACTCCATCATAGGAAAATAGAGATTAAGTGACTTGCCCAGGGTCCTACTATTAAGCTAGTAAGTGTCGGAGGCTGGATTTGAACTCAGTTCTTCATAATTCCAAGTCCACTCTACCCACTGAACCACCTAGCTGCCCTAGAAAATAAGGGTAGCTTCAAGGTACTTTATAGCTGCAAATACTACCAATTCTGGGTAGAAAAACCACTGCCTTTTCCTTAGAACATTTCCTACGCTACAGAATTCTTTTCCATACACTTTCTCACCCTGAAACAAGGCAATCCTTGTATTTCAGGGAAGGTGTCACTGGGGGCCTGGGAAACCTGCTAACACCTTAGTTTCTCTCCAAGAGGTGGCCTTCTCTACGGCAACACAGGCCTCACTACCTACCCGGAACTAGAATCGTGGCACACCTCACGACGCTAGGTTCAAATCCCCACCTCATGCCCCCTTCCGGCCAACTCTTGCCCACAAGTCCCCCGGCACCTGGACCCAAAGGGGCTCACTAGCCCTTTAAAAAGGACCGGCTGGGGGAGGGGAGGGAGACAAGAAATAACCCACAGTCGCTCGTGGGTAGCCGAGTAGTTTTCCCGTGGACTGCTACTGCTGCTTCTCCGCACCGGTCAAGCTCCGGGAGGGAATAGCGGGGAAGGAGCCTTAGACGCACTACCCAAGCTTCCTTCCGGCGTCGTCGGAAGTGCACGAAGCCCTTCCGCCTCCCGGGAGGCAGCTTCCTTCCGCAGGGGATGCTGGGAAAGGAGTGCAGGGTAGTGCATGTGAAAGGGCGGCTCACCCATGAACCCTCCTCTTGCCTGCAGAGGGCGCCCTCGCTGCGATGCTCCCAGCCTCACCTTCGAGTTGAGTTCCTCCTTGTTTAGGAGCAGGTTAGCGGAAGTGGCGGGCTGGGTTCCGTCCTCCCGGCGCGTCCCCCTGCCTGTCATCCTTGCCCCAGTGCCACCGTGAGAAGACAGGATGGGGGCGACTCAACCTGAAGTGGCCGCTTGCTAGCACCGCCTCAAAACTGCGGCGCACTTCACCCTCTCTCCCCTCCCTCTTTGCTCTTTCTCTTTCCTCCCGCACGGAGCTCAGGCCTGTAACCAGTTTTGCACGCTCTGGATCATCCGAGCGGCTCGTGGGTCCAGCTTCTCTGCGCGTGCGCAGCCGCTAACTTCTCCCCTCCCCCGCGTCTCTGCGCATGCGCAGCCGCCTAAGCCGGCCCCGAGTTCTCGAAAGCGTTGGGCTGTAGGCTGAGTACTGCTCCCCCCCCTTGTCACTGTCCTTCGCTCTCCGCGTCCCTCACCTTCCCCCCACTCCGCCCCAGCCTTTTACTCATAGTACGTTGCTGTCCCCTGTAGAAAAACTCGAGACTTTAAAAATCTACGCTTATTTGGAAGGAACAGGCATTTATTGAACTCTTAGCACATGTCCAGCATTGCCCCGTGCGCAGGGGGTACCGACCACCCTCAGGTTTTCGCCCTCTTTGCGCTTGGAGGTTCCCTTGCCTAGGGACTGCGCAGGCTTGGAGACTCAAAGAAGCTAGGAAATGGGAAGTTCGGTACCTTCTCTGCAATTTGTAATCTTGAGGAGTTGCCTGGAGCACTGAAAAGTTCAGTGATTTATCCCAGATCTCGCAGCCTCCAGGTGTCTGTCTGGGGGCCTTCTCTGTCCCTTACAGGACGCTGCCTCTAAGTCTGATGTTTATTGTTAGAACTGATTTGTAGTTAAATTTGGGGTTTTTAAATTAGCAGTCGTTTTGGAGAGCTATTTGGAATTATGCCTAAAGAGTTATTAAACTACCTATACCCCTTGATCCAACAATACCAAAGATGATTAGGGGAAAAGGAAAAGAACCTTTATGTTCGAAAATGTTTATAGCAGCTCTCTTTGTGATGGCAAAGAACTGGAAATTGCAGGGATGCCCATCAGTTGGAGAATGGCTGAACAAGTTGTGGTGTATAAGATTGTGATGGAATTCTACTGTGTTGTAAGAGAGGATATGCTCAATGATCTTAGAAAACCATGGAAAGATGTATATGAAATAATGAAGAGTGAAATGGGCAGAACCAAGAGAGAACATTGTACACAGCAACAGTAACAGCAATGTTATTTTAAGAACAACTATGA
The DNA here is from genome assembly GCA_028658325.1 of Potorous gilbertii. Taxonomy (NCBI): domain Eukaryota; kingdom Metazoa; phylum Chordata; class Mammalia; order Diprotodontia; family Potoroidae; genus Potorous; species Potorous gilbertii. The sequence goes on along the minus strand of CM053771.1, from coordinate 216,883,584 downwards.
GTAAATAAGTTGTTTTGACTATTCTAAATAACCAAATTAACCATAAAAGACATGTGAAGAAGGATGCTATCCAGAGAAAGAACAGATAAATAGAAGTATGTATGGAATAATATATATGTGTACAATTTATATGATAATTTTATTGTATATTTGAAAGGAATAGTGCATGGTAGATTTGCAGTTCATCTTTTTTATTATTATGTTATGAAAATGTTTATTTTATTCCATAAATATATATTAATGTCACAAAAAGAAGAAAAAAAAAAGAAATACCACAGAAGTTCAAAATGTGTTAAAAAGAAAACAAAGTATGCTTGCAATGGTTTGCTGGATGGTGAAGTGGATAGAGTGCAGGGCCTGGATTCAGGATGACTTGAGTTCAGACATGACCTCAGACATTTATTGGCTGTGTGACCCTTTGCAAGTCACTTAATTTTGTGTGACTCAGTTTCCTCATCTGTAAAATGAGCTAGAGAAGGAAATGGCAAACCATTTTAATATTTTTGCCAAAACAAAACAAAAAACCTAAATGGGGTCACAAAGAGTTGGACTGAAATGACTGAACAATAACATTGCTTGCCAGTGAGAAAATGGTGCCAGCCTGTTAGGTTAGTACCTCTAAGAATGGTTATTTACTCAGGTTGCTAAGTAGGGACTTGGTATAGGAAATATGTCCTGGTCTCTGTTATCCACTGAAATCTTTGGTCAGATGTTTACCTATACATACTCAATCATGAATTCACAAATCATTTTCACCCCTAATCTCCCTTTTCCTTAGAGTAATAAGACACTTTTTTCTGCTTTGCTCTCTTTTTTCATTTCTACCCATCAAATGAAAACAAGGCCAGCTGGTTGCCTCTTAAAATCTAGGCTGGTGCCACTAAGAGTATTCTGCTATAAAATAGTTTTGATTGAATATCATACTTGAAGAATAACCAAAAGTAATGAGAATAATTACTTTATTGTACCACACAAATCATTCTCAACTTTTTTTTTAATAGTCACTTCTAGTTTCATAAAATTGAGAATAACATCATCTACCTTAGTGACTCAGACCCACCTCATTCACCCAGATTTGGCTCTAAATAATTTCAGAATACTTTTGAAAAATCAAATCCATAGATATAATTTCCTAGTTCTCTATCAATATGGTAGAGTGGCTAGAGTACTGGGCTTGGATTTAGGAAAATCTAGATCTGGAAACTACCTATGCTAACTTACTAGATATATGACAACGAATGAGGGAGTTGCTTAATTCTCAACCTGTTTTTCTTTGTCTGTAAAATGAGGATAAATAGTATGTACCTCACAGAGTTGTTGTGAAGTTCAAACCAGGTAATGGATAAAAAATTGCTTTTGGAGCTTTAAAGCACTCGATTAATCCTAAATGTTTGTTATCCCCAGCACCTTATCCACTACCTTGTTCAGAATGGGCACATAGTGCATTTCTGTTGAATGACTGAATACATGGAGACATGATGTGATGAGGGCCTAGATTAATAATTAGTTCAATAGTGATAATAACTAACATCACTCCCAGGTTTTGGTCAGGAAGTTCTGGCACTCGCTTTGGACCATGTAGTGATGATACCGGTGTTACCATGTAGTGATACCGGTGTTACCATGTTAGGTCTTCCATTTTTCTGAATTAAAAAGACCTTAATTTTGGAGAAGCAGTTTGAGTGTTACCTTGTTAAATTTCCTTCGTTTTTCCTTCTTTGCCTTTGATAGATTCCTGTAGTTTTTAAACTCAGACTGGCAACCAGCTCACCATTTGTCTCAGCCTAATTGGATTGTGGTGCTCTGTCTCTCTATATAATAACCTTAGGGACCTAAATTTATCCTCTTTTACAGAGGGATGGAGGCCAGTCTTTTCCACCCATCCTTGCTGACCCTCTAGTACCTTCATTCTCCTCCTCCCTCCCTTGCTTTTCAGCTCCATTTTATGTCATCTTTCCTTATTACAAATTAAGATCTTTGAGGGCAGGGACTCTTTCTTTTTACTTATAATTGTATCCAAATATTTGGGATTACAAGTGTGCATTTGTATTTCAAGTGTTTAGTGCAACGCACATGCTAAATATTTAATAAATGCTCATTTCCTTCCTCTCTCTCTCCCTTTTCTCCCACCCCTGCTTTTCCCCTTCTTCTCCTTCCATTCCTTGTTCCCTTCCTTCCGCTCTTTTCCTTCCTTTCCCATCCTGGAAACTGATTACAGCAGCAATGGTAGGGTTGCCTGCTGTTTTGTTTTTTTCCCAGCAGGGGGCGGCAGAGACCATGGACCTGTTATAGTGGTTACCCCAGACTTTGCACCATAACAGAACAAAACAAAAAACCCTAAAGGGAGAATTTGAGGGACTGAAAGTTGAGAATTCCTGACTGAAGCAGTGGCCTGGACCCAAGATGGCACTTAAAGTTCCCCATTCTTATTTATTTGTTTGTTTTTTGCTGTGTAGGGACAGCGTCCCTGACCTTAGTGAAGCTGTTTATGTAGCACCACTCCCAGACGTTTAAGGCAGCCTAACTCCAGGGTTAGGTTCCAGCAATGGATGATGTAGAGGGAATTCTTGAGGAGACCTCCATACTGTGTTTGCAACTCCCCAAAAAAGCCTGATCTTGCTAACTAGAGAAATCTGCAGATACCAAAAAGGAAAAAAGGTCACAGACCCAGTGCCCTCTGTTCCCTGAGTCAGAGCTTGGCAAGGATTTTAGCAGATCAGTTTCTGGAAGGTTTCATCTTAGCCATTTAGCAGGAATTATCCTATATAAGGTATACTGACTTGCCTCTTCTTATCCCAGGAACATATCCCAGAAGACTGGGGAGCTGAGACTTTAGCATGACTACAGTCATGAGGGGCCATTGCTGTCCAAGTCCAGGAGATAATAGTTTATCTACTACCCTTTATACCCAAACTGATGGACAAGTTGGCAGCCACATTTATGAAATTGGACCTCTGGTTATCATACAGTCTAATTCAGATGCAGTTAACAGAAGATGACTTTTTAGATTTATTATTACCTACATCAATATGTTGTACTGTTTGGGTTGTACAATGACCTAAAATTTTTCAACAGTATTTTAAGACCTGCTGAATAGTTCATAGGAAGGAGAGTTTATCTTGATTTTATTTTCATCTCATTCTAGGACTCCATCTAGCAGACTGCACTGCTGTGAGTCATTCTTCAGCTCCTATATTAGTATAATATTTTGTGATTTGGAAAAATACCAGTGTAAGAAAGAATCCAGCAGAATAAATTTTAACTCAGAGGGCCTGTGTTTAAAAACCTGACTCTGACACATATCATCTTGGGCAAAATGACTTAACCTCTTTGGGCCTAAATTTCCTCATCTATAAAATTATAAGACCAGATCTAGGTGATCTTTTTGGTCCCCTAGAACTTGAAATCTGTAATAATATGAGACTAATACTATCCCAAATGTCAGTATTCACCTTCACAAATTTGAGGCCATATTGTACTAGAAAGATCCTTGCCTTACAAAAAAAATCCTATAGTGGTTTCCCAACTTTTCAGAGTATTCCTGATACTTTATCCTTAGATTCTCTTCCCTGATAATGACCTTCACCCACCCATCTTTCTACCAAACTCCCAAGACAGAGGACATTTAACATGGGTTCTCCTCAAACCCCTATCCTTTCCTTTTGGATCACTTTAATTCTTAGCAAATTTTTCTTTCTGTCAAGCCTAAACCCATCACTTTGCACTGTATTTATTGCTCCTAATGTTTCCTCCTCAGGGCAAGCAGAACAAGTCTAGCTCCTTTTTTTCACGCGACTGACCTGCAGATATTTGTAGACAGCTCTTATGACCTTTTTAAATCTCCCTTTCTTCAGACTAAACATCCCTAGTTTATATGCTATGGTCTTCAGTCCTCACTATTCCTGCTTACCTCATTGGGACATGTTCCTATTTATGTCTTTCTGAAAATTTTGTTTCCAGAATTGGCCACTGTACTCTAGATCTAGTCTGATCAGGGCAGAGTATACTATATCACTTCCCTTTTTCTATATAGTATGCTTCTTTTAGTGCAGAGGAAAGCATTAATTTTCTTTTGGCCACATGTCATACTGTTGACTCCTATTGACCTTATGGTCAGGTAAAATCTCTAGTTCTTCCTACAGGAATTATTGGTCACCCACTCCTTACATTATATATGAAGTTGATCTTTTAAAACTCAGATTTAAAATTTTCTCTAATTAATTTGATTTGCCCCATTTTCCTAAGTTCTTGAGATCTTTTTGTTTCTCTACTGCTATTTAACATTTAGATATCCTTTCCAACTTTGTATCATTACCAAATTTGACAAACATGCCTTTTATGACTTCTTCAATGCCATTGACAAAAAGGACATATTCCAGGGGCATCCTCTTTGATAGGTCCTTCTAAGCCCGAATAAACTCATTAATGTAGCTACTTTTTGGATTAATCATACAAATCACCTATCTAACAGAAATTTCCTCTAGCCCTTGTTGTTCTATCTTATCCATATTACTAGGATGAGGTCCTTTAAGTGTGACACTAATGCTGAAATCAACTATATCTAAAATATTCCCCTTGTCTGCAAGTAATCCTTTCAAAAAAGGAAACAGGACTCATATGGTATGCTCTATTCTTTTAAAAATATTGTTGTGCACTTGAAGAAATCAAGAAACAAGATCATTTCTATATAAAAACAGAAAAAGGGAATTGTGTATGAAATAATAGCTAGTATTTCTATACTCCCTACTATGCGTTAGGTACTGTGTTAATGGCTTCACAAATACCTCATTTGATCCTCACTGTCATCCTGGGGATAGGGGCTATTTTTGTCTTCATTTTGCAGTTGAGGAAACGGAGGTAAACAGAAGTGAAGTGTCTTGCTTAGGGTCACATGTGTAGCAAGTGTCTGTGCCTGGATTTGAGCTCAGGATTTCCTGACTTCAGGCCCAGTATTCCATCCACTGTGCCACATCTCTGGCTATGTGAATCTCGCTTATGTACAAGATTTTTTCCCCCTAAATGTATGATAAATATATAACCATGGTTCCAATTCTGTCCTGATTATCTATTTCTCTTTCTGAACTGTCTTCTGTTCTTTTTTTGTATTCAATAAATGTTTCATTGGTGTTCTTTTTTTCCAACCCTTATCAATACTCCATCTACTCCCTTTATTTTTACCCCTCTCTCAAATAAAAAATTGTCATAAAAAATAAGTATAATCAAAAATAACAGATTCACACATTATCTGTTTATAAGGATGAATGTCTCATTCCATACTTTTAGTCTATCATCTCTGTCAAGAAGTGGGAAATATGATTTCTGTATCACCAGTCTTCTGGAATTGTGGTTGTTCATTACATTGATCATCTTTCAAGGTTGTTTTATTTTTACAATATGGGCATTATATAAACTATTTTCATGATTCTGCTTACTCCAGTTTTTATCAATTCATGTAAATCTTCCCAGGGTTCACTCAATGTTTGTTATTTTTTTTAGGGAACAATAATGTTTAATTGCATCTATATGCCATAATTTGACTAGATATTCGTTCTCTTATTGGTGGGGATCTTCTTTGTTCTTCGGTATGACAAAAAGGGCTCTTACAATTTTTTTGTACACATTATGTCCTTTTCTTCTTTCCTTGATCTCTTTGGCAGCTTTGCATCATAGTGGTATCATTGGGCCAAAAGAATACAGAGTTTTAGTGCCTTTTTGGGAAACAATTCCAAATTGTTTTCCAGAATGATTGCACCAATTCCTAGCTCGAACAACAGTTCATTAGTCTTATTGTTCTCCAATAATACTTACAATAGTCATAATTTTCTTTTGTTGCCATATTTTCTAATCTCATGGTTGTGGGATAGAATCTGACTTGTTTCAATTTGAATACTTCTTAGTTTTTTGGAGCATTTTTTTGTATTGTGGTGTCAGTCCTTTCAAGAACTATTTGTTAATATCTTTTGATTATTCATCTATTGGAGAATAGTTCTTATTCTCATATAGTTGAATTAATTTCTTACATGTCTTGGATATCAAACCTTTACTTAAGACTATCTTTTCAAAGACTTTCCCTACTTAATTGTTTTCTTTCTCATTTTAACTGCATTAATTTTGTTTGTACAAAACTTTTTTCAGTTTTTCAAAACAAAATTTTCTATTTTCTCTCCTGGAATTTTGGAGTATCTCATCTATTATGTTTGTAACTTTTTTGGCAACTGTGCTTACAATATGGAATATGCAATAGGATACAATCTAACTCTTCCATGCATATGCAGTATATGAATATCTAGTTAAACTTATTTTTGTTGGTAAAGTCAATAAACATGACCCAAGAATACATAGCAAATTCACACATTGGTCCAGGTTTATTTTTTCACATACAATAACCACGTTGGGAAGAGTGAACAATAAGAAAAGGATAATTTGTGGTTAGAAACCATCGACTTACTGTAATTGCATGGTTCTGTAACCTTTCCTGATGTGCCAGATTTAATTAAAAGTTTTAAAAGGTCAATATAATAATTTACCAAGTGCTATTATTTTTCAATTTGGGAAACTATACTACATATCAAACTTACATTGTATCTTGTTATCTTTTGTAGCATATCAAATTTTATCTAAATCTATCAATTTCTTTGGAATTTACTATGAAAGACAGAAAGACGGGCAAATAAAAACATGCTGAGCAGCGAAGTCAAAGCAAATTCATTTAATCTTCTCATTTAATCAATACACTTGAGACCATAAAGACCCATGGGAAATCCATGGTAATAATTAGAGAACTATTGCATATCCATGGTTTGTTTTTTGGCATAACAGGTTACCATTTCCATTTTTCTTATCTCACCACCATCTACATATACAAAGAAAAAATGTTTGTTTCAAACTTTTCTATGATTACCAACCACTAAATTTTAAAAGCATTTCTTAAATTTTGGAAGCTATAACCAGGCATGTGGTAATGATATAATAAAATAGAATGTGGGCAAAACAGCCATTTAAAAAATCATTCTACCCATTTCACAAAGAGACTTGTTATTTTAACCTTGTCCATCTTGTGATACAGTTTGAGTCATCTTTTTGTTTGTAAAGTAAGCAAATATAACCCAAAAGTCTACAGCAAATAAGATAATTTAACCAGGAGTTTCTATTTCAATATGATTATTTTTCCAAATGTTAGTAACTAGCTTAAGAAAAAAAGAAAAAAAAGGACAAATCCAATGAATTCATGAGAAAAAAATAAAGGCTGATGTGTATGCACAAAGAACCCAATAGCCTACTTATAAATTTAAAAAAATACTCAGAAGAGAGAAAGCTAGGTAGGGCAGCTAAAAGAGAAAATTTAAGAGGCATTCTTGTCCTGTAAAAACTCAGAATGAGTTGAGCTTGGAGAGAACAAAGAAGAACAACAAAAAGGTCTTTGTTTGTGATGGTTGGTTATGTTAAAGGAAAGAGGAAGACCAAAAAGATATGAGACCATTTCTTGGGGTAGGAAGGATGATGATAGCTATCAACAGAGATATCAAAACTTCTCAATTCTTATTCTGCTTTATACGCCCTTGTAAGGGGTCAAGGAGAGTGACCTTTACCCTGGGAATGACAGAATGAGGAAAGAAAGACAAAGAAAGGACTTTGGTGAATTCAAGTCACCTGTTCCCAGATAAAGTAAATACTCAGGTCATGAAAGATAAATATGTTTGCCATGTGACATGTGAACAATTAGGGAAAACTCAAGGATGAATGTTCTGATTTTCAAAAATGGAAAATGAATGAGGGTACATGATAGTGGTCATTAAGTACTTGAAGCATTGTCATGTGGAAGAGGGATTACATTTAGGGTCATTGGATTAAATGATATTAACTTTAGACTCAAAAAGGACCTCACAATGTTTACTTAGTCTCTCTGTACTCCAATGGCATAGCTAAATAGAATAGCTAGAAGTTACAATTATGCAAATTTAGGCACGTTATCAGCAAAGGCTCTCTTCAAAGCTATGCAAAAGTTGAATGGGTAGCCTCAGTAGGTAGTGGAACTCTCCCTGATTGGAGGGCTTTAAGCAAACGATAGACGGGCACTTGTCAGATCAATTGTGATGGGCATTCTTTTTCATTTCTGAGTTGGACTGACTTGTCACTGAGATTCCTTCCAACTCTAGTTTCTATGATTCCATGTGACTCCTTAGAATAGTTTGGACTTCAGTTTTCTCACCTGTAAAATGAGGGTATTGGATGAGACACTCCATTGTTGGTAACTGAGCCCCTAAAACCCCTGTAGGCTCTAATGTTCTGTGATTCTGCGTTACTATCATAGTTTCTACATATTATATATAACTGATGCTAGCAAATCAACATACTATAATAATAGCAATCAATATTTGTTAGAAAGCTTATCTAAGTCTGAGACTAAGAAATGAACTACAGAGATTCTTGAATGGACTTTGCACAACATGTTGTTAAAATAATTGAAACCAGGTAGTTTATTTAACATTTAGAGACCCTCTAGTCTCTGCTCAAATTGAGAAGGATAAAGAATTTGAGATGCAAAATATACTAAAATCTGAAATGACCAAAAGAAACTTTAAAAAATATTTAAGACCACTTTATAGCTGAGATAAAACTCAATTAAGAAGTCAAATAGTGTGTGAAATTAACCAGGAAAAACGTTTATAGAAGTTTAAGTGTGGGCTGTTCCATTTTATACTAAGAACTATGATGAACAAATATTTTAATCAGGTCCTCTACTTCTGAAAGACATGCAGGGCTACAGGAATGTGACTAAAGAAATTATTGAAATGACTGGTGGTATCTATAGATTCAAGAAGCTTGCCACACCCAAGATAATGAACTGGAATGGAATTTCCACAGAAGAACTCCAAAGTGAAGTAGAAGGTTTTTTCTGAATTCTGTTTCCAATAGTTTGCCTCCAGAGAGCAATGAAAAAACTGGGAAGTTATGGAGATTAAAAAAACAAAGTTCAAGACTAGCTCCTTGGTCTGGAGTGGCAGCTTTGATGCTGTGTGACATTGGGCAAGTCAGTTAACCTCTCTATGAGGATATGTAAAATGAGGGTGTAGGAGTATATGGTCTCTAAAACCCCTTCCAGCAGTAGGCCTATGATTCTATGAAAATTATAGCTAAAGTATCTGAAATTCTGAATTAAAATGCCAGGAAGCCCAGAAAACTTAGTTTAAAAGGAAAGAAATATTCCATCTTCTGGGGAAACTAATTACATAGCAATGACTCCTGAAAAAACCCCTCCAGACCAAGGAGTATGAGGGAGAGGGAATTACCTATGTACTCCTGTAAAGGTAGATACTCTGAAAAATAGCAATTATGAATGAAGTTTAGCACTTTGAAATTCAAAGGAAACATTCCAAGAAAGAATCTAGTAGTAAAATCAATAGCTTCAAATGTAATATGCAGAAATACCCAAAGTTTAGAGAACAAATGAGCAAAATTCCTAATTCAGGAAGATACTTTTGACCACAAAGGTATCTGTGAGACTTGGAGGGATAAAACTGATGACTGGGATATGGTTCACATGGATTTACCTTATAAGAAACAAGATTGTTTAAAGGGAATAGGCTTGGGAGTCAGGTAAAATTGTATACCAATAAGGTAGAGTAATGTGAAGAAGTAAAATAGAGCAATACGATGAAGAATATTTGGATAAAGATCAGTGGAGGGAGAAATAGAAGACATTTTGTCATTAAAATGTATTACTGACCACTGGGAAAGAAATAAGAAATACATGAGGTGTTTAGGAAAACTGAGAAGCCTGGCCCAGAGACTTTAATTATCTGGACATTTGCTACATTCCAAAGTAGAGTCACTAGTAATGTATTGACTTTAATGAAAGGTCATTCTTCAAAAAATAGAGAAACTAATAAGGAGAACTTCCATACAGGGAGGAACTGGCAAATAGAAGTGAGAGGAACATTTGTGAACCATTCAACTGACAAGTATTTTTAAGCACTGACTACATGTCACCTTGGAGAAGGAAATGGCAATCCAGTATCTTTGCCAAGAAAACTCCATAATGGAGTCATTAAATACAACTGAACGATGCATCAAGCAAATTATGCACCCAAACACTGGGGATACAAATACAATGAATGAAACAGTAACTATTAGGAAGGAACTTGTATTCTTATGGGAAGACAGCAAGTCACATATAACACATGTAAGCCTATACAGAATAAATATGAAAGGAATAAATGCAGAGTATTTTCAGATGGATGGTATCAGGAAAAGCTTTTTTTACATAGTCAGTACTTGAGTTGCATCTTGAAGGAAAAACGGGGATTCCTTGAGAAACAGGTAAAAACGGAGTGTATTCCAAGCATAGGGGACACTGTTAAAACACAGAAATAAGATATGGAATGCTGTGTGAGAGGAATAGAGAAGAGGCTAGTTTGGCTAGATTGCAGAATGGGAGAGGTGGAGTAATGTACCATGAGGCTAGAAAGATAGGATGGAGCCATGTTTAGCTTTAAAAGCTGAACAGAGGAGTCTATGTTTTATCCTAGAGTCACTGAAATTTTCCTGAGTGATAATGGGGTCATATCTGTGTTTAAAGAAAATCACTTTGGCAGCAGTAAATAGGATGAATTGGAATGGGGAGACACTTGAAACAGGGATAACAATTAGAAGGTCATTGCGGTAATTTAGGTGAAAGATGAGAAAGGCCAGAACTAAGGTAGCTATGTGTGTAGGGAAGAGGTCAGATGTGAGAGATGTTGTGGCAACTGATTAGATATGTGGGATGAAGGAGAATGAGGAGTCAAGGGTAATGCCAAGTTTATGAACCTGGGAGATTGTATGAATGGTAAAGAATCCACTTTTGATGGAAAGAGAAGTTTGGAAGCAAGGTGGTTTGGGTGGATGGAAGTTAATAACTTCTCCTTTGGTTATGTTAAGTTTCATATTTCTTTAGGATGCCTAGTTTGACATGTCCAATAGCTAACTGATACTTAAGGATTAAAACCCAGGAAAGGCTGGGGCTGACTTATATGGATCATGGTTAGCGTGTGTTCGTCCTTCGTTGCCAAAGAACACCATGCCATCAGAGAAATGATGCCATGACTTGCACTTGACTTTGTTTTGAGTGAGGGAGGTCTGTGCAGGTCACTAACCTCACTTCTCCTCCAGAGCCATCTGAATTCAGTGATCAGATATTCATCAGGATGACTGGAGGTGACCCAGGGTAGGGTTGAGGAGAATGAAGATGAGAGAAAAGGAGGTAGAGGGGGTTGGGGATAGTTTTGTGCTTTATGGCAGGTGATACAGGGAGTAGGAAAGAAAAGATGGAAAAGAGCCATAAGAGGAGAGTGGGTGGCAGATGAAAAAATAAAGAGAAGATAGTAATCACTCCCTCCTAAAGACTTTTATAGAAAAAAAAACTAGTCATAATCTGACATATACTTTAGATTTTGAGAAAGCAGATTTCAAAGGGTTATTAGATAGTGTCACATGAACTAATATTCTCCCAGTGAAGTCAGCCCAAGAAGGATGGGAACCTTTCAGGAATATAATTCTAAAGACACAAAGAATAAAATTTCTAATGATGAGAAAAGAAACAGGAGCTATTTGAAAAAGTTAACAAGAATGGACAGGGAACTCAACAACCAGTTTAGATTTAAGCAAAATATTTCTGCCTAAATAAACCAACAAGGATCAATAAGATACAAACATTGAATGATGAAACAAATATTTACACACTTGCATAATGTTTCTTTTTCTTCAAGATGCCTTTAAATATAACATAGTATCTTCTCCCCCTCCCCCCCCCCCCCGCAAGATGGGCTATTTATTTCCATTCTAACTTGCTATCAATAGCGCAATTTTAAGACATCCACTTCATTTCCCCTCTGGGGAAGCAATACACATTTGCCCATACAGTCATACTAATTTTATCTGGCTTTATGAAACAATGAACCTGAAAAAGACCATCAGTAATATCAGAGTATAAACAGGTAGGTCAGTTCAGGGCACAGCTGTTTGATAGTGGGTTTCGTTGTTTTATTTTTACAGGTTTTGCTATGCTGTGGTTATGAGCTTATCTCTATTAAAAACATCATGATCATAGATGTGTGCATGCATATCCCAATGATTGTAGGGAGAGGAACTGGGATGTGGGAGGATGAGAATTAAGCTCTGTGTGAGTAAAGGCTCACACTCAGTCATCGTAGGTGTAGCAGCCACCTAAGCAACTTCTGCAGATTGGGGCGTGAGGCTACAAAAGGAGGCAGCAAATTTTCCAGAATATAGTGGCCTGACTATGCCTTTGCAAATTTTTACTGAACATCTAGATACTAAATTTATATACTTGAAAGTAATATTTGAACAATTATGATTTTCCTCAGATAATGGTGGTTTTTTTTGTTTTGTTTTGAGTGAGAAACTAACATTAAGCAAAGGTGCTTATGCATATAAAGCAATAGCTCTATTTTGTATTCTGTCTACCACATGTATTCATGATACCTTCCATTTCTAATATTCTGAGTACTATTTTTGTATACTTTTCATGTAAATACTTTAACATTTAGTTTTTAATACAAATTTTAATTTACTACATGTTGATCAGGAATGCATAGCAGTGGAAGTTTCAATTTTTATATGCCCCAAGCCATTTTTCCCATTTATTTAATAAGTAATTTTTTATAATTACAGTTGTCTTAGAGGGAAAAATATTTTATGAATTTGATGAAACTGGAAATTTAGATATGATGCAAAAGTGATATGACAGTTATAATAATTCATAAATATAGGAGATAAGGACTGATAATCTAGGAAAGAAATGCTCAAATTCTATCCATATATGAATGAATCCTTACTCTTTACTGAATTCTATAGGAATCTAGAAAAAAGGGAAGGAAAAGAGAGAAGAAATAATCTTTCTTGTGCATATTACTGAGGAGGAACTTGTCTTAGTAGAACTCTATTCAGTTAACAGGATGTTATTTCCATAATAATGTTTGTGTTTATGTTGTAAGTTCTGTGTACATTTAAAACAAGGCATGACTGCCAGCTTGCCATCCCAGACTAGTAACTACTTAGCAGAGTTGTGACTTGGTATTCTGGCTCTCAGCATATGGCTCGTGTGCAATGCATCATTACTTTGATAGACTCATTCATACATAGTAAGTTCTTCCTCTGTTCTTTGGTAAAGAAAAAAACCACAGGAAAAAGCAAGAATCACTGACATTAAAGGCAAATGTCTGGTTCAGCGAAATCTTGCTTGATTTTTTTTATAGCAGAGAAGGTCAAGGTTCAGAGTCATGACCTTCTAAATGGCAGGTTCATATTCTATTCCTAACCTTTCTTGCCAACTTTTCCCCTCAGGGTTTTCCATCTTCCTAAGAATTATATGAGACCACAAAGGAAAATGAGGAAGGTAATATTATCTAGGTTTGTGACACTGGACAATTCACTTAACCCTGTGTACTTCAGTTCCCAAAGCTATGAAACAGGAATAACAATAGAACCTCCCTCCTAGGGTTATTTTAATGGTAAAATGAAATAATATATTTTAATTTCTAATATGCTAAATATTGATAGATATAATCCGCATAAACAAAAGCTCTTTGTGGTGGGTTCTCAAAAACTTTAATGTGTGTAAAGGTGTCCTGAGACCAAAATGTTTTAATTCCACTTCTCTAGAGTTTTATAACCACTTGAAGTTCCTTGTAATGTCTTTTGGATTATATTGCTATGAGCTTTGTCCTTTACTTTCAATACTTTTGTTAATATAATTATATATTTTGTGTTATATACATGATGTATAGTATAATTAATTATATGAGCTAATACTATGACTAAAAATCATTGTATTCCTACCTTGAGAGCTGAGACTGTTTCATCACTAATCCTAAGACCAATTTTGGGGAGCTGACCTCCTCACCCCAAGCCAGTACATTTGGCAGCTTTCTAATTTAAGCAGTTATGCTTGATAACTTGATACTAATATTAGTCTTCATGATTAGCATCTGAGTCAGTCAGTCAATAAACATTTATTAAGTGCTTACTATTTACAATAAAAGGTACTAAGAACTGGGTATATAAAGAAAAGCAAAAATAGTTTCTACCTTCAAGGAACAACTTGAGGGAAGAGAAGAACATTGAAATAATTAGGTATTTCCAAGATACATAAAGAGTAGATGGAAAGTAATCTCAGAGGGTATGTCATTAGCATGAAGTGACTGAAAAAAAAAACCTCTTGCAAAAGATGGGATTTCAGTTATATCACAAAGGAAGTCAGGTAACCAAGAGGCTGGTTTAAGGAGAGAAAGAATATTCCTGGTATAGGGGACAGCCAGTGCAAAGGTACAGGAGAATTTTTTACTATGTGTAAGCCCATGTAGTTGGATTGTAGAGTGCATGGAGGAAGGTAAAGTGTAAGTACATTGGGAAGGTAAGAATGGATCAGGTTTTGAAGAGCTTTGAATGTTGAACAAAGGACTTTATATTTAATCTTGGATGGAATAGTAATGAGTTTCAACCTACACTTTTGAAAAATCACTTCAGCACCTGAGTGGGGGACATATTGGAATGGGAGGTCGATTAGATGGCTTTTATAATATTACATACGAGAGGTGATGAGGGTATGAACTAGGGTGGTGGTTGTGTGAGTACAGAAAAGGAAACATATTTCAGAGATATTGTAAAGAAAGAAATGATAAGATTTGACAGCTATTTGGATATGTGGGGTGAGCAAGAGAGAAGGGTGGAAGATCACATCAAAGTTGTAAACCTAGGTCACTCTGAGAATAGTGGTATCTTTAAAAAAGAAGGGGAATTCAGAAGTAGGGGTGAGTTAGGGAAATATAATGAGTTTCTTTTTGATATATTGAGTTTGAGATACCTGTGGGACATCCAGTTCAAAATGTCTAACAGGTAGATCTCAACACTGAACCTCAGGAGAGACTAGGACTGGATATATATAGATCTAAATAGAGATGGCAACTGAACCTATACTGAGAATATTAAGTGTGAGAGTATAAAGGGAGAAGATAAAAGAGTCAGAGACAGAATTTTGGGTAATACCCTAAGTTAGTAGGTATAACATGAACGAAGATTTAGCAAAGGAGTCTTAGGAGGGATGAGACAGTGAAGAAGATATCCAGGATGAAGCAGTGCCATGAAAATTCTCAGAGCTCTGTGAGAGTATCCAGGATACTCTGGAAGATGTGAATGTCAAATGCTTCAAATAGGCCAAAAAAGGATGATGACTGAGAAAAGATTATTGGATTTGGCAATTAAGATATCACTAGTAAGATGAGAGATAGCAGTTTCAGTTAAATGATATTAGAAGTGTTTGCAGAGAATTAAGAAGAGAGTGAAAAGAAAGGAAGTAGGGGTACTTTTCAAGGAGTTTACTAGAGAAGGAAAGAAGAAATACAAGAAGAGAGCTAATGAAAATAGTTGGATCAAGCGAGTTTTTTTTTTAGGATGGATAAAGATATGGTACTACTTATATGCAGCAAGGAAGGAGCTATTAGATAAGGAGAAATTTAAAATTAAAGAGAGTAAGATACTAGAGAAAACTGGAAAGGATGGGATCAAGGGTGTATATAGAAGGATTGGTCTTGGCAGGGAGAAGGACTATTTCTTCCATTGATATAGGAGTGATAAAAGATGAAAAAGAGAGAAGAGCTCTTGGGAAATGGATGAGAAAATTTGAGAAGCTTCAGTACTAGAAGACATGTCTTGTGATGAATATAGAGGAAATATGACCTAGACATCAAATCATCAATAAAAGGGATAAAGCGTTTGGGGTCAAGATATTCAGAGTTGTATTAAGTGAACAATGGAAGATTTGAACATATATAAAGAGAATGGAGAAGAGTAAGGTGAAGAGTAGGAACAAGACCAAAGCTAGCATAAAAGAGATTATTTTGAAAAGATAGCTGAATGAAGACATGATAACACTCCATCTCTACCTCATCCCCATTCAGGAAAATGATGTTCCTCCAGGAAGGGTTGAGACTAAGAGTGTCCTGGTAAATATTTAACAACTAGCTTTCTGCAAAAAAAGTATGTATGACACGCTTTTATATATATTTACTAAATGATGGATAGAAATCAATAAAACAATAAAGCCCTGATTTGTAATGGTAGCTGATTTCCAATGTGTAAACAATCACACTGAATATTCATCCAACTCTCCCAAGCCAATTTGAACTGTCTCCAGAAGACTCTTAGCTTTTCATACATGGGTTTCTCCTTTCCCAGCACTTTGGTAGACCCTAGTCTCCCCAGCAGCTGTACTTCCCCCTTTACCTGAACAACAGACACTATGTCAGACTAAAGCTCATTTGTGTGTTGTACTTTCAGTTGAAAGAATGATAGTGACTAACCTTAGAAAGTAAAGCATTTTGTAAATCATTAAGCACAATATAAATGTTGTTTTCTTCCCTTCTCTTCCTCCCTGTCTCCTTATCTCTCTTCTCCCCCACTGCCCCATCTTAGTCTTTTTTTGCTAGATCTTCATCCATTTCATGTTAACTGCGGATGTTCCCCCTCTGTCTTAGGTCTTCTTTGTATCTCTCACTTAATGATCTCATCAGCACCCATGGGTTAGTCAGGTTAAGTAATTTGCCCCAGAGGACACAGTTTATCAGAACTGGGAACCAAACCGAAATATCTGGAGTTCAAGCCCAATGTACTTTCCGTGATTCCCCTAACTCAGAGAGAAAATACATAATTCACAACACAAGAGTGATGTTGGGTTAATTATCTCATACACACACACACACACACACACACACACACACACACACACACACACACACACACACACACACACAAGACATCAGTAGCAATAAACAACCTCTCCGTGATGCTTTATGGCTTATAATGTGAGGTGGATGGTGCAAGTACTATAAACACAGATAAGGAAACTGAAGCCAGAGAAGGGGAAGCCATACTGAGGGCAAAGAGGCTAGGGGATAGAACTGGGCACCAAGGCAGCATAGCCTTGGCTGCTAGCCATGGCAAATGTTCAAATCCGTGGGCACACAGTCCCTGAACAAGCTCTCTAGCATCATCCGTGCAGATACTCAGCATCTACTCAGATACTCAGCAACAACTTTCCAACAAAGACAGGAAGGGAACATTCACAGTTATTTGTGTCAAGGTAGTGGCTGCCTTGGTGTTTGGGTAAGAGTCACAAGTGGTCTGTAGGTGTGACTACAGCTGAGAAGTGTGGGATGCTGTTGACAAACCTTTCGGTTTTTGCTTTTTTGGATGGTGACTGTTCCCAGAGCTGACTGCTGTGAGAACCTCTAAGCCATTTTCTTTGCATTTCTTAGTCTCACAGAAAATATGTAATACTGGAACAAAGTAAAGTGCTAAGGGAAGAGGGAGAGGAAATTGAAAAAGAAGAGAGAGATATAGTTAAATAAGCAAGTAAATAGATCAATGGATAGATAAATGAACATACATTTCACCCTATATACATGTGTATATAGTATGTGTATATGGTAGTAATTTTTCAATCTTGAGGGAAGCCATCAAAGGCAGACTGGTAGGATGCATTTTTAATCACTTAACCAATTACAATAAATAGGACCACCAAATCTCACTTTATAGATTAGAAAAAATCTGAAGACTATATTATTTGGTTGAACTGAAGCAGGAATTTCCTGTATGGTAAGAAAACACAGTTATAATTTAAAACACTTTTGGCTATTTTTTTTTTATAGACACTGAATGCTTCTATAGTTATCTTATTCTGGTAAGTGGAAGGAATGAAGCATGACTAAGGAATTTGCTCTTCTATTTTGTTATCACAACATATTTGTAGTTTCTGTTCCTGGATTATGGTTAGGATTGTAGAAAGCCATTGAGTGATCTGCACTGCATAGTCAAGAATCCTCTGTACTTAGCTTTCCAGGGCTTTTCTTCATTCAGAGGGGGTAAGCTCCTATAAGGTTGTCAGCTGTTTTTATTGTTCTTTGTAATTATTGGTTTCTTAACTTATAATTAAGTGGCACAACAAATGGAAAGGTGGTAATTGAAGTAGAAAAGATATGTAGTTAATTTTATTTACACTTGTGGTTTGTTATAATCTATTGTTGTTTCCAAATGGAGCCATTGGGAAATAATATTTTTTAGTGATCATTTTCTCTTAGTCACCATGATATGATACAACACTTAATAAGCACAATTATTGATTAACTACAACAGAAAAGAAGAGAAAAGGCCTTAAGTTGAATAATACATTTAGAGCATTAAAGATTTAGAATGTGATTTTATACTTACATTTGAATATGGGTAAATTCTATGTCCCAGGAATTTACCTAAAAAAAACCTAACACCCAACATTAAAGATCTGACCTGAAATTTTAAAAATTTAGTCCCTCTACTTAACTACTAGAAACCCAGTGTATGTTGTGAATAAGGCAGCTTGAACTCCTATACTGATACTTTTCCTCAGATCTCCCCTGGGACAGAGAAGGTGATTAAGGGCTTCATTTTCCTGTAGCTTTCTTCAAGTTACATACAATACAAAATACTGAGAGCCATGTTGTTAAGAAGCAAAGGAATTTGCCAAACTAGATTACATCAAAATAAAGTTTAAAAACAATTTGCCTCTATCTTTTGCTATTTTGAGGGTAAATATTGCAATCATCTATTTATTAATTAAAACAAGAAAGAAACTCAGCAACTGAGTAACTTTAAGGAGGTAATTTCAGTAAACTTGAAAAAAAAAACTGTCATTGATAAATTGCAATTCATGTAATTAATTCTTCTATGGACAATTGTGAGGACTTAACCATAGCAGAAAACATTGCAAGGTGATGCTCAGTAACAAGCAAGTGGACCCACACTTCCATGTCATGTGACAATATGGCAGTAATGAGTTTTTTAATTTGATTCAGTCAGTGTCCACAGAGAAAAAAATTTCAATTTCAAATTCTTAACAAATTATTTTAATCAAGTACAGTGAGAACCTCTAGGAAAAATGTAACGTGTTTTACTCTGTAATTTCAAAAATAATTTTTTTGATAGGAGGAAACTTGAAGATTATTTTCTTTAACCTTCTCATTTTACAAGTGAGAAAATTAATGTTAAATGAGATTAAATTATTTTTCTACTTTCATAAAGCACTGCATAACAATGCCAGGATTTAAGTGAAAGTTCTCTGATCCCAAATCCAGAGTTCTTACACTACACCGTGTTACATTTTCATTATTTTCCTTATTATTTTTTATTATTAACATTATTATTTTCTAGTGTGGCATGAATGTGATTTTGGGTTCCTTAAAACAGTATTAAGCAAAGCACAACTTGAGTCGCATCATAGCCAGACAGGAGATACTTCAAATATCTTTCCAATGATAGATTGTATGTCTGTCATCCAAGGACCTGCCTAAATCATTTAGAGATTACTTACAGGTTGACCACAGGCTGAGGAATTTTTCCGCCTCAGCAATTTCCCTAAGACCACCTACTAAGCCTTTGAGGGATCAATATTTCTAATGATAAAGCAAATAGTCAAAATAATGAAAATGCAGATTCTGGAAGAATTGAAGCAATGTTTTCCATTACTAACATGCAGTAATAATTCAAGACTTTCTAATTGCTGTATTAGTCAGTTATTCAGTATGGACATTCTAATTTTGAAAATAGAAAAAAAAACTCATGGCATTTTTGTGTGATAATGTATGTTAATTTGGAAAAATGTGATTTTGTATTGTAATTTTGTTCTCTCATTTAGAATTCAAGAAAATATTTTTTTCCTAGATTTTTCAACAATGACTCCAAAATAAAATGGAAAATTCTAAAACTGTGTATGAGTAGTTTTTCCTTGAAAAAATAAATGTGAGTTTTTTCAAATGATCTGGAGCAATTGATCTGAAATCAGGAGATCTAGATTCATTCAAATTCTGGCTTTGTTGCTGAGGTACCTTTGCACAAGACATTTTCCTGGGCCTCAATTTCCTTATCTGTAAAGAGGAATCGAATCTTGAAGGTTCCTTCTAGTTCTAATTCCCTTACTGTTATGTACTCTTTATATTTTAGCTTTGCTATGCCAAATAGTTGGAAATAAACAGTAAACTTACCTCCTAAGTTTTATTAATATTTCTGAACATAATTTTGAAGTTGACTAATTTACCGCCTATTAATATTTACAAAGTTACACTGAGAATCAAGTAAAATCTACAGAGTTAGAGTAGATTCAAAGGTTTAGAATTTTCTAGGTTTAGAGAGAGGAATTTGACATACCCCTTGACCATTACAACTTGAACTGAAGGAGTCAAGGTCAGAGGCTATGCAGAATAATTATGACAGATTTCTCTCCACTGTTACTTGTTATTGAGACCCTTATTTATTCTATAATTTAATTAGCTAAGAACACCAAGGAGTTAGGCCAACAAAGGGCATTGAGTTGAAAATCATTGCTCATAGGGAATCAGCTTCAAGTGTCCGGATCAAGTCACTCTGTGAGAAGAACCTGAAACACTCAGAGCTCTTGAATTTTCATCTAAATACTGGCCCGACTGAAAATACGAATTGCATGCTGGTTAGGAAATGTATTGGCTTTCCTATACTCTTTTCCCTGTAATAGTTAACAATAACTGGCATTGATATAGCGTTTTAAGATTTGGAAAATTCTATACATTTGTTATCTCATTTCACCCTCACAACAACCTTGTGAGGTTTATTATTACTGATTGGCATTTAACGCCATTCATTAATTATTAATTATTTGAATCTAATTATAATTAAAAGTAATTTAAATTAGCTTAAATATGTAAGATTATTTATTAAATGCCATTATTATTTCCACTTTACAGATGAGGAAACTGAGGCTGAAATGTTAAGTGACTTTCCCATGATCACATAGCTAGCTGGTGTCTAACTTGAGACCCAGTGCCTTATCTACTGTACCACCCGGCTATTTAGGCACAGGGAGATTGTTTTTATGACTCCAAGTCCTATACTCTATATATAATAATATATATATATATCTATATATAATAATAAAACAAACCAAACTATGTGGCCAGTATAGCAGCCTGTGTACTCTCTGGGCGATGCCTGCATCTAGGAAATGCTATAGGTACATGGTCATGTCTTGTATATTTTATTATGTATTGTTTTGTTGTTTTCTGTTGAAAGAATATTATATTATGTAGAGTTAGAATATTATACTATATAGAGTTAAGCAAAGTCTGTCTGTCCCTGGAGGAAGGTGACTGAAGTATGACAAGATCACATTACTAGAAGTTAGTGAAATATAACAAGATGAGGAAGAAAGCAAGGTAAGGTCAGTAGTGGGGGTGGCTCAGCGTTTACCTGATTAGTTGACTCCACATTACTCACATACCTTATTCTGGACAAGATAGCACAGCTGCCCAGTGGGAGGAAGAGATGAGAAATAAAAGGCTATCAACCCACTGAGAATCAGAGTGCTTAACACTTCCCCAAAACGCCTGCTGCACCACGTGGAGTGCATAACTACCAGGGTATGTGTAGGACTTCCCATATCCTGATGCTATTGAATAAGATTAGGTCAGTGTTTAGTGGCGTGACCTGTTCATTAATATTTAGAATATGTTATTGTCTTTTGGAAAAGTTATTGTTAAGGTAGTAATGGTTTTGAAAAAAATTCTGATTGGGGGAAAAGAGCTTGAAACATCAATGACAAATTTTATTCTTCTGATATCTAACAACAACACATTTCTTTTATTAAGAATACAAACTCTTCCTTTGGTTTTCCTGAACTATTGAGAAGATTGCCTCAGTTACATACATATATATGAACTTGTGTATATGCATAGTATATTTAGAAATTTATAGTTTATTATGGAAAACATTCTATGAAAGGCAATCTTTTATCTTTTCATAATTTCATCAAATATAACTTTGACCAATTCTTACAAAGACACTTTTAGCAATGCAACAGTATGAAAAAGGTTCAAATCATTTGGCCTCTTCCTTTCTGAGATACCCTGAAAAGTGATCTCTCAATGCTTTAAAGATTGTGTTATCTCAATCATTCATTTTTTCTGGATTAAATTTCTCTTTCCAACTTCATATTCTTAAGTGCTACTTCTACTTCCTCTATAGAACAGATATTGAGTCCAAATGTAGTTGTTTTGCCATCAATGAAGTTGAAAAAAGATCACTAGAGACTACAGAAACCTTGGAAAATCTATTATATTTCCTGACTGTTTGCTATCCTCTTTCAAATTTCCTCTGTAAATGTTCTTGGGACAATCTTTAAAGCTTCAAAACTTTAGGTAAGCCAAACGGCTAAATAATAGGTTGCAGCATATTAACAGTGTTGATTTGTATACAAAAGTGTAATAAACAATATCATCCAGGAAATGATGAAAAAAAGGAAGTAGCCAATCATGTAGCAAATGTTAGGAAAAACATATGGAGGACCTGATTGCTGCTTGGGTACCCATAAATTGGTTGAAAAAAAGAATAATGCTAGCAAGGCCTCCATCTTGTCAAGGAGCTATTCTGTAGGGTAGAATGTTGGGATAGCCTCAGATTCATAGAAACCAGTTTGCATGTCATTGAGAAATATTTAGTAAAATGAATAAAAAATAATAAAACAAAGATTTTTCTAAGTCAATATGCAACCTGCAGGGATCCTTACATATGTGGCCCTATTGTACAAGAATATACTGTTATACTGTTTACAAAAATATGAATAAGGATGAAAAGGGATGGATTGGTTGCTACTTACTCTATTAGTCAGAGTGCCCACATCAGTGAAATCATTGATTTGTTGAAATACTGTTGCCACCCATAGCTCTTCTGTAGTTATAGAAATATAACTGGACTAGAGAAAAAAATAAATTAGCCTTCAAATTGATACAATACCTATCAAAATCATATATATATATATATAGTAATCCTATATATATATACACACAAAATCATATATATATATATATATATATATATATACTGTAAATGCATATACATTTGCAACTTTTTTCTCAGTAATTTAAAAACCAGAATATAATTTCATTCCTTTACCTCTCATACTATAAGAACCAGTGATTCAAAAGTCTAGGGTTCTACCATTTATCTACCACTAACTTATTATATTACATTGAGTATATCTGGGTCCTCTCTGTAAAATGAGACCCTTCCAATTCAAACATTCCATGACTTCATAAACAATAAAGATTTAGTGAATAATGAAAGAAAACTCCTGAATCAGAAATGTCGTTCTCCACTAAGCTTACCAATGATTATTCATGGTACCAAGTGCTTCTTACCCTGTGAACTTTCAAACACTGAACTCAACAGCTGAGTACAGTGCTCTTTTAATTACAAAGTACATTTTAAAAATGTAGTAAGAATCTATTAGACTGTGGACTTATTTACATGTGTCACCGAACTTAGAAACTTTGTTCTATGTGATCATAGCCCTATACATTAAAGTTCAAGCCACTGTGAAAATTACCCAGTATAATACTTTTATTGCTCATTTGTAGACTCTCTCAACATAATTCTTTAAAGAGATTAATACAATGATGAAAATATGTTTCACATTTTAAACTAATTTTTAAAGCTTAAAAAGTATGTCACATAGTTTTCAAGAAAACCTCAACATAATTGGTTAAAAAATGGTCTCTGGTAAAATTTATCTTCTGGAAACATAGGTTCTTCATTGTGAGATGAATTGGAAGGATTAATGTTAAAGGGAGAAAATGGTAATGTTCTATATTCACTGTGACAGGTAACATAAGTTTTCAAAGACTGTATACATGGCAAGTTAAATTAAGTTCAGTTTTTAGCTAAACATGACCAAGTTGGGTTTCCTGCTAAGAAACATATTGTATCAGACAGATAGATATTTATAATGCAAATATTCTGCATATAATTTATTTTGTAGCTGGACTGTTACTGTATACATCCTCATGTCCATTCATGCTTTATTCAAATTACATTTCTGGATTATAGCAATAATTTTCTTTATTAATGGTTTGTACTTATTCAGTCTTTTTATGCATGAACCTCAAATGATTCACAAAGATGTTAATTGTAAAGGTTTACAATGTGTTGGATCAAAATGTATATGCTCATTTCACAGATGGTGAAAATAATCCAAGGTCATTGCCAGTAAGCATGTGCCCTGATGTTCCATTGTGGTGTGGAGATGATGGAGATGACACTAGGTTTTCAAAGGCTACATCAATAAAGAGTAAGTAGATCCTTCCAAACTGGAAATGAGTGGAGTATATGCTTGTAGAGTCTGTCACCTGAGGGTCAGATTGGCCAATCAATCAATTAATCCACATTTACTAAATGTCTACCATGTACTAGGGCTGTGCTAGTTGTAGGGTACAGAAAGACAAAAAAGGAACAATCTTTGCTCTCATGGGTCTTAGATTCTTCTAGAGAAACATTATGAACATATATAAGTATACATAGAATAAAGAGACTGATAGTTAAATAAATACAAGGTAGTTAGGGAGGGAAGGCACTAATAATTGGGAGCGTCAAGAAAGATTTCATGGAGAAGGTAACATTTGAGCTGCATCTTGACCGGAATGAAAGATTCTATGTGGCAACAGTGAGGAGGGAGGGCATTCCATGTAAGGTGGTAATCTGCCTCATTTAAATGAATCCTCATTCCAATAAAGTCATGAATCCTTGATATACTGAAGAAGATAATTATTTCACACAGTTTGCAAAAAAAAAAAAAATGAAAGAGCTTTAAACATTTTTTTCATATTCTAAGGTTGCATTTAGTAAATTGTACTGCCTCGTAAGCTTAGTGTTAATGGTCTCTGAGGAATGGGTCCAGATTTATAATATTTGGGGAAATGGGAATCATAAAACAGTAATCTAAATAAGACTGTTGTGTTGCCTGAAGTGGGTATAAAACTTGAAGTTAACAATTAGGTTTTAGTGCTAATTCGACCATTTATAAACTATGTGAACTTGAATAGATCACTTACCCTCTTTGAACTACAGATTATTTATAAAATGGGAACATTAATACTTGTACTACATACCTCAGGCGACTGTTGTGAGGAACAAATAGTCATAATATTTGTAAAGCCCATATAAGGATCTAAAGCATACAATAAAGTATATACCAATAAAAGCCAATAGAGTTCTATTGGATTGTTGATAATGGAGAACACGTTGGAGGGGGATTTGTAAATGATAGAACTAGAAACTCTGACCCCTCTGGGTTACTGTTAGAACCCTGAGGGAAACAGTAGTTATTGCCTCTAGGGAACTGACCTACCATGCAAGAGGGAGTTGGGAGAGAGAACCTAGAGGAGTAACTACACAAATATTGGCTACAGTTATTATTAATCAACAATTTCCTTTCATGGGCTGGCTCCTTCTAGGAAGTTAGACAAAAACAGTGAGGAATTGTTACTCTTTTTGAGATCAGTTAGTAAAACATAACTATGGAACTGGGGTGATTTGATGATAGACATTTCTGGCACTATATATAGAAGTACCAGTGTTCAATATGAGAAAATAAAATACAAAGGACCAACTTCAGAGTAGGAAATCGGATTTATTTCAAGGGGGAAAAATCAGTGGCCGAGACGCTAACGTTATAGGAAGTCAAGACATTCTAATAAGGGACAACAGAAACTTGATCCTATGGCAAACAGTTTATAAATACCTACCATGAGGGACAACTTGGTAACAACTAAGTGTCAGAAACTCTACAGGCTGCCTTTTAGCGTTTGATTATTAGCCATGTGATTAAGCACAAGATGCTACACTATCATGAGTTAATCCATTGTGCTACCTGCTCCTGTGCATTCTGGGGATGGGTTCCTTTTTCAATTATATTCCACTAAAGAATCAATGAATCAGTCAAAGAACAAATATTTACTGAGAGAGAAATACTGTTCTTAGCTTTGTCACAATCACATCACCATAGGATTCCAGAGTTGGAAGAAACTTGAGAGGTCATCTAGTTTAACTTGTGCCTTAAAAGGAATCTCTTTTAGAACATATCTGAAAACTTATTGTCCAACTTGCACTTGTAGACATTTAGTGAGAGGTAATCCATTGCCTGGGCAGTTGTCAAAGTGGATAGAGCATCAGACCTGGAACCAGGAGGACCTGAGGTCAAATTTAACCTCAGATATGACCCTGGGAAATTACTTAACCCTGTTTGCCTAAGTTCCCTCATCTGTAAAATGAACTGGAGAAGGAAATGGCAAACCCATACCTGAACCTTTGCCATGAAAACCCCAAATGGGGTCCTGAAGAGTTGGGCACAAAATGGCAAAGAGGAGAATTAGGATTTGCACATATATCTTCTGACCCATATCCCATAACTTATCCTCTACATTATACTTCCCTTACACCTAGTCCTTGCCTCTGGGCCCAGGAAGAGCAAGTTTAATCTGTTTTCCATGTCACATTTTAAGTATTTGAAGATGGCTAGTATGCTCCCATATTTTCTCTTTCTATTTCAGTTTTGTCAGCCTCTCTCCATCCTGGTTACTTTCTTGGGGATATATTCCTGTGTCAGTGTCATACATATATACAAACATATTATAAAACATGGCACATGGAATTGTAATGTTAGAGCTGAAAAGTGTAGCAAATATAATCTGATTCAACCCCATCATTCTATACCTGAGGAAATGCAGACTCAGAGAGAATGTGATTTATCCAAGGTCTTCCACAAAATTAGTGGCAGATTCAAGACTAGAATCTCCAAGAAAGGAACTTTTACACTTTACTACGTGACTTTTGTGCCTCAGTAAACTTATGATGTAGTAGAAAGGATAACACTAATATACATTTAAAAAAATCTGCAAATGATACCAAAGTCTATATGATGTAAATGATAAGTTGGCTAGTAAAAGTGGTTTAAAAAGTTTTAAAGGGTTTAGGTTTAAAAGAACTTAAGCCTATGCTAGATCTTAAAGAATGTGTAGGATTGGATAAGAGAAAGGAAAAGGAGGACATTTCAGGCAAAGGGAACAACATGAATAAAATCATGGAGACAGAACTTAACATGGTGAGGTGGACTTGGATGACCTCTAAAGAAGTTCCTTCCAGCTCTAAAATTCCATGAATCTATGAGGGAATATGAGGAGGAGGAGTAGGAGTTAAGGGTATGCAGGCAATGTGAGGCCAGGTTATGAAGGGTCTTAAAGCTTCATGGGCACCATGGTCTGACCCCAAGAGGCATATGATCAACAGATGGCTAGTGGGAAGATGGATTATGTTCCACTTTCCCTCTGATAGTCAGTTGTGGGCCTTGTCTCTAACACAACTACACCTACCCTTATTCTCCAGCATTCCTAAATTCTGCCCCCTTTCTCTACTGTGCAAACTTCAAATCTCTTTTTCTGAGCAAGGTCTTATCCATTTTGGGTAGTTATTATCCAAGTCATACCCAAGCATCCATAGCAATAACTGCATTACCTATGGGACAACTCCACCTTTCAACCTCTCATTCTGACCCCCAGTACACTTAATGGCTGTGGCAGACACCTTCTGGATGATGGACTCTATGTTCTAGTACAGTAACCTCAGAGTAATGGCTTTACTTAGCACTTTTTCATTGTGGTTTGCATGGGACAGAATGACTCTCCCAAGATATGCAAACATGGAGAGATGTACATTTCATTATATTGTCTGTTCTCCCAAACCCAAACTTATTCTAAATTTTCCTATTATTCTTGAGGTCACTACATACTGAATTTTATATCTCCTGGGATCTGTTCTATAGTTAGATGCTCCATTATTCTTGCATGACCTGTGCATTCTCACCTTCCACAGAGTTAGTTGTTCACTTGTCATGTGACATACAAGAAGATTCTATATGTCATTCATTCCATTGAACTAGGGGTAATAGATAAGGGAAGTTTCATAAGCTAATTGGATGATCAATTTAGAGCTAGAAGGACAATCTAATCCAATTCCCTCATTTTACACATGAAGAAATTAAGAAAGTTCAAGTAATTTGCCTCAGGTCGTATAAGTAGTGATTGACACAGGTAGGATTTGAACACATGGCCTCTGACTCTAGAGTCAATGCTCTTTCCTTTGTACCACTAGGGCTTGGACCATTACATTCTTATTCTGATGTGATATAACCTGACATCAGTTGCAAAGAAATATCAACATTTACTTGAGTATGTTAAGGGGCAGCTAAGTGGTCCAGTGGATATAGTGCCAGACCTGGAATCAGAAAGAGCTGAGTTCATATCTGTCCTTGAACACTTAATGTTTTTGATAAGTTTCTGGGCAAGTCACTTAACCTTTTTTACCTTATTTTCCTCATTTATAAAATGGACTGGAGAAGGAAATGGCAAACCACTCCAGTATCTTTACCAAGAAACTGCCCCCTCCAAAAAAAGGGTCATAAAGAGTCAAACACGACTGAAAAACAACTCAACAATGACAGCAGTGTTAAGGGCTAAATACTTTATATTATATAGGATGTGGTTCAAGGGAGTTTTCAGATTGGAAGAACAGATAAACTTGAGGAGAGCTCTGGAAGTATGTGAATTTTGACTTGGGTCTTGAAGAAGACAGATTGGAATATTGCAGATGAAGGAAAAGATATGAGTAAAAGTATAACTATATGATCTCATAAATTCTAGTGACTAGTCAGCCTATTAGTTTAGTTGGAAAAAGCAGGACAATTTTGGAGAACAAAGAAAAATGAACTTGAAAGTATATGTGGGAAGGTGGAGTGGTGTGAGAAGGTGAGGAAGACACTGATAAGGGAGATTAATGAGGAATTTTGTACGTTAGATGGAAGAGGTTGGATTTGAGATGACAGATAAAAAGGAAGCTACTTCAGGAGGGAAATACAATGAAAATGGTATTTGATTCTTCTTCTAAGTTGCATATAGATGAGATTAGAGCAGATGAGAACAACATCTTATTAGTGCATTGTTATTGTAGTTTAGACATAGGATGATTAGGGTGAGGATTAACGGTAATGACTGTTAAAATAGAGAACAAAAAGTAGAAATAGGGAAAGGGCAGAAAGAACAGTTAAATGATTAGACAACCTAGGTTGGAGTCCTGGCTCTGCCACTAACTAGCTCTGTAACTTTAGTTATTTAATATTCTCAGACTTTATTTTTCTCATCTATAAAAACACAGATTTGGCCTAGACAGTTTCTAAGGTCCCTTCTAGCTCTCAAATTCCATGTTTTTATGAAATGAAGAAGGAAGGAACAAATCTGAGAGACATTGGACAGGGCGAATAGGCAGTTGAAGTTAATAAAGAGATAAAAATAAAAAGTGGCATCATTTTGGAACCTAGATCTCATAAAGTGGTATATGAGGGTGGCAGAAAAAATCATCAATATGGGAGGGTCAGATGATAAGCTTAAATGAATGTATTAAAGGGACATACAAAGAGAGAAATCCTATTGGCAGTTAGAAAAATGAGATTAGAGAAAAGATAATACTCAAAGATGGAGGTACAAATTTTCTCAGTGCATTAATAGTTTATTAACATAATTCAAAGTTAGGAGTCAGTAGTACTAGTTTCCACATCATCTTCTTAACTTAATCCTAGAGCCTCAATGACTATCAAAACCTTGGTGTAACTATTTAATGAGCTTTCTAATCTTCTAATTTCACTTTGAAGTTTAATAACTTTCAAATCACTTTGGCCATTTATACACTGGAGAAATGTTACAAAGGTTGACAGTTTCTTAGGAGTTGAGTAATAGATTCCAAAGAGATTGTTCTTTCTCAACAAGAACTGCAATGTAATTAATGCTCGTTAATAGCTCACTGAAAATGTTTTGGTAATGGAGCATGGTATTGATCATAAAATTATTTTGATAAGAGTTCAAATTTCTAGTAATTAACCAATGACCTAGAAAACCTAACCTTTTCCCCTTGAGATGTGGTTATTTCCTTTAGTTCAGAGTACAGTACCTTGCAAGTTCTTTTTAGAAGTTGCATTATCAAATAGCTAAATCTAGTGAATCACTTGGCTCTGCTCAAAAAGAGGTAATGTCTCTGGACTGAGTAGTTTATGAAAGCAGTTTCCTTAAGTAAAAGTGTTACCCCAGTTAACATTCACTTAGATAATTTTCTATATTTTAAAAACAAATTTTAACCTGTAATGCCTCATGAAAGTGAGCATTCTAAGCAAGGAATTATAGTATAAAACAACAGAATTCAGTGGAGACATTGCATAAGGGAATTTCCTAGTTAGTTTTATTATTCTATTTAGTATTATGCAATATATAGCATTCTAAGCAATGAATTATAGTATAAAACAACAGAATTCAGTGGAGACATTGCATAAGGGAATTTTCTAGTTAGTTTTATTATTCTATTTAGTATTATGCAATATATATCAGGAGAGAGGTAGAGAGAGTAATAGCATAACATATTAGAATGGACACTAGACATGGAATCAGGAGAGATCCAGGTTCAAATCTTGATTCACACTAAATAGCTGTATAACCTTGGACAAGTCATTTAATGTCCATGAGCCTCTATTTTCACATCTAAAAAATTAAAATAATAGTACTTGTACTACTTACCTCACAAGATTGAAAACTTTAGGGTGCTATAAAAATACGAGCTATTATTACTATAATGCTGTAAGAAGAGCACTGGACAAGGAGGTGGGAGGTTCCAGTCGGGAACTTGTTTCTAATTAGCTGTAACACTGGACAAGCCATTTAACTTTTCTGTCCTTAGTTTTCCCAAGTGTAAAACTGAGGATTATACTAGATTGAGTTCTTTTTTTAAAGGTAAAGTTTTTTTCTAAATTAATTTTTTAAATTGCTTTCTCTGCCTTCCACTCACCCTCCTTCACCCCCATCTGAAAAAGCAAGAAAAATAAAACCCTTGTTACAAACATATATCGTTGAGCAAAACAAATTTCTGACTTGTTCATGTCCCCTCCACCAAAAATGTCTCATTCTGCATTCTGTGTCCTTCACTTCTACATCAGGAAGTAGGTAGCATGTTTATCATAAGGACTCCAGAATCATGGTTGGTCATTACCTTCATCAGAGTTCTTAAGTCAGTCAGTCATTGTTTGTCTTTATGAAATTACCATTCAATAAATTGTTCACCTGGTTCTGCTAACTTCACTCTGCATCAGTTTTTACAAGTTTTCCCAGGTTTCTCAGAAATCATCCCCTTTATCATTGCTTATATAGCACAGTAGTATTCCATTTCATATACTGCAATTGCTCAGCCATTCATTAATTGAAGAACACATCTTCAGTTTCCAATTCTTTGCCCTTCCAAAAAGAACCGTGACTCCAACACACCACTCAAGTTGAAGAAGAATTTTCTATGAATGATGAGATCCTACAGATGTATCTATTTGCAAATGACAAAGTGCTGACTGCATCAAGACCATAAATATACTGCAAAGTCTTCTGGAAGAGATCCATCATCATTCAAAAAACTTTGGTTCAACCACCTACCTCAGAAAAACCAAAAGGATAAAGAATATCTTTTGTCCAAATTATAATGTACAGTTTGAGGGGACACCTATAGAGCTTGTCAATCATTTTAATATCTATATTTATACATGCATATCTATATAATGTATACTTAGATAATATATAAATTTAATTCAAATAAAAATACGAATATTTTTGTACATCCTTAAGAGTTTGTTTTGCTTAGAATTAATACTTCTCTTCAGACATGACTAAAAGATTGAAGAACACCTCCCTTAATCTACCCTTTCTCCAATTCTCCCTTCCCTTCTTTCCCTTATATTTCCTTGTTTAGTGAGACACATTTTTGTATCCAATTGTATGCATGTGTGTATTTGGGTGTATTCTTTGATCAGTTCAGATGAGAGTTAAGTCTCAAGTATCAACCCTTCCCCTCACTCTTACCTCCTTTTTAGTATTGACTTGTATACCCTGATGATATGAGATAATTTTGCCCTAATCTTCTTCTCCCATTTCTTCTTTCCCTTTCCATTCTTTTTTCAAGATCATCAAGACACAATATGACCACTCTCAGACCTTCTGTCTAATTAGACTTGCTCTATGACTCAAGACGATGTGTGCAATATTCCAGAAGGCAAAGGATACAGGTTTATAGCCAAGAATAACTTACCCAGCAACACTGAATATAATCCTATGGGAGGAAAATGAATCTTTAATGAAATGTATATGTGCACGTGTGTGTGTGTGTGTGTGTATCTTTTATAGTGGTGGCTGCTAAATCATGATCTGGACTATGGCTACTTGGTATTTGAATTCTTTCTATCTGATTGCTTATAACATTTTTTCTTTGACCTGAAAGTTCTTTATTTTGGCTATCATGTACCTAGGAGCTGTCATTTGAGGGTTTCTTTTGTCAGGTGACCAGTGGATTTTTTTCCATTTCCTTTTTATTTTTTGGTTCTAAGAGATTTGTTAGGTTTTCTTTTAAGATTTCTTGAAATATGTTGTCAAGGCTCTTCATTTTTTCCCCCTTGTTCTCTTTTCCATTGTTCAATTGTTTTTGCTTTCAGATACCTTATGCTTCTATTTTTTCAGTCTGTTAAATTTATTTTAATATTTCTTATAATATCATGGAGTCAACTTTTTCTATTTTCTCTACTGTAATTTTCAGGGAGTTTGATGGTTGTCCAAGATTTTGTACCTCTTATACCAAGTTGTTAATTCCCTTTCCAGTTATTTCTTCTATAACTTTCACTTCTATTCTTTCTCCAGTGTTCTTATTTTAGTTTAAAAAACAAAAGATATCATTGATATTATAACTGAGTGTCCCACCAGGTTTTGTTCTGGGCTCTTTTCTCTCCTTTTGTGTTCTGTCTTTTGTAATGATTTTATCATCTCTGTGCAAATAATTCCAGACCCAGCCTCTCTCCTGAAGTACAATCTCACATCACTGATTGACTGATGGACATCTCTAATTGGATATTCCATAGATATCCCATACTCAACATGTCCAATATGGAACTTTTCCTTTTGCTCCCTAAACCTACCCTTTCTTCAAAATTCTTTATTTCTGTTGTAGGAATCATCAGTAAATTCAAGAAAATGAAAATTAGAAGCATATAGTGGAGGAGACAGAAGAAATAATGTAAAATAAATTTAAATAAAATTTATGAGAAGAGTAGAATGTAAGGGGTATACAGAAAGACTAGAACCTCTGTTGTGAGGGTTTGCTGAGCCCTTTTCAGGGTTGCTCATCTACCTTTGGTGTCCATCTGATCCACCCAATTCTTACCTGTGGCTCCAAGAAGCTCTAGCATGCACAGCAGCCACACCCCAGTAAAACCATCTGTTAAACTAGGTTGAGGGTAGTTAACAGGCTTCAAAACTGTTGGTAACTTCGGGAGATGTCTACCCCAGAAATTAAGACTTTCCCCAGAACGATTGATGGATGAGAGCAATGTGTTCCAATGGCCATGAAAGTGGCTGAAGCAGTTACTGTGTTGTACTTAGATCTTGGTCAGATATTGAAGATGCTAAGGTCATCTACTGCATCCCAGGCCATTACAATGACTTCTATCCTGCCACTGGACTTCGATGACTCAAGATGAGAGAGTGAAGGTGATGATTTTGTGCAATTCTGCCTCACTTAAATTCTATTCATGGTCCAGTCAAGATATCACCCATGGTGTCATTGGTCCTCTTTGAAATTGAAGGGTAAATGACAATGAGAAAAGAGCATGAAAAAAGCTCCAGCATATGGAAGTAAAATGACTTGACAATAAAGAATCAGCAGCACAGTGCTCATTTGCCGTAGGAAATCAGAGTTCTAGGCTAAAGAGACATGACCATTATATAATATTTTCAAAGAGCTACCATTAGACACAAATATGTCTATATATGTGAAACTATCCTATACATACTTCTATTTATCACTCTCTCTGGATGCTGATAGTTTCTTCCTTTATAGGTTCTTTGTAGTTAATTTGGGCATTTATAATGGTCAAAAATGACAGTCACTGAAAGTTGTTCTTTAAACAGTATTGCTGTTACTGTATACAATGTTCTCTTGGTTCTGCTCATTTCACTTCATTTTTTTGTGCAGGTCTACCCATGTTTTTCTAAGATCATCAAACTAATTATTTCATACAGCACACCATCACAATCATATACTACAACTTATTCAGCCATTCCACAATTTATGGGCATCCCTGCAGTTTCCACTTATTTGCCACCATGAAGAGAGCTGCTATAAACATTATTAGAACATCATCTTTGGAAATAGAACTGGTAGTGGTATTACTGGTTCAGAGGACATAGGTAGTTTAATAACTGTTTGTATATAATTCCAGAAAATGGCTAGATCAGTTCACAATTCCAGCAACAATGAATTAGTGTCCCAATTTTTTCACATTCCCACCAACATTTGTCACTTCCCTCTTCAATCATTTTAGCCAGTCTGGTAGATGTAAAAATGATATCTCAAGGTTGTTTTAATTTGCATTTTTCTAATCAATAATTATTTAGAGTATTTTTTACATGACTATAAATTATTTTGATTTCCTCATTGAAAAACTGTGTTCTCATATTCTTTAATCATTTATCAATTGGAAAATGACTCATATCTATTTCCTACTAAAATTGAGTTTGATTTCTTGCTCCTGTTTGATTCAACTTATTGTCTAGACAAAATATCTACCCAAAATATACTGATATACCAGGTCAGTGTGACTTCCATCCAACTATATACATATCAAAGTCTGGATGACATACATTCTTGACCACTTATTTTTTCCCATGTGAATTTTTAGGCCAAATTCTTTTGAGATCTCTTTGATCCCATTAAGGAGGCTTTATAGTATTCTGGAGTTTGATGCAGTCAGTAGACTGTCATCTGTAAAAAAGAGCATCTAGGGAACATTATCAAATGTAGGGAATCCCTTTCCCCCTTGGAATATGCATTGAGCATCCTTCCTGATAGTGACAAGTTCCTTTGGTGAGCATATATCTCCCTTTTAATGCTTCATTTTAGAGTGATAATCAGACGATTCCTGAGCAAAGTTCACTTTCCTGTTGAATTTATTAAAGAATCTTGTGTAATTTTCACATATACATCAACAACCCCATGTGGGAAGCGAGCATTTAAGGTTACAATTTGCTGGGCTTAATTAGATGCCTTTTTGGAATTAACAAGTAAAAAAATACAATAGTATCTTGTATTTTCTGCATCTTTTAGTCAACTATGAAATTGTGAAAATGTGATATACTATAGAAAGTTGTCTACAAAACCTTCCTTTTCTCTTCAAATATTTTTTCCTCAAAATTATTTTCAAATGTATTCTAGATTCATGTGTTGTTACTCTCATAAAGATTTTTTTGTCTTTTTAAATTATTTGTTTTCCGCTTTCAACAATTACTTCCATAAGTTTTAAATTTTCTACCCCCCTCCTGCTTCCTCTCTGAGATGTTCACATTCACAGTGATGATTGCTATCCATGTCTTTCTCTTTATCCTCAAAGGTTTTACAGAGGTAAAGAAGATGAAGAATAATGTCGACCCTCACCAATGAGTTCAGTCTTGAAGGTCTATCCATTATAACATGTCTGTCTGGCTTGTGTCTCCAATTTGGGTTCAGGGAGCAAATAATAGTCATGGAATAACAACAGTGATAATGACAATAGGTCGCATGTATATAGCTATGTTACATTTTCAAAGTGCTTTACAAATGTTTTCTTACTGAGGTAGGTGCTATCATCATCATTCCTGCTTTACAGATATGGGAATTGAGCCTGACAAAGATTAAGTGACTTGCCCAAGGGTTACACAGCTAAGTGTCTAAGAGAGAATTCAAACTGAGGTCTTCCTCACTCCAAGGCCATCATTCTATCCATTGTGCTACCTAGTTGTCTTGTAATTGGAATTTGGCTTGTATTTGTTCCCACTCAGGGTTTTTCTTGGGACCATCAATATTTGGCAAATTTCTGGGACATTTGAATTTCCTCATCTGCTAGCAAGAAGGACAATTAATAAGTATTTTCTTTTACATGTACATAAACATTAAAAAAAGATAGGGATATACATGAAATTCAGATAATTCTAGTAGCAAAGACCAAAAGCCATTCATAGGGAGTCCAGGAGCCATTGAAAGAGATGGGTGGCTGCCAAAATGGCAATAGCAGTAAACAGATAGATCATTTGTCAGATAGAAATGTTGATGCTATACATGGAGAAGTCCCAACAGCCTGAGTGAATGGGATTGCTATATCTTTTTCCAAGAATAGGTTCCACATCCATTTCTGCCAGATGATCCACTTATTCACTGCCACTTTAACCACCACCATCTCTTTCAATGGTTTCTAGACTGGAGCACTCCCTCCACAGCTTCCATCTGCTGCTACTGCCATTGTGGTTGATACTTCATGTATTTACATAACTACACAGCACCAACCTCAGTGTGACCTTTGTATCTTTCAGGGTGATTTCATAGTATAGAAGTCCCTTTTTAACTCCTTTTCCTTGTGATTCTTCTATCCCTTCTTCCTTTTTTCCTTTTCTTCCCTGAAGTCTCCACTCTCTTTCAGTCAATGGCTATGTACTCCTGGCCTGAGGAGAAATTTTCAATTTTAACAAATTTTAATTTGTTATACGTTATACGTTATATGAAATGCATATGTACTATCTGTAGGCGTAAACAGTATAGCATCAGATAGTAGATTAGTATTAGGCAGACCAAAAAAAAATTAAATTCAAGGATTTATTAAGTGCTTACTATGTGTCAGAAAGATATCCTTGACTTCAAGGATCTTATGTTCTAGTGGAGGAAGACAATACATCAAAGGAAGCTAAAAGGAGGTGAAGGTAAGTAGGGGTAGTATTGGGGAATGGTAGAGAAAATCTAGAGAATTGGGAGTACATCCTGGGAAGGAATGCGGACATGTTTAGCCTGGAAATATTCCCTAAAAATGGAAATCCTGGGAGGAACCAGTAAATCAGAGTGGGAAGCTCAAAGGAGGAGAACACTTCCAATATGTGAAGTTCAGGGTAGAATTAACTTCCAGGATATAGAAAGGCCAAACATATTGTTTCCTTGCAGGTACAAATTAAATAACTTCACATGTAGGTACATCACACATATATAACATCACATAAGGTGTATGCTATATGATATCACATATTAGGGTTTCATATCATACACCTTATATATCCTTGATTATCCAAGTACCATACTGCCTTGAAAATAGCTCCTGATCTTGGGCTAGCACAAAGCACCAGTCTATATAAGTGGCATCCTTGACCATTACTCACCAAGGTTATCATGTGCTAACTTTGACACAGGCCATACATATAATTAGGGTACTTTTCCAGTTACTCATGATCACATCTTTATTATCAGGTTCCTCATCCTCTCTAGGCAAGCTGGTATTCTGAAGTCCATTGAGAACACAAAGCCTTTCCTTATTCAAGTCAATTATACTTACGCTTTTTTTTAATATTCATCTCATATATACTTACTATATGTATTTGTTAACTCTGATAATGTAATGTAAAGTGCTTGTTAATATAGATCATTCCATTTGTATTTGCAACACTTATTCTCTAGAATAGTTCCTGGTACGCTGTAGGTGCTTAATAAATGCTTATCGATTGATACAATCCCAGTTCTGAGCTAAAAATTTCCCAGAATGTTTGGAATGGTTCTGACCCTTCACTGCATCCTACAGATCATCTCTATTTCATTGGAGCTCTCACAGTCAAAGTATTAGGCAGGAAGTGAAGAATTTTTGGCACTTCTTGTCCTGGGAGATCCCTTTCTCAAACTAGGACAGTATTGGATTATCTTCCTAATCCCAATTTTGACCTGTATCCTACCCGTATGGACCACTCTCTGTAAATGGAGGTGACAACCTCCTTCTTCCACCAAAAAAACCTTACAGTCAATTTTTCTGCATATGCTCTCCCCATCTAAGTATATATTTCACAGAATGGATAGACCCTTCTTGGGGCTTAATTCTTTGACTCTTCCTCTCTCTGTCCCTCTTATTTGCTTGAGATTCTAATTAATGATTATGATGGGATCCCAACTATTCTTTAGTGCTATTCAATAGACTAGTAGATTACCTGTTCTTCCCTCTATTTGGTATAGGTTGGCTCTCCACTAGAATGTTATCTCAGGTATTTCAGAACCCCAAGACCTCATAGCAGGAGCCTGTGCAATAGCTGGAATTCCCAACAGTGAATCTGATGTTAGTATTGTTGCTTTTACCTCTTAGAGAATGTTTCCTCTCTCTTTGCCATTGATTCATGGTAATTCTGGGCAGGAGGAGAAACATTTCAAAGCTGTTACATTTACTACCTTTATTGGCATTCTCTCTGGAAGAAGTTCCAAACTCTCACTTATGCTTTATTATATTAATGGTCCCATTTCCAACTTGCCATATGATCACAAATTTCAAAGATGGAAAAAGATCTCATGCTCCCAATTCCAACCTATATGTAAATAAGAATCCCTTGGTTCCTCACATCCACCAGGTAGTCATCAAGTTTTTATTTGATTACCTTTAGTCAGGAGAATCTTCTGTCTTCTGAGACAGCCCATTCCATCTTTGGACAGCTCTAACTGGTAGAAATATTTTTATTACATCAAATTTAAATTTGCCATTTTCCAGCTTGTACCATTGCTTCTATTTCTATCCTCTGGGGGCAAGAAGAACCAGTGTAATCCCTTTCTCAAGTGATAGCCCTTTAAATACTTAATCATATCCCTCTCTAAATTCTTTCTTATTCTGGTAGAAGATCTCCAGTTCCTTCAACTTATCATTTATGATATGGAGTGTTAAGAGTATTTACCATTTTGGATGCCATG
Source organism: Potorous gilbertii (assembly GCA_028658325.1). NCBI lineage: Eukaryota > Metazoa > Chordata > Mammalia > Diprotodontia > Potoroidae > Potorous > Potorous gilbertii. The sequence goes on along the minus strand of CM053771.1, from coordinate 216,844,845 downwards.
CTATGGTTGATGTATAACTTATCAGGGCTGATAAGTCCCATTGGCACCTCTGAATTTTCTGAGAGTGTCCAAACCCACTACAACATAGCCCAAATATTGGTAATGTCACAGACCACAGAAGCCCATTCCTTGCATAGGCTATAGTAGTATTAAGCTGGGTTTAAGATTTCCCCATAAAACTACTACCATTGAAAGTTCACTTGAAATCTGTTGTTCATTGCAAACAAGACACTACTTCAGTCATCACTGTCGTTGCTGCGCAGTAGCCTGTGAATTAAGGGGAAAGGACTTGAGAATGGCTGGTGGATGATACTCAGGTTGTGAGCCTGTGTTATTGGGAGGATGGTAGTGCTTTTGACTGTAAGTTCAGAGAAAAGGAAAGTTTTCAGAGAAAAATAATGAGTTGTGATTTGTACATGGTGAATTTGAGATATCTATGAGATAGATGTCCTGGTTTGAGATTATCAAAAGGAATTTGGTGATGCAGAACTCATCATTTTTGTCATCATTGTCCTCAAAGAGGATCAAAATGACAACAAAATGACAGTCAGTGTGCAGTGTGTTTGACTGTCTAATCAGACCAATATGAGTGCAGAACGCTTTATCACAAGTCAGGCACATACAGTCCATGTGAACATTTAGAGGGGTGATGTCTCTAAATTTGTGAATCTCATTGGTTTTGTTTTAGCTACTGAAATTCTACTTTGCTCATAGAGCACAGTGTCTTCTTTGATGCAGTCATGCCATGCTAGGCAGTCCTGCATCAGTGTCTCCCATATTTTATAATCAATACCAAAATTGTTCAGAGAGACCTTGAATGTGTCCTTGTATTGCTTCCTCTGACTTCTGTGTGAATACTTGCTTTGTGCGAGTTCTTTCTAAAATAGCTTTTAGGTAAGCATATGTTTGGCATTGGAACAATGGCTAGCCCATTGGAGTCATGCTCTCTGCAGGACAGTTTGAATGCTTGGCAGTTCAGCTTGAGAAAGGACCTCTGTCCAGTACTTTATCTTGCCAGGTGATCTTCAGAATCTTCGTAAGACAGTTCAAATGGAAGTGGTTCCATTTTCTGGCATAATACTAGTAGACTGTCCAGGTTTCAAAGTCTTATAGCAATGAGGTCAGCACAACAGTCCTTTAAACCTTCAATTTGGTAGGCAGTCTAATACCTCTTCTTCCCCAAACTTTCTTTCAGTGCCTCCCAAACACTAAGCTAGCTCTGGCAATGGGTACATTAATCTCATCATCTGTGTGGATGTTCCTAGAAAGTATACTGCAAGTGAACTGATCCATAGCATTCAAAATTTCTCTATTTATTGTCACCGATGATTACATGTATGGATGATGTGGTGCTGGCAGGTGGAGAACTTCTGCTTTTTTGGTGTCAGTTGTCGGGCCAAAATTAGCACGAGTGATAGAGAATTGATCCATATGTTGTTACTTCTTAGCCTTAGAGGCTGCATTGAGTGCATAATCATCTGTGAATCAAAAGGCATGCACCAACTCTCCTTATACTTTAGTCTAGGCTTGTAGTCTTTTTAAGTTAAATAATTTATTATCAGGGTGTAATTAACTTTGATGCTATTTCTGTCCTCATTGAAGGCATCTGACAACATTACTGAAAACATCATGCTAAAAACCACGGGAGCAAACACACAGCCTTTGTTCACTCCATAGTAACTGGGAAAGCATGAGAGCATTGTCCATTATCAGAACATGTGCAAGCACGTTATTATGAAAATGGCATACAATAATGATGAACTTCTTCAGGCAACCAAATTTTGCCATGATCTTTCGCAAGCTCTCATGACAAGAATGCCTCTATTTTCTATCTTCTTGGGGTTAACCTCCTTTTTTCATGTAACCTGGAAGATATCAGTCAACTTTCGTATAAGCAGTCCTTCTAATGCATTTTATATTTCATAAGAGATATACTAAAAAAGGTGTAGAAAAGAATTTATAGACACATGATGCTATTTAGCCAATTTCTTTCTTGATTTTTATACGTAATAGGTATATAAGTATGTGTTTTGGTTACCTATTAGATCACCATAAACATCAGCTCCCATGGGTTCAATCATCATTTCTATGCTGATGATTTCCATTTACCCCTTTTCTCTTTCCTGAGCCCTAATCCTTTAGCACAGTGTATAAGATATTCAGGGAGGACTTGTGAGGGCTGCTGAGCCCTTTTCAGGGCTGCTCATCTATCTTTGTTGTCCACCTACCACCCAACTCTCACCTTTGTGTCCAAGAAGCTATAGCATGCACAGCAGCCACACCCCAATAAAACCATCTTGGAAGATGGGCTAAACCAAACTGAGGGTAACCAATGGGTCTCAAATTTGTTGGTACATTAAAGGGATGTCTACCCTAAGTATGTGTAGACTTCCATAGCAGAGTAGGGGGATATGAATAATTTGCTCCAATGGGCCATAAAGGCATCCTGCACTATGCTTTGAGCCATCATCATGACATTTATCTTGCCACTGGACTCCAATGACTCTAGAAGAGAGAGTGAGGTTGATGACTTCACACAATTCTGCCTCACTTAAATCCAATTTACTCACAAGTCAAGATATCCCAATACCATTTATGCTATTTCATTATTTTACTATTCAACTATATTACTATTTTATTACTTTACTATGTTACTACTTTACTATCTTACCTACCTTGAAGTCCTATGGTAATAGGTTAATGAGGAAGCAGCAGGTACAAATATACTGAGAGGTGTAGTCACATCCCTACACATAGGTGGCCCAGGGCACAAAGTTATTTTCTCATTGGACTGAAGCAGCAGTGGGATCCTCTGCCTTGTAAATCTTGGCTGGAATGGAATCAGCATGAAGTGTAATACATGAAGTATTATAGAAGGAAAAGAGAAAACGACCTAAGATAGAACCTTGGGAGATGTCCACATGGGCATGTGGGCATGACATGGTTGAAGAATCCACAAAGGAGACTAAAGAGTACCAGGGCAGAGAAGTGTCACAAAATCCCAGAGAGGTGAGAAGACCCAGGATATTATTATGAATGGTGTAAATTGCTATTCAAAGAGTAAGAAGGTTGGGGAGTGAGAAGAGATCATTAGATTTAGCAATTAAGTTATCAATGGTAACTTGGGAAAGGGAAGTTGAGTTAAATGATGAGTGGGGAGCCAGACTGCAGAAGATTATCTCTACATGTCTTTAATTCAAACTGACCTTCTTGCTATTTTTCATGTACACCATTTCATCTCCCATTTCTATGCCTTTGCTCTGGCCCTATAACCAGAGCTGGAACCCTCTCCCTCCTTACCCTTGCCTCTTGGAACCTCCAGTTTCCTTAAGTTCAGCTAAAGTTGTCCTTGCTGCAATAAGGACTTTTCTAGTACTCTCAACTGCTGGTACTTTCCACCCAAGATTACATTATACTTATTTTGTATAACCCTATATACAGTGTAATTTAAAAGTCTAAAACTATACTAAGACTTTTGGAATGCTCCATATATTATGATGTCTCTCTCATTAAAATATGCTCCTTGAAGGAGGGACTGCTTAGTTTTTCTCAGAGGCTAGCATGCTGATAGTAGGTTACTAAAAAATTTTTTTTTTATTGATTGATTGCTTAACATTCCATACCACGACCCAGAAACTCCCTTGGGGACATCATAATTTAGATCAGTTTTAGAATGTCCAAGTCAACTCACCTGCTAGAGAGCAAGGAAATCAACAAGAATTTTGAATATAAATATCTTTTTAATAGAAATAAGTGAAGATATGGTGGCAAAGTACATTACCTCTGGAGTGAGAGACTCTGGTTTCAAATACTACTTGTGACACTGATTTTTGTTCCCTATTACTCAGATGCTCCTCTTTCTGCTTCTTCCCTTCTCCTAACCAAATTTCAAAACTGACTGAAATATCACTTCATCCATGAAGCTTTCTCTAATCCCTTAAGCTGGCAAGGGCCTTTAACCATGGATCTCATATATTTCATATTTCGCACTTATGTACTTACGTGTTATTTTGTATTATAAATGTCTATTTGTCCACACCCCCAACCCCACACAATTGTCTGCAAGCTCCTAAAGGTTAGGAGCTATCTTTTTTTTTTTTAACCTTTGCCTCTCTATTAATGTCTTGCACAGTAGTATGTACACAGTAGGCATGGCAATTTTTTAACAAAATGAATTGAATATGAAATGTCCTTGTAATGCTTTTTGTAATTCATAAAAGATAATCATATACTAGAAAAGGTACAGAAAGGAATTTATAGATACATGATGCTTTATAGCCATTTTTTTTCCTGGCTTTTATATCTTATAGGTGTGTGAGTCTGTGTTTGGGTTACCTATGAGATCACCATAAACATTAGGAAAGAATACTTAACTAATCTTAAGAGTCATTATATTTGTATTTTAATGTTTTCTTCTTTGCTTTTCTTAAAAGTAAATGTATTTGCCAAATGTTTTATATCATGAGAAGTGGAGTTGGTTCTCTCCCTGTAGACTCTTAAGAGGAGTTTCTCTGGGAATGTGTTTCACAATACTGTTTCTTCCAGTTTGCTTGTACTGTTCTCTCCTGCCTGCCCCCTTTCGCTTCCTCTATGACCTTTTACCCTTGTTGCTGTTTTGCTGCATGTATTCCAGCATGTTAAGCATGTTAATATTTTGGATCCTTTTCAAGTTCCTTTTCAGAGAAAAATTTTAAAGACAGTAAGGCCTAGGCTAGTTCTCTAAAATGAAAATTGAGCCTTTCCCAGTTAATAGATTCCAATGACCCCATGTTTGTTTTGGAAGACTCAAAAAGTTATCAAATTTCTTTAGGAGACTAGACTGCTGTCCAATTGGAATATATTTCCCTGGTTCATTCTATTGCAATGCTCTTAACCTAGCATGCACCTCAAATCCCCTTATGAAATGTGAATATGAGATTTAGTTTGTTAGCATGATAGTTATGCCTGCATCTATGCTATTCTCCTTGCTGGGAAAAACAAACAAAAAATCAATGACAACACTCATCATCAGGAAAAAATAAAGCCAAGTATTCCAGTCATTTATAAATACCTTCAACTTTGTCACTCAGTTCACTTTTTTTCTCATAGGGGAAAGATTTGAGAAGGATTATTGAATTGTAAGAGCCATAATAAGGGCAGGGACAGTCTTTTGCTTCTTTTTGTATCCCTAACACTTGGCACAGTGACTGGTGCAGAGTAATGGCTTAATATACATTTATTGCTTGAATATGTTAGGCAATCAGCCACTATGACAGTGATTTGTGTCCATTAAATAAATTAATTAACAAGTGTTCTTTAAGTATCTGCAATGTTCCAGGCACCATGCTAAAGTACTGGGATACAAATACCAAGAAGGAAACAATAGCAATTTTCAAAGAGTTTACATTGTAATGGAGAACATGATATGTACATGTACAAGTATGTGCAACATAAATATAAAGTGAATAAATTCAAATAGATACAAAATAGATACCAGGTAGTGTGAGAAGAGCAACATCACCAGTTGGGGGCATTAGGACAGGCTTCATGAAGAAAATGGTGCTTAAGTTTGCATCCTGAAAAATGAGAGGGTTTATGAGTTGGAAGTAAGGACAGAATGCAAGCCAGCCTTGTGTGATGGCCAGTGAAAAAAGGACTGACATGGCAAAAGGAGTATTTTGACTGAGAAATGGCAGAAGACCAATTTGACTGGATCTCAGAGGGAGTGAAGAAATAGAATAATATAAAATGAAACTGGATTGATGGATTGGGGTCCAGTTGTAATGGGAATAAAATGGAAGAGTTTATATTTTATCCTAGGGGAATAGGAATCCATTGAAATTAATTGAGTAGCAAAGTCACAGGGTTAAATTTACATTTAAGGAAAATTACGTTAGCAGCAATACATGCAATAGATTGGAGTGGAAAGAAATTCAAGGCAGAGAGACTAATGCAGGGGAGAGAGTCTACAAAAATTTAAACAAAAGGTGATGAAATCCAGAACTAAGGTAATGAGTGGAGATAAAGAGTTGCATATGAGAGATATTGTAGATTTAGAAATGGTAAGATTTGGCAACTGATTGTGTATGTGGGGATATGGAGAGTGAGGAGTTGAGTGTAATTCTCAGTTAAGAATCTGTGAGATTAAAAGGATTATTGGTGTTTTCAACAGAAATAGGTAATCTTTTAAGAAGGTAGGGATTTTAGGGGGTAATAAAGAGGTCACTTTTGAACATGCTGGGTTTGAGATTCAATTTGATATTAATTTGAAATGTCTAAAAGGCAAATGGTTATCTGGAAGTTAAGTTCAGACTCTCAATCTGGATATATGACTTATGAGTCCAATGTAAAGATGATATTTAAATCTACGGGAGCTGATCAGGTTACCAAGAATACATAGAGAGAGAAGAGCAGAAGGCCTAGGATGGAATCTTGTAGGGAATGATGCAGAAGATGAACCAGAAAATGGAGTTTACAAAGAGGAGCCACTAGATCAGGAAAGTTCAACATCACAAAAACACAGAAAGGAGAGGTTTGTCAATGTGTATCCAATGCAGCTGCTAGATCTAGAAGGATGAAGACTGAAAAAAAGTCATCAGATTTGGGAATGATGAGATCATCTTTAGAGAGAACAGTTACAGTTGATTAATGAGATCAGAAACCAGATGGAAAAATGTTGAGTAATAAGAGAGGATTTAGTTGAAGCAGTGAGTATGGACAGCTTTTTCGAGGACTTTTGCCAATAAAGGAAAAAAGATATAGGTCAATTACTTGAGGGAATGGTACGGCCTATTGACAAGTTTTAAGAAGGGAGGACAATAGGGAAAGAACCAGTAGATAGGGAGAGGTAAAAAATTCCCCATAGATTTAGGGAAAGAAAGGAGGAGTGAGAAATTATGTCAAAGTTTTGAGATGAAGACAATGGGAGTTCTTTGGATAAAAAGGCGTTCTTATTGAATTATCTGGGAGTTGGCAGGAGAGTTGCTACAGTCCAAGAAAATTTCTCCAAAGGAACTGATATGTGAAAACATAAAAAAATAAAGATATACCTGTTTCAGCATGCCACTAAAATCTTCAGTTATTTTCTAGAAAATAGCAAAATTTTCACTTTTGAACAAAACCAGCTCCAGGCAAAACAGTGATGGTTGTTAGAAGTTATTTTCAACGTTCTTCTGAATTTCTTTGTCCCTTTTCCTTTCTTTACAAGATCCTATTTTAATGTTTCCTCATAGTGTAGAGATGACACTTTGTCTTTATGCACGTATTTTATTTTTACATCATCTTTACTTCTACATATCTCTGACCCTACACTACCCAGAATACCATCTCATATAACAAAGGATAAAAAAAAGAAAAAATTGTTCAGCAAAATCAACTAAGTATGACAGTGTATGCAGTGTTTCACACCTGTAGTGCCTCAGTTTTGCAAATAAGTTATGGAGGTGGCATTTTCTCATCTCTTCTTCCAGGTCAGTTATTACAACTATACGCATTCCTTTTATTTGTTTTTCCCATATTATTGTCATTGCATATATAACATGGAATATTATATATTGTAACATAAATAGCACCACATATACATGTAATGTTGCTATTCTGGCTCTTCACTTTGCATCAGTTCATATAGTCTTCTAATGCTTCTGTGCATTCTTCATAGCCAACATTTCTTACATCTCAGTTATATTCCACAAATGTGGTATAATTTGTTCAGCCAATACTCTGATGAGAAGTTACTTTGTTTCTGGTTCTTTATTACTACAGAAAAAGTGCTGCTGTAAACATTTTGGTGTTACGTAAGGACTTTCTTTCCATCTTTGGCTTCCTTCTGGTATATGCTCAGTTGTGGAGTCTTTAGATTAAAGGTGTGGGTATTTTAGTCAATTTTGTTCCCCAGTCTTTCAGTTATATTTCTCCATAATGGTATTGTTATTATATAAATTGTTCTCATTCTGTTCACTCCACAGAAGTCTTTCATTTTTTTCCCCCTGAAATTGTCCATTTAATCATTTCTTATGGAGCAATAACATCTCCTTTTATTCACATACCACAATTTGTTTAGCCATTCTTCAATAAACAGGCATCCTTCTCCCTCAGTTTCCAATTGGGTCTCATAAGCTATGTTTTTAGCAATTTGGATTCATAGAGCACCTTGAATTTGAATGTGCTTAACTACCTTGGGCGCTCAACCTGGAAATATGAGTTAGGAGTCAGCTCTAGAGATAGTGCTACATACTTATAAGGGATAAAGGAAATTTATACTTTGGACTAAATAACCTCTGGAATCCCTTTGATCCAGTTCTGAATTTCTATGATTGTAATGGTTTTTATTTTTCTGAAACCAAGATCACAATGATTCTATTAGATTCCAGTCTTATGCTTGAACTTAAGAGAAAGGAAGCATTTATCTTTTCAGGCTATACTCTTTTAATCTCTATTTCTTAAACTATAAAGGATAAAACTACAGCACTCAGAGTCAGCAAGGCTAAGAATTAAGCCATGCAGAAGTTTGTGTTCTCTGTACTCGAACTTTCCCACTTCCCCAAAGTGACTATTGTTTGAAAATATTTGTTTTCCTCTCATTTCCTTGACTAGTTACTACTCCCCTCACTTATCTCAAGGTTATTTTCCAGAAAATAATCCTAGCTAAGGGGGGAAAAAATGGAAACTATTTTTAGTTATTAGCCCTTGTGAATGATCAAGTCTGTGGTGAGCAACAGTAACATCAGCTGTGTTACAGAAATGCCAGTGTCTTTAGACCTGGGTGATTTGGTCAAGAGTTCTTTAGGGACGCACAGCCATAGGGGTTGGTTATTCTGAAAACCTTTTGGGGAGTTTTTATCCTCTTGTTAGAAGAACTAGTTCCAAGGGTTTCATGTCTCCAATTTCAATAATTACAGTGTTGTTCTAAGATACACAGAGGTACCTAAGCAACCTGAAAATTCAAGAATTACATTTTAAATTTAACCAATTTCCTTAGTCTCATAATAATAATAGCTAATAAATTAAATAATATTTATTTAGTCCTTGCTATGTGTCAGGCATCATGCTAAGCACTTTATAATTACTATCTCATTTGATCCTCATGATATTCCTGGAAGGTAGGTGCCATTATGATTCTTGTTTTAGAGTAGAAGAAAATGAAATAGATCAAGTGACTTGCTCAGGATCACGCAATTAGTAAATGTCTGAGGTCAAATTTGAACTCAAGTCTTCCTGACCCAAGGCCTGGCACTCTATCACTCTATCCACTATAATTTAACTCATAAGATCATACCTAATGATGATTGAGATGCTATAAACATTTATATATATTATGTACATATACACACATATTTTATATATATAATATGTGTGAGTACATAGATTATATATATGTATATATATGTATGTATATGTTTATATGTTTCCATCATTATACCAGATATCTAAAGTTTCCCTTATACCAAACAATTCAAGTAATTATGTGCCTCCTAACACTAATGTCCTATTGAACGTACTGTGCAGTCCTCAGCAGGAGTACTGTGTTCATTACTGGTCACCACGTTTAGGAACAACATTGATAAGCTAAAAACCATCCATAAGAAGATTATTCAGGCTAATGAAGGGCCTTAATCATACCTTATGTGGATTATTGAAGGTACAAGGTATACTTTATCTTGATAAAAAATGGCTCTAAAGTTTTTCTTTAAGTATTTAAAAAGCTATCCTCTAGAAAAGACATTAGATTTATTCTGCTTGACCCCAGAGGACAGAACAAGGGACAACATATTGGAAGTTCTGAGTTCTGATATTTTTAATTTTCAGGGAACTGGGTCCACAGATAAGAGCCGGTAATCTTCTTCCTCATCCCTTGGCTTTTGTTTCTCTTTTGGGATGGCTCAGTGTAGAATTTTTTGGTCCTATCTCTTGACATCTTTTCCTTGCATGATCATGAAATGGATTTGACTTTGTACAATGGGAGGCCCCAACCAGATCACACTGGTTAATCTCTGTCTCTTCGATCTCCTTACATAGTCATGATCATTCCCCGTGAACTTTTCATCCCTTTGCTAATACCAGCACTCTTCTCCCATTGGTGAGTTCCTCTTGGTGCCTCTGTTTGGAGAGGGGTCCCAGACAAGTCAACCTACATTCCCCTCATATCTTGCTTCTAACTCTTCATGCTTCAACATCATGCCTCATCTGAACTGGAACATCCATCAGTCCCAGTGATCCCGAATATCCCTCTGCTATGCTGGCTCCCTTTCTGATTGCCAAGTTCTTCTTGGGGAGCCTTAATTTTGAAAAGGGCCCCAGACTTACTGACCTTAATTCTCCTCTTAGCTGTGTTTCTGACTTCAGTACCATACCCCAATATATTGCTACCACCATTCATCCTCCCTCCAGCTTCCTTTTGTGTGTTGGCTTCCACTGTTAGATTTTAAACTCATTTCTTTGTCCTTGTAGTTGGATTCCCAGGACTTAGCACAATGCCTGTTATATGGCCAATACTTAACAAATGCATATTGCTTTGCCTATTAGAGTTATTTAGAAGTGAAAGGGGCTGCCTCTAGAGGTAGTAGGTAACTACCCTTCAGAGGTCTTTGATGCCTTGGTGGCAAAATCAAAGAGAACATTCTTATTCTGTTACAGATAACTAGAAAGTGTCTGAGGAGATCTCATCTAACTCTGAGTTTCTGAGTCTTTGAATTGATTTGTACCTATATCTACTTTGTGTGTTCATCCTTCGTTATTGAAGAAGACCATGCCATAAGAGAAATGATGACATGACTTGCACTTGACTTTGTTTTTTTGAGTGAGGGAGGTCACCAACCTCACTTCTCCTCCAGAACCATCTGAATCCAGTGACCAGATATTCATCAAGATGACTGGAGATGACCCAGGATGAGGCAATTGGGGTTAAGTGACTTGCCCAAGGTCACACAACTAGTGAGCGTCAAGTGTCTGAGGTGAGATTTGAACTCAGGTCTTCCTAACTTCTGCACTGGTGCTCTATCCACTGCACCATCTAGCTGCCCAACATCTACTTTAAAGTACTGGGAAGGCCAAAGAGGTATTTTATAATTATTGCTAACATTTATAGCAAAGATAAGTATAGTTAGATGTATGTTCAACTTTATTAACATTCAGTAAATGAGTAAACTCATTTTGTATTCAGGCTTAGCCCCAAGGTCAAAACATAAATCACAGTGGAAAGATAGGTATCTCTCAATAATTGGAGCTAAACAATGATTGGGAAAAAAGCAGGGATAGTTACCATAATGATTCTTGTGAGCCTCTCAGACTTGGTGTGTGAAGTATCATTTGATATCCAGGATGGAGATGCACAGGAGGAAATGAATGAACGTAAGTGCACCTCAGGAAAACCAGCCCCTTCTAGTTTTCAATTTCAGACAGCATCAGCATTTATCACTGTGAAGAGACTGATGGACCTTGGAAGTGCAGGGGTATAGCAGGTTAGTATGAACATGGGTGGCACAATCTGCTGTCACCAGAGGAAACAGCTTCCCTAAACTGATAGAAACCAGAATTTGAGAAGACTGATGCTGCTGATCTCATTGACCACCCTTTCCAGCTTTTCTGAGATAGGTTATTGCAGGGCAAGATGACTGTGTAATTTTACTACTTATAATTTCATAGAGAATCATATGAACCAGAAAATTTCCCTATTTCAGTGTTGTTGATCCTTCCTTCAACAAACTTGTTGTATAAGTTTGTCTTCTAGATCGGCCCACTTAGCACTGGCAGAAGGAATCCTGTTATGTCCTTGTGTTCCCAGGATGGTAAGGATCTTTCTTTTAAAAGAGACTCCATTATTCTATGTTTGTCTACGGATAGTGGCCAGATTGATAACTGACCTAAGCTAGTCAGACAGCTAAGGTGACAACTTCTGATAAACACTCTCACCAGATTAACTGAGGGTATGTTTACTCGCATCCCTTTGTGCAGAAGGGATGGGGTGGGGAAGTGGGAGAGGAATTCTTGAGTATTAGCCAAGAGGCTGTTATCTCTGGTGGGTGTGACTTTTGCCTAATGCTTGTGTCTTTGTTTTCTCCTTGCCAAGTGACTGCATCCCAGAGCCTTGGGACATTTCCTAGTGCCAGTCTCTAGGAGTTGATTGCTGACAACTCTATTTTCTACCTTCCCATCTGCTTATCATCATCCGTAAAAGGATGGCATAGCTATTAACCCCTTACCATAAAGTGGGTCTTGGGAGGCAAAAGCAAAAGCCTCATAAACCATGTAAGGCCTATCAAAAGGGTAAGATTTTATTTGACAATTACACTCATTATTAAGAGCAAATGAATCACAGTTATTGTCAGAGGTGGTTTTGTGCATAGGTATTAAAGTCAATTGATTAAACGGTATGATTTCCAGAGTACCCCTTCCCCTCGAAAAAAATCCTCATTCAGAAGTTCATGGACTGGCTTGGTAAGGACTAAAATTCCTTCAACTGGATAAATGGGCAAGGTCTTTAATTATGTAACTAGAAATAAGATCTGAAAAGTAAATACTTCTATAAGAGGTAAGATCATTGACAAATTCATACTAATGTGAGTTTCATGGAGAGGAAGGAAAGAGTGGAAGGGGAGGGGTAGAGAGTGGAGGAGAACAAGTGAACACTAAAGAGTAAAGCAGATAGGTTAAGGACATGGGGTTTCTGGAAGGGATGGAAATTACAGAAATGCGAGGCCAGAAGATTGAAAATAAGCATTTCCTGTTTTATTATAATTATGACTAAGTCTAGCTCTGGTTATTATTTCTCTTCTTGTTGGATAGTAAGCTACATCTTTTACCTAGGTGTGTCTATCTATGTTGTGAGGGATTGATTGGATTTGAGATTTTGTTTGGGTGCCTGGAATTGGCAAGTTTCCTATATCACAAATGGCCTTATTCTGGGCCTACATTTTAACATTAAACCTAGCACAAAGGGTCCCCTCCCTTGACCATCTGGCCATTCAGATCCCATCAACCACTGGATAGGAAAACTGACATGACTTGGTCACACCACTTGGATAAGATGGGAGCCACCAATTCTAATTATTCTGGTGAGATGGAGAACTATAAGGTGTTATCATTTGCTTTGTTACTACATCCTACCTTTACTAAGAGTGGAGGAAGGTTCATTCTCAGGTATTTTCTTTGGGACCAAGCTTGGTGATTATAAAAAACTAAACATCTTTTATTATTTTTATTAATCTATTTGTTTTCAGTATTCTACAATCACTTCCATAAGTCTTAGATTTTTCTCCCCTTCCATCCCTGAGATAGCATACAATCTTGCTATTAATATTTTTGTACATGTAGGACCCTTTCCCATTTCTATGATCTCTTTGGGATAGAGTGCCAGAAGCAATATTGCTGGGTCAAAGGGTATGCACATTTTTGTAGCCCTTTGAGCATAGTTCCAGGTTATAGCATGCAATCTTATATGGTTTCCATACATAGATTTTTATTAAGCACATTTTCCCATTAGTCATGTTGCACAGAGGAATTAAAATGAATGGGGGAAAACCATGAGAAAAAATGAACCAAAACAAAACATAACAGGAGAAGATAGTCTGCTTCATTCTGTATTCTGATTCCCTAGTTCTTTCTCTGGATATGGATGGCATTTTGCCTCAACAGCTCTTTGGAAAGGTTTTAGGTCATTGCTGTGAAGGGCTAAGTCTATCAGAAACAGTTCTCGCACACTGTGACTCTTACTGTGTAGAGTGTTCTCCTGTTTCTGCTTATTTCACTCAGCATCAGTTCATATAAGTCCTTTCAGGCCTCTCTGAAGTCCCCCTCTTCATCATTGTTATTATTTTAATATATTTTTATTTTTCCTTTTTAACACAGTTCATATCACATAACACAATCCCAACTTTTGGTCAGGTGATATTTCTTTTAAAGTATTTACAATATAGACCACAAATGGATTTTTTTTAACATTAACCAACTGAGACACAAATAATAACTATGAATGCTAACTTCGTAAGCCCTTGACCTAATTGTCTCCACACTATCACTAAGAATTAAAGGACCCTAACTTATTGTTATTGGTCTAAAGTCCTAAGGCTAATAGCTTAATTTTAGACTTAGCCTCAGATGTTCCCCTACCAACAATCTAATTTAATGGATCTGGTATTAAGCTTACTAACTGTTTGACTATAGGAAATTGCCAATAAGAGCAGGGACATTGCAGGGAAACAATATCTCCCCGACTTTGTATCAGTTCCAGGCAGGAGTAGACTGTCAACTTGCATTCAGTCAGGCTTACAGTCTGCCCAGTGTCAGTGGAGAAATTGAATCAAGAGAATCCTACCTAAGCCCAGATTAAACAGCCACTCTCCTACCCTTCCCATGAGATCACCTTTTGCAGTTCATACCAGAATCTCACAGGCTTACTGGCATCATGGATTGGAGGCTCAGACTGCCTTTGATGCTATCCACACCTGGGGTTAGACTCAGAAGAACAGTCACTTAATAGTCCCATAGCATCTTAAAATAGCAAGTTCCAATGACCAGGTTTCATATATGACTATAATTTCACATTGGCTAAGGAACATCTTTTGAAGCAAATCTTATACCTATTCTAGTTTCTGGTTGAATAACAATCATAAAATCAAATTTACCATTAAAACCTTAACTTCTCCATCAGTGCCAAATTTTACCTGAAGTTATCTGCCTCTAAGAGACTTAGACTAAAATTCATTTCTCCAAATTAAAGATGTCTCTGATATAGTCTCAGTAATTAATTCAGTCAATTGTTTTAATACTAATTGCTTTTACATCACTTTGTAACATGTCCAATTTTTCTCCCCATCTCTCCTCTCCCTAACACCTTGCATTCTGATTACCCCTTCCTCAATGAGCCCTCACTTCTATCACACCTCACCCTTCCCTTATCCCCATCTTCTTTCTTTTCTTGTAGGGCAAGATAAATTTCTATACCCCATTACCTGTGTTTCTTATTTCCCAGTTATATGCAATAATAATTCTCAACATTTGTTTTTAATACTTTGAATTCTACCTTGTTCCCTCCCTCCCTCCCAACCCATACCCACTGAGAAGGCAAACAATTCAATACAGGATATATGTGTGTCATTTTGCAAAAGACTTCCATAATAATCATGTTGTGTAATATTAACTATATTGCCCTCTATCCTACTTTATCCCCACTTATTTTTTTATCCCCTTCATTTGACCTTGTCCCTTCCCAAAAAGTTTTTATTTCTAGTTACTCCCTTCTCCCATTTGCCCTCCCTTCTATCATTCCCCTCACCTCACTTGTCCCCTTCTCCCCTACTTTCCTGTAGTATAAGATAGATTTTCATACCAAATTTAGTGAGCATGTTATTCCCTTTTTAAGCCATATGAGGAGAGAGTAGCTTCACTTTTCTCCTCCATTGAAGAAGATTTTTCTTTATCTCTTTTATGAGTTATAGCCTGCCCCATTCCATTTCTCCCTTTCTCCTCCTGACATTTTCCTCCCTCACCTCTTAATTTTTATTTTATATCATTTTTCTTGTGGATATCATCTCTTCTGATTCAACACAGCCTGTACTCTCTGTCTATATGTGTGTATGTGTGTGTGTATGTATGTATGTATGTACAAGCCCTCTACCTAGTCAAATACTGAGAAAAGTCTCAAGAGTTATAAATATTTTCTTTCCATGTAGGAATGAAAACAGTTCAGCTTTAGAAAGTCTTTTATGATTTTTCTTTCCTGTTTACCTTTTCAAGCTTCTCTTGATTCTTGTGTTTGAAAGTCAGATTTTCTATACAGTTCTGATCTTATCAACATGAATGCTTGAAAGTCCTCTATATCATTGAATGACCATTTATTCCCTTGAAGTATCATACTCAGTTTTGCTGGGTAGGTGATTCTTGGTTTTAATCCTAGTTCCTTTGACTTCTGGAATATCCTATTCCAAGTCCTTTGATCCCTTAATGTTGAATCTGCCAGATCCTGTGTTATCCTGATTGTATATCCACAATACTGGAATTGTTTCTTTCTAGCTGCTTGCAATATTTTCTCCTTGATCTTGGAACTCTGAAATTTGGCCACAATATTCCTAGGAGTTTCTCTTTTCAGATCTCTTCCAGGAGGTTATAGGTAGATTCTTTCAATATTTATTTTGCCCTCTGGTTCTAGAATATCAGGGCAGTTTTCCTTGATAATTTCATGGAAGATAATGTCTGGGCTCTTTTTTTGATCATGACTTTTAGGTAGTCCCATCATTTTAAAACTGTCTCTCCTGGATCTATTTTCCAGGTCAGTTGTTTTTCCAGTGAGATAAATGGGGATAAATTATGTCATAAAAGAGGCAAGAAAAATGGAGGGGAAGAAGAGAGAGGTGAGAGGAAATGAGTGAACCTTACTCTCATTGGATTTGGCTTAAGGAGGGAATAATATACACCCTCAGCTGGGTATCTTACCACATAGGAAAGTAAGGGGGAAAGGGATAAGGGGAGGTGATAGTAGGGAGGGCAAATTGGGAGCAGGGGTAGTCAGAAACACATGCTTTTGAAAAGGGACAGGGTCAAAGGAGAAAATAAAATAATTGGGGGACAGGATAGGATGGAGAAAAATATAGTTAGTCTTTCACAACATGACTATTTTGGAAGTGTTTTGCATAACTACACATGTTAACCTATGTTGAATTGCTTGCCTTCTCATTGAAGGTGGATGTGGAGGGAAGAAGAAAGAGAATTTGGAACTCAAAGTTTTAAAAACAGATGTTAAAATTGTTTTTACATGCAACTGGGAAATGAGATATACAGGCATGGAGTATAAAAATCCATCTTGCCTTACAAGAAATTAAGGGGAAAGAGGACAAGTAAGGGAGTGTGATAGAAGGGAGGTCAGACTGGGGGGAAGAGGTAATCAGAATTCATGCCATCTTAGGGTGGGGGGAGGGCAGAGATGGGGATAAAATTTGAAATTCAAAATCTTGTGGAAATGAAGGTTGAAAACTAAAAATTAATTAATTATTAAAAAAAATAAAAACCACAAAAAAGTAGTATGTGACTCAAGCACATAGCAGATAATAAATGCTTGTTGAACCAAAATTGAATGGAAAAACTAAATTTAATTAATCAGTAATGTGTATTCATTTGCAGGAAGCCCAGGATAGCAGAGACTAAAGGCTTGCAGATTATCTTGATGCCACACCTTCCCTCCCACAAACTTGTCTCTACTTTCAATATAAGCATACACCTTGGAACAGCTGACTCAGCCGTTATTAGTGCAGAGGGAAAAATACACTTTACTTTTTATTTTTTGCTGACACTATTTTTTTAGGTAGTATTTATAGACACTAAAGATGGAAAAAGTTTTTTAAACCACTGGGTTTACCCCTTCTCTCATGCAGAAAATATAATTAGAAACAGATTTCCAAGGCACAGATTTTGCTTATAAAGCCCGTTTGTATCTTAAGGTCCACTCTTTTCTCTCAGAAAAGCACTCTTTTTATGCAGTGCCTCTTAGTTATCTTTCTCGCCCTCGCATGCACAGTTTGTGGAACAGTGGAAAGAGCACTGGGGCTGTAAACCAGAAGTTTTCATAATGATTTTGAAAGTAATTCATTGTATGATCTTGGGCAAATCACTTTTTCTGTCTGGGAAGAACTAGATAATCTCAAGGTCTCTTCATCACAAAATACTTAAGATTCCATAATCATGCAAGGATCAATGCAAAACCTTTCCAAGTTTGATGCTTCTGTGGCATAAGGAGAGGGTGTGAATCCCTTCTAATCATATACCTTTGATCGTCAGTGGAGGGAACTACCTACAAGGTTTGTGTGAACGACACACCAGGCAAGTATATATACTCTGGGACTGGAAGAAAGCCTCTATAGCGTATATTTATAGAAAACTTTTAAAATGACAATATATGCTCCTTGCAACAATTCTGTGAGGTTGCTGGCATAAGTTTACCTACATATTACTTTCCTTTTATAAATGAAAGCAGGAAAGCATCTTGCTAATAAGTGTCGGAGATAAGTGTCAGAGTGTCTTGAATCCAGTTCTTCTGGCTCCAAATACAGTGCTTTCCCCTCTATAGCAGTCTATTCTGACTTGCTAGGAAATATTGGCAAAACTAAACTTACGTGAATTAATCGACCTCAAATATTCTCTCAAAATATCAGATACTTAAATATACTGAGAATGTGTTTATTTTCTATAGTCAATGAAGGGTATATTTTACAAATATTAGCTACATATATTTTTTTTCTGGAAAAATCATCATACATACTTTTCCTTCTTTCACTTGGCTAAATGCTCTTGTTCTTATTCTTTAAAATTCCTCTCTGGTTATATGTTGAAGTCTGTTTACACGTTGTCCCCAACTTCCCTTGCCATATGCCTCTACATTTCTCTTTGTATATTTTCAGTTCTTTAGAGACTGGTGTATTTCTCAATCTTAAACAATCCTGGAAGAATTTGGTGTTAAAATGATGGGCCTTTGTTTCTAGGAGGAGCTTGCAATCATTATAGGATCGTAGATTTAGAGGTAGGAAGGACTTTACGGGCCAACTAGTTCAATTCCCTCATTTTATAGATGAGGGAACAGAAGTTCATGGAGATCAAATACTTGTCTATAGTCACAAAAGTAATCTATCCCTTTTTCCTCCAGTCATTTTAATTCTGGAATCAACTGATCCATAAGTGCTGTTGTCTTCCTATGCACATTCATAAAGTACATATACATATATATGTCCATATGTATATACATTTACACATGTATATGTGTATATATACATACACTGATAGATGGGCTAAATTGGTTATCCATTCACCATCATGTCATAATCTGGACAACATACATGTCATGTGGGAAATGTATGTTAGAAAGGTATGATAGGAAAAGAAGAAGGGCTTGTTAGAAGGGCTATTTACAAGGGCAGAGGTGAGGGCTGAAAGATGGACAACCTGAGTAGTAGTATCACATGCATCTTTGTTCCACAGGTGTCTAACAGATTCAGGTATCTGTGCTTTTGCAGGAGCTACCCACTTGTGCCTGGAATTCATTTTCTCTTTACTCCCCTCTCTCAGAATCTTTAAATTCCTTCAAATTCATCCTTTATCCAAAAAACCTTCTACATGATCCCTCAGTTGTTAGTACCCTTTACTCCCTTCCCTCCATTCCCCTTGTATCTATTTTTGTTTATCTATAAAAGGATGTGTTGTTTCCCCTAGCTAGACTGCAAATTCCTTTAACGCAGGGTCTGTTTTCACTCTTCTCATCATATACTTAGTATCTAGACAGCATCTGGCACATAGAAAGTCCTTAATGAAGATTTGTTGATTAGTTTGATGAAGGGGAAAATAATTTCAGAAATGAATGAAATTCTGGTAATTAGATGGGTCCCGTGGATGGTCTGGTCAAAACCTTATCAGGTGGCAATCTTCAGTTTTTACACTTCAATCTAAATCCTTGAACTTAAAGCTACTTGTGAAAGGAAAGATATATGTTGAGCCAATTATAATTGGCTCTTAACTGGTTTCTTTCTATTTTGTCTTGAACGATACAGGCATGTAGAAGGGAGGGGTAGAAGCTTGATGAACCTGCCTGTCATTGACTAATACTGGTTCAAACCAGTTGAGTCATCTTAGGGAAGACAGAATATTTATATTGAAGGAACTAAGTTCACAAATGGCTTCTCAAAGCAGGAGAATGTTCTGACCTAGTTATTCTGAGGTTGAGCCAATTGTGGGAAGCTTGTTGACAACTCCCCTACCATATAATGTATGTCAACTGGAAATTAGGAGTATGGATTTTAAGAAGTGGATGATTTAAAAGTCTTTAAGTGAATTCTAATAGATTTTTCTCACTATTAAAAACCAATAGTTTAAACAGTTTCTTAATGCCTGAGGTTTTGAGAACTATGAAACTGACATTTAGACCTCACATAAGGGAAAAGAGAATGTTCATTGTTGTTGTTATTCTGTAGTGTCTAATTCTTCATGACCCCATGTGAGGTTTTCTTGGCAAAGATACTGGAATGGTTTGCCTTTTCCTTCTCCAGGTCATTCTATAGATAAGGAGCTGAGTCAAATAGGGCTAAGTAAGTTGACCAGGATTACTTATTCAGTTAGTAAATATCTATGGCTGAATTTGAACTCAGTTCTTCCTTACTCTAGGGCTGGCTTTGTATTCACCTAGCTGCCTTTTGTCCAAACAATATCTTATACTAAATTTTTTCCTATAAATTTTAAGATTAAAAACTGTTCATGCTAAAATGAAACATAAAATGAAAAAAATCTGACTTCTAGTCCAAACACTAGATGTAGACAGGTAACAGTGCAGTAGATAGAATACTGAGCTTGGAACTAGGAAGATGATATTTATTATTTTTTGTTTTAAATTTATTTAGCATTTTATTTTCCTTCAGTTACATGCAAAAAACAATTTTTAAAACTTTGAGTTCCAAATTCTCTCCCTTCCTCCCCCCCATCTCCCTCACTGAGAAGGCAAGCAATGTGTAGCCAAGCAAAATATTTCCATATTTGTCATGTTATGAAAAAAAATAGACCAAAATCAAAATTTAAAAAAGAGTAAAAATAATATGCTTCAATATATATTCAGACACCATCAATTCTTTCTCTTGGGATAGGTAGCATTTTTCATCATGTCCCTCAGAGTTGTCTTGGATCGTTGCATTGCTGAGAATAGCTAAGTCATTGCCAGTGATCATCTTACAATATTGCTGTTACTTTGTTCGCAGTACATTTTACTTTGCATCAGTTCAAATAAGTCTTTCCAGGTTTTTCTGAGAGCATTCTGATGATAATTTCTTACAGCACAATAGTATTCCATCATAATCACATGCCACAATTTGGTTAGCAATTCCCCAATTGATGGGTATCCCCTCAATTTCTAATTCTTTGCCATCAGAAAGAGATGATATAAATATTTTTGTACACATAGGTCCATTTGCTTTTCCTTTTGTCTCTTTTGGGATATAGACATAGTAGTGGTACTGCTAGGTCAAAGCATATGAAGTGGTTTTATAGCCCTTTGGGAATGGTTCCAAATTGCTCTACAGAATGATTCAATAAGTTCACAGCTCCACCAACAATACCATTAATGTCTCATTTTTCCCACATCTCCTCCACCATTTGTCATTTTCCTTTTCTGTCCCATTAGCCAATTTAATAGGTATGAGGTAGTACCTCAGAATTGTTTTAATTTGCACTTCTCCAATCAATAAGTATTTAGAGCATTTTCATATGACTATAGGTAGCTTTGATTACTTCGTTTGAAAACTGTTTATGTCTTTTGATCATTTATCAGTTGGGGAATGACTCATTTTTATAAATTAGATTCAGTTCTCTATATGTTTGAGAGATGAGGCCTTTATCAGAGAAACTTGGTTCAAAACTTTTTGCCAGTTACTATTGTTAACTGTATTTCCCTCCATCGTATTCTCCGCCCTCACCATTTATCCTGTTTTCT
The DNA here is from genome assembly GCA_028658325.1 of Potorous gilbertii. Taxonomy (NCBI): domain Eukaryota; kingdom Metazoa; phylum Chordata; class Mammalia; order Diprotodontia; family Potoroidae; genus Potorous; species Potorous gilbertii. Next base: position 216,823,418 of record CM053771.1, on the reverse strand, counting down.
CTCTCCTTTCACCCTCTCCTTTTGTGTTTTGCTTCTGACTCCTCCGTCCTCCAGTCTGCCCTCCCTTCTGTTTACCATGCCCTCTTCTCTTATTCTTTTTTCTCCTACTTACTTGTAGGGTAAGACAGATTTCTATACCCAGTTGAATGTGTATGTTATTCCCTCTTTGAGTCAATTCTGATGAGAGTAAGATTCGCTCATTTTCTCTCAACTCTATCCCCTTCCCTTTCACTTTAAAAGTTTTTTCTTGCCTCTTTTATGTGATATAATTTATCTCATTCTACCTCTCCCTTTTCCTTTTTCCCAATACATTCCTCTCTTGCCTCTTAATTTTATTTTTTTCAGCTATCCCTTCATGTTCAACCCATGCCTTCTGTCTTTATATATTTCTTTAACTGTCTTGGGCAAGTAGGTGGTGCAGTGGATAGAGCACCAATGCAGGAGTCAGGAGGACCTGAGTTCAAATCTCACCTCAGACACTTGACGTTCATTAACTGTGCGACCTTAGGCAAGTCACTTAACCCCTTGCCTCATCCTGGGTCATCTCCAGTCATCCTGATGAATATCTGGTCACTGAATTCAGATAGCCCTGGAGGAGAAGTGAGGCTGGTTACCTGCACAGCCCTCCCTCACTCAAAAAAACAAAGTCAAGTGCAAGTCATGTCATTATTTCTCTGATGGCATGGTCTTCTTCTGCAACAAAGGATGAACACACACGTTTCTTTAACTGTCCTAATAATGAGAAAGTTCTTATGAGTTACAAGTTATCATCTTCCTAGGTAGGAATGTAAACAGTTTAACCTTATTAAATTCCTAATGATTTCCCTTTCCTGTTTACCTTTTTATGATTCTCTTGAGTCTTTGCATTTGAAAGTCAAATTTTCTATTCAGCTCTGGCCTTTTCATCAAGAGTGCTTAAAAGTCCTCTATTTCATTGAATATCCATTTTTCCAAAGGATTATACTTAGTTTTGCCGGGTGGGTGATTCTTTTGCTGCAATCCTGACTCCTTTGCCCTCCAAAATTCATCTTCAAGCCCTCCATTCCTGTAATATAGAAGCTGCTAAATCTTGTGTTATCCTGACTGCAACTCCATAATACTTAAATTGTTCCTTTCTGGCTGCTTGCAATATTTGCTCTTTAACCTGGCACCTCTGGAATTTGACATTCCTATGAGTTCTCATTTTTGGATCTTTTTGAGGAGGGGATTGGTGGATTCTTTCCATTTCAATTTTACCCTCTGATTCTAGAATATCAGGGAAGTTTTCCTTGATAATTGTCTAGGCTCTTTTTTTGATCATGGCTTTCAGGTAGTCCAATAATTTTTAAATTATCTCTCCTGGATCTATTTTCCTGTTCAGTTGTTTTTCCTGATGAGATATTTCATATTATCTTCATTTTTTTCGTTCTTTTGGTTTTGTTTTATTGTTTCTTGATTTTTTCATTGTCATTAGCTTTCATTTACTCAATTCTAATTTTTAAGGAGTTTTTTCTTCAGGAGCTTTTGTACCTCCTTTTCTACTTGGCCAATTCTACTTTTTAAGGAGTTTTTCCCTTTGGTGAATTTTCGTGTCTCTTTTTCCATTTTAACAATTCTGCTTTTTTAAAGCATTCTTCTCCCTCTTAGTTTTTTGCATCTCTTTTTACCATTTGGCCTAGTCTTTTTTTTTTTTGAGATGTTATTTTCTTCAATATTTTTTGTGTTAACTTATTTTTCATGATTTTCTTGCTTCACTCTCATTTCTTTTCCCTTTACCTTTCTTATTTGATTTTCAAAATCCTTTCTGAGCCAGAGCCTGACACCAATTCACATTTTTCTCAGAGGCTTTGTATGTAGAACTTTGACTTTGTTATCATCTTCTAAGTGCATGTTTTGATCTTCCTTATCACCATAGTAACTTTCTATGGTCAGATGTTTTTCTGTTGTTTGCTTATTTCCCTAGTCTATTTCTTGACTTTTAACTCTTTGTTAGAGGTGGGCTCTGATTCCAGGTAGAGGAGACACTGTCCCAAGCTTCAGGGGTTTTGTGTAGCTCTTTTCAGAGATACTTCCAAAAACCTGTAAATTTTCAGTTCTTCCAGATGGTATGATCTAAGGAGAGGTGTGTTTACTATTCTCCTGGCCTTTGCTCTGATCTCTGATCAATGACTAAAAGCATACTTTTCTGCACTAGAATTGTGAAGAGGGTCCCCACTCTACTGCAGCCACGAGCTCTGGTATGCTAGTATTCCTCTTCACCCTGAAACTGCCACTCAGGACTGTGACCTAGATCTGAATATGGACAAAACAACAGGGTCCTACCTCAGTGCTAGCAGAGACACATGGAATTTCCTTCTGACCAGTTGTTTGACCCCCTTACTGTCTGTAGGTTGAGAGCTCTGGAAGCACCTGTTGCTACTGGTAATTCAGTGACTCCCAAGGCCTGTTCCTGGTTTACTGGGGCCCAGTCTGTGATGGTTTGGCCTGCACTAGACTGTGCTCCACTCTTACCCAGGTGTGACAGGCCTTTCCTGCTGAACTTTTAAGTTGTCTTTGGCTAGAAAATTATTTCATCCCATCCTTTTTTGGGTTCTACTGATCCATGAATTATTTTATGGTATTATTTAAATGTGTTCAGAGGGGTTTAGAGGAGAGTTCAGGTGAGTCACTGTCTTTCCCCTCCCCCAGCGATCTTGGTGCCATTGTGTTCCAGCTTCCTTGTTGGAGGAAGAGAATAGTTGTAAAACATTTAATACAGTTCCTGGTACATAGTAGATACCATACAAATGCTTATTCTTTCTCCCCTCTTTATTAATAAATCGAGTCACTTTGGGCATGTCACTTCCACTTTCTAGGCTTCAGTTTCCAGACCTGCAAAGTGATAATTGTTTTTGATATGATTTCTAAGTTCCCTTCTAGAACTATTCTATTTAGTCTTTTATATATATATATATATATATATATATATATATATATATGTGTGTGTGTGTGTGTGTGTGTGTGTATACATATATATACACATATATATGTATATATATGTATGTATATGTATTTTCACATACCTAAATTGGATACCTAAAATACCTAAACTCTTATTATAAAAGTGATTAAAATATGGTAATTAGTTTTAGTATAATCTATAATTTCATTTCACATGTAAAGATTGCTGCATAGAAATACTCAATCATTTTGGTTTAGGGTTTAGGGCTTTGTAGGACAGTAACTGTAATTAGGAAGTAGATATTAAGGGATCAATTATTTGAGTCCCCAAATTTAAAATTAAGGAATTTTTTTAATAGATTTTTTATTTGTTGAATATTATTGCTGATTGTTTTTTGCTGGCTTGTTTTGGAGAGGAAAGCATTATCTATTTTATTTTATGGTATCTATCTTTGGAAGCGGAGGAATATGACTAATGTCACAATATCAAGATAGATATCTAGTAAATTGATAGTTTTTGCTTTTGGAATTAGACTTCTGAATATTTGAAGGTAACAAAACAACAACCAGGAGGAGTCTTGTATCTCAGTGTTATTTTTGGCATGTATGATGTCTACTTTGGTGGTCACTCCCATATGCCAAATTATTAGGTGAAGATATCTGAAGGAACTGGAAATAAAAGAATTGACAATGGAGATCCCAACTCTTACTATGGACTTAAATGGAACCAACAAATTACAGGTTGAGGGAAAAGAGACCATATGGAGACAGCTCCATTCTCAGCACCACTCTACCCTTTTCAAGACATTGAAGGATGAAAAAATGGAATGTAGGTCTTCCTCAGCTCCAAGGTGTATCTAGGAAGATGAAATTCTTGCTGGCCCAATATTCAAACCCAATAAACTTCCTGGAGTTGGGATGACAGAGTGGGAACCGAATACCTCTTTATTGGATGGGGTGAGTGAGGAGGGGGTTTAGACCAGAGAAAATCAGAGCAAAGTTACATTGCTCCAAAGTTTAGTAGAAACTGATTTGTGCTCTGATTTATTAGATAAAATTTTATTTGTAGCTGTGGGAACATGAATAACTTTATCTGGGAATTCTAATTGCTACTGCTTACATGTAAACCCATGAGTATTCAGCATAAGAAAAGACATCTTATTTGACTCTTATGAAGGAAGTAGGGAAAGTGTTGTTATTCCCATTTTACAGATGAGAAAGCTAAGGGTCAGACAGACTGAGTGGCATACTTGAGATCATACAGCTGTTAAGCTACGCAATGGAAGTTGAACTGAGACTTTTGTTTCCCACTCCAAGGTCCACAAATTTTTTAATTTTTTAAATACAATTTAATATAAATTAATAATTTAATTTTTAAAAAAGTATCTGAATCCTATCAATACAGGGCTATTAACATTTTGGTGTTTTTCATTTCTCTTATGCATTTATATATTATTGTAAAGCATTATTTAGATATAAATGAAGCTGTTTGTATTGTATCTACTTACCTCAAAGGGATGTTGTAGAAAAATCATGTTGTAAGTCTTAAAATGCCTATATAAATTATTATATTACGTGCATATGTGTATTTTTCCCCACTAATCTATAACTTTTTTCTAATCCTTGATTTCATTGATAATGAAACTATTATTGCAAATTAGTAAATATTCTAAATATTCCTCAATTTATACTCTTAGAGGATTAACTAGGACCCTGAGGGAAGGCCTAGTTAAATGACTTGCCCATCGTCATACAACCAGGATGATGAGTCTGAGGCAGGAGTCGAACCCAGATCATCCTGATTTGTTCATTCATCTATTGTGCTAATGTATCTCACTAAAACAATAATTCGTAATATGTATCTCACTAAAACAATAATTTGTAATAATTGACACTTATACATGACATATATTAATATGTGTATGTAAACTTACATACATCACTATCTATCAGATCTATATCCATGTATATCTTATGAAAGTTGGTATCATGTCTTATCTTAATCTAGTATTCTATATTAGACAATTAATGAATATTGGATCAATTATTCAGTTGAATTTGGTGGAAGGCAGCACCAGCATTATGAAGTACCATTAAGTCAATACTGTTTTTAGCATTTTGGAAGCACCTGACATACCTGTTTTTAAAGCTGTAACAAAAATATGACAAACTTTAAAAACAAACAAAAACACAACTCATCTTTGTATATAGATCTATGGCTTTCCACTTTACTCCTTGGAGGCCATGTAGACCATGTGGTCTACTACATGGCTGCTATGACCATATTCATTGTCATACCAAGAAATAAGCTTGATAAAATGGTCATTGAGGGCAATACCAGTGCCAGCATCAAAAGAAGAGTGGGTGTTGCTATTAAAGTCACAGGATACAGCCTGGTCCTCTGTGTATCCCAAGATGCCCTTTAAAGGTCCGTCTGGTGCCTGCTTCACCACTTTCTTGATATCATCATATTTGGCAGATTTCTCTAGACAGCAGGTAAGATCTGCAACAGATACATGGGGAGCAGGAACGTGGAAAGTCTTGTCTGTGAGCTTCCCATTCAATTCAGGTATGACCTTTAGGCAGAAAATTTTTAACCATCTCTAAGGTATAATCAGTGGTGACCAGGGTCTTTTGGTGGGCAAAGAAAGAGCTTTGATGATAAAATTGTTAAAGGATCATAGTGTCAAAGCTCAAAAAGCTCCTAGAGGCTGAATCCAACCTCCCTCCACTCTACCTCATTTTAGAGATAAGGAAACCAAAGCCCAGAAGGTTAAGTGATTTTATCAGGGTCGCACAAGAAATAAATGACTGAGGCAGGATTTAGACTGTCTTCCTGGCCCCAAGCTCTCTCTATTTTATTACCTAGCTATCTTGTCCAGTGATTTAATGAAGCAGCAACTATGGAAGAAGGAGATTACTCTACTAGCTACTGCTCAAGTCTCCCACCTGGGACTCAGTCATAGAATCAGAAGTTCACATTGTCCCCAAGGCAAAGAAATGGGATTTTTGCTCTTTTTCCACACAACTTCTCACCTGCTCCAGTTGTGTATTTTACCTTTATTTCAGCTGTATAAAAACATTTGGGCTGAGGTAAGGGAGAAGGAGTAAGGAGAAAAATGCTGTTGAACGAAGGTAGAGAAAATCATGCAACTGTTCTAACTAGGTTTGCTACAAATTTATGTTAATTAGGTTCTTACTGGTGCTATCAACTCACTATCCCACTGTCCATAGTGGCTCTTCCAACCATTTTCATCCTTCCTCAAATCCTTTTCCTCCTTCTGCCTTCTCAGCTGAGATCCTTTCCTCATGTGTTACAGAAGAAATTGAGGCCACTGGCTGAAAGCTTCCTCTTCTCCCCTCTTTCTTTTTTTCCTATCACTCAGATGCCTTCTGTGACTATCTCCACCTTCATCCCTATCTCATCATGAAGTGGTTTTACCCCTTACTAAAGCTAACCTCTCTACATGTTCAAGTCGTCTCATTCCATACCGTCTCCTTCAACAGAGAGCTTCTTCTGTCATCCACACTCACTTACTTTTTCAGTCTCTTGCTGTCTATTGGCCCATTCCTTACTTCCTACAAACATATTGAGGTCTCCCCTATCCTAGAAAAAACCCAAACCCTCATTTGATTCCTTCCATTCCTGCTATTATTCTATATCTCCTCTGCACTTTGCAGCTAAATTCCTTGAAAAGGCAATCTTTCAGTGGGTACCTTACAATTTCTCTCCTCTCACTTTCTTCTTAATCCTTTATAATCTGGTTTTGGCCTTATCATTTCACTGAATCTGCTCTCTACAAAATTATCAATAATCCCTTACTTATAAAATCCAGTGGATTTTTCTCAGTCCTCAGTCCTCAGATCTGTTGTTGATCACTCCTCTTCAATACTCTTTTCTCTAGTTTTCAGGACATTAATTTCTCCAGGACATTAATTCTCTTCCTATCTATAGAACTGTTCCTTCTTAGTCTCCTTTGTTTGATCCTCATCCAGATCATGCCCTATAACTGTAAGTGTGCTTTAAGGTACTGCCCTGTGCCCTCTACTCTTCTCCCTCTATACTACTTTACTTGGTGATTTCCGGATTTAATTACCATCTGTATGTTGACTATTCTCAAATCTACCTATCCTGCCCCAGCCACTCTGCCCATCTCCAATCTTTCATCTCCAACTTCCTTTCAGACACCTCAAAGTGGGTGTGTAGTACATATCTTGAACTAAATATGTCCAAAACATAAGTCATTATCTTTCCCCTAAATGCTCCCTCCTACCTACTTTCTCTATCATTACAAAGGACAGTACCAAGCTTGCAACATAGGATTCATCTTCACTCCTCACTAATTTCTCACCCCGTCCTCCCCCCTCCCGTCTTTTTAAACTTTTTCCAAGATGTCCTATAGGACTTTTTCTTTCCTCTGACACTTCCTCATGCTCTAGGGCAGGATCTCATTATCTCATGCTTGAACTATTGCAATAGTGGGCTGGTGGTTCTGTCTGCCTCAGATCTCTCACCTCTCCAATCATCTATTCAGCCACTAATTCAATTCAATAAACAGTTATTAAGTACCTGCAATGTGTTAGGCACTGTGCTAAGTGCTGTGATACAAATAACAAAAGAGAAATATAATCTCTGCCCTCAAGGAGCTTACAATCCATTGGGGGAGAGTCGCAGAAGGAAAGTGGAGAGTGATCTGCAAAGTCAAAGTCCTGCCCCCTCTAAAGGAAAGCTATGCGAAGAGGGAGAGTGGGATGAAGGAAAATTTTTATGGAGAAGATGGCAACTGAGTTGGACCAAGAAGGAAGAGGATTTCTACACAAAGAGGAAGTGAATTTGAGTCAGGAGAGTATAGGATTTGGTTTAGGAGTAGCTAGAAGTCTAGTTTTACTAGAATATATAGTGTGTGAAGGGGGGCAAGGTGGAATCCCAGCTGGAACATTTAGATGATAGATAGATAGACAGACAGACAGATAGATAGGTAGATGGATGGATACATACACACATTTATTAAGTCTTCACTATGTACCAGGCACTGTGCTAAGTACCGAGGGAAAAATGATAGTCCTTACCCTCAAGAAGCTTATATTTTAATTGGAGAAGACAACACAAGAAATGGAGTTCTGTAGGGGTCAAGGTAGGAAAACCCAACGTTAATAGTGGAGCTGTGAGAAAAATCTTAGCATTTCATGATATGGTGGTCCCAAAGAAGTCATCATATGGAGGAGCAGAGAGGTAGAGACAAAAGCCATGAGACTGAGATCAAAGAGACCTTAGAAATTATATGTGACTTCTGTCAACTCTCTTCATTTTACAGATAAAGAAGCTGAGACCTAAGAAATGCTAAAAATCAAATAAGTAGTAAGCAACAGAAGATAGGAATTGAATCTATATGATTTAACATTAAATCCCACCCTTTTTTGTAATTCAATTGATCGAAGTTGAAGTGTATGTGTGTGTATGTGTGCGTGTGTGTGAGTGTGTGTGTGTGTGTGTGTGTGAAGAGCCAGTTATATGTGTGGTTTAAATGCCAGGTTAAAGAGTTCATATTTAATCCAAAGATCTTTATCTTTGAAACACAGAGATTGCCATTTCACCAACACAACATGTCTTTTCTAGTGACCTCATGTTCACCTCCTCTCCAAAGGCAACATGGACACTCTCCTTAGATTCTTGGGTTCTGATAAATGAAGCGTTTTCTTGCAGAGGCTCAGAAAGTAGTGTGTTGGTAAATGTTTAACAATTTTACCAAAGGAAAAAATATACTCAAGGATATGCTTATAAGAGTTTGCTGATTTCCAAGCTGTAAATGCTCATGCTGAAAAGTTAACCATCAACTCTTCAGATGCCATTAGAGGTGGCTCCAGCACACCCTTGGCCGAAGCTTCCACAAAAGCTCTCCAGGGCATACCACCCTATTTCTGTACCTCCTTTCCCCTTTTTAGCTCCCTTTAAAGTGTTTCTTCCTATTACAATACAAACTCTTTGAGAATAGGAACTTTTTTTTTTGGCATGTTTGTAAGTCCAAAGATTTAACTTACTGCCTGGCATACAGTAAGTACTTAATAAATTTCTCTCTCTCTCTCTCTCTCTCTCTCTCTCTCTCTCTTTCTCTCTCTTCCTCTCTCTCATCCATTCAGGGACAAAAGTAAACTATAGAGGCTTTGGAAATGGGGAAGTCACATAGTTGGACCTGTAGATGATTGTCTTGGCAGCTGTATGAAGGTTAGATTGAAGAGAAGATTAGGTCAGAGAGACAAGGTCAGAGATTATTAGGCAAATCCAAGTGAGCAGGGATGAAGAACCAGACTAGGGCGGTGGCATTGTGAATAGAAAGAAGGATATGGATGCAAGAGACATTGTGAAAGTGGAACTGACAGGATTTGGCAACTGGTTGAATGTGGGGTGGGCGGAGAGAAGGAAGAGACAAAGATGACTCCAAAGTCGCCATGGAGACACTCTGAATTTTCCGGATCTAACGTGATAAGGCCACATCAAGTAAACCAGAATATAATGATTAAATGCTCTGGAATCATCAGTGTTTCCGAGCACAGCTAAAACCTGAGGTATTTTTCGTTGGATAAGAGTTTGAAGATATGAATATTCCAAGTTTAAGATACAAGTAAATCTGCTTAGCAAGAACTTCACTAATTCATTATGTCCAAATCTCGCTGTTTCTAATGTTGCTTCTGTAGATAGATCAAAATGCCTGCTGTTTTTCCTAGAATGCTTTTGCTGATGGAGCCATTATCAGGGTTAGGCAGGATCTGCCATGTAGCCTTTGAGAAAAGCTCAAATTTTACTCAAAGTAAAGTACTCCTCACACGCTCTGTGATCTAGAGAAACTGGTCTGCTTCCTGTTCTCTATACAGGACATTCCAACTTGTACCTCCGTGACTTCACAGAAGTTGTTACCCGATGACTGGAATGCTCTCCTTCTACTCACAGCCTCCTCTTGGAAGCTCTGGCTTCATTCAAGATGCAAATCTGTATGATACCTCCTTTAAGAGGCTTATCCAGATTCATCAAAATATCATTCCCCTTTCCCAGGACCTTTGCATTTGTTTTGCATATGTCCTGTATTTACTTCTCTGTGAATATGTTGTATCTCAGGTAGAATGTAGGCTCTTTGTGGGCAGGGACAATCTCATTTTTTGTTTTATCTCTGGAGTTTAGCACCATTATTGGTACATAGTAGGACCTTAATAAATGTTTGTTTATTGACTGATGAATTAAAATTCTCAAGAAGCATTTCAGTGAGCTGAATTAAGTAATTGCCAAATGATGGTTTGGATTCTTAGAAGAACTTATAATAGTAGGTCACATTTTTAAAGTAATACAAGGATTGTCTCCATTTTACAGACAAATTAAATTTGTCCAACTTCACCAAGCTAATAAACGGAAGATTCAGGATTTATTTTTTTGTCTTTTGACTCAGAAGCTAGTCCTTTTATTTTTCTGTAACAAACTTCCTCTTATTACCTAGAAGAGAAACACTGAATTTGAAATGGAAAGGTTGAGAAAAACATCTGCCAATTAATTTTTATACCCCTAACTCTGAATCTCCTCCCAGTCCATTAAATATCTAATAAGTTTGAAAGATCATTTGTTTTCTTTTACTTTCTCTAAGATCTTGTCCAGGTCTAACTCCTGATTTCCTTTTCTAGGTGACCTAAAGTGAATTAGCTGTAAGATCACATCAGCACTATAACTTTCCAGCCTCTTATTAGAAATGTAGGATCTTGTTGACTGTGGAAGAATGCCTGTCAGTCTTTTTTTGCACCCTTTCTATTGACAGATGCTAAGATTAATGTGGCAAAGGGACAATTCCCACTCATCCACACACCCAATTACAGGGTTCTACTTTATACAGAGCCTCCTCCAACAATTGCTCAATAGAAACGAAAATGACTATAATATTGTATTTCTAACGAGGAGGATGTGTTGCATCCTAATGGCCTGAAATGTCATGTCAGCAGTTCCACTTTGAATTCACATGTGCATTGGTATATGTGGCATAGTGGGGAAAAGTTTTGTACTAGGAGTCAGGAGACCTTGTTTCTATTCTCAGTGCTTCTACCTCCTAAATATATAACCTTGGAAAATCACTTAGTTTATCTGAGTCTTGGTTTTCTCATCTATAAAATATGACTAATGGTACCTATCCTACCCTATCCACTGTAAACCACAGGGTTGACAAAAAAAAAGGCAAATGAAACAACTAATGTACAAATTCCAAATGAAATTCTACATAAGCCTAAAGAGTGGTAATGCATAATCCAGCCACTTCAGTAATAGAGCCATAGACAGAACTCAAAGAAACGTTAGAGATTGTCTAGTCTAGGATTCTTAAAACAGTTTCCATGAACCTGTTTCAGATGTCCATGAAACCGGATGGGAAAAATTATATCTTCATTTTTTACTATCTTTAAGTGAAACATAGCACTTCTTTCAATTATGAATATTGGTGTCAAACATTATTGTGAGAAGGGGTCCATAGGCATGGAATAGATTAAGAGCTTCTGGTCTAGCTCAACTACCTTATTTTATAGACAAAGAAACTGAAGTGGACAGGTGAAATAACTTGCCAGTGACTGAAACTCAAGTCTGATGAGGCCCACTGCCACGTTACTTCCATGATGCTGTTTCCAAGTTGCCTTGCAGATAAGTTAAATATTTTTTAATTCTTGTTAACTTGAATGCTTTCTCTTTAGTCTGTCCATCCACATTCTGTCAAATGATGGGTTACTCCTTTTTATATCCTGGAAGGTGTTAGTTAAACACCCTTGAAATATAGATAAGAAAAGCATTTTCTTGATGCTTCAATCAAAAGACTATATTATGATAGAATGATTGCAGAAGCAGGTAAGAGAATCCAGTTTTCTTTCAATAAGCCTGAGATTAAAGAGATTTGTAAAAGTATGTAAAACAATGATACTCTTCTCATAAATTTTTTTGAAAAAGTCATTTTTCATGAAAACATGTTATTTATGTTAAAATATAATAGATTTATTATTATTTTAAATTAATGAATAAATTTTAAATTACCTGTTTTAATTTCTACTATTGTAAATATTGATAGACATATCAGGATGCTTTGGAGGCAACTTTCTGTTAAATTTTCAGTGTGAGCATTTACACCTTGGAAATAGGGAAAGCTACAAATCTGAGTTTGAATTATTGAAAGTGATGGAGAAAATATTAAAAATGCAGATAAACTTAAAAAAGTTTGTTGTGAATATATATATGTATGCATGTATTTTTTCTCCTGGAAATCCAGTTGTTAGACATTTACCAGAACACTATTGAATATAATATTGTCTGTAACCATTTATTAAGCTTCTTCTATGCGTCAGACATTGTGCTAAACATTGGGGATACAATGTAAAGCAAAAGACAAAACTTGCCCTAAGAAGCTCACAATCTAATGGGGGAAACAAGCAAACTGTACAAACAAGCTATTTACAAAATTATAAAATAATTAACAGAAGAAAGATATTAGAATTAGAAGCAATTGGGAAAGACTTCCTATTTAAGGTGGAATTTTAGCTGAGACTTGAAGGAAGGCGGGGAAGCCAGGAGGCAGAAATGAGAAAGGGAAATATTCTAGACATGAGAGACAGCCTGGAGCTGAAAGATAGAATATCTTGTTCATGGAGCAGCAAGGAGGCCAGTGTCACTGGATTAAGGAGTATGGGTGGTGGTAGTATGGGGAGGGTAGGTTATGAAAGACTTTGAATGCCAAATGGAGGGCTTTTAAAAATTTTATTCTGGAGGTAAAAGGGAGTAATTAGATTTTATTGAGTATGAGAGTGGTCAGACCAGTGCTTTAGGAAAACTACTTTGCTAGCTGAATGAAGGATAGATTGGAGTGGAGAGAACTGAGGCAGGCAGACCAACTAGCAGTGGGAAGGACACAAAGCTGAAGGATGGCAGTGCACAATTGGTAATATGACAAGGGGGTAAGGGAGATAAGCTGACAGTGTGGAATTGAACAGGTTCATTTAGCAGGTCAATATAGGGAAAGGAATTGAGAGTGACTAGTGCAATGGTGATAACCCAGAAGAAAACTGAGGGGTCAAGGGATTGGAGGTCATAGTGTGGGGGAAAATAGGATTTGGTACAGGAAGGCAGAGGAATAAATTGAAAGCCAATTGATAGTAGAATCAGCACTTCCTTACATATCTCTTTTCACTTTAACACATATGTAGGCTGGGGTATCTTTGCTTATGTTTATGTTTGCTTCTGGGGAACCATTGTTGGGTCACCACTTTGAATGTGTGTGTTCATCCTTCATTGCTAAAGAAGACCATGCCATCAGAGAAATGATGACATAACTTGTACTTGACTTTGTTTTGAGTGAGGGAAAGTTGTGCAGGTCACCAATGTCACTTCTCCTCCAGAGCCATCTGAATCCAGTGACCAGATATTCATCAGGATGACTGGAGATGACCCAGGATGAGACAATTGGGGTTAAGTGACTTGCCCAAGGTCACACAGCTAGGGGGTGTCAAGTGTCTGAGGTGAGATTTGAAGTCAGGTCCTTCTGACTCCTGCACTGGTGCTCTACCCACTGCACCACCTCGCTGCCCCTACCACTTTGAATAATGGCTGGTGGAGGGGGAGATGGTAGAGATGACAATAATGCTTGTTTAACAGCAGAAGACTGAAAAGGAACTAGTATTATGCCATGAGTGTGTAATGGAAAATGCAAAAAGACTCAGTACTCTTTAGTAAAGATGTGAACCTAGAACATCCCAAGGACAAAAACAAAAGATTTCCAGTGTACTCCATTGCAGAACAAGTGGCAGTTTGTTATCATTTCCATGCTCACTCTAACAGATTGGATGGACAGGACTAGTGACTAGTTAACCTGAATTGTGGAAGTCAAAGCTTATAGCAACATAAGAATAGAGCTGGAAGGATTCTTGGAGAACTTCTCTATTTCCTTACACGGCAGATGAAATTTTTAAAAGTTTAATGAATTGTGTGACCATATGGAGAAATTTTAATGAAAACTTTCCACATTTATGTAAATGAAAACAAATCCTTTTAATCCTAAAATGTTTCTTTACTGATGACCAGATTGCTGCTCCTACGTTTCCCATCCTTTCTCTTACAGGTTGGTTGTGCCACAGTGGATTGGAAGCTGTGCTTCTCTCTAGAAGAGGACCAAAATGACATCAGTCTAGGCTGTAGTAGACAGAGTCCTGGTCTTGGAGCCATTAAGAACTGGCAAGTTATTTAACTGATCATCTGTAAAATGGAGATACTTTTAGAGCCTCCCTCACAGTGGGCACAGATGAAAACATATGCCATTTATTTTGTAAATCTGAAATAGATGGCCTAGACATAGGAAAAGAAAAATAAACAAATGACATATGCAATATAAGACAGAGACTACGAGCTTACCTAGAGATTATATAGTCAGCCTAGTTAATTCAGTTATTCTTTCCACATTGTGGGGTTTGGGGACATGGCATCCCTGAAATCTGGAAAATCTGCATAAGTTTATTTTTGGCCTTCCTTTTGCACTAGAGAAGAAGTCTGAATTTCTAATTTTTCTTTTATGGAGTGTTCACGGCATCTTATTGTAAAATTTGGGTTTATATTATACAATACTATCCATATATTTTATGCATTTCTGAGTTTCTAAATGTTTTCTGTCATCTGCTGGCCTTCACATGTCTTCTGTAACTTCCACAAAACTCCCTCCAAATTTCCATTTAATTTCTTATGCTGACATGTGATATATTGAAGCCATGATGGGAAGAATCATGATATGGAAGGGATAACTGTATAGTCTGAAATCAGTCCTAGAAATGATGGCAATTGAAGTTGTCATGCCATAAATTGAATCCACATTTAACCATTTCACATGGGGATAAATGGTCATATTTCAGTATGGGTCTTTTTTATCTGCCTGTTTGAATATTTATACAACTCTCAAAGTGTCAATTTCATTCAGCATGTGAGTATGAATGTGAATGAATATGGCCCTCCAGCTCTCAGAATCAAAACCAAGATTCCCTAGGGAAGCAGAGTTGAGTTCTTGCCTCAAAATTGTGGAATGACAGCTGAGACAGGGGTTGTGCTGACAGAATGTTCAGCTATAGCAAAGGAATTGCTGAGGAAATCTGAGAGCACAAGTCTATGGGTCCTATTGCGCAACCTTATTAGAGTGTGGGCCTGGTGGAGGAAGGACAATACTCACCATGTGAATGAGTGAAGGGACTAAGCTTTAGCTTTCTCTCTGGTTGGCTCATCACATTCTAAGTGTCTTAGGCCAAGGAGATCACTTTAATGAACTCCTTGCACATAATTCTTATCATGGACAGTTTTGATAGACTGTAAGGATTAGAGAAAGCATCTAGACGATGTCTTACCCTGCCTCTGAGGAGAGAAGAGTCAGCACAATAGCTGAAGGGGAAAAGAGCAGTAGATAAGGGTCCCCCTTACCTCATTCTGCACCACCAGGGCGATCATTCTTTCTTCTAGCCTCCAGTCTCTGAAGGAAGTTGGGAGCAATGGTTTTAGAAAGTATGATAATGAGTTTAGTTTTGGTATATACATAATCTAATGTTATCCAATCCAGTCCAACAAACATTTATTAAGTGTGTCTACTGTGTACCAGGCACTATGTTAATTAATTAATACAATTAATTGTATTAATTAATTAATACAATTAATAAAAAGAAAGATCGTCCATGCCACCAAGGAGCTTAGAGTCTAAAGGGGGAGACAACATAGGAAAGTCAGGAAAAGTGGGTGAACAGGACACTATGGGGTGCCTGGCATGGGGCATCCTGTTCTGTGCAGTTGAAATCAGGCAGCGCAGCAGATGGAGAGTGGAGTGAGCTGAGTCCAGATTCTGCCCTCTATAAAGGAAAGCATTAGAAGGACTTTGGTACTCCTTCCTTCAGCTAGAGGGGAAAGAAGGCTAAGAGAGGTGGTCTCCCTCAAAGCTTGAGTCAGCAGCATGGTGGTGAGTTTAGAGGCGATAAATATATCCTGGGAAGGGCATCTTCTTCTGTGAAGCTGAAATCAGGGCAGCAGATGCAAAGAGGAGTGTATCATTATCCTCTTAACTCATAGGAATGCCCAATTTGCTTTGAAAAATTCAAGGCAAAACATATTTGTCTTTTTATTTTGAATTCCTGGTCTAAAGCAGAGATAATTCTTATAATCACAGACTAAGATGTACTATTGAAAGATGTTTAAATATACTAACCTACCTGTTTAGGGCTGACTTGAGAGAAAATAAAGAAATCCTGCAAAGTAAAAGAGTTGCTACAAATACTCTTTAACATATCATCTAGTGAAATAACAAAGCTGGCTGTCTCTATCCTTTGACAATCCTAGGAGAACTCCCATATTTAGAATGGAATCTGGTTTTTCACTAGTATCTTTTTTTATAGATCTGTCTTTGCTAAGCAAAGATATTTTAGTTGAATAAGAAATAGGTCTTATGCATTTCCCTGAATTGAATAGGATGTTTTCCCCGTAAGACATGCTCTGTCCTGGTCAGAGCACATATAAATTTTGCTCTGGATAAGAGCACCACTTAATCCTTTGGCCGCATGTATTGTAGCTATAATAACCAAAAGAGCAGTGACAAGTTGCCTTTTTTTTTTTAGCGTTAGGTGTTTTTTTCTTTGTTTTAAATATGAGTAATGTTTAAATTCATATCATAACTAATCTTTGGCTATTACTAATAATTTTATTTGTAAAATAACAGTACTTTAGAGTGTGATGCCATGTTTGAGGGCAGCTAAGTGACACAGTGGATAGAGTACTTGGACTAGAGTCAGGAAGATTCTTCTTCCTGAGTTCAAATATGATCTCAGATACTTACTAGATCCTGGGTGAGTCATTTAACTCTGTTTGCCTCAGTTTCCTCATCTATAAAATGACTTGGAGGAAGAAATGGCAACTTCAGGATCATTCAAATTTTCATGTAAAATTTTATCTTTTCAAGAGAAATTCTTTGTACTATTGATATCAGAAAGGAAGGATACACAAATAAATGCCTACCATTTGCTAGACACTTTACAAATATTATCTCATTTGATCCCCACAACAATCTTGCATTAATGTTTTAAATGTAATTGATTTAGGTTTAATGACATTTGATGAATTATGGGGAAATTAATCCACATGAGAAAACCATTTCCAAACTTAGTAACTTCTTGTTTTTGACAGGGGCCACTGGTAATTTTTTTTTCATTTCTTGAAAGCTGGGCCTTATTTCTTCTGTATCTTGGAATATGGAGCAAAGAATGGAATTGACTTTGGATATGAAGTGAATGAAATGAAGGACTATCGGACTACCTTGCTTGACATTTCATTTTTCGGTTGGTACTGTCCAATCCTTATAGTACTAGCAGGGGTGCAGCAAGGCCAAGAATTTCATGACCCTCTCCTCCAACAAATGTTATTTATTAATGAGGTCAATCTTATTAAAGTAAGATAATTTTACTCCCCTAAAAAGGTGAGAGGGCAAGAATTATTTGAAAAAAATCAATAACTACTAATGAAACTTAAAATTATTTTTTCCCACTAAAATTTTTTTCAGATGCTGGCTAACAATTAGCCAAAATAGCAAGCTCTTCTAGCCCTTGGGATGAAAGACACCTGGTTAAAAACAAATGGTTATTACTATTAAATGCTTCACAGTGAATTTTTTAGGTAATGACAATTATAATTTGGCACTTTTATGTGCAGATCTCAAAGAACATTAAAAACATGGATCCATTAAAATGTCACAGAAACCCATATAAGGTATGTTATTATTCCTGTTTTACAGATGACCAAACAAATGGAAAATGGCTTCTGACAAGGTCACAAACAAGTCAATAGCAGAACTGGAATCTGAATCTATTCTCTTGTTCTCAACACAGAGAGTCAATGTTGATGCCTTCTAGGCAATACTAACCAGCTTTCTGTCACTCAGTGACAGAGATACTAGGAAATGGCCAAGGCTTACATGGTTATGCCCTGGCTCTAACACGGGAATTTACAAAGACCAGGTATTTCAGCATGCCATTACAATCACACTTTGTGTTATTTGAGAATTTAAATGCCTTTCTTGTGGCAAAGGAAGATGATTTGTCTTTCTGGTTTAAGGTCCTTAATATTCCCAGGAATGTTATAGAGGTTCATAAAGTGGGTGATACCTCCCTCCGGAGGGCACTGGAATCATGAGACACAGTAGTAGCCTTGGGGGCAATTGGAGAGGGTGTTGAAAAAAATAAGGGTGTGGTGGAAGCATAAGGAAAGAAGAGAAGGTAAGAACATTTTAAAAAACTATTCATTCATATTTCAACTGTTGTGTAAGAAAGCTAAAGTTGTAGTGATTACATTATTTTTCAAATAAACACACAAAATGCAAGTTATAACTGATCAGTGGTCAAGTCCACCCAACAGATCTTAATTAGCAATGCTGGGAAGTCCAGCATTCATTGGCAGGAATATATGCGTGTAATGACTTGTTTACAACATGATACAATATGATTATATGATACAATTTTATGTCATCAAAATTTCAATGCAGGAAAAGTCTATAAATTTACAATAAGTTATTAAATTTAAGATGTCATTTAAAAATTATATATATGTGTATATTTGAAATGATGCAAGTTTCCAAAAAAAAAAATGTTAAATAAAGTAGATTTCTGGGGAGGGAGGGCACTGAATAATTTTTTTTGAAAAGGGGGAAGTAGGTAAAATAAGTTTGGGAATCTCTGGTGTAAAAGTTGTAAATAGGAATATTATTACTTTGATGTACATTTGCTAAAGTATCTTAAAGTTTGCACATATTCTTTTATTGACAAAGGAGTAACTTGTAAGTAACTTGTAAGTTATTGCACCTGGTCCACTACTTCTAAACATATTTCATAATCAATAAAACTATTGAATGAACGGCTGAAAATAAAATGTGAACACTCTTTTCCTTTTTATTACTCTTCTGCCTTCAGTAGGTGATCCTCCACTACACAGCTAGTCCCTGAACATTCCTGATACCCAGTGTACTCTGAAGTTTGGCTTCTTAGTAGAAATGTGTTTGAGAGTTAACAGAATGCTGTCTTCCCCTGACTTTGATGGTTTTTAACTGCAGTATTTGAAAACACTTCTCTTTAGAAAAAAAATAAGCAACTCTTCCCCCATTATTTTTATTGCTTCCCAGTTCTTATGTTACAAAATTTTATAAAACTCTGGCTGGGTTGGTTGCCTTTTTTGTTTTTTAAGTTTCAATACTTTAGCCCTGGGGCTTTGCTCATAGTAGGTGCTTAATAAATGTAATTCCCTAGAGGCTGTGGTAAGATGAGATGGGATCACAAATCTAGGTCTACAAGGGACTTCAGAGGCCATTTAATCTAACCCATTCATTTTATAGAAGAGGAAACTGAGACTGAAAAGTTGGGGACTTCTTCACACAAACATCAAGTGTCAGAGGCAAGATCTGAATCCAAATCCTTTGATTTCCTAGCTAATTCTCATTCTACTGTATCTCCTCTTTCATGACGTGTTTGTAATGGACAGTATTACAATCTAAGCAGAACTGTTCTTTCTAAGCTTGATTGCTATTGGTTCATGTTTTGCTTGACAATGAGAAGGTGATGAAGTGCTTCACACTAAATTGTAATAAAATATCTTTCTAGTTTGTAAAGGGGCAGTAAACAGAGAAGGTGATAATCTTTGCAAATGAATTAAGCAGAAGAGTTGATTGATATCATAAGGAAAATTTGCTGTAAAAAAAGCAACATAAACTACTACAGAGTTATTCTTAATGATTGATGATTAAACTAATAATAATATCCAAAGGGGTAGTGAGGTGGTACAGTGGATAGAATGCTGGGTCTGGCTTCAGGAAGGCTCATCTTTGTGACTTCCGGTTTGGTCTCTGATGCTTACTAGCTGTGTGACCTTGGCCAAGTCACTTAACCCTGTTTGCCCCGTTTTCCTCATCTGTAAAAGCTGGAGGAAGAAATGGCAAACCCCTTCTGTATCTTTGTCAAGAAAACCCAAAAATGTGGTCATAAAGAAATGGATATGACTGAAAAGACTGAGCAATAACGGCAAATAACCCAAAACCTTTTTTCTTTAATGATGGGTGCTTTTTCATTGGAATTAGGTGTTTTTTCACCTAAATTCTTTTACAGATTACAGGGCCACAGGTTCATAGATTTTCAGCAGAAGGTTACTTCTAGAGGTAATTTTTTACTCTAACTTCCTCTTAATACAAATGAGGAAACTGAGACATGTAGATTTTAAAGCAACTTCCAGAGACAATAAACAACAGATTTAAGAGTTAAACCCCAGACTTTTCATGATAGACTGAGAGCTCTTTACATGGGGGGATGGGGAGATGGAAAAGGCAGGGTACAACTCCTTTTATTTCACTCAGAAAACTAAGTTCTTTTTGTTCCTGAGAGCATATGGACCTGTCATTACCCATTATCTCTATTAATCGGTGACCCCCTGTTGTGCCTTGTTAGGTACTTATTTTAAGACTTCCTCTCTGCCTTTCCATTATTCATACCTTTTCTATGTGGATTCCACTGTCAACACCTCACCTATCATCTTTTCACCTTTGTCTCACTTCCTCTAATATTCTTAAGGAAAGAGAAAAAAGAGTAGTTTCTCCTGGTATTGGGTAGTCCTGAAATGTTCTTTATTTTCAATTTCCTTTTATATTCTTTTCTTTCTCTTTTAAATAATGCATGTCTATTTCTTCAATGTTATTTATAATATGAAATATAGCATTAAAGGCTGAACTTTTCCACATTTCCATTGGTATCTTTAAAAAGAAAAGTCATCATTTATATAGAGGACCTAAATGTTAAAGAATAAAAAGATCTATTGATCCAGGACAAAAGTTATTCTTAGGAAACTATCATAAAGTGAATATCATTTTTTCATATTTGTTTTCATATTTGGAAAATTAAAGAAGAGAGGATTGTGCTTCAAAGTTGTCAGTCTATTGGTTGGTATTTTCAGAAGTTCAAATATATTAACATACAATGGCATTATTGTAGTATAATAATATAGTGATAGTATGTTATAATAATATATTAACATATTATGCTAATATAATAATCATTTTGCATGTTTGGAAACTGAGTCCCACAGATCATACAGGTAGTAAGTGTCATAATGGATATTTGAGCCCAGGTCCTCGGATGTTAAATCCACTTCCTCCCCTGCTCCCCAATACACCCTTCTGCCTTCTTTTGTCCAGACAAACTGATAACCTAGAAACATCTAAGAAATACCTGACATAGCTAACATACATTGAATATAACAAGTTCTTCTTACTCCATTGTAACAACTTTCCTAGGTAAGTGAAATACTTTGGCTGCTAGATAAACACTAACCAAGTCTTACTGGGAAATACCATGATATAATGAAGCAGGTCTTTTGTTTTCTGGCCCTGCCACTCAGTAGCTATGTGCATACCCAAGGTATAGTAGAGTGTGTTTATAACTTTAATTGCTCTTGGGTTTAAGTTTCCTCTTCCATAAAATGGAGATGATAATATGTACACTTCAAAGTAAAGATCAAATGAAACAATGTCTGTATAGCACTTTATAAATTCATCTTCTTCCCTTCTCCCGTCACAGGCTCTTTCGGTGATTTCATCTACTCCTATAGGCATGATTACCATCCCTACATCTCTTTAGCCTTAATCTCTATTTTGATCTCTGTGATCTCTGATCACCAGCAGCCTGTTGGACATCACCTGGATAGACCATTAGCATTTCAAAATCATGTCTTTAAATTGTTCCCTCCACCAAACTTTTCGATTTTTGTTGAGAACTCCACTGCCCTCGTATCATCTTTGATTTCCTTCTCTCTTACCCCGTCTCCTCATATTGAGTCAGTTGCCAAGTATCCTTGTCCTTCTACCCACACAAACATCATCAACACAGACATCATCAATCTTCAACCAGGCCCTTGACTATAATGTTTTAATATTCTACTGGG
This sequence comes from Potorous gilbertii, assembly GCA_028658325.1. Lineage (NCBI taxonomy): Eukaryota > Metazoa > Chordata > Mammalia > Diprotodontia > Potoroidae > Potorous > Potorous gilbertii. Next base: position 216,801,514 of record CM053771.1, on the reverse strand, counting down.
GGCTCCCTGTACCTAGTATCATCCCTCTCAAAGCCAACCTCCTCCACACAATTGCCAAAATAAATCTATTTAAGGAACAACTATAACCATGTTTTCCCCTTACCCAAAAAACGTTCAGTAGCTTCCTATTACCTATAGGATCTCACAAAGAAAAAAACTGTTCAGTTTAGATCTTAAGACCCTCAACTATCTATCCAAAATCTATTTTCCCAGCTTTATTTCATATTACTCCCCATTCACACACTCTGTGTGCTGGCCACCTATATGGGTAGCCATTTAACAAACTCTACGTGCCATCTCCAATCTCCAAAAATTCCTGTTACCCATCCCCCTAATCCTATAGCCTCCTTATATCTGCTTCTTTGAATACTTCTCTTCCTTTAAGGCTCAATTCAACTGCTCCCTCCTCTCTGAAGCCTTTACCAATTCCCACAACTATTAGTGCTTTCTCCCCTCTCAAATTACCAAGGTTTTCCTTAGCTTGTTTGTACATGCTTTCCCTATCTCCCTTGACACTGCACTTCCCTCTAATTACTAAAGGGCCAGGAAACACCTAGCAGAGTAGCACATACATGGTAGGTGCTTAATAAATGCATGCAAAACTTCTTAAATGTAAGCTGTTTTAAAGACTCTCTTTTACTAAGACTTCATGAGAACCACCTCTTTGGCTTTAGTTGTTATAACATTCTATGTCATCACTTCAACATACAGTAAAATCTGTAATTTATTCTAAATGTTAGGGTGGCTATTTATTGGTGTCATGAAGGGAGGTACCTTAATGTAATCAACTATCTCCAAATCAAGTTTATGTTCCTTCTGGGAAGTTTTCTCATAAACAACTCCAGAGTCCAATCCTATCCACGACTCTTGTTAGCTTTAGAGTAGTCACTTCCTGATGTCATTGTCTTGTCATTTTTCTAGCTTGGAGTCTGGTAGAGCCTATATCTTGGGTAACTAGGTGTCACAGTAGATAGAACATGGAGCCTTCAATCAAGAAGACTTGAGTTCTTCATGTACCAGTACAGGAGACTGGGTCAAAGCACCCACCTAGCCCATAGCTCATAAGAAAAACCCAGTCTTCAGTTTCAGATACTTTTTAACTGTGTAATGTATTTAACCTCTGTCTACCTTAGATTCCTCAAATAAAAAAAAAGGATGATGATAACAGCACTTCTATCACAAAGTGGGGCAGAGGATCAAATGAAATAATATTTGGAAAATGCTTAGCACAATGCCTGGCATCTAGTAGGTACTTAATGAATATTGTTTCTTCCTTTCAGTTGACTACCTGCACTTTGTTGTACTTTTTGTATGATCCCCTAGTTTGTGTTGAAGAAAACAGTCTGTAATGTTTCCAGAAAATGCCTTCTTTGAATTTATGTGGAAGGGAAAAGCATAGCCAGCTTATGTATTTTAAATTAAACAAATATATATATTTCTTCACTCCTCCTCATTAAAAGTAAATTACATTTGTGCATCTCATTGAAAGTAAGAAGTTTTTCCTTTCCATGTCCAAAAATAAATGTAGTGTAAAGAAAATTTCATCTGTAAATAGGATACATGGTTTGAATCCTAGCTCTGACATGTTCATTTTAGTTGGGTGATTTTGGATAAGCCAGCTAATGATCTTGAACTTGAGTAACCTTGTGTAAGTTTTTTATAAAACGGTTTTTGACCTGCTTAACATTGCTTAAAATGCCTACTAATTCTCTTCTTGTTCTCTAATAAAGAAGCCTTCATCTTTCTGTAGTTATCTTAGGTTGACTGGTCCTGTGCTTTGTTAATATTGTATATGTTTTTGTTGGAATACTTTTCAAATTTCTTATGGTCCATCTTATAGTTCCAAAAGTGTGTACTCATTGGCATTGTGTAGCTGTTAATTGCCTTAAACATGTTCTTCCTTATAACTTTGATCAAGATGACAGTAAGTCTTTTATATCAACTATAGCTTTCTCTTTCTATGGTACATTTATGTTCAGTGTGTCTCCATTTAGGAGATACAGGAATCTGTAGGCGTCATCTTCATCCATTGATTTAATGAAACCTCCAAATTTGAGCCCGAAGCCATCAGTTTCTATCTTTCTTGGGTGTATATTAATAACTCGACATGTAGTCCAAATGATGTTTTGGTGTCAATGGAGAAATATCTCTTAATATAAAGTTTTTAATGTTTTTGGTGGAACCATATATAATGCCTTAATATCATCCACCTATTTCAAGAGATTAGTAGATATTTTGGTTTGATTCGCTTTATATATGGGAGCTATACTTAGTCCTATTAAGAAGTAATGATAATGGAATTAATGTTAGACAGAACCATAATGTGTTTAAAAGTCTCCCTAAAAAATGTCATGTTTTATATGAATTTTTCTTCATGAATATGAAGAATTCTATATGAATGGTTTTTCATATGATCATCATGTACTCTGATATATTCAAGACTATTTTATGTGTGTACAATACCTGAGTAAGCCATGAATGTGGAAGTGAATCAAAGGCATTGAGATAATCAACAAAGGCAATATAAATGTTGTGGCACATTGGGGCAGTTTGCTCAGTATTACTGAATTCATATAAAGTTGCTCTCTGGGACCTCTTGACTTCCATAAATGGCACCCTTAACCATAAACCCTGGAAGTAATATCCATGGAGATATAATTTGGCTTCTATAGACCTTCATCCTCAACAACCACAGCTATAAAGACCAGAAAGTAAAGTTCTTACTACCAAAGTCTCAGCACTCTCAAATGGAATCAAAATCAGAGATATTATTTTATCAATGGAAATGACATTAAATAAGATGTGTTACCTTCTGCTTTGCCCATGCACTATAAAGACAATGAGAAATTTTCATCTGATATACAGCTGAAATCTCCCCTATGTATCATCTCCTCCACTGGAACATGAGCAGGAATGGTCTTACTTTTCTATTTGTACCCCCAGTCCTTAAATACATTGCCTTGCACATACTAAGTGCTTAATAAATGAATTTTCATTGAGTCATTTGTAATTTATGTGCCATTGTGTCATGTTAGAGATTATTCATCTTCTCTGGCTCTCCTTTCCCTTTTAGAAGCTAGAGTTCAGTCACTTCCCTTTATACAACTGTTATCTTTCATTATGTTAACTGTGCACAAGCTTTTTATTTCTCATTTCATCAAATTTGTATTTTTGATGTACTGGATTTCTTGCAAACACACAGATAATAGCAATTTTCCTTATTCTTTTTTAGGAGTTCTCTCTCACCCTTGCTCACCTTCTCAAACCTCTGTAATAAAGTTTTTAATTGATTTTTATTATTGTGCTCTTTACATTGCGCTCTTGGTGCTGCTGTATTGCTTTAATGTATTATTTTTGATATTTTCTTTTAGTTGTTGATTAAGGGAATTGAGAAATTCTGACATGCTTTGTTTTTTCTTTCTATCTATTCTTGGTTGCTGTTATTGCCTTTTACTGGGAGACAGATATGGTATTCAATTTTTCTACTGTGTGAACAAGTCAAATACTGGTATATTTTTTCAAAT
>CM053771.1:216783278-216797890 GCA_028658325.1 Potorous gilbertii | reverse complement strand
AAGGTGGGGAGAGGGAAAATTAGTGGCAGTCATAATATAACAGCCGTTTAAAACTACTTAGTATACTTAATCTACTAACTGGATTCATGCCATCAAACTACAAAGAGGCTTTTAAAAATTCCAATCTAAGTATATTCTTATCTGAGACATTGGTTTGCATAACATGTCCCTTCATTATTATGTATAATTTTTAGAATTTGTATCAAGAGAAGATTTTTAATGGTATCAAGCTCTTCAACTTTTTTCTCTTCAGATTTTATCAACTTCTTGATTTTATTGATTTTGTCTATTATTGCTGATTAAAACTCCACTTCTTCAAGCTTATGTGGCTTGACTTTTTCTTTGTCATTTAAGAAGATATATTTTTCCCCCCTTTCTGGTATCAGGCAGAGGAAAAAACATAATATGACATTAAGTATAATTGAGGGTAATAACAATAAAAATTGAATTGATTTTAAGCAGGTTGCTATCATCATTCTCATTTTATCTGGCATATTTATTATTAGTCTGTGAATAGGATCTCTAATAGTAGATGATTTGATTGAGACTACTTAACAATAATGCCAAATAAGAGTAGAGAGATGGACCTGTAGAAGCTCCCCCACATAGTCCATAAAATACCTGTAAAAAAATGACTAAACAAATTCTAGAGCAGCAGAAGCCACAAAACAACAGAGTAAAAGAGAATTCCAATCCAAGATAGTCTGGAAGACTGACAGGAAAGGTCTGTCACACCTGGCAGTGGAGCAGAGGGAAGCCCACAGGGACAGGACCCAGAACAGGCTTCAGAGAGCTACTGGAAGCAGCTGTGATTTCCAGATTCCTCAACCCAAAAATGGCAAAGACAGCTTCAAAGGTCAGTGAGAAAGCTCCTTCACCCAGGAGAAGTGAATGTGGTCTGTACCTCCAGCAGCAGCCACTGCAGCAGCAGTGTCCATTTTTGGAGTTCTCAGCTTAAAGATCTCTGGGAATTGAACAACTGATTTGAATCTTAGCACTGAGAGTGGCTCTGGGATGAGGAAAGTGCTGTCATGGTGGAGCTGGAGGTGGTTGTGGAGAGGGAATTCTACTCCCAGATTCTGGGCAGAAATGTTTTTGGTAGCTCTCAGAACAGTGTTCAGACCAGAAGAGGAGTAAAATCTACTCCCCTGATTGTGCCAGCTTGGAGGAACTGAGAACTTACAGGTCCCCCTCTTCTTGACAAAGGACTCAAAAGTCAAGTAACTGACTGGGAAAATGCCCAAAAAAGGGGGAAAAAATAAGACTATAGAAGATTACTTTCATGGTGACCAGGTATTTTCTTCCATCCTTTCAGATGAGGAAGAACAATACATACTATCAGAGGAAGTAAAGACTTCTGCATCCAAAACCTCCAAAATAAATATGCAATGGTCTCAGGCCATGGAAGGGTTCAAAAAGGATTTTGAAAATCAAGTAAGAGAGGTGGATGAAAAATTGGGAAGAGAAATAAGAACAATGTAAGAAAATCATGACAAGAGAGTCATTATATTGCTAAAGGAGACCCCCAAAAATGCTGAAGAAAATAACACCTTTAAAAATAGGCTAACTCAATTGGCAAAAGAGGTCCAAAAAGCCAATGAGGAGAAGAATGCTTTCAAAAGCAGAATCAACCAAATGGAAAAGGAAGTTCAAAAGCTCACTGAAGAAAACAGTTCTTTAAAAATTAGAATGGAGCAGATGGAAGCTAATGACTTTATGAGAAACCAAGAAATTACAAAACAAAACTAAAAGAATGAAAAAATAGAAGATGATATAAAATATCTTACTGGAAAAACAACTGACCTGGAAAATAGATCCAGGAGAGACAATTGAAAAATTTTGGGGCTACCTGAAAGCCATGATCAAAAAAAGAGGCTAGACATCATCTTTCATGAAATTATCAAGGAAAACTGCTCTGATATTCTAGAACCAAAAGGTAAAATAAATATTGAAAGAATCCACTGAACACCTCCTGAAAGAGATCCAAAAAGAGAAACTCCAAGGAATGTTATAGCCAAATTCCAGAATTCCCAGGTCAATAAAAAATATTGCAGGCAGCTAGAAAGGAAGAATTCAGGCATTATGGAAATACAATCAGGATGACACAAGATCTAGCAGCTTCTACATTAAGGAACTGAAGAATTTGGAATATGATATTCCAGAAGTCAAAGGAATTAGGATTAAAACCAAGAATCACCGACCCAGCAAAACTGAGTGTAATACTTCAGGGGAAAAATGGTCATTAAATGAAATAGAGGACTTTCAAGCATTCTTGATGAAAAGACCAGAACTCAATAGAAAATCTGACTTTCAAACACAAGAGACAAGAGAAGCATGAAAAGGTAAACAGGAAAGAGAAATTATAAGAGACTTTCTAAAGTTGAACTGCTTATATTCCTATGTAGAAAGATAATATTTGTCACTTGAGACTTTTCTCAATATTTGAGTAGTTGGAGGGATTACACACACACACATGCATATATATATACACATATATATATATGTATATATATATATAGACAGAAAGCACAGGGTGAATTGAATAAGAAGGGATGATATCTAAAAAATAAAATGAAGGGGTGAGAGAGGAATATATTGGGAGGAGAAAGGGAGAAATGGAATGGGGCAAATTATCTCTCATAAAAGAGGCAAGAAAAAGCTTCTTCAATGGAGGAGAAAAGGGAGGAGGTGAGAGGGGAAAAGTGAAGCTTACTTTCTTCACATATGGCTTAAGGAAGGAATAACATGCTCACTCAATTAGGTACGATAATCTGTCTTACACTACAGGAAAGTAGGGGAGAAGGGGACAAATGGGGTGGGGGGATGATAGAAAGGAGGGCAAATGGGAGGAGGGAGTAATTAGAAGTAAACACTTTTGGGGAGGGACAAGGTCAAAAGAGAGAATAGAATAAATGAGGGGCAGGATAGGATGGAGGAAATGTAGTTAGTCTTAAACAATATGACTATTATGGAAGTCTTTTGAAAAGCTACATCTATATAGCCTATATTGAACTGCCTGTCTTCTCAGTGGGGATGGGTGGGGAGGGAGGAAGGGAGAGAAGTTGGAACTCAAAGTTTTAGGAACAAATGTTGAGAATTTTTTTCATACAACTGAAAATAAGAAATCCAGGTAATGGGGTATAGAAATCTATCTTGCCCTATAAGAAAAGAGAGAAGATGAGTATAAGGGAAGGGAGGGGTGTGATAGAAGGGAGGGCATATTGAGGGAAGGGGTAGTCAGAATGCAAGGCATTATGGGGTGGGAGGAGGGGAGAGATGGGAAAAAATTCAAAACGCAATATTTTGTGCAAATGAACGTTGAAAACTAAAAATAAATGAATAAACATTAAAAAAACAATAATGCCAATTAGTTTGCCCTACAGAATTATAATTTTGATTTAAAAAAAGTCACACGAAAACTGAAGTTCTGTCACTTCATGGGTTATATTGCTAAAAACAAGTTTTTAAAAAGGGAGAAGAGAGTGAGAAAAAGGAAAAGAAAGACAGATTGTATATAATCTTCCTTCTAGGAAGTGATAGGGTCACCACCCATCCTGAGTTCTGTGAAACTGTTCCAATTTAAGCAGGAAAAATCTCACTTCCTTTAAGCAATGCTTTCATATCTAAGATGTATTTAATTTTGTTTTAAATTAGGGGCACTAAAAGAACTTGTAGTGTGAGGAAGACTTTAACATCATCAACTCAGGTTTACTTAGCAGAAAGACTGAAAAACAGCGAGAGCCTCCTGCCCCAAAGAAGACCCAGAAGTGAATGATTATTAGATTGAATCTCTTATAACATGTCAATATTAAAGGCAAATGACCTTTCATTACAGTATATGGCACCTAGTACAAAAAACCTGAATCAATGTTTTAGTTAAAGAATTCATTTTATTGGCGTCCAAAAGATGTCAATATAAGGAGACTGTAGAACTTCTATATTCTGGTACTTTGGCCTTAGTAAATCCACAATTTCATCAGTATGATATTTCTTCTACCCATGAAGATCCTGGCCCTTCCAACATTCTCATCCTATTCTTTATGTACTTCTACAAATCCTCTATAAAAGTACTCAATAAGGTGGGGACCTAGAAATCAAAAGGATATATTTTTTGGACATTTTCTTATCTGTACTTAGGAGAGAAGAAATTTTCTTTCTTTCATATCCATATTTGCCATATCTACATTTAACCATTTATTTAATATTGGCATAGATGGATATACCAGGTGCTTTTACTGGAGGAATAAGCATTCAAAATTTTTCTTAAAGATATAAGTAAAATTTATTGTCATTTTAGAATTCAACTGCCAGTCACTTAAACTGTTTTTTTGGGATATATGTAATGCTGAGGTCCTAATCAAGTTAAAGAGTTGAAGGTACATCATAATATGAATAATTCTGAACTGTAACTATCAAGATTTTATTAAAGTTGTTGTTAAAGCATTGCTAATCTCTTACAAGCTCACATTCTCTGACCTGACATAGTGTCTTGAAATTGGAGCTTTCACATACAAACAAGTCTAACTAGAATTATTTTTTCTTAAATAATGAAATATAGTAATAGGTCTAAGAGACTGTAGAGCAGGAAGAGACCTTGGATTTCATCTGTCGAGTCCAATGCCTTCATTTTACAGGTAGGAAAGGTGATTTGCAAGGATATAAAGTACCTTGTCCGAGGTGACAGGGGTGGTAAATAGAATTACACAATTTTAGACCCAGAAGAGATCATGGAAAAGTCATTAGCTACCTTCTCCCATCCTCCCAAAATATGACAGACATATCACACTGTTATATTGATCTTATAATAAAACTAAATAAACCTACGTAAACCATTAGCATTTCTATATAATATCAACAAAATCCAGCAGCAAGAGATAGAGAAATTCCATTTAAAATAACTGTAGACAATGTAAAGTACTTGGGATTCTACCTGCCAAGACAAACCCAGGAACTATAAAAACACAATTACAAAACACTTTTCACTCAAATAAAGTCAGATTTAAACAACTGGAAAAAATATTTAACTGTTCTGGATAGGCTGGGCCAATATAACAAAAATGACAAATCAGTCTCCTTATTCAGTGCCATATCAAATAAACTATCAAAATTATTTTATAGAGCTAGAAAAAAATAACAACAAAATTTATATGGAAGAACAAAAAGTCAAGAATATCAAGGAAGGAAGGTGACCTAACTATACCAGGTCTCAAAATGCATTACAAAGTGGAAATTATCAAAACAATCTGGTACTGGCTAAGAAATAGAGTGGTGGATCAGTGAATAGGTTAGGTACACAAGACACAGTAGTAAATGACCATAGTCATCTTATATTTGATAAACACAAGGATCCAAACTTTGAGGACAAGAACTCACTATGTGACAAAAACAGCTAGTAAAACTGGAAAGCAGTTTGGCAGAAACCAACACCATACACTGTATACCAAAAATGAGGTTAAAATGGGTACATGATTTAGACACAAAGGATGATACCATAAGCAACTTAGGGGAGTGTGGAAAAATTTACCTGGCAGATCTATGGATAAGGGATGAATTTATCACCAAATAAGAAATATGGGACATAAAATAGATAACTTTGACTACATTACATTAAAAAGGGTTTGTACAAACAAAACCAATATAGCCAAGATTAAAAAAAAAAAGCAGAAAATTGGGGAAAAAATTTTATAACAAGTTTCTCTGGTAAGGGCCTCATCTCTCAAATGGAGTTCAACTTATAGGAATTTCATTCATTCCCCAGTAGATAAATGGTCAAAGGATATAACAGGTAGTTTTCAGATGAAGAAACCAAAGCTATCTATAGTCATATGAAAAAATGCTCTAAATCACTATTTATTAGAGAAATACAAATTAAAACAACTCTGAGGGAACACTCCACACATTGGCTAATATGACAGAAAAGGAAATGACAAATGTTGGAGATGTGGGAAAATTGGGATTCTAATGGGAGATGGTAGAATTGTGAACTGATCCTATCATTCTGAAGAATAATTTGGAACTATGCCCAAAGAGCTATAAAACTGAGCATACCCTTTTGACCCAACAATACCACTATTGGATTTGTACCTCAAAAAGATTTTTAAAAAGTAAGACCTACGTGTACCAAAATATTTGTATCAGCTCTCTTTGTGGTAGTAAAAAATTGGAAATTGAGGAGATGCCTATCAGTTGGGGAATGGCTGAACAAGTTGTAATACATGATTTTGATAGAATACTATTGTGCTATAATCAACAATGAGCAGAATGTTTTCAGAAAAGCCTGGAAAGATGAACTGATATATATGATGAATTGATATAAAGTGAAATGAGCAGTCAGAGAACATTGTAAACAGTAATAGTAATATTGTACAATGATCAACTGTGAATGACTTAGCGGTTCTCAGCAATACAAAGATCCAAAAGAATTCTGAAGGACTTATGATGAAAAATCCTACTCACCTCTAGAGAAATGATGGAATCTGAATGCAGACTGAAGCATAATGTGTTTTTCAAACATTCTTTATTTTTCTTTTCTTTCATGGCATCTTTCTTTTTCACTACATGAATAATATGGAAATTAAAAAAAAACCAACTAAGACTGTAGGTCTTTTTTTTTCCCCCACCACAGAAACTAGCCTGAGGCAAAATTGTAAAGTAGGTGAACTTCTTCCAAAGAAGCCTTCAGGTGCCCTCAAATTCAATGCTTCATGCTACTAAGCATAGGTATTCTCCACCTACTTTACCTCACTGCATCCATCACAATTTAGCTGTTTTACATCGTAGTTTGCTCTGACACCTCTTCTCTGCTCACTGATGATGGGTGGTCATTGGGTTAATTCATAAAAGTATAGACTTGGAAGAACCTTCAGTAGCTGTACAGGGAATTTTGACTATAATTTAGCTAAGAAAGATTCATCTATTCTCCATTAGAAAACATTCTGAGGCAGCCCATTCCATTTTTGAAAAACTCTAATTTTTAGGAAGTTTTTCCTGACATAAAGCCTAAAATTTGCCCTTTTACAGCTTCTACTCATTATTCTTGGTTGACCTCTCTGGAGTCAAACAACAGGTCTAATCTTTCTTCCATGTATCAGCCTTTCAAATACATGAAGGCAGATATGTTCTTCCCTACGTTTCTTCTTCTTTAGGCTAACCATCTTCAGTTTCTTCAATCTGTACCCAATGCACAAAGACTTAAGGCCATTCACAATCCTCATTGCACTCCTATGGATATCGTCCAGTCTATCAATGTACTTCTTATATTATGGCACCCAGAACCAAACATGATACTTCAGATGTGGTCTAATAACGGCAGAGGACAGAGGGACTATCACCTCCTTATTCCTGGAAGCCATGTCTCTCAATGCAGCTCAAAATCACATTAGCTTTTTTGGTTGCCACATTCTGCTGATGACTCAGGTGGAATTTTCAGTCCAGTAAAACCCCCAAATTTTTATTCAGATGAAATACTGTCTAACCATACTTGGGCTTATGAAGTCACTTTTTAACTCCAAAAGTATCTTATTATATTCAAAGCAATACTCTAAGCTGTCAGGAGTTTTTTGAGTCCTGACACTGTCATGTAGTGTTAATTATGCCTCCCAGCTTCATGTTCTCTTAATCAATCAATCAATATTTAATAAATGCCTACTATGTGCCATGCACTGTGCTAAATGTTGCAGATACAAGCCAAAAGACAGTCCTTGTGCTCAAGGGGCTTACAATATAATGGGGGCAGGGGAGACAAGATACAAATAAAAACATAAAAAGCAAGTTATATACAGGATAAATAGGAAATAATTAACAGAAAGCATTGGAACTGATGGATTGGGCTTCTTGTAGGAGGAGACATTTTAGTTGAGACTTAAAAGGAATCCAGGGAGATCAATAGCCTAAGAAGAGGAGGAAGGGCATTTCAGGCATGGGAGACAGGTAGAGCAAAAGACTGGAGCCAAGAGATGGAGTGTCTTGTTCATAGTACAGGCGGGAGGCCACTTCCATCACTGCATGGAAGAATATGTGTTAAGAAGTAAGGTAAAGGAGGACTTAAAGGTAGGAGGGGGCTAGGTTATGAAGGGCTTTGAATGGCAATGAGAGTATTTTGTTTTTGTTCCTGAAGGCAATAGGGAGCGCTTGGAGTTAATTAAGTGGGGTGGGGTAGGGTGGGAGGGCAGAAGAGTATGTATGTATGACATAATCAGACCTGTATTTTAGGAAAATCACTTTAGTGACTGAATGATGGGTGAATTGGAGATTTGAGGCAGGCAGCCCCACCCACAGGCTGTTGTGGTGATCCCAGTGTGAGGTGATGAGGGCCTTCACTAGAGTGGTAGCAAATTTGGTGCTCTTAAGTATTGATTAAAAAACAAAAAAAAATATGAAGCCCTTCGCCCAAGAATAGATACGGAGGAGTTCTATTGGAGATCTGTCGCTTTGACGTGGAGTCATTACTACACAAAGCACTGGACTTGGGATCAGGAAAATCTGAGTCCAAATTCTGCCTTACTCAAGTACAAGCCTTGTGATCTTGGGGAAATCACTTACTCTTTTCCAGCCTCATTTTCCTCATAAAATGGGGACAACTGTAGCACCTACCTCACAGGATCATGAGGAAATGCATGAGATTATATGTAAGGTCCTTTGTGAACATTGAAGTGCTATGTAAATGCTAGTTATTCATATTTTTTTTTAGCTATCCAAACAATTCTGAATCTAATTATATTATCCCACAATCTGTATATATTCTATATATATCTCTCTATGTTCTCCAAGAATTATGTAAGATGCTTTATAAATACTTAGCTAAAATCTAGGTAAAATGTATTCTAAAGCATTCCTCTAATCTACCAGTTTAGAAAGCCAGGCATACAAGGAAATAAGGTTACTGTGGCATGACCCATTTTTCATGAATCTGTGTTGGCCTTTTGTAACCACTCTTCCCCTTTCTAGATGTCCACCAATTCTCTCTTTAATGATATGTTCTAGGATTTTGTCAGGAACATAAGTCAAATTGTCTGGCTTATAGTTCACAAAGCTTTTTTCTTTTCCTTTTTAAAAAATCAGGACATTTTCCTTTCTTCAATCTTGCCTCATTAAATTGATTCACAGTAATTTGTTAGCTAGTTACTCTATAACTACTCAGCTCTTACTCAATGTAATAGAAACTTTCCCATTTTGGTATCTCAAGGTGCCAATGGACCACTTAGTTTGCTAGAGAACAATGCAATCTTAGAGATTTTAAAAACTATCCATTTCTACATCCTGGACCAATCACTTATAGAACATCCTTGATGTATGATCATCTAGTCTCTGTCTGAATGAGTGAGGTATTATACTATCACTTGAGGCATTATACTTTCATCTAACTTCAGTCCTTCCTACAGTGGCATCCTCTTTGGTAGTCACCCATGTGTTATCACTCATTCTTGCTACATGATGGCCCATCTTCTATGCTCATCATAAATCTTTTGAATGTACTACATTATGTGAATAAGTTTTCCTGAGAAATTTTAAACCAATTATTTGTACATTTATTCAGATCACCTCAAAGGAATTATTTTAATAAGAGAAATACGAATGGTAAGTAGTCAGGGAAGTTATTTTTGGTTGAGGAGGCTTTTGTTATCTTTTAACTTATCTTGTGTTGGTGGCCTCTCTTACACACAGAGTTGTCCCCATTTACACTTTGTTTAGACTTTAATTTTCAGTTGAATAGATCTGTCACAATCTATTTACACAATGATATCCTTGTTAAGGATCTGGAAGCATCAATTATGCTGACCACTCCTCCATATAAATATATAACCCTATGGTCTTTGTTAGGGGCTCTTTGTACTCTACATACTGTACTGTATGTACTGTACATAATGTACTCTAGCATATAATGGGTGCAAACTGAGCACTAAATAAGATCAGGAGGAATCCCTGGAAAACCAAATTATGGTTCTTTGGGGAACAGGATGTCAGCTTCTTTAGACTAGAATAAGGATCCTAGTGGTGGGGTAAGGCATTAGATTACCCTTGCAAAATAGGGTCAGTGTCTTTGCAGTGGTGGACGAGACAAATCTCAGGAGGAAAAGGTCAAGAGGTCCTACATAAATGGACAAAATCCTGTTGAGGAGTACCATCCTGCTTCCTGTGACCTTCTATGCCCTGGGTGTGGTAACAAGGTAAGAAAACCAGGCAGTGACCAAGAGATAAATAAACACCAGCAGAGAGTTGGTAAGCTTTGGCAGTATGAGAAGGCTCTTGGTGCTGGACTGTAAGTAACACTGAACAATTCTCATGTAGGATCTTTGGGACTTGGGCTGACTATAATATCCATTGCTGAATATATATCTGTATTGTATATGTGTATGCATATATGTGTGTTATAAATATATATGCTGTGTGTATATATGTACAACATACATATATATATCTATGTATATATACCATGTATTAATTTTTCTTTTAATAAAATCTTTCTTCAATACAATATGGCCAACATGTTGGCATGTAGGGAGTTGATGCCAGGCTTCAGGATTGTCTAGGGAAGAGATTTTCAATAAGATAGCCAAAGACAAATGAAGTCGTAATACCCTTTCTGCAAGGGTTAGATCATAGACAATTCATTTGGCAAAAAGTTACAGTTGGAATACTTCTGGGATGTTCAGGCCACAGTGCTTGCTGATATAGCCTAATGTAACTTGCAAAGCAGTTTGGGAATGGATGACATTATGTACAAGGCAAACTATATGAGCAAGTCAAAAGTCATAAGAAGTACACTTTTTTTAGAAGCTATTCTTTTGTAATTAATTTGAAAAAGAAAAAATATGTGTTTCCTTTGTGTACGGATGCACCATCACATATAGCTACAATAATGACAGTTCAATAAATTCATGCTACTTTATTGAGAAATTATTTTATGAATATCTAATCATTAGCTCAGTTTACTCTTACAATAGCTTCACAGATGAAATGTACTTAAAATTTATTATCGTAAGCTTGTTTTCATAGGTCAAATGCTTATCAAAAGGACAGTTAAAAAACATTTCAGAACTGGCTCTTGCAACAAGTTTCAAACTGTTTCTTAAAGCAGTCTGTCTTTGACATTAGGTACAGTTTATAAGGTCTTCCCTATGAACAAGTAGGAGACATTCACAAACATCAGACATTTAGCTTAAAGGAGAATATATCACACATATTGAGTGAGAGACAAATTGTGTATGTCTCCAAGTTAATTGATACCAAGAAGATGCTATTAAACTCATTTAATGACACCTTCCATGCTCATAAAAATGGTAATTGCAGCCCACGTGTTTTTCAATTGCAATTTAAAATTAGTCAACACATTAATGTTTTCTAATGCCACTGCCTACTACTGCATTATTATTTTTTAAAGGCTTAAATCCTTCTAATGCAAAGGAAAACTTGCATGTGCTGATGAATAGAAAAAGAAAAAACAGACACCTTGTGACCCCAAGAAATTATGTGTTCCTGTATTAGCCACAGCACAACAAACCATTGATCCTGTTAATGACCTAGTTGATTCACCTTTTTCTGAAGATAAACCTTGCTAACTGGCAACAAATGAAAATGGGAAAACTAGGGGTAGGGATGAAGGAGAATTATATAGCCATTAGAACTAGAAGGAACCTTAAAGATAACTTAATGTTATCCCAGGCAGGTGAAGTTGTTTGCCCAAGGTCACAGAGTTGCTTAATGTCAGAGATGGGATTTGTGCTTAACTTCAAAATAGAGATCAGTTAAAGTCTATAACGTATCATTTGCAGACAGAGAAAGAATGCCATCCTGGAACATTGGACTTATCAAACTGGTTGCATCCCTAAAGCTGGAGAAAACAGTGTTAGAGATTGATAACCATAACCCATTTTCCCCGACCTTGTAGCTGCAAACTTGGACATGATTATCTTTGGTAATGCTTAAAGGTGCATAGTGAAAATCAATTCTTCCTACGTAAGGGAAAAGGTCTTCAGGAAGCAAACTTCAAATATTCATTACTGTATTTGAGATAATAGCTGGAGTAAAGGTCCTCCATCATCAAAAAAAAAATAATTCAAGTGCAGAAGCACCAAAGTAATTATTAAGCCAAACGCCCCAACTTAAGTTACTTGTCAGTGTTTTTCCAGGTTGTATAAGTTTGTAGGCAGGAAACAGATAATGCACTATGAAAGCAAATAGAGAGCATATGCTGCAAGAACAAACATTTTACTTTTTTTTCCAGGGGTGGGTGAAATAATGTAATCAAATGTAAACAAAAAACTGACTGTGGAAATATCTTCCATCTTTTCATTTAAATTATACACACACCACTTTATTAATTTAAAAACAGTATTCTGAGGAGTCTAGAGCAATTTTTTTTGTTAGACCTCTGATGAGAAAACCCTACTAATGCAGACTGGCATTTGCTTTGCAGTTTCTAATTTCAGAGTAGAGGTTCTTGTCATTGGGTCCATGAATTTAACATTTTTTCGATAAATATGTTTCAATATAGTTGTTTTCATTTGTAATCTTTTACATCTTTAGTTTACTCATATAAAGTAGACATTGTTTCTATGAAATATTAATATCTTTATTTTTTTTGTCTCTAAGTTATCTCTAATGCCGTAGGTTCTTAAAGGCTATCTGGAAGATGGTATTAAACATTCTGATTCTACAGAAAAACTCATCCTTCTATATCCTAAATGAATTTGTATCTAATTCAATATTACATGTAATTATTTTAAGCATCAGATAGGACAAATTTCATTTTCTTCCAAAGCTTGTAGAAGATAGAGTTTTTTAACCAGACTTCGTGATTTCATTATTCAAGAGTACATTCAGCATACCAATGCATACCACTAACTGCTTGGCAATTTAGAGTCTTAGAGTTACCTTAGGTTAGATGACTTGCCCAGGGTCACACAGCTAGTCTGTGTCAGAGCTGGTATTTGAACCCATGACTTCCAGACTCCAAACCAATTTTATATCTGCTATGACATGCTATCTCTTAGAAATGAAATTACTTCTAACCACTGCCTGCCTCTTATCTCCTTCTATACTGTCATAGAAGGCAAGAAACTATGGGATTGTACAGAAGAAATTAATATGGACATTTTTGAGACTTAAAATAAAGTCTTTAACTCCATTAAATGTGCTAATTGCAAAATGTTTCTGATAATTCACCTGTATGTAACCGAGAGAAAACAAAATGAAAATTTTCAAAACACTTTAACCTTGTCTCCTCCTGCCACTCACATCTTGATACACTTTAAGCATCAAAATTTGACATCTCAATAGCTCATATAACATGTCATTCTATTATTTCTAGAGCTGTCCAGTCCCCTCTAGGACATTACAAAGCCCCTAAACCTATGGACAGTTTCCTCATGCCAAAAATACCAAGGGCCACTTGGATGTTGTGCTCAAATCATTGGTTCCTGTGGGTATTGTTGGGCTTTAGGGTACCACCCCAGCTCATGGCAGATTCCCATGTCTTATGCTATGCCCAACATTAGGAAAGCCACAGGAATTTTGGAGCCTCGAAGAGCACAAACTAAACAGAACCAATATCCCAGCTATATTTTGTTGTTTCTCAGCTCTGGGGAGTATTTACTTGTTTGATGATTCATTGTAAGGGATATTGCAATTTTTAAAAATCCACTTTAGGGGTAATCTATCCTTGGGAGGGGACTTTTAAAATTGTATTTTTGATTTTATCAGAAGGTCAGATGTATTTGTGTTGAGTTTGTTGTGATGACTAATTCTAGTTAATGTTTTTTTTTTTAATTTCATCATTGGGTTAGGGCTCTTCCAGGATTTGTTTGAAGGTCCTTTCCTACACTGACTTCTTACTTGGTGAATGTAATAATAAATCTAACAAATCCAAGAACAAAATTGATTTCCAAGTCTTGTCAATTCTACCTCCACAAATTCTCTTACATCTGTCCCATTATCTCTGTTCATATTGCCACCACCCTGAGATCAGGCTCTTGCTATCTCATCTTGCTTCTGGGCTAAAACAATAGCCTCTTACTTGGGTCGCACGGCCTCTAGACTCTTCCATCTCCAATCCATACTTCACACATTCATTTATGTGATAATTCTAAGGTACAGAACTGACTGCCTGCTAAAGAATCTCCATGGGCTACAGATTCCTGCTAGGCTCAAATATAAACTTGGTGAGTTTAATATTTAAAGCCCTTCTTGCTCTGGATGTAGCTTATTTTTTCAGCTGTGTTCCATGCTATTTCTCTTCCTTTACTTTCTGATTAACTCAAACTGGACTACATACTGTCCCTCAAACACAATGGCTATTCTCCAAGCTGTAATGCATTCCATCTTCTCCTCTGTACTCCTTATATAATTCCTTGGTTCCTTCAAAGTTCAGCTCAAACACCACTTCCTCCAGGAGGCCTTTCCTGATTTTCCTAGCTGCTAATCAGGGGCAGCTAAGTGGTGCAGTGGATAGAGCACCAGTGCAGGAGTCAGGAGGACCTGAGTTCAAATCTCACCTCAGACACTTGACACTCACTAGCTGTGTGACCTTGGGCAAGTCACTTAACCCTAGGGGCCTCATTCTGGGTCATCTCCAGTCATACTCATGAATATCTGGTCACTGGATTCAGAGGACT
>CM053771.1:216696306-216783178 GCA_028658325.1 Potorous gilbertii | reverse complement strand
TTGCTATCTCTCCCCCCCCCCATTAAACTGTATTTGCTTTATATATATATATATATATGTATATATATATATATATAATCATATCTACTTCAATCAGTAAGTAGTTATTAAGCACCTACTATGTTCTAGACATTCTAGACAAAAGGGATTCAAAGATAGCTCCTGCACTTGATGAGTCTACAACTATAGCCAGAGAAGACAATATACACATATAGCTATGTACATAATAGTGTTTCAAAAGCCTTATTGTAGTGTTAAGCTATTAAAGCTTAACTTCCTTCATATACAGAACTGATAGAGGACAGTTTGGGGGCTTAAGACTAGAGCTATCTGGAAAGGTGAGGTGCACATAAAATTGTAGCTCTTTAGTTGAGCCTTGAAGGAATCCAAGGATTTTAAGAGGTGGAGATGAGGTATGGAGGGCAGTCAATGCAAAGGCATGGAGATAAGAAATGGAACACCTCTGTGTTAGGAAGAATGAGAAAGTCAGTCTGGCTGGGTCATACTGAGTGTAAAAATGAATAAGGTGTAACTAGTCAGAAAGGTATGTTGGATTATTTTGTGAGAGGTTTTAAATGCATTAAAAGAGAAGTTCATATTTGATACTACAGATAATAGGGAGCCACTGAAATATGAATAGGCTTCTGGGGTGGGGTTAGGTTCACACAGTCATTTTTATGTTTAATAAAAGTCAGTTGTGTAGAGAATGGATTGGAGGAGACCAGCCAGGGGGAGGAAGGAAAGAAACATTAAGTGCCTACAAGTAGCAATGTATGAATGCCGTATTACCCAAAGCAGTTTTGTGTAGTGGGATGTGTTAGACTTGAATCAAGAACATCTGAGTTCATGTTCTGCCTCTTTTCATACATAAAACAGTCTGGATGGTACAGTGGAAAGATCATGGAATCTGGAGTCAGAGGTTCTGAGTTCCAATCTTATCTCTAACATTCATTACCTTCGTAGTCTCGGGCAAGTCATAACCTCCCGGGCCTTTGTTACTTCCTTTATAACATGGGTTTGGAGTTGGGGTGAGGGGAGAAAATTCAGCTAGACAACCCACTGAAACTCTAGATCTATGGTCCTATGAATCTTTCTGGTCTCAGGTAGTTCTGTAAGACTACAAATTAGATTTTGTATTGTATTTATATGTGTTGATGAAAGGAGTTCCCATACTGAGAAAATCACAAGTCCTTGGCCATATTGTCCAAATACTTTTTGCATTAGAGGTGAGGAGAATGCCTCAAACACGTGAAACCCCTCACCATTGGAATGTAGATATAATAATTAAGGAACAATGTGAAACCTTTTCTGAAATGTTTCCTTGGAGGAAGGTCCAAAAAAGTAAATATATACCAAAAAATGGACTAACTGAAAGCTATGTTATCAATAGCATGCTGCTGTAAGAGCAAGCGAGGGGCAGAGCAAATAGGGCTATAGCAAGGTACTTGGGTTTTACTGGGGTTGGTTTTTTTCAGTTGGAGCCTGGTAGGAGAATTTGGGAAGTATCCAGAAAAGAGTAATAAAAATGACTGAACACTTGAGAACAGACCAGTGAGTGCTAAAAGTCTAAAGCCACTGTGTTTATGTATCCTGAGGAAGAGAAAGCCTACTGGAGATTTGAGAAGGGAGATTGACTCACATTGTAAGCAACCTCCTTCTGCTTTGGCGAAGACAGATTAAAAGGTAATAAACAGGTTTGAACTGCAGCATGAGAGATCTAGGCAAGACACAACAAAATAAGCAACACTTTCTGATTTTAGAGTTCTGAGAAACGGGAATAAATTATTTAAGGTGATTGTGTGCATTTCCTTTTTTGAAAACCTTAAAGAAAATGAGACTATTTCCTTGGATGTTTTTATGTCAAGCTGAGGAGTGATGAACTAGATGACCTCAAGCTATCTTCTAGCTCTTATGAGTCCATGATTGATTGATTGGGCCCTTTGCCCAATAAACATTACCACTGGAAAAAAAAAAAGCCACGTGATGCATCCTAGATTCTTGGAAGTTTCTGGATACAGCCCTTATTTCAGTTTCAAACAGGAAACTGTAGCTTATCTATAAAGTGTGTATGTGCTTATGTGTAGGTATCTATCTAGATGCATGCAGACGCCTCTCAGCACTGGGTATGTTTGGAGGTCAGTCAACATGATTCGTGGAGAAAGGGTATATACATCTATACATCTTTCTAGAAAATTAGTCCTTGTTACATTTCACAAGGGAATAATTCAACATCCATAGCTTATAGAAAATGTCAAGCGATGCTTGAAATATGCCTGTAACATGGAGAAGATATTCCTATAACATGGCTTTAAAATTCAGAGGTAGGCTGAAAGGCTTTCCATCCAAAAAGATCACAATTCTAGAATCTGAGTTTTTCCTGTAATAAATGATGACAACTATATTACTTCTCTTCAAAGAAATGTGCTGAGGAGCATTCTTTGCACTACTTTCAGTGCTGGTGAGACCATCGGATGTAGCAGAAGATTCTCAGTTACTTTGGGGGGGGTAAGTAAAAAAAAAAAAAACAACAAATCTCTTTTCTTTCCCAAATGGGGTTGTATTTGTTAGTATTTTTAAACTAGATTACGTATTTTATTCTCTTCCTAGGATTTAAAAGAAGTTAATCTCCTTACAAACTTTTTTTTCATTTAGACAATTAAATGAAAAAAAGTTCTTTTTGCTATCTAATTTTGGTTCCTCTGTCTTGACAGTAGCAAATTGAAGGAGTAATCAACAAATAGAGGATAAAAATAGTATTCTTTGCTTTCTGGATAAAATATAAATAATCAGAAAATCATAGAACTTTGCCCTTAATTTTAAAGACCCGATTCTTTAAAAAAATGAAAACAGAAGTTCTGTTTCTCAAGTATTCGCATCATCTATTTGTGAGAGACATAGCTTGGTCTTATGATTAAATCAAGATCTTGGAGTCTAGAACTCCTACTTCAATCTAGAGTTTTCTGCCATTTGGAATCTAACCAAATTTAGGGTATTTATTTCTAATTTTTATCTCCATGGCCCTTCCTCTTTATGCACCGCAATCGGGGTGTGAGTCTCCCCACTTATTTATGTCTAGGACACTCACTTTTCTATTGTTGAAGCTTCAACTCCCCAGGATTTGATCTTATAGTTCTGTTTCCTTTCATTCCAGAATATTTTTTCCTACCTAACTGTAGCATAAGCTCCAGTGTTATGGTCTGCTCCCTGCTCTTCCCTCCCTCAAGTGCTCCCACAGACCCTACTGTAAAATAAGAAATTCACTCTCCCACTTCTGAGTTTACCCTTTGAGGGGAATTGCCTTGAGTTATTCTTCTAACTTTTCTTGCTATGTCTACCTGATGTAAGGCATTTAACTTCAATACAATCACCTATAAGTTTAGTACAGTACCTCAAGAGTAAAGTATTTCCTGAGAAGTATAACAATGGCAAGAATTAATGAATGTTTAGGAAATACTTTGAGGTCTTTGAAATAGACACTCACCAACAAAGTATTATTATACTCTTTGCTCTGAGTCCTAGAAAACAAAATCCAACCGCAGTAATGGTCATGGAAGGACTTCCGTAGCCCTCCTTTCAGTAGTTTCCCCAGCCAAGTGAGCATGTTTTCTGCTTCTTTACAGATATAATGAAACAATAACCTATTCTCAAATGAAATCATGTGAGATGCAGGGCACTCCATTTCCCTTCCCATGCCTTTGCACTCTAGCTGTCCCTGCCATTTTGGGAATGTTCTTCCCTCTTCACATCTACCTTGTAGTTTCCCTGGTTTGCTTGAAGACGTGGCTAAAATTTAATCCCAACTTCTCTGGAAGTCCCTGTCCCAGTGCCCTACCAAGGGCCTTCCCCATTGAGAGTACCTTCCATCTATCCTGCATATATATTGTAGGTACTGAGCTATTGTTGTGTTTGTTTCCTCCATTAGAGTATGAGTTCCTTGAGGGTACGGGTTGGTTTGTGCCTTCCTATGCTTTGGGCTTAGCACCAATGGGCTTAATAATAAAATGCCTATTAAATGAGTATTGAATATATCTGTAAAGCGAACCTTAAAGCAAAATAACTATATTCTGCACCTTCAGGAATGAAAGAAGGAAATCTCTTGTGGAGTGAGAAGACAGAACAGGCTTGGGAATTAAGAAAGGAGAAAGGGGGTTTGGAAAGGAAAACAGCAGTTAAGTAAAGTAACTAAACTGTAAATCTCCTATCTCTACCCTCCAGACCACATCCTAACCGAATCCAACTGTGCCCCACCCTTGTACCCTGTAGCAGTACACATCTAGCCCAGTGACACTACTTACTATGTAAGTTCTTTCTAGTGTTCCCCTCCACAATTAACTAACTATTCAGTTCATTTCTGATCCAAGGGCCAATATGAAGAATCCATTTTCCAGGTTTTATTGTGACTGGGTAGGAAAAACAAAATGGACAGGACCTAGTCCAGGGGCTTAGAAGGCTGAAGGGTTTTGGTCCCAGGGAAAGAATCTGTAAAAGCAGGTACTGCAAAATGACACAGGGGACACAGAGAAGTACAGCAAGTTAGAGAAAAGGGCAGAGGGAAAAGCGTGTAAAGAGTAGGGGAAAGTGCTTATGGCCACTTTTTCTCTCCTCTCAAAAGGCATTCCAAGATGGTTTGGGAGAACCACCAGACTGATCCCTCAAGAATAAGACCACAAGGGCAAGAGTAAGACTTAGACAAGAGCTAGAAATGACCGGAGAGGTCTTCTAGTCTAGAGGTGTCAAACAGGGCCACGTGCAGTTTACAACTCCCTTCCTTCACAACAGATTAAAAAGTAACTGGGAAATATTTTAAAAAGAAATAAAATACAATGGAATCCAGGTACTATTACATTTTAAAACTAAGTCTATACTGGACCCTTAGGGATCCTTCTGTACCAAGTAATGACCCCCATTTTCATTTCAGTCAACATTTACCAAGCATCTCCTAAGTGCCAAGCAGATAGGTGGCACAGTGGATAGAATGTCTGGTCTAGAATCAGGAAGACTCATCTTCCTGAGTTCAAATCTGACCTCAGGCACCCTGGGCAAGTCACTTAATTCTGTTTGTCTCGGTTTCATTACCTATAAAATGAGCTGGAGAAGAAAATGACAAACTACTCCCGTGTGTTTGCCAAAAAAATCCCGTCATAAAAAGTTGAATATGACTGAAAAAATCACTAAATGACAACAAAATGCCAGGCACAGTGCTAAACTCTGAGGATATAAAAAAAAACCCAGAAGACATTCCTTGCCCTCGAGGAGCTTAGGAGGTTACAATCTAATAGGGCAGACAACATGCAAAAAATATATACAAAGCAAGCTATATTTAAGACAAATAGGAAATCAAGAGAGGGAAGGCATGGGAAATGAGGGGTTGGGAAGGTTGCCCATAGAAAGAGGAAGTTTGACTCTACTGTTCTAGTCCATTTCTCTCATTTGGCAGGCAATCATTCCAGACACTTTTATGAAGCTCCAGCTCTGACACTTAGACACAAAAGTATCTAGGTCTTGGAAGTCAGCCATGCCTCTGACATAGACAGAATAAATACAATATAAATGCAAGGTATCTAAATGCAAGGCAATAAGAGAGGGAGGGTACTAGCCTTAGGGGGATCAGAAAAGGCTTGATGAAAGAGTGGTAGTGGAAGTAACAGAAGTCAGAGATAGAATGTTTGTGAACCTGTGTACGAGGAGAAAGGCAAAAGCCAGAGAAGGTGGAGGAGGAGGAAAGGAAGGAAGGAAAAAGAGGAGAGGGACAAATCCCGTCCTCCCGGTTGGGTAGCTAAGCTAAGGAACTGCGACTTGTCCAAGGTTACATAGTGGCAGAGCTAACTCGCACTCACAGTACTCGCTAAACGCAATGTTTGCATCAAGGCTCTCAGAAAGCTGCAGAATCGGGAATAGTCAGTGAGGTTCATTTGGTGAAATGGGCTCCTCAAGAGATTCCCCTTCCCTGCAAATCCCCCGCAGATGGCTGGAGACTCTCAGAGGGCTGCGTACCTGCTCGCGGCCCCCGCCCCCACCGGGCCGCCGGTGCTAGGACGGAGTATGCGCAGACGGCCTCTCACCAGCACCCCTCGGGCGCTCCAGGCGGTGCCCATCGCCTCCCTCGCTCCCACATCTCCGCCCCCTTCTTTCCAGGCTCTCCTCCCACCTCTCCCCCCAGAGTCTTCTCTTCGCCTTCCTCCTCTGCACCGGAGAAAACCCGGACAACTGGAATGCCCGCGCAGGAAAATGCTCCCCGGCTTCCCACGTCCCGTGCGCGGGGGTGCAAGCCCTGGAGTCTGGGGGCAGCTCCTTATTGCAGAGAGCGCAGGTTCCGCCCCTGCGGAGGAGACCCCATGGCCCGCACTCGCGGGCTGAGCTCTCGTGGGCGGGCGCTGGCCAGGTGCCCGCCCGAGCTCCACCCCCAGGCCCGGTATAAGAGGTCGGGTGGAGGCCCGGCCTGGGTGAAGCCTCGGCCGCTGGGAGCCTCTCCTGAGGCCCCCCAACAGCCCTCCGAAGCCTGCTTGCCCTTCGCCCCTAGCCATAAGGCCAGCGCTTTCCAACTTCAGCTACAGTGATAGCTAAGTTTGGAAAGAAAACAAAGAGATATCCCGGGTTGCCTTTTTTTTTAATTTTTAAAAGTTTTCTAGAGTATTGTTTTTGTTTTGTTTCCTTGCTTTTTGATGGTGCTATCTCCAGTTATTTGCACTCCAGTTAACGACAAAAATACCAAAACATCAATAGCAGCAGCACCAGCGGAGGACAAGGAGAAGTCAATAAGGAGCTCCTGTTGTCATGACCCCTCATAATGACCAAAACACTCGTGGAGGATGCTGTGGTGAGTGGGGACATGACCAGCTCTGCATCTTATGTCAGTTAACCTAATAGGTCTATGTGGGTAGGCAGGTTGGGTGAAGATGCAGCTGTTAGCTGCAAGGATTTTGGTAGCAATCTTGTATTTTGGTGAAAAATGGGGAGCAGAGGAAATTATGGATTCCGTAGTTTAAAAGCGAGCTAAGAGAGGTCATTTGTGTACTGTATAACCAGACCAGAAAGGCTGCCCTGGAGGCAGTGGTCTGCATGCCTTCCTCTGACATATACTGGCTGTGTGACCCTAGGCAAGTCACTTAAGCCTCTGTGCTGGAGGAAACTCTTTAGGATCAAAAGTTGCATAGAAGTTGCCGTCCTGAGTTGTAGAGGGAATTGCCTCACGTAAGAGTTCCTTATAGCCGTGGAATCATAGATCTATTTCCTATGCCTACATATAGATACTTAAGTATGGGATGGGGGTAATGTGGGGAAGAATGTGTGTAGTCCTGGATAAAAGGCGAAGGAAAGCAGACTGAAGGGGTATCTGTATTTTATGCAATTCCTCAAGTGTTAGATGTACTCAAATGACTTCATATTCAGGAAAACAAGTTGTCTTTTTTTATTTCAGGGACCTCGTGAGAGTCATAGGACTTACTTCATGAAGTGACAAAATCAGTTAAAAAAAAGAAAATAACGCATATTAGAGAGATTTGGTAGTACAATTAATAAGAATATCTTTTCACAAAGACTGAATGCAACCTTTTCTGCCTTTGTTTCCATTGCAGGATCCTTTAAAGACTATGTTACCTCCGCAAAATTTCTTCTCTATCTTGGTCATGCTCTATCCACCTGGGTAAGTTAAAATGTACTGTAGCATTTGCTACATAAGTTATACAGTTTACCTTTCCTTCTGACATGTGACCATTGAATTGATTTGTGCTATTAAAGAGCTGAGTCACTTATTGAGCATTTATGTTTTTATTAGCATTCTTACCGTCACATTTTCTTTACAATTCACATTCTTACCGTCACATTTTCCAATTGATGTCTGTGATATCATTTTTATATAGGATTACATTAAGATAGGATACAGGTGTCCAAAATGTAAAGCCAAAATGACAAAAAACTTTGAATCATTTACTATGTCATGTGTATCTCCTTACTAGATTAGATTTCCAGGCATAAAGAGTAATGGTGATTCTATCTTTAAAAAGAAGCAAAGATTGCATGTAACTTTTCTTTCAAAGTATTTGAAAAAGATTATTATTTTTTTGGTGGAAGTTTGTTTCCAGTATGAGCTTCTTGGCACTGTAAAGAAGGCATTCAGTGGTTGCCAGAATTAACAGTAATATGTGCAAGTAATCAATGAGAATGGATACTTAGGTGCTTAAAAAGGCTGGTTTTATATATTATTAGCTGTTAGCTATTTGTGAAGCAAACCATTTTGTGGTCCAATGCACTAACATGCTTGAACATCAAAAACTTTGTAGACATTATGCCACTGATTTGCCATGTGTGTGACATTAAAATTATATGCCTTGGTTCTGTCATCAGCCAGATGAGAATAATTATGCTGGCCAACTTCACAAGGGAGGTAAGTAAGTCCCTAATTATTGATTTGAGTCCCTTCATTAATAAATGCTTCCTTCTTTAAAAAATAAGTAGAGTGCATTGTACTCATGCATCATGTTATATTAAAAATGAGATGAGAATTTTGAGAGAGAAGCCAAGGATGATTTTAGGATTTTTAAAAATTCTAAAGTTTTATATGATCACCTTTGACCCATTAATGAAATGGGAAAAATATATGTCATGTGTTTTTATGTAATATAGCTTAATAGTTTCTTTAATCTCTGTAACATCTAACAGCAGTTTATTAGTAGCTGTTTTAAAAAGGCAGGCACATGTCTCTTCAATCAGGTTGGGCAGATGAGAGTGACTCTGCAAATAAATTGTAAACAAAGTGTGGTTAGTGTCACGCAACAGATTCTCTGTCTTCTTGCTCTACTATGTCTGTCTTCCTCTCTATTTCTCTTGGGAAATTGTTGTTAGTAAAGTTAAACCTGTAGCTTGTTTTTCATAACCAAATATAAGCCCAGGAGATCAATAAATGGCAGTAGAACCGCAGCATTGGTCATTCTTGGTTTATTCACAGGATTTCGTCTATGCAGTCAGAAGGTGCTTCATTTCCAAATATTTGCCAAGCTTAAGGTTTATTTCTTTGAGCTTTGGTTAATGGGTTTGTGGGGTTAGATTGTCTAAAAGGAAGACAAACTGCTACTCCAGCAGATTTTTTTAGTCACTTGAAAAATTACCCCTCCACCCACACAGTAATGACTGGTTAATAGAATCCCAGAGCAGCCCAGGCAAAGGGAAATGTAAGTTGAAAATATTCCAAAATATAGCTTTTCTTCCCCTCCTCATTTTGAAGCAAAGAATATTAAAAAGAATCTCAAATTCTGTAGTTTTCCTCCTAGTTTTAAATTCTATAAAAATATTTTCCATAAAGGATTTCTTTCTACTATTTGTGAGAGCTCTTATGGTGGAAAGATTGCCTTTATCTGTATTTGTTTGGATAAACCCTAGAGGTTAGGGTTCAATGCCTTTTTGTTTGAAAAACAAAAATCAAAAAATAATTATGTAGAGCATCTCTTCTATGCTAATTACTAAAAAAGAGGCCTCTGCTCTTTAATCACTTATAATTCTACTAGAGAGACTTGATATCCATAAAAAGATAGCCTTAAAGTCTCTTTGGGACAAAGGGGAGAAAATTTAAAAATGAAAGACATCTAGTCAGTCACCTTTAGTTAGTCTTTACTTTTTATATCTAAAGTGGTCATTTGCTCAGTTCACCAGAAATTTGTGCTCAGGAAGTCTGTGCCCATGTCTACAATCCTGGCTCTCCTGCTTTCAACTTCAGCAAATCTTTGTTAAACTCCTCCTGTGTGCTGAGAGACATATAGACATTATATGTACCTGTTGTCCTGAAATTCACAATTCAGAAGGAACATGTGATAAATATATAAATAAATATAATGGACAATGGCAACCCTATGTAAAATGTGGGTTGTGTGAGGTCTGAGGCAAGAGGAAGAATGCTGACTGGGAGGATCCAGGAAGGCTTTGTGGATAAGGTATTTGAGCTAGGTTGTAAAGTATGAGGAAGATTTCCACCACTTGAGATTGGAGGTTAATGGAAAGAAGAGAAAGAGAATACATTTCAGTGGTAGGAAAGCTTGCCCTTCTGAACAAAGGCAGCAAGATATTACAGTTCACAAGGGGTGGCCTGTGTTAAATAATCAATAAAATCAGCACCTTACTGAAACCACTTGGTAATTTCATTTTATAGGATGTTTAAACTGCAAAAGAACTTAGATCATTTTGTCTAGCATGTCTCCCCTACCCCCATTTAAGAAATGAAGATACTGAGAGTGAATGTGCCTTGCCAGAGTCACAGATAGCTCACCAGCAGAAGTGAGTCTCAAACGCTTATATTCCTCCAGACCACAGTTGTTTTCTTCTTGTGTTAACGCTACACTGTCTTGTATACAAAGATACATCATTGTTCACTGATTCAATATGGCAACTGATCTTTCTTTTTGGAATATCTTCCTAAAAACCTGACAGGATGGCATCAGAGACTACCTGTGATATACTACTTTGCCATTACTGCTGTCCCATTCTTGGACTTTTGTTTAAGTAGACTAAAATCTAAATTGCCTTGTAAGATGGCCTTTCTAGTTCTGTTGGAAGTTCTCCTTCCCCATCATGGCTATAGCAGTTGTGTGGAGGAGGGTTTGGGGCTGTGAAAAGGCAGAGAGGGGAGGAAAGAGCAAGAGAGAAAGCAAGTATAATAAAGCAATGTTTCCACTGGTGTACCTCCTTAAGATGACTCCAGAACCAAGTCTTGGAAGAAGTGTAAGAAACAAAACAAAAAATTAAAATTGTATTTCTTAATCTTCAGATTAGGTAAGAAAAATTTAATTTGCTGATGCAACTTCATAGTGTTTGCAGTTGTGCTCACTTTTGTAGAGAGAACTACCCCCGGCTTAGATGCTACAGGAAAGTGTTCCCTTCTCTGTTCTCTATTCAAACATAATTCTACCCTCAATTGATGGAATTTTTGCATATATATATATATATATATATATATATATATATATATATATGTGTTTGTACACAATGTTAACTATAAAAATATATTACTGATATGTAGTTTGTTTTAATTATAGCATGTGGTAATTTTTTTTTAGCATAGCCAATTCTTGGTTAATTTTTAAGCAAAACAAACTTCCTATTTCTTATTTCTCAAGTGAAACTCACTGCCCTGCCCCCTGTTTATTTTGCTTTATAAATCTGGTTTCCAAATTTTTTTTTATTTTGGGGCTAAATAAGCATTGTGATGTAGTTGTAAATTTTTCACAAAGGATTTCTAACACAGCAGATCTTAATTTTGATGAATCCTGTCATTTGTTGCTTTGGTTTTAATGTTTTCTTTTTGATGTTCTAAGAAAGTTAAGTGTTTTTATCAGTGTATTGGGAGCATGCTAACATGTCTTCAGAGGTAAGACCTGTGACTGATTCATCTAGTATTCCATCTCTGACAATAGGTATATATGGTGAAAGACCATGCTTGTCTTCCCTAACCTCTGAGCGTAATGTCAAAGATATCTTAGAAGATTCCCTTAAATAATCCACTCCTGGATCAATCATCCATGAATTTTCTAAATATTTCTTCACAATCTATTTTCAGTTTATAGGTATATTTGAATTCCATGATCATTCTACCTACTCAGTTGTTGGAATTAGTGCTTTAAAAAAATAAAATTCTCATCCCTTGAATGTTTTAATCACTTATTCGTCAACCAACTTTTATTATTAAAATAGTTTGAGTGTTTTAAAAGTTTGCATGCATGAAATACACTTAAGCCCTTTACTAACTCTGTCCATTTAATGTCAAAATTGGCACTTGTAAACCTTATCTTTCTGCATCTAGCTGCTTTTCCTGTTAATTTTTTTTTCTTTTGTAAAATTACCACAGGGACTAAATCATATCATAGAGTCTTGGAGTTGAGAAGGACCTTAACATCTTCAAGCACAACCCTTTAATCTTACAGATGAGGAAACTGGCCCTTTCCTGATGTTTGTTCATTTAATCTTAAAAAAAAAAAAACTTCTTATATCAAGTACCCACTATGTGCAAATCACTGTGGAGCATACACTGGGGGATATGTAGTAGGTTTCAATAAAACACTGTTCCTCCTTCCTGTTTAACTATACATCCGCAGCACACTATCTGACGAAAGGTGTGTCTGATTTTATTCAAGGTTGTTTTAGTTCTACCTCCATCAGTTTTGGTGCATTCAATAGGGTGATGACATTGAGTTGTCCTGTGGAAATAAGGAATGAGGTGGGGGGAAAACAGTTACTGATTAAGTCTTATCCTTTTCTTTAGACTGATGAGTGTGGTTTTTTTCTTCCATTTTATTGTGAACTCAGCTGTTGGGGGTATAGTGCCTTCTCTGTCCTATTGGGGTTGCCAGTTTTACCTCCTGAAGACTGTGCTATCCAGTGGCTGTTGACTTTGGGAGACAAGAATGTGTATCAGAAGAGTTGGGTTTTTTGTTTTTTGTTTTTGTATTGCTGAGTCCTTTCCCAGTTTCTTACCTACCCACTCCTGCCCCCTACCTCCAGGTATCTTCTCATTGAGATTATCTCTCATTTACATTATTTGTATATAGTATTTCTTCCTCATTTGTGCCTTCTGACTTCATTCCAGTGTCCACTACAATCCCAGCCTCCACAAGAAGCCTTTCCCAAACCCTCTTAATTCTAGTGCCTTCCCTCTTTTACTTATTTCCTTATTATCCTGTATATAGCTTATTTGTACATAGTTGTTTGAATATTGTCTCCTCCATTAGATTGTAAGCTCCTTGAGAGCCAGGACTGTCTATCTTTCTTTGTATCTGCTTCTAGCTAGTCTGACACTGATATGTAAGTAGGTAATGTCTCACTTGGGATTGTTAGCTGGAGGGGCTCTTCCAATAAGAAAGTAGCTTTCTGTGTATAATTGTCTATAAGATGAAAATACTAATGAACTCTTCCATTTCCTTCCCTTTTTTCTTTATTCAAGGGAGATCGGATGTGGCATTTTGCAGTATCTCTGTTTCTGGTTGAGCTCTATGGAAACAGCCTGCTCTTAACTGCTGTCTATGGGCTGGTGGTGGCAGGCTCTGTTCTGATCCTGGGAGCCATCATTGGAGATTGGGTAGATAAGAATCCAAGACTTAAAGGTTGGTATTCTTTGAACTAGTGCTCTTCAATTCAAGAGAACAGATATTTATCTGATCTATATTTAAAAGGGTGTAGGGGGGAAGAAAGAAACAGTCAGTGAATTATCTAATTAGTGATGATAAATACTATCAGAAAAAGAGCTATCCTTTCCTTCTGCAGTCTTCAACTGTTCCTTATGCAATGGTGTGATCAAATTAGAAGGCACTTGAGTAGATGAAACACTTCAGCTCACCAAATATTTATTAAATACCTACTTTGATGTCCCATTTTCTATTGGCAGTGGGGGACCTAGATCCTAGATAGCTGTCAGATTTGCGCTGCAGGAGTAAATAAAGGACTTTTAAAAATACCAGTAGCTCCTGATAAAGTCCAAATGTTAATAATTAACATCAAGTGACACTTTTCTGAGAACCATGTTAAGCATTAAAAGCTGGCTTAACTCTGGCTTGATTTCTCTTGGTAATGCATTGGAATCCCTTCATAAAACTACTGGTAGAGGATACTTAAATGGGGCTTTCATATTGTGGTGTTTTGGAGGATTTGAAATCTAAAAGTCCCAAATCAGCACCAGGTTTTATATCTGTATATATAACGGGCCATATCATGTTGAAATGTTATTTTCATTAGATATTGCTGCTTCTCACATACTTTTCTCCAAACTGCAAAATTGGAGAAGCCAGTTCCAAACAGCCAAGAAATTAATCAAAGGATTGATCACTTTCAGTTGTCTACTGACTTAGGGCAGTATAGATGGCCAAAGGAGATAATTCAGGCAAATAATTCCTGAATTACCCACTTAATTGTAACCAAGAAGGCCTGACAAGATTGTTAGACATCCTAGGGAAATGTAAAGTTAACTTTAAGTTCTCTAGTCTCCAAACCAGATCTCTGAAGCAAAGTTCTGTGTTCTATTTTTTTCCCTAGTTTGAATGTTACAATATAGGGAGGGCATGCTTATTTTTTGGCTAACTCATAATTTTATCAGTGGTGAGTTTTAGTCTTTTTGTAGTAATTAAAAATTGAGGAGTAGGGTAAAAAGTTTTTAAAATTATTTTTTTCCTTATTTAAGCAACATACTACTTTCTGAAAGTTTTCAGAGATAATAGAACATTACTCCTTCACAATAGCTCTATGAGGTATGCAGGCATTCTCTCCATTCTTCAGCTAAGAATTCTGATGCACCGAAAGATTAAGGAAGTTGCCAAAGGTCACATAAGTAGCAAGGGGAAAATTTCCATTAGGTTGTAAGCTCCTTGGGGGCAAGGACTGTTACGTCTTTTTGTATCCCCAGAACCTAGCACAGTACTTGGCATAAAGTACGCACTTAATAAATGTTTATTGGTTGATTGAAATGTTTATCGATTGACTTGAACCCAGGTTTCCTGACTAACCCTAGACTTCTAAGATTCTCTAAGTCTAAACTAATTCTAGATTTCTAATTCTTTCTACCATCACATGCTCTGCTTTTCACTGTGGATGCTAAAATTGTCTGAGGAGAAGGTAACTAATGATTTAGCAGTAACAGTATATTTTATGGTGATAAAAACATAAACTTTTTCTGTATCCTTGGCAGACTTCTCTACCTACAACTGCCTTCTAGGTTTCAATTGGCCATGTAGTCATTTACTAATTCTAGCTATAAAATAAACAGTTTTCATATTTTATCTAGGAATCTTAAGCAGAAATTAAGAGCTGTGTCATTTCTTTGTAATAGTACCAGTGAGGACTTGATTCCTCTTTGAATTAGAGTAATTAAAAAAAAATAAAACAACCCAAACCAAAAATGAAATAAACGATTTCTCACATTATTCTTTAGGAATTGCTTATTATGAGTGATCTTAGTCCCTTGTGTTGGGTATACCTTATTTTGTGTGTAAGTTATTCTTGTTTGATTTGCAGAATGATTGGGGGAGGTATAAGGGAATAGCTGAGACAAGATTTCATTCAGTGAATAAGCAGAGCTGTTTTGTGTGTGTATATGGGACTGTCTTCAAGCAATTCTGACACTGAAGTGAGAGTGGGTATTGTGTCATCCAGTACTTTTGTGTATTATAAGCAATTTTTTTCTTTCCTTGATGTAGTGGCCCAAACTTCTTTGATTGTACAGAATGTTTCAGTCATCATGTGTGGAGTCATCCTAATGATGGTTTTCTTACATAAAGTTGAGCTTCTGACCATGTACAATGGATGGGTTCTTGTAAGTTCTCAATTACATACTTTAATGAAAAGATATTAACAGGTGGTAGTAATAAAAGGCTTAAGCATGGTTTCTTCATTAAATTCTTCTATTCATAAGGTTTCAGCACATTGTTATTAACTTGTTATTAACTATTGTTTGGGACAGTGGTATTGGGATTGACCAATATTGTAACCCTCACATACACTTTATGGTGACTTGAGGACTGAACTAAATTTGTCTCAGTAGCCCTTAGTACTGTGATTTATGGTGGTGGCTTCATTGAGAAAAGAGGAATAGAGTGTTCTGAAAAACGAAGGGCTTAGTGTCACTTAATGAAATTGGACCATGAAAAAAGAACAGATATTCTATATGTTTCTTTCTGTGGGCTTATGTCTGAGGCAACAGTTGGGGAAGATGATTAAGTATTTGTATCTCACTAGGCACTAGGCTAAGCAATTTTGCAAAAAATTATCTGGTTTGATCCAGCCCTGTTGAATAGGTGCTATTTACATTTGAGAAAACTGAGGCAGGCAGTTTAAATGACTTGCCCAGCATCATACAACTAGTAAGTACCTGAAGCCAAATTTGAATTTAGGTCTTCCAGATTCCAGTCCCAGAGCATTATCCACTGAATGGCCTTTTTGTCTCAACTATGTGTAGGGAGGGCATACTCTATAAACATAATTTTGGTCATTTTTGCCTTAAATTGTATGAATATTCCAACAATTCCTTAGTTTCTGTAAAACAAGTGACCTAAAATGAAGAAAATAAATAAGTTCCAAATTACTTTCTAATATTAGGGGACCTCTAACACATTTTTCTAATGTATATTGAAAATAAAATTGTTCATTACAAATGAAGGTTAAACTTTGAATCATTTAATTATGTTACCAAAGAATAACATGTAAAGTTGGTGTGAAGGGAATTCCTTAGGATTAGAATTTTAACCTTGATTCTCTCCTTTGTGATTCCTTAGACTTCCTGTTATATCCTGATCATCACTATTGCAAATATTGCAAATTTGGCCAGTACTGCAACTGGGATCACAATTCAGAGAGACTGGATTGTTGTCGTTGCAGGGGATGACAGAGGCAAATTGGCAGGTAAAATGTAGTGGCCTTGCTTGCTTTACCCTCCCCTTTCCCTCTCCCTCTCTTTTAACTGACTCAGTTATTTAAGGAAAAATGCTTAAGTCAATGTTGACATTAATGGTTGGAAAGCACAGTCGTACTTTGTAGTCATACTCCTAATATCAGTACCCAAACACAAACAACAGTAACAAAATTGGTTTGCATTGTAATGATAAATTTCCAAATAATTCTTAATATTATATTTAAACAGAGAAGAGAGGGACATCTCTTTTTTTTTTTTACTGTCTTTTGTTGATTGAGTTGTTTTTTTCTCATTACTGAGAACAAGTAGTCAATTGATTGCTGTCCTCAGAGCCAGGAAGACCTGACTTTAAGTCTCTGATCTGACACACCTACTGGTTGTTGTGACCCTGGGCAAGCTCCTTGACCTTTCATAGCTCTATGTCAGTACTGTCAAACTCAAATAGAAAGTGGGCCACTATCCCTGTAGGCTGCACATTTACTTGAAAACCATGTATTAACATTATCTATGTTCTGTTTTTCTATTTTGTATATTTATTTTGTTAATTGTTTCCCCGTTACATTTTAATCTATTTCTGGTGGTATAGGAAATGTTATGGGTGACCTGCAGCCCATATGGATGTTTGACCCCTCTGCTCTAAACAACTTTTTAGGATTGCAATAAATTGGAGGGAAGGTGCTGAAGTGTATTGGTAGATGGAGTTCCTCATGTGGTAGTTCCCTATGCCAGTGAAATCACAGGTCTAGCTCCTAATCTTTAGTACATGAGAGGCAAGGTTGCACACTTGTCCAGCCTAGAGTGCTGGAGTTAGAATTGGGAGGACCTGAGTTCACAGCTCATCTTTCACTCCTATTAGCTGTGGGACCCTGACTGGAAACCTTTTTGAGCTTCAGGTAGACTAACTGCCTAAGATTAATCCACTGATATAAATTGGTTACCATTATTTGTGGAGGAAATGTACACACCAGTTCACTTAAAATAGTAAAAGCTTGAAAAAGAGATGAATAATATTTACGAGTCATCATCAAGGATATCACATTTTCCTCAAGACTGAAGAAAAAAGAAATTTTTAGTTAATACCAAAAACGTTTACTATGGTGTTAAGGTGAAAAGACAACTTTTTATTGGCAGCCTACTATATGTAGATAGTAATATTAGTAGACATTTGAGGTACTAAGGAAATAGACACTATATAATCCATGCCTAAGAAGCTTAAATTATTAATTGTAGATTAATTACATGTGTAGTATCATCCTAATGATGGTTTTCTTACATGAAGTTGATCTTCTGACCATGTACAATGAATGGGTTCTTGTTCTTATAAGTTGTCAGTTAAATACTTTAGTGAAAAGATATTAACAGGTGCTAGTAATAGAAGCTTTAAGCATTATTTCTTCTTTTAATTCTATTCATAAGGTTTCAGCACATTGTTATTAGCTTGTAAATAATATTGGTTTTTATATACATCATATCCATCACCCTCCCTCCCACCCCAAACTGAGTGTCCTGTTATCCATGTTCTCTTTTAGCATAAAATACTCTATAGGGTATTTTCTTTCTCCTTTCAAAGATTCTCCTTTTAGGAGTGTTCCCTTCAAAGCAATGTAGACCAAGACTTAAAAGAACTAAGAAGATTTAAAAAGAATCATTGTAAAGAAAAGTGAGGCTTAGAGTCACCCATTCCACTTAGATCTGTCGTTTACTCAGGAAAAGTTTTCTGGAAGATTTTAGTTTTGAATAGGGTTTTGTAGGGAGAAATAAGTAGGTATGGAAATAAGTTGGACCACTCAAGTTGTTGGCATGGGATGTGCTGAACAACACCGCTCCAGAGTACACACAACAAATTCATGTTACTTCCTAACAATGGAAGGGACTGTGAAAAATGGACCAAAGCTAGTAGAAAACCTTAAAGGATCAAGAGTTTCGATTTGATGCAGTAGGGAGCTACTGCAGTTTCTTGAGGAAGGGATTTTTTTTTGTAGTGGCAGTATAATAGCTTGAATGGTAATGCCACAGTGCCTTTAGGGACCTGTATAAACCTATTAATAATTTAGTGCAGGAGAATGCAGTTCAGAAGACTTTTATCTGTGTACCACCTGAAGCTAAAGTCATGATTCTAATTTTCTCATTAACCTTTCTTCTTATGACCAGATGTTAATACTTAGCGTATCATATCTATTTTATATATTGAACTCTAAGATAAGATTCCCTTCTGGAATGCAGGCACCTAATGGGTATGACTCATTCTGAGCTTTTCTTCCTTAAAGTCCCCATCATACTGATTTCTCTGTGTGTCTCTATCTTTATCTGTCTATTTGGCTCCCCGTGTGTGTGTGTGTGTGTATTTTTCCATAGGCTAGTTCCTTTTAGGCAAGGAATAATTTTAAAAATGCTTAAATGATTGTTTATTGCATGTTCAATTTAGAATAGTTGATCATTAGTGCATCTTTTTTTAAGGGATCTATATATTTATACATGTGTATTTTCCATGTCTTAAAATGACAAATGCATCTGTAAATATGTCAAAGAAAAAAAAACCTATTTACTTTCATGTAAATTGATTTGTTAGCTAAAGTCTTGGCATATTTTATTTTTTCCTACTTTTCCAAAGCATAATTTTAAAGGGTTTCTTACTTGCCTGTCCTGTTTCTCCTAGAAATCAACCTAATACCTAGTTTGATTTGTCCATTGTCATTAGTTAAAAATAACTTCACATTCAAATAGTAGCTTGTACTATGTACTATTTATTCGATTAATCCTTGCTATTTAAAATTCTCATTTTGCTTCTCTTTCTCTTTAATTGTAGTTAGTTACTTAGTTTCCTTGATTAGCTACTACAAATATATAATATAAACCTCCAAAAATGAAATTTGAATGCTAATGGATAAAACTTTTTTTTTTCCATTTCATAGTAAATACAAATTTGGTAAAGTTGTGCAGGAAACAATCAGCACATAATAGATTACTCTTACTGAAAATTGTTTATAGTTAAAAAATGGGGCAGAGTGTTCATATGATCTTATCTATTGAATTAAAATTAGTCTCACTTATCTTGATCTTTCAGATGAAAACATTTTTGACCCAAATTATCCAGTTATTTGTTTTAATTTGATACTTCTTTCCTGGCCATGTGGGTTGTAGCTACACATAAAAAGTATAAGAGATGGAATCTCAATTCAGTATTAATTTAAGAAGTGACTACTATGTTTCAGGCAATTAAGTCATTGCAAAAGTAGCCTCATTTAAAAATCAATATTACCTTTACTTCTCTAGAGAAATTAGGAAACATGTCAAAGTTCTCCTGTTATCAATAGGCATTGTTTATTCACCGGTCTAATGGGACTAATTAGAAGGTGACTACCAGGAGGAATTAGAAAAATTAATAAAGGCAGTTAGTAGTCACAGTGCCTTTCTCTCAAGGTGTTTTGAACAGCACACAGGAGCTTGTTAATTCTCTGCAATGTAGAAAATGACAACACAGGTAGGTTTCAGGTCTAAGTTTTCTTAATTATGGAAGTATTTTTTTAAAATAAAATAAAGTCTTTCAGTTTTGAAATACAACAATTTCCAAATATGGAAAAATTTTGAGAGACTTATCATAACTTGATATAAAAAGCTTTTTGAGATTAGGTCTGTGTCTTGATGTCATATGTATGGATTTTTCTATTTCTGTAATAGATTTTTTAAATAAATATCTGTCATTCAATGATTTTTCCACAGATATGAATGCTACAATACGAAGAATTGACCAGTTAACTAATATTCTGGCCCCCATGGCTGTTGGTCAGATAATGACATTTGGCTCTCCAGTGATTGGCTGTGGCTTCATTTCTGGATGGAATTTGGTGTCCATGTGTGTGGAGTACTTCTTACTCTGGAAAGTTTTCCAGAAAACCCCAGCTCTGGCTTTGAAAGCTTCTCCAAAAGCAAATGAAACAGAACTGAAACAACTGAATTTACAGACAGGTATTCTCAAGGAAGATGATCAAACTTTGTATCCTGATAGTCAAGCCAAATGACTTTGTACATATTTAGAATTTCACAAGCATTCAAGGCCTCCAAAGAGGTAGTTTGTTGTAGTAGGCCACAAAACCAGGAAATCTTGAATCTAATTCCCACATCTGATCTATGCTATTTGAATGACCTCAGACAAGTTATTTAACATCTCATTGTCCCAGAAGGCTTTGTAAGAGTGTAAGAGAAGGTGCAGACCTGCTTTAGTAGAGGGAGTTTCCTTGCTCAGGAATTCTCTATGCTAATAAAGTCATAGATCCAGTCCCTATCTGTATCCCCTATCAAAACCCCAGCCCTAATTAATGTGGAAAACCCCCAGCTTTCTTTAATCTATGTGAATCTTGTCAGGCTTAGCTATCTCTTGACTACCTGGTGCTGTAAACATGGGGCTGCTAAGGAAAGGAGGCTTGATGGAGATGATCCATTGGGAAGCACATGAGGCATGGGGAGTAGAATAGGATACAATTATTGAGAACATATTATAGGAAAATTGACATAAAAACAGAATAAAATGAAAAGGTGATAAAAGAGCACTTTCATGAAATTAGTCAGCTAATAAGCATTTTTAGGCACTTACTATATGCGAGGTACTATGCTAAATACTGGGGATGCAGAGAAAGACCAAAGATAGTGCATATCCTCAAGGATATTATGTTCTAATGAGGGTGACAACATGCAGAAAGAAAAAGGAAAGGAGGAACAAGTTGTGATTATTACATAAAGGATGTCATTAAAATGTGGGTGTAGCAGCTTTTTTAAATTAAGAATATTCTCTAAGTTCACACTATTTGGGTTGCTTTTTGACCAGAGTACTCAAATTATTTTTGAAGTAAATTATTCAAATAAAATAATAAAAGAACATAAGTAATAACAAATTATTATTCTAACAAAATAATAGAAGAACACATAGCATTTGGGAAAGTGGGAAAAAACTGTAAGGTTTTTAAGTATAGTTATAAGGTAACTGCTGAATGGCTTGTAGTGTTCCTATAGGTTAAATGCTTAAGGATCAATGTTTTTTTTTTTTTAAATTAACAGATGCTGAGAAAGCCCAGGAGGGATCCCATCTGATGGGTGAAAAAGATTCCAGGAAGTATGAATATGAGAATGAAAATGAGCCTAGCTGTGCTTCCCAGATAATGGAGCCTTTCTATACTTTCCGTGATGGATGGGTCTCGTACTACAACCAACCAGTGTTTCTTGCTGGCATGGCTCTTTCTTTCCTCTATATGACTGTCCTGGGCTTTGACTGTATCACTACTGGCTATGCCTACACTCAGGGTCTGAGTGGCTCAGTGCTCAGTCTTCTCATGGCAGCCTCAGCTATCACTGGTATTATGGGAACAGTGGCTTTCACCAGACTACGAGAAAAGTGTGGACTGGTTAGAACAGGTCTAATCTCTGGAATAGCCCAAATATCTTGTTTGATCCTCTGTGCGATCTCTGTCTTCATGCCTGGAAGTCCTTTGGACTTATCAGTTTCTCCCTTTGAAGACATCCGTACTAGATTTATTCAAAGTAAGGAATTGTCCCTACCCGAACCTACAAAAGGACCTGAAACTTCCTTCACAACTGGAATGTACAATTTACTAAATGAGTCTCTTCCTACTAATGGATATACAGAGATGATTCCAAAGCCTGTATCTTTAATCTCAGTCAGTCTGCTGTTTGCAGGAGTCATTGCTGCTAGAATTGGTAAGAAATTTTTTTTTCAACTTATCAGTCACTTAAGGAAGAAATAATTCAGAGATAGAAGAATAAAGATATTTGTTCCTTTGAATACTTTTTGAAGTGGAATACAGTATACTTAAGTATCATTAAGCATAACTAGATACTTAGAGTTTAAGGATATTTCTAGATAGTCTTAATTCTGATACCTTAATTCCAGGAGCAACAAATTTATAATCAGATTAATATTTACAAGTTCTTTTCCTACCGCTAGCATTTTGTATCTTGTTCCATTGGAATTAATTCCTTAGGGAGTTGAATGATTGGGAAAGAGGAGTAGACTGTTGATTGCTTCATTGCATTTTTATTTGGTAATTTAGAACTTTCATGGCTGTACCACACAAGTCACAGTTTTTTTTTTACTTACAGATTTGTCACAGTATAGTTCCATAAGAATAAGACAGTATTTGGGGAGTTACTCAGAAAAAGAATACATGAGAATAGCTGTCTTTTTTGTTGTTTTATTTTATTTTAGGTAGCTCTACAAGGAAATATTGGTTCACAATGTAAGAATTACTTACAGAGAAAATTTAATTAATAATTAATAGAGTACCAGCATGTTACTTTTGGACTTCCTGTTTGAAATGAAATTGAATTCATCTTGTGGCACAAAATGAGTGCACTAATTTATCAGACATATTAGTATTCAACCAAGACAGATTTATTGTAAAGAATCAAGCATAGAGGTGGAGTTTACTAATTATGTTGTAAAGGGAATTTAAGCCCTTTATCATGAATATCTAAGTACCATTTACTTCATTTTTTAAAAAATATTATTTCTAGTAATCTTTACATGTGATGTCACAGATTGAATTTCAAAAACTTTCTTCCTTGTTGCATATTATACTGGATAAATCAGTAGCAGAATTAAGTTATGAAGCACTCAGTTCTTCTTAGCTACTTATTATTTGAGTTGTTTCGAATAACTTAAAGAATTAAGTCATTAACAAATACCATGGTAGACCTGTATGGGAAATAGTAACACTGGATTTGGAGTTGGAAAGGCGACTAGGTGATTTAATCCTACACTATCTCTTTATAGATAAGGAAAGAGACCTTTTTTTACTCTCCCAAGATTACATTGGTGGTAAATAGAAGATCTGGATTTTTAACCTGGATCATCTGAGAACAAATTCATTGTTTTTCCTACTACAACATATGAGACAATTGGTGTCAGATTCTGCAACCTATGTAATCTTGAGCAAGTGATTGAACATCTCTGGGAATCTT
Organism: Potorous gilbertii; assembly: GCA_028658325.1. Lineage (NCBI taxonomy): Eukaryota > Metazoa > Chordata > Mammalia > Diprotodontia > Potoroidae > Potorous > Potorous gilbertii. Next base: position 216,759,831 of record CM053771.1, on the reverse strand, counting down.
TTTGGACTTCAGTTCTTAGCAACAATGAAGGGGTCTCCAATGGCTTTTGACCTCCTTTTTAGCTCTAAATCCATGATCCTCTAACAAATACTTAAAACTTTGATTTTCCTTATAAAAAATTCTGTGAGACACATGGTGAAAGCATTCTTATACTCATGTTTTGCATATGAATAAACTGAAGGCAGTAGTATCAGATCTTTCAATCTTTATTTTACAAATATAGCAGGCTATTATGTTAGAAATTATGTTAGTTCATGAATGAAACATGGAAAAATGAAAGTATTTTGTATCTTTTTTTGTTACTGTCATTACAGGTCTTTGGGCCTTTGATTTGACTGTGACACAGTTACTACAAGAAAATGTAATAGAGTCCGAACGAGGCATTATAAATGGTGTACAGAACTCTATGAACTATCTTCTAGATCTTGTGCATTTCATCATGGTCATCTTGGCCCCCAATCCTGAAGCTTTCGGTTTACTTGTATTGATTTCAGTCTCTTTTGTGATAATGGGTCACATGATGTATTTCCGATATGCCCAGAAAACTCTTGGAAATCAGCTCTTTGTTTGTTGTCCTAATACAAAAGCAGTCTCCAATGAAGTGGAAAATAATGTGTCTGTTGTGTAACACAGTTAGTTAATAGTTGCTATCCCTGTTACTGAATTGTAGCATCAGTCCTTACTTTAGGGCACCCATAAATGGTCAAGGTGTTTCTTTTGAGTTTATTTTAGTTATGCCTTAAGGGGTAAGCTTCAAAGAAACTAAAAATATGTAAATATGAGTTAAGGAGTCCCCTTCATACCTAGGGATTAAACAACTAGTAAAAATACCCCACTAACTGAAATATGGGGAATTTATTGGTAATACTTATCTTCCCCTTTTGCCCTAAGGGTAGAGAGAATGTAGAACAGAAAAGCAATGTTTATGCTTTAATATGGTTGCTCTTTGATAGTTGTCCATTGTGTATCCATCTATATGCTCTAGAATTCAGATGCATTGCTTGCTCCCTAAAATGGTAGTTGTACTCATTCTTTTTGAGTAAGGCTAGCCTCATGTTCCTTGTATCTTATCCCCATCATTTAAATATAATTATTTAAATTTCTCCTCCAACCATAAAAATTGGAGTTTATTAACCTAGTCTCAGTATTATCCTGTTGGTGGTGAGGGTTTGAGAAATATGTGGAAAGTTTTGATACTCATCTAGTACTTTCTTGCCATGAATATTTTGGTTGAACTTGGGAGAGCACATTTATTTTTATATAACCACATGGTATAGAATAGAGCAAAATATATTACACATATATAGCACTTCATATAACAAACTAGCATATAAGCCACAGATGTAGTTATAACATAGCATTATAACCATCTTTACACAAAGATGCAAGACATGCCAAAAGTAGTCTTCATATAGCAATAGCTGGATTCTGTAAACTAGGAGGTAGAAATGAACATGAGAAGGACATATCTGAATTTTACTCCCACCACTGACTTAAATCAACTCTATAATCTTAGATTATGGGAGTCTTAAACTTGGTGAGTTCAATGTAAAGTATAAAGAGTAAACTGGCAAAGTTTTTGTTTTATAAACCATCTGACTTGCTTTTAAGCAGACTTTTGGTAAAGTGATTGTATCTGTACCCTTTTGTAGCCAGAAACTATTTTAAGGAATGGGTTCATAAATGTGTTCCATCTAAATAATAAAGAACTTTTGCATTTTGCTTTCTAAGATTTACCAGTCATTATTGAATATACCAGCACCAAGTTGGTACTTTGGCATTAGCCACTGATGCACTTTCATAGAGACTGCAATATGTTGCTACGAGCACTTTCTTCTTTTTTTGTGTGTGTTAATGTTTTTTCCTTCTTCCTTTTTTTCATTTTTCCTACAATATGACCATGTGATTTACTTTGTTGTAAAAAGAAATCTTTGTAATAAATATTTCTGTATAAAAAATGTTTCCAAAATGCTTCTTCTTTAGCGCTTCGATGGAGTGTTTGCCATAGATTGGTTTCAACAGATTTTTCACAGAAGAAAATTGTAAATGCTTTATAATAAGACAACTTTAGTGGGATGGTTCTATTTTTGCCCTCTTTATGTTCATGTGCGTGGACACACAAAGGTCACTCAGACAAATGTAGGTAGGTGGAGCCTAGGTGATGAGGATATGGTTGATTGTCCACCTAGGGTGATAAAAATTAAGAGAATATGATCTTTTGGCATTATCCACTAGTAAGTGATTTGTAAGAACTTTGCCTCATATTTCATTAAAGTATTTGAGGGCATTTGTCAAGAACTTCCTCTTATCACTTCCTTCTTGTGTCACTCAGATGCTTTCTACCACTATCTACTTCACTCATCTTCATGAAGAAGTAGCCTTTTTTACCAAGGCAAACCTCTGTACTGGCACAAGTGACCCAATTTCATCCCAGCTTTTCCAGCAGATTGTCCCCTCTATCATCCCTACTCTGTAATTAATCTTCAGTTTCTCTTTTCTATTGGCTACTTCCCCACTGCCTAAAAATATGCCCATGTCTGCCCCATCTTAAAAAACAAAAAATAAAACCCTTACTTGACTCATCCATCCCTGCTACCACTAGTCTTGTATCTCTTTTCCCTTTTGTGGCTAAATTCCTTTGAGGAGAATGTCAGTAGTTGGAATGTTCACTTCCTTCTTACTGTCTTCTCAATTCTGCAGTCTGAATTACACAGCCTCTTCATCAGAAGCTCTTCATTGCCAAGTCTAATGGCTTTTTCTCAGTCCTCATCCTTCTTGACCTTTCTTGCAGCTTTTGACACTGTGTATCACTCTCTTCTCTCTTTGATACTCTAACTTTTCATGACACTACTAGTCTTTCTCCTGCAGGATTTAATTCCATGTTCTCTCAGTCTAGCATGCTTTACAATGCCATGTTTCAGTCTAGTCAAATTATTCTGGAAGTAAATTACAAATGGCAGACCATTTCTTGGTCCCATGAAATTGAGGAAGTTATACTAGGGTGTTTTTGCAGGAAACTCAGTTCGTATTTTAGTGGGTTTTGTACTTGGAAATAGTAGCAATATAATGTGATCAAGTACAAGATTAGAAGACATGGGTTTGAATCTTAGCAATGATACTTGGATGTGCAAGTAACTGAAACTCGGAGATTATCTTTAAAATGGGGTCTAGACCCCATTTTACATTTACTAGAGACCTTTGCTAGGGCTGAACATCATGATCTAAATTAGGGAGTTAGGAGAGTGATGGGCATAGTGAGAAAAGTTGATAGCTATATAATCATGTAAGGTTTATTATCTCTTTAGAGTCTCACAACTGTGCAAACAAGTCATAGAGATGCTAAGTGTTGGACGTGGAATTAACACCCAAGTCTTTCTGACTCCAAGTCTGGTGGCTTATCCACTATTTATCACATCTAGGACTTCTTCCTAGTCTACAAACAAGGAAGGAGGATTGAAGTGGAGGAAAGCCATTGTGCATCCAGAAAATCCTTTCCATTCTTTGCCTTTTATTGGACAGAGGTTGATGTGGGGGAAATGGGTTTGGGATTTTTGGAGATAGTTTTTACTTTGGCATTAAATTAGACTTTAATTTAGAAGGATAATGTATATAGGATAGGTAGAGTGGCACAAACAAGGGGAAATCTTATGCATGTTTTAAAGAAAACTAGGTAATTCAAACCAGCAAAATTGTCTTTGAGATTTTTTTACACTGACACTGTAGAAATGAGTAAATTATCCATTTTGATTCTAAATTATTTCATCTGTAATATATACTGTGGGCAAGATGATTTTACTGGTTTGAATTACCTAGTTAAGTGCTTGAATTAGTCACTTCTTGATTTATGCTTTTGTAGTTCATATATCCACATACATACACAAGCCAGTCTAGAAAAAAAATGTTAAATTAATTTCAAATTTCTTTTAAAATCAGTAGTTTTTTGGTTTAGTCTGTTTTCATTTAATAGATTTCTATACATTTACTTTGGAAAAAGCTTTTAACCAAGGTTAGATTATCTCTCTTTCAAAGAGCTTGCATTCAATCTGGAGAAGCAATGTGTAAGTATGTTGTTGTTCAGTCATTCAGTCAGGTCTGGCCCCATGGACCATAGCAAACCCTCCCGTTATTCACTATCTTTCAAAGTCTGTTCAAGTTCATATCCATTGTTTCCCTGATACTACCTATCCATCTCATCTTCTGCCATCCCCTTTTCCTTTTGTCTTCAATCATTCCCAACATCAAGATCTTTTCCAATGAGTCCCACCTTTTTATTATGTGACCAAAGTATTTAAACTTCAGCTTCAGGATTTGACCTTGAAGTGAATAGCCTGAACTAGTTTCTTTTAAGTATTGACCTCCTTGCTGACCAAGGGACTCTTAAAAGTTTCCACCAGTACCACAATTCAAAAGTGTCTGTGGGGATCAGCTTTCCTTACAATCCAATTCTCAAAGCTATACGTTACTGTTGGGGAAAAAAAAACAATATGTAAGTATATAGAAACAAAATAAGTCCAGGTTTGTTAAACAAAAGGTAATTAGGTAAGGTTAGCAGGCCATCACCTCTGTACTAGCTATACTCTCCTGCCTTCCCCATCTTTATCTCTTGGTGAACCAGTAGTTCTGTGGTGTTTTCTTTTAAATTCCTTGCCCCCTTCTCATAACACCAAATTTGCCCTGCAAAGCAATGATCTTGGATCACTTCCACATTGTGTTGCCATCTCTCTCACACACACACTGAACAAAATCACATTGTGTTGCCTTGTCTCTCACACACACACTGGACAAAGCTTGGGAAAATCTCAAAATCGTACTGGGTCTACTACAAATCTATATTACATTATCTCAACTAGGCTCTCATTATAGCAAGGCAATCTTTTTATACCTCCCTAATTATCATACTGTCCAATTGATCACAGTGGCTCTTCAAGTCTTTTCATCCCATCTCAAACTCCTATTACTTCCCCTCCTCCCACTCTCTCAGCTTAAAACTCTGCCTCATATTTTACGGGAAAAAAAAGACAATTCATCAATGGGTACCTCTTCTCACCTCCTCATTTCGCATCAATCAGATGCCTTCTGCTACTATTTTCTCCTGTACTCCTGTATCACATAAGCAGGTGGCCTGACTCTGCAAAGAAAACCCCTCCACATGCACAAGGGAAATTCTATCTCATCTTGTTCAGCATTTTGCCCCTTCCATCATCTCTCATCTCTCACTGATCTTCAATCTCTCCTTGTCTACTGGCTGCCTCCCTATTGCCTACAAACATGCCCATATCTTCCTCATCCTCAAAAAATTCCTGTTTGATCCATTGACCTCTACTACTGATAGACTCATATCTCTCCTCCCTTTTGAGGCTAAATTCCTTGAGCAGGCTATCTATAATAGGGGTCTCTACTTCTTTTGCACTCTGGTTTCTGAACAGAAAGTTACTATCTCTTAATTGTCAAATCTGATGGCCTTTTCTCAGTTCTTTTCCTTCACCTCTCTGAAGCCTTTGACATTTGATACTCTTGCCTTTCTAGGTTTATGGCGCTATTCTTTCCTAATTCTCCTCCTCTTTATCTGGCCACTCTTCACTCTCCTTGGTTGAATTTTTATCCAGGTTATGTCTACTAATAGGATCCAGGATGTGTGTTCATCTTTCATTGCCAAAGAAGTCCATGCCATCAGAAATGATGACATGACTTGCACTTGACTTTATTTTGAGTGAGGGAGGGCTATGTAGGTCACCAGTCTCACTTCTCCTCCAGAGTCATCTGAATCCAGTGACCAGATATTCATCAGGATGACTGGAGATGACCCAGGATGAGGCAGTTGGGGTTAAGTGACTTGCCCAAGATCACACAGCTAGTGAGTGTCAAGTGCCTGAGGTGAGATTTGAGTTCAGCTCCTCCTGACTCCTGCACTGGTGCTCTATCCACTGTACCATCTAGCTGCCCAGGATCCAAGATAAAGCTTAATTCAAAGAACATGGAAGATGCTCCAGCAAAGACTACAAAGAAGCGTGTCATCTGTTTCTTGGGGACAGTGTTGATCACTGTAAGTAATGAGTCCAGCTGCCTTTTAGTGTTGCTTTGGTTTATAATTTTTTTAGACACTTGTATGTGGTCTCTCTTGTCTCATTGTACTGGTCCATATAAGTAGTCCCATATTTCTTTGAATTCTTCAAATTTGGTATTTCTTATGGACTAATAATATTCCATTATATCCGTACAATATACCTTAATTGGGAGCAACCAGTTGTTCCCAGTTACTGGGGATGCATTTTGTTTCTAGGTTTTATTACCACAAGTGGATAAGATTGACACTTTAGAACCCCATTCAAGAACTGACAACCCTGAAAAATTAAAATGGATCAAACAGAAGGTAACTCAAAATGAATTTTACAAAATTTGAAAAGAAAAATAATTAAGGAATTTTATGTAAAAAACAACTAACCTGGAAAATAGGTAAAGAAGAGATAACCCAAGAATTATCAGACCATTTGAAAATCATAATTTAAAAAAAGTCTGGATACTATATTCAAGAGAGTATCCATGAAAATTGTTCCTTCCTTTCACTGGCTTTCTTTCTCCTGGAACCTCCATTTTAAGGAAAGTGCTTAAGCCAGACATGTCTTCATTCCTTTTCAGGCTCCATTCCTGACACACTAGACTCAATCTACCATGTACCTGCCCAGGTAACTTCCCTCAAATACCCTCTTTCATTTCCTTCCCCTGACCCTATTCATTTTTTAAAATTTAATTAATTTGTTTTCAGTTTTCAACAATCACTTCCATAAATTTTAAATTTTATCTCCCTTCCTTTCCCCTCCTTCCCTGAGATGGCATACAATCTTGTATGGATTCTACACATACATTCTTTATTAAACACATTTTCACATTAATCATGTTGCATAGAAGAATTAAAACAAATGGGAGAAACCATGAGAAAAACCAAACTGAACCAAAACATAACACAAGAAAATAGTCTGCTTCATTCTGTGTTCCAATTTCATAGTTCTTCCTCTGGATATGGATGGCATTTTGGCTAGAATCCTTTGGGAATGTTTTAGGTCCTTGCATTGCTGTGATGGGTTGTCTATCAGAAACAGTCCTCACACACTGGCTGTTACTGTGTATAATGTTCTCCTGGTTCTTTTCATTTCATTCAGGTCATATATCTTTCCAGGTTTTTCTGAAGTCCAATTGTTTGTCATTTCTTATAGCACAATAGTATTCCATTACATTCACATACCACAAGTTGTTCAGCCATTCCCCAATTGATGGGCATTCTCTTAATTTCTGGTTCTTGGCCACCACAAAAAGAACTGCTATAAATATTTTTGTACAGGTGGGACCTTTTCCCATTTTTATGATCTCTGTGGGATACAGCCCTAGAAGTGATATTGCTGGGTCAAAAGGTATGCACATTTTTGTAGCTCTTTGAGCATAGTTCTAAATTGCTCTCCAAAATGGCTAGATCAGCTCAGAGCTCCAACAACAATGAATTAGTGTTCCAACTCTCCCACATCTTCTCCAACTTTTATCATCTTCCTGTTTTGTCATGTTAGTCAATCTGATAAGTGTGATGTGATACCTCAGAGTTGTTTTGATTTGCATCTTTCTATTTAATAGTGATTTAGAGCATTTCTTCATATGACTATAGATAACTTTAATTTCTTCCTCTGAAAGCTGCCTGTTCATATCTTTTGACCATTTATCAATTGGGGAATGACTTATATTCTTGTAAATTTGCCTCAGTTCTCAGACACGAGTTGTAAAAATTCCCCCCATCCTATTCGAATGTAAGCACCTTGAAGACAGTCACTGTTATCTTCCTACCGCTTAGCATAATGCCTGACACATAGAAAGGGCTTAATAAATACTTATTGACTGACTGATAAAATAACCCAGGTTGTAGCAGCTGCCAGTAAAGAAAAGAAGTTGGAATATCATGTTACAAAACAACAGAGAAATAGGTTTACAACCAAAGAAGACTGTCTGGCAAAGGTAAGTACTATCCTATAGAAGAAAAAAATTGATCTTCAATGAAATAGAGGATTTTCAAGTATTCCTGATCAAAAGACCATAACTGAGTAAATTTTTTAAAATAGAAGTGCTGATGCCAAAAGAAACAGGAAGGCACACACATTTGTTAATTGAAAAGGAATAAGTGAGGGAGATAAGAAACAAATACTTTCTTACAATTTTGGAAGAATCATAAAGAAAGATGAAAATTGGCAAAAAGTCTGTGAAGTAATTTTGTTCTGTTTTAATGGTAGGAGTGTGCTGGGGAAGGATGGAGGAAGGAGAGGAAAATCATTTAGCATCACAGAGGGGCATAAATGAGAATATGGTTGTAGAGGAAGGAGAGGGGAAATTGGGCATCTCTTGAGTGTTACTTTCATGTGAATTGAGTAAAGAAAGATATAGCATAATAACACAAAGACTTTGGTATAGAAATACATTAAACTTAAAAGGGATATAGGAGGGTATAGGTATAAGGGATGAATAGAGAGGAGTGTAACAGGGAAAATAGAATAGGTAAGGGTGTACAGAGTCAGCTGTCTCTGCTTTCAGTATGGGTGACTTCGTTTTAAAACTTTGTTTTTAACCTTGAATACAGGGCAAGTAGTCTGTATAAAACAGTGGTGTACCATGCTCGCTTATCCTATCTTCCCATGATACTGTAATGAGGGAGTTGCTGAAAAGACCCTAATCCCATTGCCTCAAAAATTTTATGAACCAATCAAGAGTTGAGGTGACACTTACTCTAGCTCCTCATCTGAAACACAGACCAATAAAATTGTTTTTCTCTTATTAGGAAATTGTTTACTGTTGTCTACAAAAAGCAGAGCAGAGAAAAGTTAAAGATTTTTTTTAACTTTTAACAAGGCTTTACTAATCAAATTACTAAAGAAATATTTTATAGAGCTAGAAAAAAATAACAATATTCATATGAAAGAACAAATGGCCAAGAATCTCCAGATAATAATGAAAGAAATAGGAAGAGAAGGTGTCTATTAGTGCAAAATCTTAAACTTTATAACAAAGCAGTGATGCTTAGAATGACTTGATACTGGTTTTTAAAAAGAGAGGTCAATCAACATAATAGATTAAATATAGTAAATGGAGAAAAAAACAAACACAGTAACTGAAAAACCAAAGACTGAAAAATAAATCTAAAGACCTTAGTACAAGGGGAATGGCACACTGAAAAAAACTGCCAAGAAAGCTCTACAGAAGTCTAAGGAAAATTAGATTTAGACCAACCTCTCATATCATATGCCAAGATAAATTCCAAATGAATATATGGACTGTATAGAAAAGGTCAAATAATAAACAAATTAGATGAGCAGGGAAGAAAGCATTTTACAGATATCTGAATAGGGGAAGAGTGTGTGACTAGATAAGAAACAGGAAAGATCACGCAAGATAAAAGGGACATTTTTAATCATATAAAATTTTAAAAGTTTTTGCACAAAATATTTAATATAGTAAAAACTGGAAGGGAAACAAGTAACTAGAAAAATTAATATAGCACATTTCTCTGACAACAGTTTTATACCTTGTATAAAGAGCTTATTCAAATTTATAAGACTAAGAACCATTTCCCAGTATGTATTCAGAAGAAATCTAACCTATCAGTAGTCATATGAAAATATTCTCCACATCACTAATAATTAGAGAAATGCACCTTAAAGTAACTCTGAAATTCACATCCATAAAGATTGGCAAAGATGACGAGAGGGAAATGACAATTGTTGGAGGGGCTGCAGAAAAACAGATTTCCTAGTGCAGCATTAATGGAGATATGACTTAGTGCAGCCATCTAAAAAGCAATTTGGAGTTATGGCCCCAAAGTCATTCAACTGTGCATACCCTTGGACTCAGTTATGCCACTATTAGGCCTATTGCCCTCCTACCCCCCAAATCAATCAACTCCTATGGTAGTTTGAAATTAAAAACTAAGGTAGGGGCAGGGAGAGCATCCTTCTTCTGGAAAATGCATAAATGAATTGTAGGAAGTGAATATAATGGAATATTATTGGGCTGTAAGAAATGAAGAAATAGATTATTTCAAGAGACATATCAACTGATGGAGAGTAAAGTAAACAGAACCCAAGGGGCAATTTTTATTATAACATTGGTATTACAAAAATGAAAAATCTGGAGATTTTTATAAGTTGATGAAGAATAAATTGAACATCACCAGAATAATCAAATAATAATAACACTGTAAAGACAAATAAGTTAGAAAACTGTAAGAATTATGATGTGTGTTTGTCCTTCGTTACCGAAGAAGGTCATGTCATCAGAGAAATGACGTGACTTGCACTTGACTTTGTTTTGAGTGAGGGAGGGCTGTGCAGGTCACCAGCCTCACTTCTCCTCCAGAGCCATCTGAATCCAGTGACCAGGTATTCATCAGGATGACTGGAGATGACCCAGGATGAGGCAACTGGAGTTAAGGTCACACAACTAGTGAGTGTCATGTGTCTGAGGTGAGATTTGAACTCAGGTCCTCCTGACTCCTGCACTAGTGCTCTACCCACTGCACTAACTAGCTGCCCCTTGTGTGTATCTATATATGTGTGTGTGTGTCTATTTATATATATACTGACCATGTGCTTCCAAGGGTCGAATGATGATATACACTTGATTCACCGCCTGATAGATAGTGATAAATTGATAGAATGAGGCATAAAGTATTTGTATACAGTCAATGTTGCTGATTCCAGTCCCCGTGTTTTATCTACTAAACCACTTTACTGCTTTTTGAGATAAGTACAGGTCTACTCCCCTTTAATTCTGGAAGAAGAATATGAACATATCTTTCTGCCTTCCTCTTACAACTCCACCAGAACATCTTGACTTGTGTGGACCATTAGAAATACTTAGCCACTCTGCCTCAAAGTAGAGGTAAGAATGGCATGAATTAAGACAAATCTACAATATCGTTTGAGCACTTACTATAGGCTGACTGATGTGCTAGTTTAATTGTGAGAGATAAAAAGGAAGACACGGTCTTGCCCTGGAAGGGCTGAATGTATAAGTAAAGGGACTGAGGGGAAATAAAGTTTTCTTACAAGAACAAGAGATGGAAGGATAATGGGAGGCAGAAGTTATGATGGAGGGGAGAAGTCACCTGAGGGAAGATGAGGGTGAGAGAAGGGCAGACAAGCACCAGTAGCAGTAGCCAGCTTTGGGCAAGTGAAGGACATAACTCCAGCCTGCATATAATCATGGACATCTAAAGTCCTGTTTGGCTCACTGATTGATTCACTTAGGGAGAAATCTGTCGGGACAGAATTTTGCAACTTCCCTGACTTTTGGTGCTACTGAGACCTGATGAATTCATCTCCTCTTTACTTCCTCCTCCATCTCCTGCCTCATCACTTGCTGGAGAATTGGCATCAAGTTTCCTGCTCTCTTAAACTTTCTTTATTTGCTCTCATAGTTTTATAGGAAGGTTTGTCTCTAAATAAAGATAAGCTGATGGTTTCTGTGTTCTGAGTATTTGTTCAAAAGGAGTGAACCTCGTAATAAAGGTCAAAAAGAGTAATATCCCCTTAGACTAATAGTCCTAGACTTAGCCATCAACCTATATTGAAGTTTTCTATCTCTGTCTCTCTTTCTAGAGACAAAGGGAAGGCTTCATCATAATCTATAAAGCAGTTTATTTCAATTCAATTCTTTTATTATATAACTATGTGTAGGATCCAGTGCTTGACAAAAAGGAGATTAAGATAGAAATTGACAGACATTTCATGTGTAACTAATGCACTCAATTCCCTTAACACTCACAACTTGTACCATTTACTTGAAGAAATCTGACTTAACGATATAAAACAGAGAACGCCGAGGAACAGATTTTGAGAGCAAGAGAAATTCAAAAAAGGAAGATATTATCTTTCAGAAGAGTTAGTGAAGGGCTAGCTCTCCATGTGTGATTATGATGGTTTAATGTGCCATTAGAAATGATGGAAAGGATGAATTTAGAAAAATCTGAAAAGAACTGTATAAACAGATGCAGAATGAAATAAGCAGAAAAAATATATAATAACTACAATACTGCAAAAGAAAACCTTAAAGGACTTAAAAACTGGAAAAGGCAATGAACAACCAGATAGTTATTTGTAGTTGTTTATTAGACTAGGTTTGTGGAATTAATAATTGAATCCAATTGAACAAATATTTATGAGACTACTACTATGTGCAAGGCACTGAACTAGGTGATAGGAGTACAAAGATAAAAGCTAGATAGTTTTTGTTTCAAAGCAAAACTTATTCCATAGGGAAAGAGAACATACATAGAAAGTGTATGAGGTAAAATACACAGTCTATACAAAGTAGATATACATACTAAGTAAATAGAAAATAAATTCAGAATGGGGTACTAATAACTAAGTATCAGGAATGGCCTCTTGAAAGAAATGTCTCAAGCCAACTCTTCAAGGAAGCTAGGGGTTTTGTAAGTAGGTAGTACTACTGGATATGGAGTATAGCTCCTTCAAAGACATGAAGGTGGGAGATGTAATAATAAGGGAAAAATGAATTTCATTCTTATTTCATATAATATTTCTTTTTATGTCATTTACTCTAGTAGAAGAAAAGAACATCTCCAAACCTACCCCCAGCTATCATAAAAGAAGTGGATATAAGTGACAGCAAAGTGGAATAATTCCTGTTCACCCTGTTTTACAGATACTTTTTTCTACTTCTGAACCCTCTGCTGCCAGCTGAGAATAGTATTGAGTAAGTAAAGATGAAGAGAATGGATAGGTATTCTTGTGATTCATTGAAAGACTAGCATTTAAGAGGGTAAGGACAAAGGAAAATCCAAACGTGTTCTTCCAGATTTAGGGAGACAAAATTTCCTTATTTTTTCCAAGTAATTTTCCAAAGCTAATTTGAGCAGCCATCTGGAAACTGTCTGCCTCAAAATGTCATCTTTAGTTTCCTTATTTCTGTTGAGTCTACCATGCATTCATTCTTTCAGGTTCGTAACAGCATTATCCTGGACTTCTCATTATTTCTCGGGCCATTTATCTTGTCGGTTACCAAACCTTGCCATCACTATCTCTACAACATGTGTCATTTCTACTCTTCCTCATTTTTTGTACTCATTTAGCCACCACTTTACTTTGGACTATCATTACATCTTATGTAAATTTTTTCAACAACTTCCTAATTTGTCTTTCTGTTTCAAGTTTCTTCCCATGCCAATCTATTCTTAATAGAACTTAGGAAATTATTTCCTTAAAAATAGATTTGAAGATATTATTTCCCTACTCAGTATGCCCAAGTAGTTCCCTAATACTTCTTTTTTCCCCCTCCCTATTACTTCTAAGATCGCGTATAAAATTCCTTTGTTTGACTTTTCATTTCTTTGGTAGTTTGTCTTAATCTCTTTCTCAATCTCTATAAAAAAATAAAATGCCGTTCCTCCTTAAAAAATAAAAAGAGGTCATCTCTAGCTTGAAAAATAACTTCTAATGCTTCAGCTGAAGGGTCATCATTTTGCAGATAAAAGCCTGACGATCATTTTGACTTTAAGACTTAGAAGATCAGAGGCCAGTCTAAACAGAACTGCAGTCTGAAAGTTTTTCACATGTTTTCTTCAGGAGAAGGTCTGCAGCACATAACTGTAGGGGTCATCCCTCCAATTGAGGACAGACCTAATGGCATAAACATTGCATAACAGTAAGGGGAAGAAAGGGGGAAAAAGGGAAGCCACAAAAATCTCTCTTTTGTTCCTGTAGGCTGTTTTTTATTTTGTTTTCTGGTTTATTTTTTCAGAAAATGAACCACTGGCAGAAAATACGGCTTAGGTCAGAACAAAAGGAGTATAACAATGTATATTTTTCCAAGGTGATTGTAAATTTAGATGAAATATGTTGTGCACATATTTCACAGAACACAGGGTGAGCTTTTGGCCTCTTCCAGGGATTTGTTGGCATTTGTGGTTAGAAGTTGTTTCAGTTTCCAGATTGACTTCATTCCACAGAGACAGCAGTTTTTTGACTGTCGAGTTTACATTGGAAAGGAACTACGGAAGCTCAGAGAAGAAACCTTCACCACTGTTAGTCGTTGCTTTCCTTTCTCTGGTGATCTATTAACCGAATTGGCCCTTTTGCTGTCCCTGCCAGGCAGACTTAAAACGTTATAAAAATAAAGTCAGGTGGAGTTGTCCACCAGTAACTGAATAGGTGCTTTGAACAGTAGATGTTATGACTGGACAGTCTGCCTTGGTACTGCCTTTAGTTTTTACTACTATTGGTAAAAAAAATATCATCTGAAAGATTGTAAAATAACCTTTAAAATCCAATATTGGACGTGAAACACTTACAGTAGGATCATAGTTGCCAAGAGGATTGTTGAATAGAAATATTTTTTTAGTAGTCAAGGTACTCCATGGCCCAAGTGCTTTATTTTAAGTAGCTTTCAAATGCAGTCAGAAGTATGCATTATTATTTAAAAGCAATCTGCAACACTCACACTGTAGCCATATCTTATTTATCCCTCCTGTTAGGAAGAAAATCATAGATTCTTAGTGGGGTGACAGTCATCCATTTCACTGAGAACATTACTTTTACAGGTCAGCATAACAAGATCATCAGACAATTATTACAAAGACATAATTCAGGATATGGTTTCCCACCCCTCACTCCCAGTCAGTACAGGTAGGGGCTTCTACATTACTAGCTACAACTGTTTTCAGCTGTCACTCGACTTAACTTTTCCTCCAGATAAAATGTTTCAATTCATCCTTAGCTCCTATTTATTACTTTTAATTAGCCTACTACTGGTTTAATTTGATAGAGTAAAATAAAGTAGCTATTATTTGAAAAGGGATTTTGGCTTCTTACTGTGGCTCCTTCCAACTTCATTTTATCCCTTTAAAAAGAAATGCTTCTTTCCATAACTAATAAGCACAATGTCTCAAACAGATTAGAGATTCACTCAAAAAATATTTGTTAAATAAAAAAAACTGCTATTTGATCATTTCTAGGTTCCTTTTAATAAGGTCTAGATCCTAGGGTAACCAAGTTGATAGTAAATAGCTACTAACTTTTCCTTTCTCCCAAATAGCTAGACAAACTAAGCTTTTTCACTTACCACTTCCTCTTTTTTTAACAAAGAGATGATAAACAATTATTTTGTGGCAGCATCTCCATGTTACATTTAACATTTTCTAAACTGCTATAAATGCAGCTTTAAAAGGTGTCCACTTATCTCCTAAAGTCCTAAAGTACAGGATAGATTCTGGAAAAATCTGGCTTAGAATATGTGAAATTAGTTGCTCCAAAAACTAGTTGCCCACTAGTTTCTTGTTCAGCTTTGTTGGCATCTCTAGTAGAACTGGCAAAGGCAGAATGGGCACCATGATTGAACCTCTATTCTTTATGATCTGTTCTGGCCAATGCTGAAACACATTCTGTGGATGGAGGAGAAAACTAAACTGACTGGCCTTTTCTTGTCTGCTGGCAAGCATGCTACTTTCCACTACTTTTTCACAGGTACTAAATTTACACAAGCTGTCCTTGATGATGCCCATATGCATAGGGATATCCTTATGTGTGTGTACATGGTCATGTAGCTAAGTAGTTGTGTATACAACATATTTAACAATTGAAGGAGTTGTCATCCCCTCTGAGCACTATTTTATTTGAAGGAAATCATAATCAATCCCATTGATTATTTGCACTGGATGCTTCCAAAAGCATTTTAATATTGTTATACTTTGACACTATGTGTTTCATATATACCTCTGGGTTCTTTTATAATCTGTGAATACCATGGGTTCATACTATGTCTGTTGATTTTTCCTGCTAGTCAGTTTAGTGTTCAGTCTTTTTTCTTTGCATCTTCTCATAGCTGATAATATATAGCCGCTCCTATGTGCCACAAACTAGCTGTTACCCGTTGTATAAAGAATTAGAGCTGAGCTATGTAGGTGATCTAGGGGGAATTGATTAGCCTCTATGAGGCTTACTTTTCTCATTTGGAGATATATTGACCTAGTAAAAAAAAAGATTAGATATATTGGGTGATTTGAGTTTTCAAAAACTTTGGACAAACTTTGAAGGATTTGGGGAGTTTCATTCCTAGGAAATTTCACCTTGAACAACTCCTCAAACAGGCATTTCTAACTACACAGTAGCATTTCATATTCCTTTGCAATGCAATGAATACCTCACAAAGTATAGCCATCTTAAATCTGCACTGATTAAATACAGAATTATGGTAATTACCACCCTGTCTTATCTTTAACAGCCTTTCCTGTTAAAACCAGAGGAGGGGCTATAGACACCATTCCATGACTTCAGACTAATGGTAACTTTACTTAAGAATCAATGATTCAACATTGATGGGTCACATAATCATTGGGCCCAAAGAGTAGCACAGTATGAGGAGGAGAGCTGCCCTTAATTACATCCAATTAAATATCTTTGGGTTAGAATAGAAAAAAATCAACCAGAAATACGTTGATGGAATATTTTGGAGGAAGGATTAGGGTCTTCCACTGAGCAATTATTGTCATGGTCATATACTTTAGTTTATTTTTAGCTGAAATAAAAGTTTGTTGAAAGAAAGCCTAATGTTGCACTTACAGATTTATCTAATTATAATGAAAGCAAAAAGATCACACAACTCAGCCAAACTAATTACAAAGCTGGTGAAACTTAAGTAGAGTACTACTGGGACATGAATTTGGTCTGAAATGGCAGTGTGAAGAATGAAGGGTCTACTCATGTTCCTTAGGACATAGTGACACTAAATCAGCTTCTTTTGAGCCCTAGCTCTTGCCTCCCAGACTTTCATCTCTCCCTCCTCTCTAAATTTCCTTGATCCCTGAATTCCAGTTAGAGGCATACATCTACTTGACTTTCCTAGGTTCTTGTCTTAGCTTAGCACCTTTGGTTTGGAAATGGGACATCATGGAGTAGTTGGTAAAACAATGTATTTGAAATTCAAATCTCTGCTCTGTTACCTACTATCTCTATGACCTTGGGCAAGTCATGTATATTCTCTGTTTCTTAATTTCCTCATCTTTAAAATGATGGGCTTTGGTGATTTCTGAGATTCCTTCTAGCTCAGAAATTGCATGACTGAATTTTTAGAACCTACTTTTATGTCACAGCTCTGCCACTTACTATCAATGTGAGTTTGGGCAAATTCTTTCACATTTCTGAACCTTAATTACTCATATAAATTGGTATTGATATAAATGAGTATTATAATACTTATGTAAATTACTCATATTAAATAACATCATCTCAAAGGATCCTTCTAATTCCAAATGTTATGATCCTATCTATTTTGGAAGAAGACCACAGAGTCAGTTCCTCTTATGGTCTTATACCTGGAAAAGACCTCAGAGAGAGGCCTTCTTGCCCACACCCTTCATTTTACAGATGAAAAAACTGATATACATAATTGTTAGATGACTTGGCCAAAGTCGCACAACTAGTAAGCCTGAAAGATAGGATTTGAATACAAAGATCACTGTTTTTACCATTGGAACATATTTCCTTCCTAGACAGTATTGATATCTCTACAAAAATTTCCAAGCCAATTTTGAAATTTCTTCATGTAGGCTGTCAGGATCAAAATAATTGGTCTATTTTCAAAGAACAGACTAGGCCATTCATGAAATCTCTGGATAACATGATGATCTTGAGGTTCTCTTCCCACATGTCTTCATAAGATCTAGGGAACTTCCCTCTTCTTTCTCCAATTTAGCAAAGCTGGCTAGATTCAAATGATGGGAACCATCATTTGGTTGTTGTGTTGAACACACAGCACTCAAATGGTTTGCACATACACTTTGCCAATAGTGGAGGGTACAAACTAATCTCTAACTTTGTACCCAACACCTGTCCTCAAAAAGCCATTCATTTTATCCCCATCTTTCATTTCAGGCAAGAGTAGATACTAATATTGTCTCTATTTTCCAATGTTTACCAAGAAATTAGAACAGGAAAATCCATTTCTAATGATTTTGTGCCTAGCCAGATGATTGATGAAAGAGTAAAAAGGTCTTTAAAATTTGTTCTTAATCTTGGGCAAAAATGGTTTTGAAAGGCTGTTAGTTGTGATTTTTTTCCTGTCAATAGTAAAAGGAATTTTAGAAGACAAATATTAGGCTCTAACCAATTTCCTTCTTTCCTAATTTCAGAATGGGTTCCCACATTTGTAGATATAAATAGCTTATTTTTAGAATAGTGCTTTATAGTTACAGTGTCCTTCATGTGCGCCTTTTCCTTTATCCTCACAAGAACTCTAATCTGGTAAGTAGTATAGGTATTACTGTTCCCATTCTACTTAAAGAGGAAACTGAGTCTCAGAGAAGTTATTTGTACCCATTGTTACACTGTCACTCCTTTCTCTCTGGGTTTCTTTGACCCTACTCTACTATTCCAGTCTTGGTTCTCTTTCTACATGTCTGACCACTCATTTTTTAGTCTCCTTTGCAGAATGGTTCCAGGTTACCCTTGCTAAAGGTAGGTGTTCCCCAGGGTTTTGCCCTGGGCCCTCTTCTCTTCTCCCTCTATACTGTTTCACTTGGTGATTTCATCAGCTCTATTATCATATCTATGCTGATAATTCTCAAATCTATCTATCATGTCCTGACCTCTCTGCTGCACTTCTCTACCTATCCATTGGACATCTCAACTGAATGGTCCATCTAAACATCTTCAACTCCATATGTCCAAATGAGAATTCATCATCTTTCTCTTAAAGTACTCCCCCCTTCCAAACTTCCCTATTACTCTAGAGGATCCCACCTTCCTCCCTGTCCCCAGGAGAACACTCTAGGTCCTCAACACATGCCTCTCTCTCAATGATTCAATTTCCAATCTGTTGCCAAGTTCTGTCAATTCCACCTTTATAATATCTTTTGTATATATACCCTTCTCTCCTCTGTCCTCATCACCTCATGTCTAGCCTGCTGATTCTTCTTGCCACCAGTCTTTCCCTACTCCAATTTATTGTCCATTCAGCTTTCAAACTAATCTTTCTTAAACGTAGGTTTGAGCATGTCACTCCTCCTCCTATCCCAATTCAATAAACTCCAATGACTCAAATCACCTCCAGAATTAACTGTAAAATCCTTTGTGTGGCATTAAAGCTCTTTACAACCTAGACTCTTCCTACCTTTCCAGTTTTCCTTCAACTTATCCCCTTCAATGTAATCTATTATCTGATGACCCTAGTCACCTTGCTGTTATTTATGCAAGACATCTCCAGATTCTAGACATTTTTTACTTGCTATTCCTAATACCTGGAATTCTCTCTCCCTCCACATTTCTACCTCCTGGCTTCTTGCAAGTCCCATCTAAAATCTGGCTTTCTATGAGAAAACTTTCCTGATCTTCCTTCATTGATTATTTCTAATTTATCCTGTATGTAGCTTGCTCATATATAGTTTCTTCATGGTAGCTCCACTATTAGACCTTGGAAGCAGGTGCTTTTTGCCTTTTAAAAAAATTTCCTCAGCCTGGTATATAGTAGGGGTTTAATAAACATTTGTTAAGTGTTAAGTGCCATTGACTAGATGACTCAAACCAGGATCTCAAGACTTCAAGTTTAATATGCTAGCCAAAGATCTTGTGTTGTAGTTGGGAGGATGAAGCAATGGGAGAAATTTATATTCTGGGTGTGATTTTAATTAACCATATAGAACTCTTTGCTGAAGTAGAAAGGACAGGAACCATAGAAGGAAATACCCATTATGCATTTCAATTGGTTAAAGATACTCTGATACTTCAAAAAACTTTGCTGATCTTCATGAGGTCTTTGATTTTATCCATGAGGGCATTTCCTTTTTAGGAGCAGATCAAAATCCATTTATGACTGCTCACTCTATGCAGTCTTATCCACGTTCTTCAGTAGATCCTTCACAAGGGATCCATCCAACCTGCTGAAACTTTTCCTTTTTCTTGACATTTCAGAGAAAACTGGACAAAGTCTAAGAAGCACCCAAGATTTGGGGATGAAATGGGAAGCTGATCCAGGGGAAGGCAAATTTTCAGGAATAAAAATAAGAATCATAAAGATAGCTCTACTCTTGATGTAAAAGGTAATGTGGGATAGTGGATAGAGAGCTAGCATAAGAAACAAGAAGACCTGGTTTCAAGTTCTGACTTTAGCGAGTACTGTCTGTGTGATTCAGCCAAGTCATTGACCTCTTAGAGCCCTGAGGCATTACTCTTTTTGAAAAAAAAAACCAAACAAACAAACCACAAAAGGAGAAGTTGCTGATCTTCATTGGTGAAGGGAATTTCCCCACTAAGAACATCCCTAAAATGATGAAATCACAAACTTGAACGAGAAAACAAAATTTCTTAACATACCAGAGTCTTCTGAATGCCTATAAAGCTGCACCTACACATGGTGATAAAATGAAGACTTTAAAAATAATCTTTTGGGGACCACTTTATGACCAATATCTGTATGAGCCAATATGTTGAGTTATCACTATTGGATTATTGATCTGTGATGAGAAAGGATGCTCCCAGAAAATAACAGCTTACATTAACATTTACTATATGTCAGGTTCTGTGCTAAGTGTTTTACAATTGTTATGTCACTTGATCCTTGCATTAACCATGTGAAGTAGGTGCTACTATTATCCCTGTTCTACAGATGAGGAAAGTGGAACAAACAAAGGTTAAGTGATTTGCCCTGGGTCATATGGTTAAGCAAGTGTCTTAGTCTGCATTTGAACTCAGGTCTTCCTGACTCCAGGTCCAGAGCTCTATCCACTGTACCACCAAGCTGAGCATTGGACATACCATCAACAGACCTGGATTAGAATTCCAATTATTCTACTTTCTGGGTGACCTTAGGCAAGACCTTTCTGAGTTTTAGTTTTCTTATCTATAAAATGGGAATAATCAATAGTTCATGCATTACTTTCATTGTAGGAAGGGGAAAAAGGAAGGAAACAAACATTAATCAGTACCTACTATGTGCCAGACACTATGCTTTATAAATATTATCTCATTTAATCCTCAAAATAACCATGGGAGATAGATGCCATTATTATACCATATCCTCAGTTGAGGAAACTGAGACAGATAGTGGTTAAGTGATGAGACTATGGTCACACTGCTAATCGGTATCCAAGGCTAGATTTGAACTCGTTTCCTGATTTTAAGCTCAATACTCTATCCATTGTGCCATCTAGCTGTCTGTAAAGTAGCTAAGTTATGGAAAGGTGGTAGTGGTAGTGGTGGTATTACAATGTAAATAAGATAAAGTATATAAAATTGATTTATATCTATGTCATTATATAATTATAATCTAGTATCATCATTTTTTTTAAAATCAGAGTTTGAGGTATTGATTTCAGGCAGCCATCATATCTTTGAAAAGGAACTAAGTAAGGTAACTCATTTATTACAGGGAAAGGCAGCCATCCTGGAGAGCTAATGCTAATTTTCAAAATTCTTACGGTCTTAATAAGTTTGGACTATATGAAAACCCCAAAATAATCTTCCTAAGGTACAAATCTATCCATGTCATTCTCTACTCCAAAATCTTCAGTGTTCCCTTGTTGTCCAGGAAAACATTTAGACTCTCTAACTTGGTTTTTAAGGTCCTTCACAAACTGGTCCCAACCTACCTTTCCAGGATGACTTCATGTTATTCTCCTCCAGTTCTGGGAGTCCAATTTTATAACAGACTTTTAAAAAAAACCAGAAATGTTTCTAAAGGAGTGCATCCCAGAACCATTGAAAGAACTGAGATCTTTAGCCTGGAGAAGAAAATACTTGGATTTTTTTTTTAGATGGGAAGTGGAGAGTGGGATGGAAATCGAAAGAATAGGATAGTTCTCTTCTAGGACTAGGAAGTGCTTTCATACAGAAGTTGGAACTGTTCTATTTAGCCCCAGAGAACAGAACCAGGATGGATAGTAGAAACTACAAAGATTTGTTTCACCTCAAGAGAAGGAAAAGTAATAAGAGTCATCTAAACACAGAATGGGCAGCTTTGGGAGGAAGCAGGTGGTTCCTCAGTGGATGGTCCCAAGCAAAAGCCAGGGGATTATATGAGTATATCATACAGGGGAGTCTTGTTCAGGTATGAGTTTGACCAAATTGTCCTGAGATCCCTTAAAGCGTTAAGATTCTGTGATGCTTGGGTGGATGGTTAAGTTTTTTTGAAGGTGCCCAGGTCACTAAATTGTTTCCTTAGGCTACAAATGGTACCCTAATGGCTTGGATTAGTGGATGAGTTGCGTTAAAGGTCTCATTTGTTCCCAAATGACAATTTGATTCAGTTTATCCTATAAATTTTTTTACTCCATTTTATTCCTAAAGCTACACCCATTATCACCACTCAATGGTTAGAAATTCTGTCCTCAGGTATTACTCAAATAATGTCAGTTAGTCAATGAGGAAAAAAAATAGTGTTTCAATTTTCATGGAATTCAATGTCTCTAGCACTCTCCTTGCTTCCTTGACTCAGGTCAGCCAGAGCCCATTGGAAGGACAGGTGGGGAACAGTGCTATTTAAGGATTATCACTTTTCTTCTTCGCCTATTGCTTCTTCTTTCTCCTTTCTTGACCCAGAGCATCAGGAGGGAACAGATGCTGATAACAACCCTTCTCCTTCTGCTCTCCTAATAATATCTTCTTTCTCCTTAGCTGGACAGTGAACTCCCCATTCCCACCTCTGTGAGAAGAAACCCAGAATTCTCATTCTACCCACTGCCTTGGAACCACTCCTCATTTCCCAGCATTGGTAGATGGGTCACCCCCTTCAGTGTAGACATCACTGCTCCCACCTGCTTGCCTGAGCCAGGAGGTACAGACTGCAATCCTTCCAGAAAGAGAGAGGACTATTAGGCCTTACCACCTTTCCTTCATTAAAATACTAAGGTCCGTCAGACTTTGCCATCTGTACTGCCCCTGCACCATCCACTGCCATCTGCCATATTAATATATCTTAGGATACCTGAGCCTTACCATGTGCTTGCAAGTTGTGGGATTTACTGGCCTTTCCATCCACCCTGTGGTTGGACCTTCACATATATGTCATCTCCCCTAAATAGAATGTGAAGTCCTTAAGAACAGGGACTCTCTCTTTTCTATTTGTATCTTCAGTACTTAACACAAGGTTTGCCACAGAGTAAGCATCCAATAATTCTATTATTTCCCTTGGTATATACAATGAGAAGTGTGTGTTCATTGTTCATTGCCAAAGAAGACCATGCCATGAGAGAAATAATGACATGACTTGCACTTGACTTTGTTTTGAGTGAGGGAGGGCTATGCAGGTCACCAGCCTCACTTCTCCTCCAGAGCCATCTGAATCCAGCTAGGTGGTGCAATGGATAGAGCAGGAGTCAGAAGGACCTGTGTTCAGATCTCACCTCAGACACTTGGCACTCACTGGCTGTGTGACCTTGGGCAAGTCACTTAACCCCAATGGCCTCATTCTGGGTCATCTCCAGTCATCCTGATGAATATCTGGTCACTGGATCCAGATGGCTCTGGAAAAGAAGTGAGGCTGGTGACCTGCACAGCCCTTCCTCACTCAAAACAAAGTCAAGTGCAAGTCATGTCATTATTTCTCTGATGGCATGCTCTTCTTTGGCAATGAAGGACAAACACACAATCAAAAGCAGAGTGGTCTGACAGAAAGAACACTGGATTTGAGTCAGAAGACCTGACCTCAAGTAAGTCTTGTTTCACCATTTACTAAGTGTGGGACCTTGGGAAAATTATTTGACCTTATTGAGGCTCTACTTCTACATTTGAAATATATAGATGTAATAACCTGTATTACCCATATAGAGGGATTATCGAAATCTTCAAGTGAGATAAAGTAAATACAACACTTGGCAAGTGCAGAACACTATTTAAAGGTGGGAGGATGAGGATGATGATGGAGACTGTGAGGATGCTTCTGGTGAACTACCTACCTTGCTTTGCTATAGGAAAATGCTTTCCTAGTTCGGGGATAAGAGGGAGTGGAAGGAATACAAACTCTGATATCTCAAGATAAAGAGATGGCAAGACCTTGGTAACATATCAGACTAATGCAAACCTCAAGATTTTAGAGGAAGGTATTGATAAAATAGTCTTGATTCCTCTTCTGCTCCTATCTCAGTTTTTCAGTAGAAATGAATTGAATCACTGGATGTATATGTCTTAGGAATTAGGTTTTAGGAGCAGACGTTGCAGTGAAATACTTCTCAAGACCATATCTCCATTAAGAAAGGAGAGTACAGAGGATCACGTGAAGATTACACGTTAGGTTTCCTAGTTATATCAAGAAATCTCTCTTCCTTAGAGGTTATGAAATTGAAGAATATGTTCAGTCATGCTCTCTCTCCGTTTCTCTCTCTCTCTCTCTCTCTCTAACTCCCTCCGTCTCTGTCTCTGTCTCTCCTCTCTGTTTTGGAATTGGCTTAAAAATAATGTTCAGGATGCAGCTGTTAATGATTACACAGAAAGCTCATTATGGCAGGCTGTAAAATAAAGCACAGTTTTCCTTGTGCTCAAAAAGATGACTCATCAGTTGGCTGAGCCTGCTCTGCCTCCTCCCAATCCCAGTTTCAGCCCTCTTGCCCTCTGTTGCATTCACTCTTCCTCCAGTCACAACCATGCCACTCACCTCAATTATATCACATGGTCTGTCCTCATTTACTGAAGCTTCTACTGGGTCCAAGGATCACACCATTGACCTCTGAACTATTGAGAAGTCCCATGACACTTGTTCAGGATTTACCAGGGCAGCGTGGGATATGAAATCTAGAGAGACTGGAATGCAAAATATTATCCCCTTTCCCGATTTTCCAGTCCCTCTAGATTAATTGCCTGAGCAGGAGTCACAGAAGTTGCTTAAATAGTTGTGGTGGTGGCTTCTACTTCTGGCAATTTCTCTGAGGGCCTCTTCTAGTCCCATTAGAAGTTAGGATTATATTATATGGAAACAATGGAAATATAGGGAAGTGGAATGCATAGGGAATCTGGAGTGAGAGGACATATAGATAGATCCCCAACCTGACCCTAACTTTTATTGCCTTGTGAACTTGGGTAAACCTTAAACACTCTAAAACTCAGCAACTACATCTGGAAAATGAGAAAATTAGACTTTTGATGTGCAAGATTATGTCAGTCCTGGAACTCACCCCTCATCAGGAGCTTCTGACCCTGGGGACTCTGAGATCCTCCCACAACTTTCATTTGGGCAAGGCACTCCTCTCTCCGTCTCTTCATTTCCCACCTAGCTGCTCTCTTTGGATTTTTCATCACAGAAGCTTCTGGAAGCTTCTCTCTCCCCTCCTTGCCTCCCCTTCATCTTCCTTTTGTGTGTTTTCTTCTTCTTATAAGGTCTTCTTGTAAGATCCTTGAGGGCAGGGATTGCCTTTCTTTATCATATTCATATTCCCATCCTTAGTACAGTGCCTGGCACATACTAGATACTTAATAAATGTGTGCTTATGTGTATGTGTAAGAGGGAAAATCTTGATCCTCCTTTCTTGGTTAACATTCTGAATGCTGAATAATCAGAAAATGGTAGCCCTCTATTCCCATTTATTCTTGATGACTACACTATTTTTAGTTTTTCCCTATACCAGCAGTTTCACATCTCTGAAATTTTAGTTCTATTTAAACCAAGCAGAGGGAGGGGTAAGGGGAATGGGGTCTACTTGGCTGGAAATACATCTGTCTCATGTTTTTTCCAACTCTCCTCCATATCCCTAAGTAAAGAAAATTGAGAGCTCTACCAGGATTTTGCACTGGAAATATGGTGCATTGCAGGAAGCTAGAAACGTGAAATGTGGGCTATCCTGCTACCCATTCAGTCTGACCTGTTGAAGAGGATTTACCTTGAGCACTTACATTTATCCTCCTGGGTATGCAAAGATGAAATGTGATTACTGCTGTTACAACATACTAACACTAGCTATTCTAAAACAATCTTGGAAAAGAAATGGTCATCCTTAAGAGAAGGAAGCCCAGTTAGAACCAACCTATCTACCAGGTTTCCTGCTTGCAAATTAATTTTGCTCTGTCCTGAAAGGGAAATTTGTAGTATCAAGTACCAAATCAAGAAATAGGTGGGTCTTAGGTCTCAACCTACCAGGGACATTAAAAGAAAGAATATAGCTGTTATTACAAAACAGTCCTCCGAATAATATTTATATTTACAACTTCATCCTATAAAGGGGGAAACACTGAATAGTAGTTACTAAGAACACAGGATCACATAGCCTGGGTTAGATCCCAGCGTCAAACAGCTACATTTAAGAAATCTAAACATAATGATTCTAAACAAGGGATATTAGATAAAAGGTTTGGCAGGAAATCTCTTTCTTTTAGAATTGCCTGCTAAGAACACTGGCCAGGCAGGAATGCAGTTGGAAGGAGTAAATGGGAATAATTTATCATTTGTGACTCCAGGACAGATTAAGGTCATGAAATTCTATCTTAAGGTCTCAATAACATATTTTAAATTATAAGCAGGAAAGACTAAGTCTGACATCATACTAGCATATTTCTAATATCATATTTCTAATATGTTTTGACTCAGTGTAGTTTCAGATATGTTAACTGTAGACATGGTCCCACAACAGAGGAAATTTCTCAGGTATGGCTGTACCTGACTCTTGTCCCTATCCAGGGAAGCCATAGGAATTTGAGGGTTTCTAAAGGGATCCCACTAGATATATTGGGAAAACAACTCCACTCCTTTTATTTCTATGTACTACCTTCCTGCCCCCAGATATCATCAGGACAGGAAGTACTGACCCAAAAGAAGGCACAGTGCACTTCCTGACTGCTGCTGCTGTTTCCTGATCCAGCTGTGTCCAAGGAAAAAGCTACCACTGTTTTGTAAGAAAACTTCCTGTGGCATAACCACCCAGTCCTCTGCGGGGGGCGGGGGGGAGAGGGGAAGAGTAGGAATGGGTATGAATGGCAATAGAAAAGTGGGAGAAAAAAATTTTATCTTTCTTTTATACTCATATACTATCAAGCACCCTATACAATGTGGCTCTAACTTACCTTTCCATCTTTATTTACATTACACCCCTAGACCACTAAATGCTACCGTCTCAGGCTCTGGACATTTATACAGACTCATGCATAAGACGACTGTCCTCCCAATCTCAGCCTGGTAAATTAAAGTCAATAGACCTGGGTTTGAATCCAGGCTGTGTCATTTACTAACTATATGACCTTGGACAAATTGATTTACCTCTCTGATTTCAGTTTCCTCATCTGTAAAATGTAGGGGTTTGGACTAGATGATTGTGATCCCATCTGGCTGTGAAGCTATGATTCCAAGAACCTGCCTCTTCTGCTTACTACTTATGTGATCTTGAACAGGTCATATTACCTTTCTATATCTCATTTTTCTCATCTATTAAAATGAGGGGATCGGACTCAGTGACCTCTGCAATTCCTTCTAGCTCTAAAACTATTGCCCCATGGTTTCCTTCTTTTCCTTTAAGTCCAGCTCAGTCACCAAGGCTTCTCCATGAAGTCCTTCCAAATTATCTCAGTGGAAATTGATCTCTCTTACTTTATTTTTTTAAGTACTTCAACTACACCCTTCCCTTGACTTTTTACTTTTACACTCTAGCACCTAGCACATTGCTTTGCACATGGTAGCTGTTAAATAAATGTTTGTTGAAATGAGTTGAATCAGCTTGTTCTTTTGTGTGCTACTTATCTCTCATTCCTTATTTTTATTTCTGAAATGCATTTTTTGGTATGATCTCCATTCTCAATCTCCTTTTCTATATTATTTTCCATGCATTGCTTTAGTCTCTGCCAAATTTTCACTTGTCACTTCTTTTTGCCTTCCAAATGAAGCACCTAACTGAAATGCCTCTAGTCAACAGCTGGTTTTAAACAATGGTGCATCACTATTTTCAATAAAAAAATAATTCGGATGTATTGGAGAGCTATATCTCACCATTAAGAAGTTGGGTTTATTTCCTCTCTTGGTTTTCCAAAGAATGATCTCTTGTGAAGAAACTTTATTTCTTGCTCATATAAATGAACATAAATGAAGTCTTAGGTAGAGCTCTACAGTTGGAGAAACAGCATCATGTGTGTATTGCAGTGGTATCAAACTCAAATAGAAATGGATCCCTGCAGGCAGCATATTGCTTTAGAAAACCATGAATTAACATTATCTAGGTTGAATTGCATTTTAATTTACTTTTGTTAGACATTTCCCAATTATATTTTTAATTTGGTTCTGTGAGTTTGATGCCTCTGGTATAGAAGAGGAAGCCTGGGCTGCGGAAAAAGAACACTTGCCTCTACTGCTGAATACCTGAATGACCTGGGGCAGGTTACTTAACTATCTCTGGGCCTCAGTTTCCATACCTGTAAAATAAACAGGTTGGATTAGGCTACATCTGAGACTCTTCCCAACTCGTTTTACTAGTGTCATATCCCCTCCAGGACTACTTTCTGACCCTCATTGACTTGTGTCCTCAAACTCAGGGCTGACTGTTTCATACCTTAGTGTTGCTGGTTGATTAGAGTTTCTAAAATTATCACTTCCATGCCCTCACGAAGTTTATTCCCCTAATACTGATTAACCAGTTGATATCAATTAGATTTTACAAAAGGATATTTACTGAGAAAAATAGAACAAAAAATAGGACGTACAAAAATATCCTCCAAAGAATGAACCTCATTTTCCCTTTTGTTGACCATTTATTCCCTGGGAAGAGTGGGCTCAATCTTAAATAGTTTATTTGAAACCTTCTTCATTGCAAACCTGAGTGAGTAATTCTATGAGTCCTTTTCTTCCATCAAGGAAGCCCATGAAGTTCACTTCAGGATATGATATAGCTGATGGACAATTTGTTTCCTTACTGAGATGGGTTGGTTCTTTCCTGGGCTGGATTAAACAGGTCATCCTTAAAGACTAGTTTCTTACCAGGTACTGCTCACTCTACCTTCAAAGAGTCAAATGTCAGTGTGACCTTGAATGCATTTTGATATATACTTCCTTTCCATCAGTCACCTGGGCACTAAAATCTCAGGCTACTCATTCACCTACAATAAGGAAAAATTAAACACAAAAGAGACAAAAAGAAAAAGAGGTTCCATGTGTTCACAGACACATGGTACCACGTGAAGGTAGGGAGCTCACTGTAGTTTTTGTCCTACTTCATTATACTAGGATCCTATGAACCTGAACAATTCTCTTAAATCTTATTTGAAAAGAAAATTTCCAGATATGTGGTATGTTATAATTAGACTTCCTATGTAAAATAAAAAATAGTCAATAGCTCTTTTTCAGTCTAAAAAATCTCCTAGGAGGAGTTAGTGATTATTCCAGTTCCATTTTGCAGAGGACTGTAGCTGAAAAGATGAATACTACTGGTTTGTGGAAGGTGAGTCTACACTGTTTTGCATACAGCATGTTCCCAATTATTTTGGAGTATGCATCCTCTCCTCTCCCTTCATTTTTAGAATCCCTTGCTTTCTTCATGGTCTCAGTTAATGAACAATTTTCTACTAGAAACCTTTCCTGATCTCCCTAGTTGCTAGACAATACTACTGAAATTATCTTCTTTTTATATAGTGTATCTCCCCAAATGCAATATAAGTTCCCTGAGAACTTTAGCACTATTTTACAGAAAAATCAGGACTGTTTTACATAAAAAATGTAGCTTTGTCAAAGTAGGTTAGTATTGTACCTTGCATATAGTGGTTATTTAATAAATGCTTTTTAGGATTGGTTGAATTGGATTTGAATTGTACCCTCAGTCAACCAAAAAAAGGGAGAGAAGTTCATTTAATGAATAGGCTTCTAGTATGTCACACTGGAAGCTGAGGTAAGCCAGTAGAGCCCAAATGGAGGGTATTCACCATTAGTAGACTGTTATCAAGTTCTTTTATTGGTCATTACTTAGTTAAGTGTTTCTTAGCTTTCGTCATAGCCAATTCCTTCATTCCCTAAGGAGAACATTGCATGACAAGGTCATATCATTGTGACTCAGCAGTTTTAGCATGTCTGTAATATATCACTGCAACCATACAAATAGTTTTGCTGGAACAGTGATGAAGTCAGAGAGAGATAGGACAAAATGTTTAGGAGTGTGCCCATGTCTTACTAATCTCAGGCCTATTAAAAGTAAGGAATATATTAAGAGTTTAGATCAAGGGCCCAGCTTATACATGTTATCTAATTGCCTTTTCTTCTTTTCTAGGGCATACTGAAAGAGTTCAGAAATGACTAGTGTAGAGAAATATTTTTATGCTTTAATCATTTATATTAGACACACTCATTTTAAAAAATGAGTTCCAACATCTCTCACCACCCTCTCCTTGAGAAGGCAAGCACTTTGACATTGATTATATTGTATATGATATACATTGCATGTGAAGTCATGCAAAACACATTCCCATACTAGCCCTGTTGCAAAAGAAAACAGAAACAAAAAAATAAAGTAAAACAAGCATGTTTCAATCTGTACTGAGTCCATCAGTTCTCTCTCATAATTGTCATGGATCATTGTCTTAATCAAATTATCTAAGTCTTTCACAGCATATGCATTTTTTCTATGTCCTGTCCTTATTTATCTATGAATGTGCTCTGTCTTTTCAGTTGAATACAATTTCCATGTGAGGAAAGACTATCTCACGTTTTCTCTTTGGGTTCCCAGCACTCAGTCCAAGTACCTGACAGTAATCAATAAATATATGTTAATTGATAAATCTAGAGACAAATTCTGAGTCATCAAAAACACTTTTTGACAGTAAATGAGGGAACTGATGGAATCTGAATGCAGTTGGAAGCATACTTTAAAATTTTCATTTTCTTTCTTCCTTTTTTCTTTCTTTTTTTCTCATCTGTGTTTTCTTTGGCAACATGGCTAAAATGGAAATAGGTTTTGCATAATTTCACATGTATAATCTATATCAAATTGCTTGCCTTTCAAGAAGCAGGGAAGAGAGGAAGGGAGAGAATTTGGAACTCAAGATTCAAAAGAAAAGAATGTTAAATAATTTTACATGTAATAGAGAAAAAAATAAAGTAAGAAACAACAACAAAACATAAATTAGAATAATAATATTTCCCATCTCACAGGGGAATTGTGAGGATCACATGAGAGAATGGAAGTGAAAGCCTTTGCAAGCCAAAAAGGGCTAGAGAGATGGTGGAGATTATTATTCATTTATAATAAAGGAACTGGTTTTTAAATAGGAGAACCAGAAGAAGCAAAGTCTCTTTGTTTCCACACAATCATATTTGTTTTTCTCAAGACTATTCACTCAGGAAACTTACTCTCTCAGGCCTCCATAAACTTGATGCTTTTTGTGGGTCAGAAGGAATGAAAACACATAATATTAAAACCTTAGAAGTCTTGGAGATTCCTAGACTGAAATGTAAGGCAAAGTTCAACTCCCTGCCTCCCTCTCTTTATTGGCAAGCACTGTATATTTTTATCCAACCACAGATGCCAGTTCTGCCAAGGACATTAGTTGAAGTGCTTCTTTCTTTAAAGCTGGATTAAACTACAGGGCTTTCCTTTGAAAAGAGAAGTCTTTTCAGGTATATGGGGAAAGAAAATAAAAATCTATGTCCTCATTCCTGTAACTCATAAACAATTTACTGGATCAGCATTTATTTGTGACATGACAAAACCAAAACACTTGAATAGGGGAACATACCATTTTTCTTTTTAATATATTTTTATTTCATTTGGTAAATATTTCCTAATTACATGTAAAACTTTTTTTAAATATTCATTTAAAAAATTTTTGAGTTCCAAATTCCTCCCCCCTTTCTTGAGAAGGCATCAATTATATACGTAAAGTCATGCGAAATGTTTACATGTTAGCCATGTTGCAAAAGAAAACACTGAAGAAAGTTGCTTAATCTCCCTGAGTCTTAATCTGATTAACTGTAAAATCATTAAGTTTAAAGATGGAAGATACCTTACAGGGCATTTAGTTCAAGCCCCTCGATTAGAGATGAGGAAACTGAGAAGAAAGAGACACAAAAGACTTTCATTAGTCTGTCAAGAGGATCCATGACACAGAAGTTAACAAGTTTTGAGTAAAAGGAGAATACAGTCTGAAAATGTAAGTGTTCAAAGATACAATTGACTTTGGATATGATATAATTTATGTTCTACTCATGTATTACCTGTGTCATAAATCATATATCACAGGAGAGAGGTCATTTAATTCAAATCCCTCAATTACAACTGAGGAAACTGAGACCCAGTGAAGTTAAGCGATTTGTCCAAAGGCACACAGGTAGTAAGCAAGAGAGCCAAACTCAAAAATCCATTGTTCTTCCTACAATAAGATGATGCCTACTATCACATAAAAGCATAATATTTCACTTACCTACTTCTCGGTTTTTGTGAAGACAGCAGTTTACAAATTTTTCTTTGTCGTTGTTGTTTTTGAAAATATGTTATTTATTTATTTTAAATATTCTTTTCTTTTTAAATTTTGAGTTCCAAATTCTCTCCCTCCACTGAGAAAGCTACCAAAACATATTTCCATATTAGCTATATTGCAAGAAAAGGTAAAAAAAAAGGGAGAAAGTTTTACTTCCAATCTCTCCCTCTCTCTCTCTCTCTCTCTCTCTCTCTCTCTCTCTCTCTCTCTCTCTCTCTATGGCGGTCATAACATTTTTTCATCATGAGTCCTTTGGAATTGTCTTAGTTCATTGTATTGCTCAGAGTAGCCAAATATTTCACGGTTGATCACCATAAAATTGCAACAAGGATCTCCCAGTACTTTTCGCTTGACTTTGTATCAATTCATATAGGTCTTGCCATGTTTTTCTGAAACTATGTCTCCCCCTACCCCTGTCATTTCTTATAGCACTTTGTCATACACCACAACTTGTTCAGCCATTCCCAATTGATGGGTATCCCCTCAATTTCCAATTCTTTATCGCCACAAAAGTAGCTACTATAAATATTTTTGTACTGATAACTCCTTTTTCTTTTTCTTCTATCTCTTTGGAGTACAGACTGAGTAGTGGCATTGCTGAGTCAAAGGTTACACATAGTTTTATAGCCCTATAGGCATAGTTCCTAATTGTTCTCCGGAGTAATTGGAATAGTTCATGATTCCACCAACCATTTATTAATGTACCTATTTTTCCTCTACCCCTCCAGCATTTGTAATTTCTGATACGTGTGAGGTGGTACCTTAGCGTTGTTTTAATCTGTATTTCTCTGATCAATAGTAATTTAGAGCATTTTTTCATATGACTATAAATAGTTTTGATTTCTTCCTCCGCATACTGCCTGTTCATATCCTTTGACTATCAATTGGAAAATTGATTCTTATTTTTACAAATTTGACTCAGCTCCCTATGTATTTGAGAAATGGGGTCTTTATCAAAGAAACCTGCTGTAAAATTTCTTGACATTCCTTTTTTAGCAAAATGTAGTTTCCCTGATGTAATTACAAAATAGTAACTGTTTCTCTTTTACCCAGGAATCCTGAGGGTCTTCCCCTTCTAGTTTGATTTTTTTTTTATTGAAGGGGCCATCCCTTGAGTAACTACTCAAAAAAGCCTATTCATTGAATGAGTGTATCTCACTCAAAGTGAAAATGTGATAAGACCTTTGCCTAAAAGTGCCAGAGTCTCACATTGCATCCTGGGCCATTTCCAGTCATCCTGATGAATATCAGGCCACTGGATCCAGATGGCTCAGGAGGAGAAAGTGAGGTTGGTGACCTTGCACAGCCCTCCCTCACTCAGATCAAAGCCAACTGCCCGTCATGTCATCATCTTGATGTCACGGTCCTCTTTAAGAACGAAGGACAAATACAACAACAAACTTTCCTGATCATCTCTTTTAATTAGGTTTATTTTTACTTCTGTTTTGTATGAGATCATGATTACTACCCTTGTCTTTTTTACTTCAACTGGAGCATAATAGATTTTGCCCCAGTCCTTTAGTAGTTTTTGTGCCTCTTTTATCAAGCTGTTAATTTTCTTTCCATAATTTTCTTGCATCATTCTCATTTACTTCCCCAATTTTCCCTCTACCACTCATCTTTTTCCTTAACTTTTCTAGGAAATTTTGTTGGGCTTGAGTCTAATTAACATTTTTTGAGGCTTTTTTTGGTAGCTGTTTTCATGTTGTTGTCTTCTGAATTTATATCTCTGTCTTCTCTGCTACTGTGGTATCTTTTTGCTCATTTTCCAGCCTATTTCTTGACTTTGAATTTTATGTTAAAGTTGGGCTTTGCTCCCCTAGGGATGGGAAAGCACTGTGCCAAGTTCCAGGGTTTTTTTTGTGCTGCTGTTTTCAGAGCTAGTTGTGGGCATTTGCAAGTTTTTGGTTCTTTCAAGGTGGAGTGACCTGGGGAGATAACGTGGTCACTGCTCTCCTGGTCTGAGCTCTGGTTTTTACTGAGGAAAGACCTATGCTCTCCTGCAGCCACAGGTGAACATGCTTCTCTTTGCCACCTCCACTCCCTTGTGACTGACCATAAGCTCTGCTTTCTACCTTGGAACTGTGACCAAGAACTGCATTTGGACAACAGAGTTGCTAATCAGTGCCAGATGCACCCAGTGCCAGCAAAGGGTTCCTGTAATCTCCTTTCGACCAGTTGTTTAACCTCCCTCCTGTTGCCATCTCTGGACAACTACCTCCAAAGCCCTTTGGCTGCTGTTGCTTCTTGGGCTCTGGGCTAGCCTCCATCTCAGTGTCGCAGACTTCTGACCATCTGAATTGTCTTGGGCTGAAAAAAATATCTCACCTTGACCTTTATTTCTTCTACTACTTTAAAATTTTGTTGAGGCATTATTTTAAAGTTGTTTGGAGGGGAGTGTAATGACAGGGCAATTCAGCTGACTTGCGCTCTGCACTCTGTCATCTTGGCTCCATTTTGCAAATCCAAAGGTACAATATAAGTTCAAGTTATTAATACAACTTTAATACTTTAGTTGTCTATAAAATGGGAATAATAACGCTTTGTTATGTTATAGACTGAAAACACCGTCTAAAACTGTTGGACCCAGGGTGGGGATTCTTTATGGGTGGCATTTTTTTCTTTTCAGTGCTACCAATGGTTTGTCCACCAAGGTTTTTCTTTTTCTGGTTGCTGTGGATAGAGCATCAATTCCCAACTCCTCCCCCACCCCCATTATTGTTGTTTGCCCTTCCTTCTCAAAAAGGACCAATGATATCAGGAGGGTGATGTCTTGACTTGCAAGTGAATTGGATTTAAATGAGGCAGAGTTCTGTAAAGTCATCAACCTCTCTCTCTCCTCTGGAGTCATCAGGGTCCAGTGGTAAGACACAGTAGAATGACTGGCTAAGGCACTGGGAGTGGAAGACCTTGGCCTTTTTAAGTTAGGGTCTTTCCCAAATCTCAATCTGTTGGGGCAACACCCATTCAGTTCTGACTGGCCAATAACAGGTCTCATCCCAAGCCTCACTTGCTCATTGCTTAGATTTTAAAGGCTCAGAGTGAGTGTAAATAGTAATTGTTTCTTTCTGGCCAGAATCTCTGAGTGTCTTCCCCTCCCAGACTGATTCTTTTGTGAAGTCAAATGAGGTCATCTTTGCCTCTCTTCTTCCTTCCTCTCATGTACCATTCCATGTTTATGAACTGAAGGATAGCTCTAGGTTTGCTGTACTTATTATGTCCCTATTGTGTCACAGGCACTGAAGAGATAAGATAAATAAGAAATGGTCTCTCCCCTCAAGCAGGTTACTTACATTCTGCTGGGGAATGGGGGTGGGGACTACATAGACACATAAGTAAATACAAGGGAAATCCTTGGTACACTTCCAGGGACAGAAGACAGGATGAGTTGAACCACTGATCTATGTATGGCATTTATTTCTTTTAATCTTCTTATCAATGATCAGTGAACATTTTAGTACTATAACTCCTTGTAAGTAAGCTGCTTGAGGACAGAGAGCACTTTATTTTTATCTTATCTTGTCAGAGCCTGCTACAGCGCCTGTTACATAATAGGGATGTAGTAAATATTTCTTAAATTGAACTGATGGAGAGTGCAGAACAATGCACTACATAGAAAATCCGAATCAATTCTATTCAATTATCTTAAAGGGGGAGCTAATAAATGATAAGGAACTTGAAAGGTTGAAAAAGAACAACAAAAAACCCAAACTCATTCCTCAGGATGGGATGGAGTAGGAGGTGAAAATATTCTCAACACCACAAAGTGTGAAGAATAACTTAGAATAGTCTTCTATTTTATCATCCCCCATTATCAATACAATCAAATGATGTATGTGAGGCCTATTGCATAAGGTTGTGTGGTTGTTGGTTGGTTGTTGTCCTTCATCTTGGAAGAGGACCAAGATGACATCACCATGATAAAGTGAAATTTCAGTGTGTCCCACTGTGGTTGATCTGACCAATATCAGACCAATATGAACTCGGAATGCTCTACCACAAGTCACGCATAAATAGCTCATGTGAACATTTGGAGTGGCTACTCTAAATATTCGCATCCTGCATTTCCTTTGAACTGTTGCAATTCTGCTTTGCTCATGCAGCATAGCACCTTCTCTTACGTGGGCACACCAGTGTCTCCCATGTCACACAATTAATTCCAAAGTTCTTGAGAGACTTTGAGAGTGTCCTTGTATTGCTTCTTTTGACCACCATGTGATCACTTGCCCTGTGTGAGTTCTCCATAAAATAGTCTTTTTGGTAAGCGTACATTTTGCATTTGAACAACATGGCCAGCCCATCGGAGTTGCACTCTCTGAAGCATAGTTTGAATGCTTGGCAGTTCAGTTCAAGTAAGGACTTCAGTGTCTAGTAGCTTATCCTGCCAGGTGATTCTCAGAATCTTCCTAAGACAGTTCAAATGGAAGCGATTCAGTTTCCTGGCATGACGCTGATAGACTGTTTATATTTCGCAGGCACACAACAATGAGGTCAGCACAACAGCTTCTTTCCCAAGGGGCGGGAGTGCAGTGGAGAATGCACCAGTGCAGGAGTCAGGAGGACCTGAGTTTAAATCTCACCTCAGACACCTGGCACTCACTAGCTGTGTGACCTTGGGCAAGTCACTTAACCCCAATTGGCTAATCCTGGGTCATCTCCAGTCATCCTGATGAATATCTGGTCACTGGATTCAGATGGCCCTGGAGGAGAAGTGAGGCTGGTGACCTGCACAGCCTTCCCTTACTCAAAA
Organism: Potorous gilbertii; assembly: GCA_028658325.1. Classification (NCBI taxonomy): domain Eukaryota; kingdom Metazoa; phylum Chordata; class Mammalia; order Diprotodontia; family Potoroidae; genus Potorous; species Potorous gilbertii. The sequence goes on along the minus strand of CM053771.1, from coordinate 216,722,679 downwards.
CAAAGTCAAGTGCAAGTCATGTCGTCATTTCTCTGATGGCATTGTCTTCTTCAGCAACGAAGGATGAACACACATTTAAGTCCCATCTACATTTCCCCAAGTCTATCCCCGTCCTTGCCTCTTAGGCACAATGTTCCCTCCCATATTCAACAAATGTGGAAGTGGATAAAATAAAGAACTCCCAGACTTGGCAGGATGAGTCAATAGTCCAGTTGTTTTGACAAAAAATTGAAGAATTAAGCATAAGGCTGTCATCACTGTTACTTGTAGATTTGTGCTTTTGTGATGTTGACAATGGTGGATCAAAATGAATGAATGGTTTGCTTATTTTAAAACTTGTTTTAATCCTTTGGCAGACTCTCCCAGTTTAATAAAATTAGGCTTGCCGGTGCAAATTCAACTTGGGAAAGTGAGTGCAGAGAGAGTGCTACAAGTATACTAGGGAATTTTAAAGCTGCAAGAGACCTAAATTACTATCTTGTCTTACTCTCCTTGCCTCCATTTTTGTGGATGAGCAAACAGGTGCAGAGACTTTGACTTGTCCAAGGTCACACAGTAGCTCACTAACAAAATTGGATAATTTTCACTTTGGATTAAAAATGGAAATTAGAACTGTTTATGGTAGGTACATCCCTAACCTTTTGAGGCTGACATCATGAAACACTATGCCCTTTGATAGAAATCTCTCAGTGCCATCACTGATGACAGGATGCAGGCTATCTCCCCAATGCCTCTGGACCTTCTTTGTATTCCTGGTTATCAGAATTATCCATAGCTTTTTGAGATATCATGTTTTTTCTCTGTAATGAAGATCATAATTCTTCTTGAGCAGAATTCTCAGCAATTCTCTCTTCTGAGAGGAGACTCAGGTCCTATGTTGAATGATATAAATGAATGATATGCTCAGCATTAAAATTCCTTGCCATGTGGTTTTCCTCTAGTTTCAGATCCTTCGAGTTGGTCTGTTGATTTCCTGTTCCAAGCAGATGCATAAAAATCAGGGAAAGAGGGGAAATGACACCTCTTAGAACAGCTTCCTTTGGGATCAGTCTGTTAATATCCCATCATTATTTTCTATCTACTATATTTGTGCATACTTTGTGTTCTTTTTTTCCCCTCAGCCCTGAAATATTATCTACAAAGGGATAGAAGCAATTTTGAGTTATGATGACAGATGATACATGCTGTATACCTCCAGAAAAATGCAAGATCCTAGAAAAGTAAGGCTGTCTTTGGTGGTGCCTAGCATAACAGTCTTATGCATAAAAGATATGTAATAGATGCTTGTTGAATTGAACTGGGTGTTGATGATGATGATTGCTTGTTATGCAGAGATAGTATTGTTGTGAATAAACTCACATTTTGATAAATAACTTGGATGTGAGTATAGAGAGAAGGGACTGGAAATGCATTTCTTCAAGTTTAGAGTTCCTGAGCCACATGATATCACTTTAATGGATCCATGTTCTCATCACTGTGGGTATTTCTTCCACCTACATAGGCCAACAACCCATCAATTCCTTCTCATTCTGTGTGATTGTTGTCTATGTTCCAACCTTGATAATAACCCGTAAGTCCAAAGAGGATCAGAGACCTTACTTCAGGCCTTTTAATATTTCATATATAGCAGTGCTATCTATCCAGCTAGGTGATACAGTGCACAGAACACTGGACCTGGAGTCAAGAAGACCCGAGTTCAAATGATCCTGGGCTGCTCTCTCTGTTTGCCTCAGTTTCCTCATCTGTAAAATGGAGATAAAAATAACACCCACCTTCTCGGATTGTTGTGAGGATAAAATGAAATAATATTTGTAAAGCACTTTGCATGCCTTAAAATACTATATCAATGTTAGCTGTCATTTACTATTATCTATCCATTATCTTCTTCTCTCTTTCTGGAAACTTTCATCTTCTCTTCTAGTTAAACATGCTTTTGATGGAGTCCTTTCTGACACTTATCACCTCTAAGTCATTTGTGGTAATATACTGAAAATATTTTTTCCTCATGCCATCCTACCAGGCCTGTTCATTTTTATTTGGAGCACCTTTAGTTTTGATTCTCTTGAGATGATGGTGTTTTGTGATGTATAGTCATCATGTCCTATTAATTAATGAAACAGATGGGAAATTAAAAAAAAAAGAAAATTTTCTCCTCCTATTAGAGAATCTCAGGGTTTTGTGCTCAGTCCTGTCACGGTGAACCTCTGTAACGGTGATTTAGACTTGAGGCTAGTTTTTCAAATTTGTAGATAACAGAACCATTATTAAATGAGGGGATTGAACTAGATGATCTCCAAGCTTCTTTCCAGTTCTAAATACTATGATTCTATGAGTTCTGGGCTAAATATGACAAGATGGAACTAACCATGGATAAATGTTAAAGCCTACACTTTTAAAAAATTTTTTAAATAAGTTGTATTTGTATAGGATGGGGGTGACATGGCAAGATGGAAGTTCACAAGAAGATGAGAGGTTTAGCTGACTGCAAGCTCAGCATGAGTCAGCAGTGGATGATTTAAAAATAAAAAAGCTAAGTCAGTGTTATGATGAATGTTAATAGAATCATAATGTCTAGAGTGAGGGAGGTGATAGTCTTATCTTATTCTGCTCCAGCCAAACTCTCTCTGTAGTACTGTGTTCAATACTGAGCACATTTTAGGACAGAAGTTGATAAACGACAGCTCAGCCATAGGAGGGTGGCTGGGTTGATGAAGTACTTGCAACTAAATTCTAGAAAGTTGTAGGCAATGGGGATGTTTATCTTGGAAAAGATAAAACATATGCAAACAAAATAGCTCTCTTTAAATATTTGAGGAATTATCCTGAGGGAAAAGATATATATGTGGGTGTGTGTATAATATGTTATATTTATAATAATATATTATATATTTATATATACTAAATATATTTTATATAATATATTAATATATTTTATTTAATAATAATATATTTATAATAAATATATTTATATTTATTATAAATATATTATATTTTCTCCTTGTCAAGATTCAGAGAGACAGATTTCAGCTGCTTTACCAGTTAGAGATGCTAGGATGTGTTGATAGGTAATGCCAAAGTTGAATGATCAGTTGTTGGGGATAAGTGTAATGGAGATTCAATTAGTTATGGGGTAATTGGTCCATTCCAACCCAAGATTCAATGATTCTGGTAGTTTTTCCTTATCCTTAACATTGTTGCTAAGACATTCTACAAGCAGTTTGGTGACATTCTACACTTTAAAATTAATTTTAAAAATAACCATTTTTTGGTGGGTCTACATGTGAGACAGGTAATATTTTAAAATATTTGAATATTATTCTATGCTTTGACTTACTTATGAATATCATACATTTGCGACAAGTGGTCATTTAGCCTTTCTTTGAACATCTCCATTGAAGAGGAATTCTCTTTCTCCCAAAGCAACCTTTCCACTTTTAGACCACTCTAATTGCTAAAAAGTCTTTCTTCATGCTGGCATTTCTGTAAATTCAGTCTGTTGTTACTTGTTCTACCCTTTGGACCCAAAGACAACAAGTTTGATTCCTCTCCTACAAAATCCTTTGGCTATTTCAAGATTGCTGATCAATTGTCCCTATGCTTTCTTTTTTCTTTTTAGACTGAACATCCTTGCTTCCTTCAATTGAAGGCAATGTGGTACAGTGGTTAAAACACCAGACTTACAGTTGGAAAGTCTTAAATTTAAATTCCATCCTATACATTTCCTGACTATGTGACCTTGGCTAACCTCTCAACCTCAGTTTCCTTATCCCCAAAACAAAGATAATAGTATCTGTAGCATTTATTTAACAGGGTAACTGTCAGGAAAAAAAGACATAATATACATAAAATGCTTTACATAACTAGAAGTGCTGTTTATGTTCCAGAATTTATTTATTTATTTAAATTTACTTTACTTTTAATTTATGGAATAAAACAAACATTTTCATAACATAATATAATAAAAAGGATGGTTCCAAATGAGACTGCATATCAAGTATGTACAATTTGGTATTCTTTTGAAATATATAATACAGTTATGTCCATTTCTTTTTTTCCTTTTTTCTTCCTTTCTTCCCATCTCCTTGCCCCTGCTCTAGAGATGGCTGTCATTAGATATAAATAGATACATATGTAAAATTATTCTATACATACTTCTATTTGTCAATTCTTTCTCTGGATGTAGATAGCATCCTCCTTCATATGCCCTTTGTAGTTAATTTGGATATTTGTAATAATCAAAATAGCTTAGTCACTCAAAATTGTTCTTAAAATAATATTGCTATATTGTTTCTATATACAATATTCTTTTGCATCTGTTCATTGCCCCCTTCCTTATTTCATGCAAATTTATCTATTTTTCTAAAATCAATGAGCTCATCCTTTCTTAGAGCACAGTAGTGTTCCATCATGAGCATATATCACACCTTGTTTGGTCATTCCCCAATCTATGGGCATCCCTGCAATTGCTAGGTCTTTGCCACTACAAAGAGAACTATTATAACATTATCATGTAAGATGGTTTGTTGTTATCTTATTCTCTGGGTTACTGTCCTCTGAATGGACTCCAATTTGCTCCAGATATTATCTTTCCAGTACATTTCACCTGACTTTTCCAGTATTGGATTGCCTACCCTCTTAATGAAACCTAGGACTATGTTCACTTTTCTGGCTGCCTACCATGTTACACTGGTGGCTTGCACTGAGCTTGCTGTTCACTCCAAGTCCCAGATCTTTTCACACAAGTTTGTTGACTATCGATGCCTCCCCTATTGTGCATTCATGCATCTGATTTTTAGAACTCAAATTTGTCATTGATGCCTATCGAATTTTATCTTATTAAGACTTGGCCTATCATTTTAGCGCATTGATCTTTTCTGGTCCCTGTCATTTCAGCTTCATATCATCTATGATTTGGATAAGCATGCAATTTATGATTTCATCTGAATCACTGATAAAATTGTGTAATAGTACATAAATTCTTGTGATGAGATAACTGAAGGCCTCCCTATGACTTGATAACCTCCATTAATGACTACTCTAAAAGCTTTGATTATAATGTGATCAAATTGTATTTTAGCAGAGATAGTTGGCTGCTTTTAAGTCTAACTTCCTATATAGGCCTCCAGGAAAACCTTATTAACCCTCTAAAAAAATCACATTTTATGTTAATCAGTAAGTCTAAATTTGCTTTTGCCAAGAGAATCTAAATTAGTACTACAAGTAAGCATATCTTTTAGGGGGTTTAAAAGACCAAAGTGCTTTTAAGTACCTTTCAGAACGTGAGAAACATTTGCTGACAATGCAAATTAGGGAATCTATTTAATTTTGTCTACCTCCATGGGACTGACAGGGATAGCCTTGGTTTGTTTTTTGTTTTTTAGAATTCTTTTGTGAGATATACACTAATCAGAGACATAGGAAATCAAAGCAGTCCCAGGTGCAAGCACAGGCACAATCATAGACACAGAAATAGAGACATATACAGATATAGATATAGACACAGACACAGATAGAATGTCCTTTCTGCTATTTTTTAAATGATGTGTTAACTTCAGTATAATTTTTACATTTCAGGTAAAACACTTCAAAATATAATAATATTTGTCTTAACACAAATGAGAGAGGTCAATGTGAATTACCAAAGACATCTGAATTCATAGAATATTTTTAAGAAAATGTAATTTTCTTGTTTTTGAAGAAGTGTTGTCATGGGCTAATGCATTTAGGGTTAATACAGGAGGGTTAGAGTTAGACCTTGCACTAATCAACATATATCCATGGCTTGTAATGAGCATTTCAACGTGCTAATTTGAACAGTACTGATTTCTGCTTACATTGCAATTAAGTTGCTTGGTACAAAAAAAATTCCATGTAAAAGGCTTTAAAACAGTTTAATCTCTCAAGAAAATAGCATTCTTAAACTTCTGTCAGCACAGTCAGTTTACTTGGCAAAACTCTTTTTTGTTGCCAATGCACAAGTCAATCTAGACACTTCTAATGGAATTACCACAAATTCTAAGTCGCTGAAGTTAATGACGCTTTACTATAACAACAACAAAGAAGTAAATGGAAAAATTACGAATGTACAAATTCTTGTTAAGAAGTGAAAAACGATTTGAATTTTTAAAAAAAGAAGTGATTTATTTATTCATAATACAGAAAAGTTGGGGGTATCGAGGTTAATAGAATTTGCATTTCATTCTGAGGAGAGTCGAAAGTTTTCATAGCCAAACCACAAGTTCTCTTCAGAGTCAGCATTTTTATTAAGTAAATTCTTTGCTCTGCAGTTTTGAAGTAAGATTGCTATGACATGTGACTGACTCAATAACCTGAGAAAACAAGAAATAAAAAGGAACATTTTCCAACCATGTGATTTGAGGTTTTGGGGGAACTCAACAACAACATAGGAAATCTTGGATTCTTCAACATAAGCAGGTACGACTTACATGCCTAAAACAAGTAGGAGTTGGGTAGAGGGAAAGGAATCTTTCCTTTCATATGGAAAACAGCCGCTGAGAAAGCAGATTTGTGTAAGGTCACATATGCAAGTGTGTACATAGAAATTACGATTAATAATATTGAGTTGGGCAGGTTTCTGTCGTATCTATAAATTTAACTGAACTTCATTTTCCAGTACTGTAAAATAGGGATGACTATATCTGTATTGCCTACCTCACAGGATTATAGTATAAAAAAAATTTTGTAAGCCTTAATTCACTGTATAAATATGAGTTGTGTTATTTATATAGATATTTGCATACATGCACACATGTATATATGTAAGTTCATATACATATTGTACACATGTGTGTATTTGTATGTATATCTTATTTTTAATAAATTATTTTACTTGATGTCTTGCAATCAAAATACTGAAAGCAACTTACTTCCATTCATGTACCATTAAAAACCAAGGGATAATTATTTAGGATTTTTAAAAATCATGTGTAACATTTTAATAAATAATAATAAAATAATGTGTAAAACTTATGATGAGCCCTAATTAATTGTGTAAACCAATATTTTTAAAGTATAACTGAATTTAGTCTCTTCATAAAGTGTAAATTTCAACATTTCTCCTGATAGTCTCGGGGTTATCACACTGCTTAGAAGTAGTGCAAGGTGTAACATTTTTAGGATCATCTAGGCAGGGATAAATAACTGACATGGCTTATTTGAATTAATAAATTGTGCACAACAAGATGCATGAGAGAAAGTATCTTCCCAATTTAAGGCTACCCTCAGGTTCCTATATTAGTTAAATTTTACATCATCCTTTATGGCACTCTAAATTAATAATTACATATGTTGTTATCCAGTTGTTGTCCTGTCCGACTCTTCATGACCCTATTTGGAATTTTCTTGGCAGAGATACTGGGGAGGTTTGCCATTTCCTTCTCCAGATCATTTTACAGATGAGAAAACTAAGGCAAACAGCATTAAGTTCCTTACCCAGGGTCATACAGCTGGGAAGTGTCTAACTTCCTATATAGGCCTCCAGGAAAGCCTTATTAACCCTCTAAAAAAAATCATATTTTACGTTAATCAGTAAGACTAAATTTGCTTTTGCCAAGAGAATCTAAATTCATACTACAAGTAAGCATATCTTTTAGGGGGTTTAAAAGACCAAAGTGCTTTTAAGTACCTTTCAGAATGTGAGAAACATTTGCTGATAATGCAAATTAGGGACTCTATTTAATTTTGTCTACCTCCATGGGATTGACAGGGACAGCCTTGGCCAGATTTGAACTCATGAAAATGAGCCTTTCTGATTTCAGGGTTGACACTCTGTCCACTGCACCCTCTAGCTGCCCTCTAATTACATATAGTATCTGCCTTAAGTTAAAGAGAAGGGAAATAATTGCTACTCAAAAATCTTATTCCAGATAGCCATTTGATTTGAATCAGGAGAAATAGAACTTCTAAGAGGTTAGCCTAAGATAAATGACCACGTGTGTGAACATATGTGTATGTGTATGTGTATGTGTGTGGTTTGTCCTTCATTCTTGAAGAGGACCATGACATCAGGAAGAAGATGATATGACTGGTAATTGACTTTGATTTGATTGAAGCAGGGCTGTGTAAGGTCACCAGCTTCACTTTCTCTTCCAGAGCCGTCTGGGTCCAGTGGCCATCAGGATAACTGGAGATATCTCAGGATGCAATGGGAGATTCTGGCCCTTTTAGGCTAAGGTCTTTCAGGTTCTCAGTTTGAGTGAGGTAATGCCCATTCAGTGAAAAGGTCTCTTGAACAAGTGAGTTAAGTAATGGCCCCTTTAATTCAAAAAAAAAAATTAAATTGGGAGGGGAAGACCCTCAGGGTTGCTGGCTGATAGAGAAACAGTTAGTATGGACTTTGACTCTGACTAGGTAGGGCTCTAAAGATAACCATTAAGTAGTGCTTGGGCAGGGACCATTGTTGTCCAATCCAGGAGATCCAGAGTGAATTGAATTTAAGGCTTGATCTTTGAGAAAAATAGCCAGTAAACCCCAAGTTAACTAGGTAGCTTTTGGCCATCAACATTTACCTTCCCTTGAACAGAATACTCTCAGGTAAGGGGAGACAGGAGGGGAGAGGGGAAAAGAGGGGAAGAGAGGAGAGGATGTGTGTGTGCCAGGAAGACCCAGGATCAAGTTCAGCCTCAGAAACACATAAGATTCGTGACTATGGGCAAAACCCTTCACCTCTCAGTGTCTCAGGTAACTCTTTCAGATTTTAGCAGGTGCCAATTTACATTGGTTGAGAGAGGGGCCTTCTCCCTAGGAATTCCCCATATCAAGGCAGTCACAGATCTCAACCCAAATCTGTCAAGCTAGATTTTGCATTAGATTGTTTATTTTGGTAGCTGTGTGAAGGAGAGCTGGGAGAGGAGATGAACCCCTCTGGCAGTTTGGTAAAGGCTATTGACTTGTTCTCAGAATGTTTATATATGTTTAAGATGCTTAGGATAACAATGGAAAGCAATTATATTGAAATAAGTTATAAATTTGTTTTAAAAGTTCAGGAACCTCAGGTTAAGAATCTTTGGATTAGAGTAATAAAGACTTGTTAGGAGACTGTTACGATAATCCAGGTAAGAAGTAGTGAGACCTTGATATAAAGTGGTAGCAGTATGATGAGAAGAGGATATAAATGAAAGATATTTTAAGAATAGACTTGGCAAGGTTTAATAACTGACTGGATATAGGAGGTGGGAAAAAAAGAGGGTTGAAATTTGTTCCAAAGTGTCATGCCAAAGTTCCCAGGAAGCCACTAATGGAAATAGGAAAGTTGAGAGGATAGATAGGTATTGATGGGAATGTAAATTCATGCAAGGCAGGTAAGTTTGAGGCACTTGGGGCATATTCAAGTATTTGGAAATGTGAGACCTGAAAGGATGGGTGAATGAATCAATAAACATTGTAATAAAATCAGCATTTATCATGAGCTTACTATGGATGAATCCTTGTAATAAGATCTGGAGGTTCAGAAATAAAAGCAAAGGTTGTCCCTACCTTCAGGGAGCTTATATTCCAATAGGGGAGACAACACATATAGGTGAGTGGTGGCTGGAAAGGGGTATTCTGGTTTGGAAAGTTACAAATCTACTGGGAGGGAGTAGAATGACACCCTTTTCCACTATGGTTCAGAACTGAAAAGTAAGAGAGTTGAGGGGAGGAGAAGCTACATGCATTGTAATAAGGCGATTGGTGAGAAAATGTCAGGGGAGTAAATTGGAGCATAATTGGAGCAGTGGCCTGATATAAAGTGTCACCTCTCTGGCATTCAGTAATTAGGACCTTGGGGGACTCAGGGCAAGAGTTCCGAATATGAAAAGGTTAAGTTCTCCAGATATGGTCACTGAGAGAGACACAGGGGTTAAATGTATATATTTAGAGGGAGTTGTCTACAAGACTGCATGATAACTGAAGTTATGTAATATATGAAATAGTCAAGAGAAAGCATACAGAGAAAAATGAGGCTTAGAGAAGCAGGGTTAGGAGAAGAGGACTGGAAGGAGATCCGAAGAGAGCAATATTGTAGAACCAAAGGGGAGAAAGATTGTTAAGAAGGAATGGAGGGTCAACTGCCAAATTCCATCAAAAGATCAAGGAGCATGATGAGAAAAATCCACTGACTCTGACAACTAACAAGTCGTTGGGAAGTGGCAACACCACTAACAAGCATGGCACCACAGTCATCAGCACAGAATGCTCCAGGCTCAGCTGCTAGGAGACCAATAACACTCTTTTCTGAAACATCAAAGAGAAGCCTAAAGATTTATCACTTTGAACCTCAGAGATCCAAGGGGACAACATTCTGGGAGGTAGCGGGTCAGCACAAGGACCCAAGGATCTGAGATTAAGCCTGAGAAACACCAAGTACCCCATCTGACATCTCAGTTCATGGCAGAGTATGACCCTGACACAAAACCCTTAATCATTAATTGATGCTGGAGAGATGAGTAACTCAAGCATTATTCGATATAAAAAAAATTATTGTAAATCTAATTCCATAACACTGAGAAGCAGAGATTCAAAGGAATAAATAGATTTTTCAGAAGGATTACATAAATACCTAGAAATGAAGGGAAGAAAGATGAAATAAAAGTTCTGAAGAAAAGAATTAGAAGAAGAAAAAATTACCTTAGAAGAGAATCTACCTGGAAACTAGAAACAAAGAGAAATAAAGGATGCCATGAGACAGCAAGAAATATTAGGACAAAATCAAATGACTGAAAAACAGAAGAAAATGTAAGATAGCTGATATTTTTTCAAAAATTGTCTTGAAAAATAAGTCAAGGAGGAATGATTTAAGAATAATTGGACTCCCTGAAAACCCTGTCTTAAAAAAAAGCATGCATGCATGTGCAAATGCATGTGTGTATAGTTAGTTAATATATAATTTTATTGCACTGTGGTATGTCAAAACTGTATTTAAAACTTTTGCTTTTCTGTGTTTGTGAGTTTTATTTCCTAATACATGGAGAGTTTTTTAAAAGATGACATGAGCAATTAAGAAATGTGTAGACTTCTTTCTGTTACTATTTAATAATAACTATAGGTCCATCATATCTAGATTTTCTACAATTCTATTCAAGTTCTTGTCTTTTTTCTTGTTAATTTTCTAAAAAATTTAACTTGCCTGTTTCTGAAAGAGACTCATGAAAGTTGCCTACTATTGTACTTTTATTGTTCATTTCACTTTTTAACTCATTAACCTTTTTCTTTAACTATTCAAATGCTGTATCATTTGGTGTGTATATGTTTGGTATTGGGATTAATTAATTGTCTAAAATACCTTGGCCTGCACAATGTAGTTTCCCTATTTATCTCTTCTAATCAAGTCTTTTCTTTTTTGCTCTTGCCTTGTCTGAGACCCTGATTGCTATTTCTGCCTTTTCTTCTTTTTACTTCTGCTTAAGCATAATAGATTTTATGTAAGCCCCTTTTTGTAACTCTGTATGAATTTTATGTTTCAAGTGTATCAATGTAAGGAATATATTGATTCTTTTTTCTAATACATTCTACTATCTGCTTCCATTTTTTGGAGTAAGTTCATTCTATTCTCATTCACTGTTATGAGCATTGATTGTATACTTCTGTTCACCTTATTTTTCTCTTTGCTTTTCACTCCTTCAAAAAGAAGATGTGGTGCACAAGAAAGAGTATGTTCAGGAGCTGAACTCTAAGTTTGATTCAATCTGTTTCTACTTCCCAGTAGATCTTCTCTTTACACTGCCCGGGGCAAGGAAGCTAAATTCTGTGAAATTTGAAAAAACAAGGAAAGTAGGGTGGAAGTTGGTGGTGTTATTCACCTTCAACTAATTTAGTGAAAAGTTAGAAACTTTGACTAGCCTCATATGACTGCACATAAAAGCATTAACTAAAAAATAGAAATATAACTGAAGCAAATTTTGTGAACTCATTGTGAAAATTTTATCTCTGTCATTATTGGGTATTATTTCAGCCTGATCTATGGATCATGTCTTAGACTTGCTACTTCGATTTTGTTTGAATCTAGCCATTCCCTTCCTTTTCTAGCCTCCTCGCATTAGCCCTTCTCTCTCAATTCTCGGGCACTGAATGGTTCTGTACAATTATCACTAAGTTTCTGGTCTCTTCTTCATAAGCTCTTTCAGTTTTTTCTTATTCCTTGGTCCAGGAGGTTTCAAATTGCTTAATAGATAGTCCACAGTCTCAGCTCATGGCACATTGCACCAGAAACTCTGGGGTGGCATTGGGAGGTATAAAAACAAAGGGACAGGAAATTTAATGGCCAAGCACAGTATATTTTTAAAACAGTTGACTCTAAGATCAAGACTATGAAGAAAGAATGATGGTGAAGAATCTGGAGAACGTGGAAGTATAGATGGACAAGGAGGATGAAGTATCAATTATGAGAACAAAATGATGGGAGAGGCTGAAGGCTGCAAGTTTGTCATCAGGAAGAATTTCAATGTTCAAGTTCTCAAAGATGGAGCAATTTGGAGGAATGTTGAGATCTAAGGTGGTGGCAAAGGCAGAATATAAATGGAATTCATGGGAACTGAAGAGGCCAGGAGGTCAAAAGAGTCATAAAAATGAAATCTGAAGTCACTAAGGATGCTATCCAGGGACTAAAGCAGAAAACAAGATTATGAACTTGGTGCAGAAACCATATAAACAAGTAGTTGAACGTCCCATAAGTTCCTAGGTATCAGTGATAAGGATTGAGACAGGGTGATTGAACTGAATGGCAGTGAAAAAGAGGAGGGGTATTGAGTGTTGACTCAGGACAACTGGAAGTAATAATGGAGAGCATGAGCTATAATGACTCATCCTCATGGCCCTGGTAGTTAGTTGGTGGTGGGACGGATATGACCTTAGAGAGGGTGGTAAGTGATATGTTTTTTTCAAGAGAAATCCAGGTTTCAATTTGTGCCCATGGGTGAAAGGAGTATCAGAGAGGAAAGGAACAGGGACATATGAGAATTTTCAACAAAGAAAAAATCATTAATTCTAAACTGTATACTACATTTTAACTTTCTATATTTACTATTGGGGCAGCTAGTTGATATAGTGGATAGAACACTGGACCTGGAGTCAAGAAGATCTTAGTTCACATCCCGCCTCAGACACTCACTCTCTGGGTGACCTTGGGAAGGTCATTTGACTTCTGTTTGACTCAGTCTCCTCGTCTGTAAAATGGGGTTAATAATAGCACCTACCTCCCAGTAAAGACCGAATGAGACAACAATAACAAAGAGCTCAGCCCAGTGCCTGACTCTAGGAGAGCGATATAATCTTAGCTCTTATTATTAGCAGCTATCATTATTAACAAATGTCTCTGAAAAAGAGTCATTTCGATGATGAATCAGAATCAGAAGAGATATCAAAGGCTACCTATTCCTACCTAAATCTGAACAAAAATGCCCTTGGCAGCATCCTTAATAATTTGGCATTCAGCCTTTCCTTAAATAGCTGTAGTGAAAAAGATCTCCCTACCACCTGAGACAACCCATCCTACTTTGGGATAGTTTTTCCTTACCTTTTGTATAAATTTGTTTCCTTACTGCTTACTTATCCATTTCTCCTAATTCTTTCTTATGGAGACAAGCACAAATATAATTTCTCTTCAGTGTCTCTCTACCATGTCTCTCCTTCCCTATTGCTGTCTTCTCTTTTTCTTTAACTGATCATATGGTATGCACCTGAGGCATTTCACCATTCTAGTTGCCTCCTCATGATACTTTCCAGTTTATCAATATGGGGCCCAGGTTTGAGCATAATACACCTGATGTGATATGACCAGGGCAGAGTACAGAGACAGTAATCGCCTCTTAAGTCTTGTTAATGCAGGCTAAGATTCTATTAACTCTCCTGTCTACCACATCACACTGTTGACTCATATCTAGTATTCAATTCCCTAAAACTACCTTATCCAATTGTTTGAGAGGGGAGAAAAAGAGAGGAGCAATAATGCATTGTTGACAGAGCTGTGAATTGGTTGAACCAATGTAAAAAGCAATTTGAAACTATAGCCCCAAAGTCACGAAAACTATACATACTCTTTCATTCAGTAATATCTTTACCAGGCATGTATCTCAAAAAGTTCAAAGATGGTGGGAAAATACATACATACACACATACGTATACATACATGCATACACACATTATCTATATCTATCTATGTCAGCAGTTTTTATTGCAGCAAACAACTGAGAAGCCAGTTGCTCATTGATTGAAGAGTGACTAAACAAATTATGGCATATTAATGTGATAGAACATTATTTCATCAAAGAAATGGCAAAATGGATGCACTCAGAGAAACCTTGGAAGACTTCTAGGAAATGATATAGAATAAAGTGAGAAGAAGCAGGAGAACCATTTGTACAATAACATTGCAAAGGAAAAAAATTTTAAAGACTAAAGAAACTCTGATCAATTCAATGAATAATCATGATACCAGAAGACTGATGATGAAACATGCTTTCCATACATTGGTGGAGAGGTAATGTATTACAGTAGAATGTAACATAAATTTTCAGGTATAACCAATAAAACATAATTTTGTTTTGTTTGACTCTATCTATCTATCTAGTCTATAGATAGATATAGATCAAGGGAGGGCTTTTATTTGGTGGAATGTTGGGAAAAATGATACAAATGAAAGAATGAAAGATAACACATTCTAGAAAACAAGAGAGATAAAGGGTGCTCAAAACTGGACACAAACAGAACAATGTTGATACTATCACTATGTTAAATGGAATACATATTTTAAAATCTATTTATAATATATTAATGGTTTCATATACAATGTTATTTTCTGGATTTCCCTAAATGTAGAAATGTTTGTTTTGATGATTTTCTAGTTCATAATATTTTTTAAAAACTGACTTTAAAAATGTCTAGGAATGCTTCCCCCTCTTATACTTGTAAAATTGATTTTTTTCAAGCCAAATGTACTACTCTACATTGATTTCCATTAAATTCTTCTTAATAAAGTCCTCCAGAGTTGATCTTCACAGGTGCTTCAGGGTTGGAGTGAATATGCGGAATTTAAATTCACTCATTGAGTTATCTATTGAGTACCTACTAAGTTGACTGTTGTCCTTTATTCCCCTAGAGGACCAAAATGATATCACTGTGAGAAAGCCAAGTTTCAGTGTACCCGACTGTGGCTGATCAGACCATTATGAGTTCAGAATACTCTATCACAGATTGGACACACATAGTTCATGTGAACATTTGGGGTGGATATTCTAAATCTGCACATCCTGCATTTCCTTTGAGCTATTTCAATACTGCTTTGCTCATAGAGCACATCCATCACCTTCTCTTATGTGGACACAACATGCTGAGAGGTCATGTGCCAGTGTCTCCCATGTCATACAATCAATCCCAAAGTTCTTGAAAGAGACCTGAGAGTGTCCTTATTTTGCTTCTTCTAATCACCATGTGATTACTTGCCCTATGTGAGTTCTCCATAAATAGTCTTTTTGGTGAGTTTATGTTTTGCATTTGAACAAAGTGGCCAGCCCATTGGAGTTGTGCTCTCTGAAGAATAGTTTGAATGCTTGGCAGTTTTGTTCAAGTAAGGACCTTAGTGTCTGGTACCTTATCCTGCCAGATTATCTTCAGAATCTTCCTAAGACTATTTAAATGAAAGTCATTCAGTTTCCTGGCAGGTGCTGGTAAAGTGACCATGTTTCACAGGTATACAACAATGATGTCAGCACAATGGCTCTGTAGACCTTCAGTAGTCAGTCTAATACCTTTTCTCTCCCATACTTTCCATCAGAGCCTCCCAAACACTGAGTTTGCTCTGGCAATGCATGAATCAACTTCATTATCAGTGAATACACCCCTGGAAAGTACTTTGTAATGTTATGCTAAGAAGCATTGTGATCTTCCTAAATCTCAGGTTTTCCATAAAGTTGTAAAGATATCACCACATGAAACATTAATTAACACCAGAATGAAAGGCTATTTGAAAGATAGATTGGAACTACAGAAAAATTACTGGCCATGGTGCTGAATAAATTTGGCCCCTGGAGGACATGAGCAGTGATCATAACCAAACTGCTGATCATGATGCAGAACTAGCAGGGGACTACTAGATGATTTAGGAAATGATGAATGATTAATAGTGCCACAGAGGCAGAAGAATTGATTTAGTGAGTATGGGGGGAAAGACAGACCAAATGGTATATCTCTTCCTGTGCTGTTGACTCTTTTTTCATAATTCTCTTCATTACTCTAATTTTTTCCCAAATATTTCTTCTACTTTAATTTGCTTTTAAAATCTTTTTAAAGCTCTTCCATAAATAATTCCCTAAAAACTAGAATAGGTGAAATGAAAATGAAAGTACAAAAGATCACTGAAGAAAATAATTCCTCAAAAATTAAAATTGAACAAGTGGAAACTAATGACTAAAAATAGATATAATTAAAAGAGATAAAAAAGGAAACTCTATCTTGCTGAAAAGTACCATAGACAATGAAATCTTATCAATGTGAAACATATACACACCAAATGGCATAGTGTCTAAATTTTTGAAGAAGTTGAATGAGTTATAGGAGGAAATAGAAAATAAAAGTATACTAGTGGGGGACCTAAATTTTCCCCTCACAGAACTCAATAAATCAAACAAAAAAAATAAGAAAGAAATTGAGGAGGTGAATAAACTCTAGAAATTTTAGATATGATAGATCCCTGGAGAAAATTGAATGGGAATGGGAAGGAATACACCTTTTTCTCAGCAGTGCATGGCATCTACACAAAAATTGACCATTTATTAGGGCACAAAAGCTTCACATCAAATACAGAAAAGCAGAAATAGTAAACACATTCTTTTAAGACCACAATGCAATAAAAATTACATTCAATAATGGACAATGGAAAGAGATTGAAAATTATTTGGAAATTAATCTATTCCAAAAAAAAATTGGTCAAAGAATAAATCATAGAAACAAGCAACAATTTCATTAAAGAAAAAGACAACAATGAGACAACATACCAAAATTTATGGGATGCAGCCAAAGCAGTAGATGGGAGAAATGTATGTCTTTAACTGCTTACATCAATAAAACAGAGAGAAAAACAGATTAATGAATTGGGCATGAAACAACAACAACAACAAAAACCTAACAGAGAACAAATTAAAAATCCCCAATTAAACATCAAATTGGAAGTCCTGAAAACCAAAGTAGAGATTAATAAATTTGAAAGTAAGGAAAACCTTGAACTAACAAATAAAATTAGAAGCTGGCTTTATGAAAAAATAAAATAAAATAGATAAACCATTGGTTAATTTTATTTTAAAAAGGGACAAAACAATTTACTAGTATCAAAAATGAAAGTGGTAAACATCACCAATGAAGAGGAAATTAAGACAATTGTTATGAGCTATTTTGCCCAATTATATGCCAATAAATTTGGCAATCTAAATGAAATGGATGAAAATTACCCAGATTAAAAGAAGAACAATTAATCCCAATATTTTAAAAATTATTTGGATAAATAGGTGAAGAAGGAGTCCTATTAAATTCCTTTTATGACACAAATATGGTACTGACACCCAAACCAGGAAGAGCCAAAACTTGAAAAAGAAAACTATAAATCAATTTTCCTAGATTGGTTTTATTTTTATTTCTTTTAATTTGAAAAAGATGTATTGTTTCTGCATACAAAATTAGATGAAAATAGCTAATGTAAAACTTTTTAAAATAGAAAGATCAACACCACATGACTCTTGCTCTATCAAAAGTTTGTGGGAAGCTCATTGTACTGTCATTAAGAACAGAAAATAGTCACCTTCTCCATTTTAACAACAGATCAGAGAATCTTCATTTTGGAAATGTTTTCAAGGCAATCAATGAATTTCCTAAATGTGGATCTGAGCTCATCTCCAAAGTAGGTACCTTTAATATTTCCCATGTTTTCCTTTGGAACATTACCTATATTTTCTTTGTGCTTGGCTATTAAGTTCATAAATGAACTGTCTTTATGTAGATAACTGGGATGCAAATTTATTCCCCTCCCCAAATTCTGAGTTTTTGCCTCAAGATTTAGTTAGAAAAAATCAAAATTGTTCAAATAATAAGATACCAAGTTGACTGTGTACTGAGTCCAATTTTTTTTTAAAAAGATTGCTTTGAAAATGTGCAGTTTCATATGAACATTGACCCTCCCCTAGTTCCACAATATTAAAAAACAAAAGGCAAATCTATACAAAACCCAAGTTCAACCACCAAATGTCCAAAATGATTCAGAAAGAAGATTTTTCTGCAATTGCACATTGAAGTGTGGATTCAACAACAGCAAATGCTTCAAGTAAGTTTCATGCCAATCATCATTAAAGTCATAACATTACTGAAAAAAGTACACTTATTCTTTTGGAGGAAACCTTACAAGAGACCTTCGATGGAGCATAGTTTGAATCATAATTTAAGATTTTTTTTTAAAAGAAGAAAACAAAATCTTCTCTTTGGGCATAAAGAAGCAATGAAATTCCAATTTTGATTATGTAGAAATAACTCCACTATGAATCTGCATTTACATTAATGGATTCCTGGAAATACCACTTACTGTACAGACACTAATCCCAATATCTAAAAAACGGTATCTGGCATGTAACTAAACATGAAATATACTGATCTATCAACAACCATCAACCCATTGAACAAGCCTTTGGATCCAGAAGTATTTCTTTATTTCTCTTCCTTTCAGAGAGTAGAGGTCCTAAAACAGGGACTTAGGAGATCCATAGAGAGGATGGAGTAGCAGCATTAAAAGTATTTTTGGCATCCCCCCACTCACTTTTGGAAAAAAAAGTGAACAAAACTTCTGCTTTGTTTTACATGCCGCAGGACAGAGTCCTTTCTAGTTTAAACATAAGGGTTCAGATGATGAAATTTTCACCCTCTTTTCAGCAACTGAAGAAATTCTTCTGGAAAGACAAATATGCTACCTGAATAGCTACTTGAACTGCTGAAACTACAAGTCAGTCCATATTCTAGTGTCACGGTAGACAAAAGCATTTTTTTAAGGAAAAGATTTTTAATTTTTCAAAAGTGAAAAAATATCTAAGGAGATCAAGTCAACAAATCAAACTCCTATCCTAGTTTTATGAGAAAGGTGGGTAACACAAAAGCAGCAAGAGAGGTTGAAAATTCCAACTAATTAGTGTTCCAAATTAAGAATTTTCTACAAGATTTCTTTAGAAAACCAGTATTCTTTTTGTTTTCCTTAAAAAAACTATTGTTGATCCTATGGAATGTCTTCACTTCCAGATAAACAGACATAAGAATGTTGATCAACAATGTTGGATCTGGGACAGTTTACAGTAAGACTGGTTTGTTTTTTTTTTTTAAGTCTTACTGGATTATTGACTAAGGCTAGAGAGCAAGTCATAGGGTCTTATTCGGTGCATTTTCTGCCATGATCCAAGATCAGTGTATGGATACAGATAGAATGGATCCAGGTCAGAGCAGAAAGACCACAAAGAAAATCAGAGCTACTATTTGTTCCCTCCCCCTTCCCAAATGATACTTTATTTATAGAATCAGAAGAGAAAAAAAAAGACAGAAACAAGATTGTAACATTTCAAGTGACTAAGAAAAGTTATTAGTAACTGGCATAAAAATGGGTAAGGTCGCTGGGCACTGCTCCTGCAACAAAAGAGCATAGGTGGGACTCAAGTAATTATGCCATCTGGTAGTGTCATTCCCTAAATGACATTAGAATAGCTGTATGCAGTAATAAATAGATCCGTTATAAGGCAGTGTGTTGAATATGTGTTCCATTTGTGGAATGGAACTCCACAGAGAAATACATGATACCATATACATTCTTTATGAATGAGTTTTTGGTTTTGCATTGAAATTTTTTTCAAAGCTGTCCAGGCTAACTCTTCTAGAGTATTTCCTTGGCAAGAAGAGTGATCCTCTGAGTCTTGTCGTTTAACATCTCCTTTATCAAGAGATGATGACTGGTTATAAGGAAAAATAAAGATGAAGAGGGTTGTTAGAATCCTAATAGTTTTCAGTGTACTGTACCCTCAGGATATTTCAGATGGTTTTATGTAGTTTATAGACTGGGGTTTTAACCAGAGAGCAAAGGCCAAAGTCAAAGGTTGTGTTCATGATATGAAAATGTCCAGTTTTTTCTACAAGGTTTAATCTGTTGAAGTACATGCTGTTCCCGAAATGTCATTACCCTTCTAAGGATTTCTACTAGTTCATCTAGATATATCTTGTCACAATCCCCGTTCTTTATTTGCTTATCATATTTGCTTTGCTTTATTGGGCTTTTCACTTTTAAAATCTGTTTGCTGTTAGTTTTTTAGTAAAGGCAGTGGGGGTTCAGAAGCAGAATCACTTTCACTGTCTCTGCCATCACTTTAGCTAACTCTGAGACTCCAACTGCCTCTCTAGGTATTTATAGGCCTCTCCATTTTGGAGTCGCTGTCATTCCCATTTACCTCCTCTGATTCATCTTCATTGTCATCAGAATGTAGATCTTTCATTATAGACCTTAATGGACCTCGTTGCCTAGTCTGGAGCTGGAGTTTGAACTGGCTAGACTTGTCTTTCAGTCAGTATTCTCCAAATTTTCTGAAAGATCTACAGGATGTCCTTCAGATTTAGAGGACATGTTTTCCTCCATGTCAGAGTCATCGGGATCCACAATATCAAAGGGGGTGGGGAGGAGAGTTGATTTCTTCTTTTCTGATGCATCACCTTCCCTTTTTAACTTTCCCATCTTGACATGAGATTTATCTTTTGTAGGGTTTTTTTTTCTCAGCAGAACAAGGGAATAATAGTGGTGGGGCAATAGAAAATCTTTTAAACCAAGTCTCTCAGCTGCTTTTTTTCCCTTTTTTTGTGTTTTTTTGTGTTTGTTTTTGGCTACAAGGTTCTCAGACTGAAAGAGGAGGCCTTTCACTGGGGACTTTCTTGTCTTACTGCCCGTACCTGTGTAAGTAAAATAAGTAAGTAAATTGCTTTCATGTTTTGGCTCTTTTGACATGGTTTGTAATACTAATGAGGTTAAAGATCTTCTGCACCCATTGATGTGCCTGTGCATTAAGGGAAGCTTAATTAGAGGAGGTCCACACCTTGTGTTAATTTCTAATGAGGCACTGGTTCTCAAGGGTTATGATTGCCTCTGGCTCTGAAAACACCCTGAGATGAGGTTTTGCTTTCTGGCTTACTCATTGGAAGTCTTTGTTCAGTCAGATGAGACTGGGAAGCTACTAAGGAGCCTTATCACTTTGAAAACCTAGATGTTGGCGCTTCTCTCTCTGGTAACTAGGTATGTACCTGTCTGTTGATTTGTGATGTATGTATTGCTTATGGTCAGGCAGTTGGAAGCCCTGTGTGTTGGTCTTTGTATTTTCTCTGAAGTGCTGACTTTTCCCCCTGAACTAAGTGAATGATATATGTGTTTGATTAAAGTACATTGTTGACCCCTCAAAAGTTGCTTTCCTTTTAGAAAAGCAGATCTACAAGAGATAGAGAACATTATGAAGCACAAAATGGATAATTTTGATTACATTAAATTGAAAGGATATTTTACAACCAAACCCAATGCAACCAAGATTAGGAGGGAAGCAGAAAAGTGGGAAAGAATTTTTGCAAACAGTATCTGTGATAAAGGCCTCATATCTAAAATATATAGAGAACTGAGTCAAATGTACAAGAATACAAGTTATTCCCTAATTGATAAATGGTCAAAGGATATGAACAGGCAGTTTTCAGAGGGAGAAATTAAACCTATCTAGTCATATGAAAAAATGCTCTAAATCACTATTGATTAGAGAGATGTATATCAAAACAACTCTGAGGTACCACATCACACCTAGCAAATTGGCTAACATGACAAAACAGGAAGATGATAAATGTTGGAAAAGGTGTGGGAAAATTGAAACACTAATTCATTGTTGGTGGAGCTGTGAGCTAATCCAAACATTCTGGAGAGCAATTTGGAACTCTGCCCAAAGGGCCACAAAAATGTGCATACCTTTTGACCCAGCAATATCACTTCTAGGACTGTATCCCCAAGAGATCATAAAAATGGGAAAGGGTCCCACACGTACAAAAATATTTAGAGTAGGTCTCTTTGTTGTGGCCAAAAACTGAAAATCAAGGGGATACCCATCAACTGGGGAGTGGCTGAACAATTTGTGGTATGGGAATGTAATGAATACTATTGTGCCATAAGAAATGATGAACAGGAAGACTTCAAAGAGGCCTGGAAAGACTTATATGAACTGATGCTGAGGGAAAGGAGCAGAACCAGGCGAACTTTGTACACAGAAATAACCACAGTGTATGAGGAACTTTTCTGGTAGGCTTAGTCCTTCATAGCAATGCAAGGACCTAAATAATTCCCAATGAACTTTTGAGGCAAAATGCCTTCCACATTCAGAGAAAGAATTATGGAATTTGATTGTAGAATGAAACAGACCATTTTCTTTTGCGTAATGTTTTGTTTTATTTTGTGGTTTCTCCCATTCACTTTAATTCTTCTATTCAACATGACTATGGTGAAATTGTAAAAAAAAAAAAAAAAAAAGAAAAAAAAGCACCTGCATAACAGGCCCTCCTGTGTATTCTGGGTCCTTGCTGCTACATATGGGCTTCAGTTCCTTGAAGGTCATCTTAGGAACTATTTTTTCTTCTTTTGTGATTTGTTTTCTTTGGATTTCTTAGAAGATTCATTGGAATATTTGTTATATTGCCTGAAAGATTCTTTGAAGGCCCTTTTATGTTTTCCTGAGTTCTTAATGGTTCCTTGTGCTCCTTTGATAACTTGTGAAATTTTAAGAAACTGTTACCACTGATGCTACTGCTATTTGTATGGTTATGCCACTGAGATCCTCTTCTGCCTTCAGTAGCTTTTTTCTGAAGTCCTCTGTAGAGTTGTTGAAAGTTAGTTTTTTGTAATGAAGGTGATTTATAGGTGGATGCCCTGCAAAAGTAAGTCATAATCAAAGTGGACTTTCTTGGGTTCTTCCTTGTTTTAAAAATAAATCTCAGTTGGCAAAACGAAACCAGAGTACCCACATTCTTTTACTTTGTAAGGTTGATCTTTGCACAACCTCTGATGTTCCACTGGTGTTCTTCCTCTCACTGATCTTAGTCTTACAGTATCTATTGGATACTATATCACAGATTGGCTGTAGTCACTACTGCCTCAAGCTATAGGCTTCATTGAAATCCTGTGTACTGCTATGACTTTTTCCAGAAAGAGTTAGAATTTTTGCCTTGGGGTTAGTAGGATTTTCCCTAATTCTAAACCTTCTAAGTCTTGACTCTGAGGGAGAAAAATTTAGAACTCAAAAATCTTACAAAAAGGAATGTTTAAAACTATATTTATATGGAAAGGAAAAAATAAAATACTACTAGGTGAAAAAAATTAAAGTAATTATAGACAATATAAAGTACTTGGGAGACTACCTGCCAAGACAAACACAAGAACCATATAAAACCAACCATAACACACTTTTTTACACAAATAAAGTCAGATCTAAACAATGGGAAAAATATTGATTGCTCATGGGTAGGTAAAGTCAATATTAAAAAAAATGACAATTCTACCTAAATTAATCTATTTATTCTGGGCCATACCAATCAAATTATAAAAACAATTACTTATTCTGGAAGAACAAAATCTCAAGAATATCAAGAGAATCAATTAAAACAATGTGAAAGAAGTAGAGTCTAGCTGTACCAGATTTCAAACTCTATTATAAAGAGGTAATTAGGGAGGTGGAGCTAAGATGGCAAAGTAGAAAGACACATACACAGTAGCTCTTACCCCACAGCCCATAAAATACCTGTAAAGAAGAACTCTCAACAAATTATAGAGCAGCAGAAGCCACAGAACAACGAAGTGGAGGAGATTTCTAGCCCGGAGTGACCTGAAAGACCGAATGGAAAGTCCTGTCCCACTGGACCCAAAGCAGAGTCCACCCCTGCGTTGGCCACGTGGCACTGAGAGAAGCAGGTCTGAGCAGGCTTCAGGGACAGAATCTCCAGCAGCAGTGCAGATCCCTCAACCCACAGGAGCCAAAGGTCAGTGAGAGGGTCTTTTCAGATGGCCGAGAAAGGAGCAGGGTGTCCCCATAACTTGGGCCTCCTCAGGTGGCAGCAGTAGAAGCAGTGGATGGGGCTCCCAAAGCAGGCAGTAGCCTGCATCCATTGTTGAAGGTCTCATCATAAACCCCCTGAGGGAACTGATCCCTGTGTGGGGCTCTGCCCCTATCTGAGCAGCTGATCTTAATCTCACACTGAATAGCAACCCTGCCCCCACCCAAAGCCCCTGAGGGACTGGAGGAGCTCTTCTGAATCTCAGCCTCCAGTGCTGGCTTGGTGGAACTGGAGGTGAGGTGGTTGTGGAGAGGAATATCAGAAGTCAAGTAACTGGCAGGGAAAATGCCCAAAAAAGGGCAAAAATATAAGACCATAGAAGGTTACTTTCTTGGGGAACAGGTATCTCCCTTCATCCTTTTGGATGAGGAAGAACAAGGCATACTGTCAGAGGAAGTCAAGGCCTCTGCCTCGAATGCCTACAAAGTGAACTTAAATTGGATTCAGGCAATAGAAGAGCTTAAAAAAACAAGTTAGGAGCTTACTAAAGGAGAACCAAAAAAATGCTGAGGAAAATAACACCTTTAAAAAGAGGTTAACTCAATTGGAAAAAGAGGTCCAAAAAGCCAATGAGGAGAAGGAGGCTTTAAAAAGCAGAATTAGCCAAATGGAAGAGAAGGTTCAAAAACTCACTGAACAAAATAATTTGTTGAAAGAAAGAATTAAGTTCAGGGAAATGAATGACTATGAATTAAACTAAGCAGTTAGTAAACAAAACCAAAAGTATGAAAAAATAGAGGATAATGTGAAACATCTCATTGGAAAAACAACTGACCTGGAAAATAGATGCAGGAGAAACATTTAAAAATTATGGGACTACCTGAAAGCTATGATCAGACAAAGAGCCTAGAAATTGTCTTTCATGAAATTATCAGGGAAAACTGCCCTGATATTCTAGAACCAGAGGGCCAAATAAATATTGAAAGAATCCACCAATCACCTCCTGAAAGAGACCTGAAAAGAGAAAACTCCTAGGAATATCGTGACCAAATTTCAGAGTTCTCTGATCAAGGAGAAAATACTGCAAGCAACTAGAAAGAAACAATTTGAATATTGTGGAAATACAATCAGGATAACACAGGATCTGGCAGCTTCAACACTAAGGGATTGAAAGACTTGGAATGGTGTATTTCTGAGGTCAAAGCAACTGGGATTGAAACCAAGAATCACCTACCCAGCAAATCTGAGAATAATACTTCAAGAGAATAAATGGTCATTCAATGATATAGAGGACTTTCAATCATTCATACTGAGGAAAAGACCAGATCTGTATAGAAAATTTGGCTTCCCAAGACAAGAATCAAGAGAAGTAGGGGAGGAGCCAAGATGGCAGAGTAGAAAGATTCACATATGTTAGCTCCTAACCCACAGACTATAAAATACCTGTAAAGAAGAACTCCCAACAAATTCTGGAGCAGCAGAAGCCACACAGTAACGGAGTGGAGGAGATTTCTGTTCTAGAGAGCCCTGAAAAACCAACACCAAAGGTCTGTCATGCCCCAGATCCAGAGAAGAGCCCAGTCCTGCCTTGGCTGCACAGCACTAAGAGGAGCAGATTGGAGCAGACTTCAGGGACAGAATCTCCAGCAGCTGTGCAGGTCCCTCAACTCATAGACACCAAAGCCAGTTAGAGAGACGGGAGCAGGGTGTCTCCATAACTCAGGCCCCCTCGGGAAGCAGCAGCAGAGGCAGCAGTAGACAGAGGCTCCCAAAACAGGCAGGAGCTCGGATCCATTATTTAAGGTCTCCACATAAACCCCCTGAGGGAATTGAGCCCCTGGTGGCGGCCCTGCCCCTATCCGAGCAGCTGAACTTAATCTCACACTGAATAGCAGCTCTGCCTCCACTTGAGCACCTGAATTTAATCTCACACTGAATAGCAGCCCCACCCCCACTGAAAGCCCTGAGGCTGGGAAGCAGCATTTGAATCTCAGCCCCCAAGCACTAGCTGGGCAGATCTGGAGGCCAGGTGGGTGTGGAGAGGAATCTCAGAAGTCAAGTAAATGTCTGGGAAAATGCCCAGAAAAGGGAAAAAAAAATAAGACCATGGAAGGTTACTTTCTTGGTGAACAGATATCTCCTCCCATCCTTTCTGATGAGGAAGAACAATGCTTACCATCAGGGAAAGACATAGGAGGCAAGGCCTCTGTATTCCAAACATCCAAAATAAATATTCAATGGGCTCAGGCCATGGAAGAGCTCAAAAAGGATTTTGAAAATCAAGTTAGAGAGGTGGAGGAAAAACTGGAA
>CM053771.1:216590158-216695806 GCA_028658325.1 Potorous gilbertii | reverse complement strand
AAGAAAATAACCTTCTATGGTCTTAGTTTTTTTCCCTTTTCTGGGCATTTTCCCAGCCAGTTACTTGACTTTTGAGAGTCTTCTCCACCCCCCTGGCTTAGATCCCCCGAGCTAGTGCTTGGGGTCTGGGATTCAAATGCTGCTCCCCAGCCTCAGGGCTTTTGGCGGCAGGCCTGAGTGCTCTTCAATGGGAGCTTATCTGCTGGTTCTCAGGTGGGGGCAGGGCCTCCTCTCAGGCTCAGTTCCCTCAGGGGGTTTATACAGAGATCCTTTGTAGTGGAGCTGGGGTGGAGCTCCAGCCCACTCTGGGAGTCTCTGGCTGAGCTGCCTCTGCCCCTGCCCAAGCTGCCTCAGCCTCTGCCGCAGTGGCCGCTTCCCAGGGGGTCCGAGTCCAGAGATCCCCCACTCCCTTCTCAGCCTGTCTCTCTCACTGACCTGTGTGTCTGTGGGTGGAGGGACCTTCCCGGCCGCCCGGAGATTCAGGTCCCTGCCGCCTGCGAGGCTCTGCTCGCTCCTCTCAGTGCCGCGTGGCCGGGGCGGGGGAGGGGAGCGCTCGGCAGGACAGGACTCGGCTCCCGTCTGAGGTACCTTTGCGGTCGGTTTTTCAGGGCTCTCTGCAGCAGAAATCTCCTTCACTGTGTTGCTGCGCGGCTTCCACTGTTCCAGAATTTGTCAGGAGTTCTTTTTACAGGAAATCTATGGGCTGTGGGTTCGGACCTAGCATAGGTGAGTCTTTCTACTCCGCCATCTTGGCTCCGCCCCTTAAGACTTGTCTCAAAAGATGTTCCTTAGCCAAAGTGAAATTATAATCATATTTGAAACCTGATTATTGGAACTTGCCATTTTTAAATGCTATGGGATTATTAAGTGACTGTTCTTCTGAGTCTAGCTGCAGGTATGGATAACAAGAAAGGCGATTTGAGCCTCCAATCCATGATGCCAGTAAGCCTTTGAGATGCTGGTATGATCTGCAAAGGTGATCTCATGGGAAGGGTGGGAGAATGGCTGTTCAGTCTGAGCTGAGGTAGGGTTCTCCTGACTTAGTTTACCTATTGACACCTGGCAGACTTTAAGCCTGACTGAATGCAAGTGGACAATCTAATCCTGCCTGGAACTGACGTGAAGTTGGGGAGATATTTTATCCCTGCAATGTCCCTACTCTTGGTGGCAATTTCCTATAGTCAAATAGAGTCATGGATCAGTGGAATAGATTAGGTACATATTACATTATAGTAAAAGATCATAGTAATCTTGTATATTATAAACCTAAAGATCCAAATTTTTGGAAAAAAACCTCATCATTTGACAAAAACTGCTGGAAAAACTAGAAAACAGTATGGAAGAAATTATAGACCAAAATCTCATATCATATACCAAGATAAAGTTAAAATGGGTACATGATTTACTCATAAAAGGTAATAATCAGTAGCAAATTAAGAGAGCATGGAATAGTTTATCTGTCAGATCTACAGATAAGGGAAGAATTTAAGACCAAAGAAGTTAGCACATTACATTACAAAATGTAAAATAGATCATTCTGAGTGCGTAAAATTAAAAAATATTTGTACAAACAAAACCAATATAACCAAAAGGTTTACAAAGAAAGCAGAAAATGGGGCGAGGGTTGCAAAAAATATCTCTGATAAAGGCCTTATTTTTCAAATATATAGAGAACGAAGTCAAATTTATAAAAATACAAGTCATTCCTCAATTGATAAATCAAATATAACAGGCAGCTTTCAGACAATGAAGTCAAAACTATCTATACTCATATGAAAAAATGTTCTAAATCACTATTAGTCAGAGAAATGCAAATTAAAACAACTCTGTGGTACCACCTTATACCTATCAGACTGGTTAATGGGACAAAAAAGGAAAAATGTTAGATGTTGGAGGGAATGTGAGAAAACTGGAACCCTAATACACTACTGGAGTTGTGAACTGATCCGGTCATTCTGGAGAGCAATTTGGAACTATGCCCAAAGAGTTATAAAACTGTGTATTCCCTTTGATCCTTCAATACCTCCCCTAGGGCCATATCCCAAAGATATTTTTTAAAAAAGAGAAAAGGACTAACTTCTACAAAAAATTTTTTTTGTCTTTTTTTGTGATGGCTAAGAATTGGAAATCAAACTGATGCCCATCAGTTAGGGAACAGTTAAGCAAGCTGTGGCATGTGATTGTAATGAAATATTATTGTACTATAAGAAATGAAAAGCAGGATGATCTGAGAAAAACCTGAAAGACTTACATGAACTGATGCATAGTGAAGTATATAGAACCAGGAGAATGTGGTACACAGTAACAGCAATATTATTCTATGAAGAGGTGTGAATGACTTAGCTATTCTTAGCAATACAATGATCCCAGACAATACCTAAGGTCTAATCATGAAACATAGTATCTGTGTGCAGAGAAAGAACTGATATTAATTGAATACAGATTGATGCAATCTATCTTCACTTTCTTACATCTTTTTCTTTCATTTGAGTCCTCTTGTACAAAGTAACTAATATACTTTATACTTTATATAATTGCACATGTAATTTCTTTGCCCTATTTCTATTACCTTTGTTTTGGACCATTATACTTAATATTGTCCATGAACCGTACTGAGATACCCATTCCAGACCTTCCTTTCCAGGTTGTCAATTTGGGCTCAAATCTAGGCTTTTTCCTCAACTCCCCATCTTCTCTCATACATTTCTCCTTTGTACTCATCCAATCAGTGGGAAAAGTCTATGTCAATTCTATCTTTATAACATCTACCCTATACACTCCCTTCTCTTCTATGACACTGCAACCCCTCTAGTGCTGGCTCTCATTACCTCGTACCTGGACTATTGAAAGAACCTCCTGGTTGTCTTCATGCCTCAGACCTCCCTATTCCAATACATTCTTCACTCAGATGTTAAATTGACCTTCCTGAAATGCAAGTCTGACCACACCATTTCCTTCCCCTCACCCAATAAATTTCAGTGTCTCTCCATTCCCTTCATGACCAAATCCAAAATCCTCTGCTTGGTTTTCAGAGCCCTTCATAACCTAGCCTCTTCTTACCTTTCCAGTCTTATGCCTTACTTCTCTTCACATACTCTTCAATCCAGTGAACTCCTTTGTCTCCAGGTTGCATGCATTTTTACTAGCTCTCCTCTACCTTCTCAACTTCATCCTTTAGCTTCCTTGACTTCCCTCAAGTCTCCACTTAAAGTCTCACCTTCTGCAAGTAGTCTTTCCCCTTTCTCCTTAATTTTAGTGCTTTCCCTCAGAGATCACCCCCAATTTATCTTGTATATTCTTTGTCCATACATAGTTGTTTGTACTTGTTTCCCCATTAGACAGTGAACTCCTTGACAGCAGGGAATTATTTTTCTTTTGCTTTTCTTGAAATCTGAAGAGCTTAGCACAGTGCATGGCACATAGTTGCTTAATAAATGCTAGTTGACTGACTAGTCAGTACCACAAGCTGCCTTAGGGCATGCAAAGGCTAATGTGTATTCTCTTTTCTACTCATTATGATTTTTCCTATTCTATATCTTATTCTGTTGGGGCTTAGATCCTTGTACCATTCAGTTAATATGACAATCTGACCCATCAGTGCAAACTGGAAAGGGGCCTCACAGTCAAAAATACCTGGGTTCAAGTCTTACCTCAGATATATATGATGATCATTCAATCTCTCAGTGTCCCCAGGAAACTCTCTCAGTAAAAGTATGGGTGAATTGTTGATCTCTGCTGCTAGAGGAGTTTTTACAGAGGGCTGGGGTATGGGAGGTGGAATAGGACACTACATTGTTGAAAATGTGGATTCCTTTCTTCCCAGAAAGATCTGTTCTAAGGAAATGAATATCAGAAGCCCACTGTAAGCCTATTCTTTCTGAGTGACCTTCTCTGTCTTTGTTATCTAATTGGTTAGAGACTTTATGGAAATTTACTGCCAATTAGAAAACAAGATCAGTACCATGGTTGGCTAATGGGGGGATTGTTTTTGTACAGTCTTGTCCTCATCACACTGTGATTAGGGATATTTATTTTGGCACTGTGAAAGTCTTGCCTTACACTACTATTTTGAGGTTTAACAAGTTTGGAAGAGGGTCCCAGGCCTAGAACAGATGATCTGTGAAGATCTAAAAATTTACAGTAAGGTCAATGCGTGTGCTTACAAGTGCATGGAGTCATGGAAAAACTCATCTTATTAAAGACTGATTAAAGAATAATTTTTCTTTGATTTTTGATCAGGTCCTGGTTCTTGTGAAAAAAACATCCTCTCATCACAGGAAGGATCAAAGTTTCCTTCCTTTCTGAAGAATCTGTTGACTGTGGCTATTTCTGTTCGAGTAAAGTACATAGACATGGGTCAACAGTAAATGAAAACAATGCAGCAAGGACAGAACAGTGTTAACCAGAGAATGAAAAATAACATTTCCCCAGAAGTTCTGTATTGAACCCTTATTAATATCACTTTTGTATTTTCCTAGAGAAGAGAAAATAATTTAAATAAAGGTTTCCCACCTCTCGTCCAAACTAGAATTGTGTTTCCCTCTGACTAAACAAAACTGACTGGTGGAGGAGGGAGGATAGATCCCTGGGAATCAACTGATAACTCAGCTACCTTTCAGATAATGTTATGTTCCAGTTTTAACCCTAAATTGTCAAAACCAACATTCTTACAAGAATTAGTAAAGAATGACTATTTCATGACCTTTTATTTAGTCTACCCTTTATCTTGTGACTACAGGCCATATGACTTAACCTCTTTGGGCCTCAGTTTGCTGATTTTAGTAATTTTCCATGTTGCTGAAATGTATGATCATAAAAGCACTTTAAAAAAATTAAATGGTATTTGTAATGCAGTTGAATTATTCTCTGTTGCAGATAACAAAGTTTTCTAGTTCTAGCTTGAGATTTTCTCCAACTACAATCTATCAAAACAGTGGATGTGGGATCAGACCTGAATTTGAATGCTTGTCATTCATAACTTTGGGCAAGACCCTGAACCTCATTTCTCCTGTCTATAGAATGAGAGTCTCAGATTAGATAACAGTCCAGATTTAAGTCTGAGAAAGTTAGTCAAGGTCAGTTTCTCACAGGAAAATGCTGTAGAACTCATCTGCAATGTTCATGTGGTGATTGTGATTGGAAGGAGAACTTTGGGGTGGATCCTCCCACAATAGGTTTTTTAAGTGCACATGACAACAAAAATTTAGGGTGAACATTTTGGGGATGAGGAGGCCAGACTAGGACATTTTAATAGCAAATTAAGAAATGACAAGTCTAGTTATGCCTCTTTTCAAGAACAATATTATGGTTTGTGTTGTAAACTTTTCAATATATACTAACATCTCTTCCCTGATTATCTGAAGGGCTTTCATGCTCTAGCTCTATTAATTTCTTCTTACTACATCTTCTGATGATCATATTTTTTTTTCCATCCAGGTCTGGACTAAACCCATTCACGTGGAAATATATTTATCAGAAATTGGATTTCAACTTTGAAATCAACATAGGCTCTGATCCGTGACAAGAATCTCTGACAGGGTCTTGTTTATAGTGGAAGTATTTTTTTCTAGAGGTGTGCCAGAGTCAACTCTAACCAGATCACTAGAGCTGACTGTTAAATTTTCAGGATGAGCATTTATACCTCAGAAACTGGCAAAGCTTCAAATCAGAGCTTAATTTGTTGATTTGTTGATTGTTAATAATGTTGATTAGATTTAAAATTGTGTCCTGTGTACATTCTTTTCAGAAAGATGATTGCTAAACATTTACTAACTTATCACTGAGTTTTCCATTTTTGGCCATTTAAGCTCATTCAAATGGAAACACAATCCCAGACACTTTATTTTATTTAGTCCAATTTACATATGTATTTACTGGATGATAGGAAACTTTGAGAACATCTGGGCCATATGATCAACAAGACATTTTCTTGATCTTCAGAAATGCTCAAAACTCCCTAATATAAAAATTATGCACAAAAGGTAAAGAAATTGTAGCTGCCTCCACAGGCCAAACAGTCTAATGGGGGTAACAACATGACCAGAAAGTCATCAGAATGACTGGAGATGACCCAGGATGAGGCAATTGTGGTTAAGTGACTTGCCCAAGGTCACACAGCTAGTGAGTGTCAAGTGTCTGAGGTGAGATTTGAATTCAGGTCCTCTTAACTCCTGCACTGGTGCTCTATTCACTCCACCACCTAGCTGTCCCAACAACATGAAGAATTTACACCAAAGAGGGCTAATACCAAATCCTGATGGACCCACTCAACACTGCTTCCTCTACAATTCCCCATATTTTGGCAAGGCAGTAGAATGTGACCCAGACTTTGTACTCTGGGATCCATCCAGCAACTTTCTTGCTGCTGCTGATACACTTTCTGTTAGCATGTCCTTTTCCTCTCCTCACTCCACCATCCTGTGAAGACAAGCTGCACAGTGCACTTCTACCCAATGTTCTCCTCCACTCATGTAGGAGTTTAGAAGTATAGAATGAAAGGAGACCTTTGAGAATATCTCATGGTTAACATAGCATGGAAAGGAAAATCAACAAGGCATAGCACTCTTTGTGTGGAATGAAGCTTTCCAACCTCTTTGTTGGCCAGGCATTCTCAGAGAGCCTGAGGGGCAAGATTTCTGACTTCCTTGTCAGATGGTTTTTTTTTACCTGAGCCTTCACCCCATGAGTGCATTTAATATCAAGGATGATTTAAGTACCTTTTTAAGGCAACAATAAACTTTGTGTATCCAGTAGAGAATGTTTTTATAAAGAAAGGCAAGGTGTCAGATATCATTCCAGACCTGGCTTTGTGTCTGTGTGTAACCTTAAGTAAATCACTTAAGTGTTCTGGGCCTCTGTGTCTTCTCCTGGAAACATTTCTAGATCATATTTCTAACAGGGTCATTATTGGACATTTAGAAAAGGAAGCAGCAAACTTGGAAAGCTAGCAGTATTTCATGGAGAGCAGGTCCTGATAAATTCATCTTACTTCTTTTTTTGACAACATTACTAAAATGGTAGATGTGGGAAATCTGCAGGTATTGTTTACCTAGATTGTGTCTAGGCATTGAAAGTGTCTAAGTGAGAGAAATGATCATTTCTCTCTTTTATTCAATAGCTAATTATTGAATTAGGATTAATGTTTTTTCCTCTCTTTGTACTTCCTCATCCAGAAGTCAACTGCTGTGGGAAATTTTTAGCACAGACTTACCCAGACTAAAGATCTAATCAAAGACAGTAAAAGAAATTCTAAGTTTCCACTAATGGGTGGATTCCTGCTCATTGTATTTGCTCAGACAGGTCTGAGAAATACGGATTTTCTCTTTTGTCAGGTAGGTGATATGGAAATTGATAAGTCTCTTTGACCAAGACTTGGCTACTCTAAGTCACATACCCCTAAGACCCTCATTAGAATGAACCTGTCATTATAATATTCATTCTCTCATTAATTGTTTACCAATCAGAGTTGATCAGGAACACCTGGTCTTCCAAGCACCTGAAAACTATGAGCTCACCTCCATGAAGGGTTTTTGGTATTCAAGAGTGCTACTGAATTCTTTTATTAATAATATACTACTTATTAATAAAATGATTAAATTACCCAGAAATTATGTCTCTCAAACTTTTTAAACATCACTTAAGCATTTGATAATTTACCTCATATTGTATTTGTGGACACCATGAAGAGATGTGGGATAGATGATAAAACAATTATTATCCAGATTTGGAACTGGCTTAAGAGCCAAGTTCTATGTCAATGTAAGAGGAGGTTTCCAGTTAAGGGTCCCTAGAACCTGTATTTGAACCTGTGCTTTTAACATTTTTATCAATTATTTGTGTAAAGTGTATTTTGTGTACTTACCAAACATTCAGAGGATAAAATGCTAGAAGGGATAGATACCTGACACAGTAGATAATGGTCACAATCCAAAATAGATCTTAACAGGCTAGAACATTGAGCTGAATCAAATTAGATGGAATCCCATAAGGATAAATATAAAGTCTTTTATTGGACTCCAAGAATCAATTATATAAGTACAAGATGGAGGAGGTTAGACAGCAATTGTCCTGAAAAAGATATGAGAGTTATAGTGTGCTATAAGCATATGGTGGCTAAAAATTAATGCAATCTTGAGCTTTCACCAAGAGAGTATAACTTTGGGAATAAGGAGGCTATAGTCCACTGTACCTAGCCTAGTCAAACAGCCTTTGGAGGAGCATGTTAAGTTCTGTGGGTTGGTTTAGAAAGCCTACTGATAAACTCAAGAATGTCTAGAGAAAGGAATATAGAATGGTGAAGACCTCTCAAATTGAAAAATTGAAGGAACTAAGACTGTTTCGACTATAACTCTAGGATAGTAGTCCCTGTCTCATTTTTATATTTGTATCCCTAGTATTTAGCACAGAAACTAACACACAGTAGGTGTTTAATAAATGTTTGTTTACTGATTGCCTCAGGGCACACAAGCAGCAAGGGATGGAGTTGGGCATCAAATCCAAGTCTTCTGATTCTAAAGCTAGTGTATTTTCCACTGAACAAATTGCCCAGACAATAATCTATGCCTTCAGCCTCAGTGGGGAAGGGTACTAGAGGCCATTTATTATTATAAGTGATCTGATCCTTTGTGTTCTTTAACAGGGTGAGGGAGCATGGTGTCTCTCTGCATCGAATGAATATAGAGTCAGGAAAATTTGAATTGAAGTTGTGTCTCTTACATATTCTGACTCAGTGACCCCAGCCACATCAGTGAACTTCACAGAGTCCTAAGTGACTTTCTAAAACTCTAAGTTCCAGTCAAGTTACTAATCCAAATTGGCAAATGGTTTCCTCACAGAAAGTTCCTCCCACCAACCAAATCAGGTCTGTGCTCAAACATATGAATGAAAAAGGGAGAGGGAAAGAAGATGAAAAGCTTCAGTAATTGACTCAGAATCAGCAAATATTGGTAACAGTCCTTGCAAGCCTTGAGCAGTCAGTAAGTCAATAAGCATTTATTAACCACTTACAACAATAGGGGGAAATGGGACAGCAAATTCCGATATGCATTTTAAAAATGCATTGACCTTTTGAGTGTGCAGAAGTGTGAGAAGCAGATGACTGTGATTATGAAACAAATATTTGAAACACTAGGAAACATCCAAATTAGCAGATTTATAGAGAAAAATCTAATAGTTGTAAGAAAAGGAAGGGAAAATAAACCATCCTCCATCATATGACAACTCAATTTAAAGCTGATCCTATCTTCTATCACTTTTTACAAGCTACTTGTAAATCTAGAAATCCTTTAGGTTCTAAGTTAATATGAAGTGTAGCATTAATGGTTTGTTTTAATAGCTAATTAAAAACATGAAATGCTGTAGTTTGGGGAAAATCAGAAAAGATTCAACCACCTCAGATATGGTGCTATAATCTCCATTCTTAAGGAAAAATTCAAGGAGAGGAACTTTTAAAAGGATATTGTACTGTACTGTATTCTAATTGTTAAGGATATAGGGAAGATTCTGTTTTTCCTAAAAAAAGTGATTTGAGAAAATTATCTGACATACACATGTATACACACACACACTTATGTTTATATATAATTATAAACATGTACACATATGTATTTAACATCGGCTATATAGACTAAGTGTAGATATTCTCTGGCTTTAGCTTTGGCTTTGTCCACCAATGATAGGAGAATTAATGTCTACTGGAGAAGTTCATTTCTGTTTTAGTAAAAGCTGTAGTGGGTCAGTTGCAAGGGAAGTTTCAGGATTGGAGAGAGATGGCACTGGAGAGAAGACACACTCTGCTTTTGTTGGTTGGACAGTGCAGTATTAAGATGAAATATGAGTTGTCTAATTCGCAGTACTGCAAAACGATTTGTTCCAACGAGGCTTAAATATGAGCCTCCAAGCATAATACATCAAGAAAATATGTTACTAAATTCTGCTCTTATCATTGTTTAATACATGCTGTGATTCTTTTACACTTAGTATTGTTTTTCTTTTGTAAGAATAAACTGCCTCAAACAAACCTGAAGCAACCAAGATTAGGAGGGAAGTAGAAAAGTGGGAAAGAATTTTTGCAACTAGTGTCTGTGATAATGGCTTCATTTCTAAAATATATAGAGAACTGAGTCAAATGTACAAGAATACAAGTCATT
Source organism: Potorous gilbertii (assembly GCA_028658325.1). Classification (NCBI taxonomy): domain Eukaryota; kingdom Metazoa; phylum Chordata; class Mammalia; order Diprotodontia; family Potoroidae; genus Potorous; species Potorous gilbertii. Next base: position 216,685,658 of record CM053771.1, on the reverse strand, counting down.
CCCCAAGTGATAAATGGTTAAAGGTCATGAACAGGCAGTTTTCAGGAGAAGAAATTAAAACTATCTATGGCTATATGAAAAAATGCTCTAAATCACTATTGATTAGAGAGATACAAATCAAAACAACTCTGAGGTACCACATCACAGTTAACATGTGGCTAGCATGACAAAACAGGAAGATGATAAATGTTGGAGAAAATGTGGGAGAGTTGAAACACTAATTCATTGTTGGTGGAGCTGTGACCTAATCCAACCATTCTGGAGAGCAATTTGGAACTATATTCAAAGGGCTACAAAAATGTGCATACCCTTTGACCCAGCAATGCCACTTCCAGTAATGTATCCCCAAGAGATCATAAAAATGGGAAAGGGTCCCACATGTACAAAAATATTTATAGCAGCTCTCTTTGTGGTGACCAAGAACTGGAAATCAAGGGGATGTCCATCAATTGAGGAATGGCTGAACAATTTGTGGTATATGTAATGTAATGGAATACTATTGTGATATAAGAAAGGATGAACAGGAAGACTTCAGAGAGGTCTGGAAGGACTTATATGAACTGATGCTGAGGGAGCAGAACTAGAAGAACTTTGTACACAGTAACAACCACAGTGTGTGAAGAATTTTTCTAGTAGACCACTCTTCACAGCAATGCAAAGACCTAAAACATTCCCAAAGGACTCGAGGTAAAATGCCATCCACATCCAGAGAAAAAACTATGGAATTGGAATACAGAACGAAGCAGAATATTTTCTCTTATGTTGTTTTGTTTTTTCTCATGGTTTCTCCCATTCATTTTAATTCTTCTATCTAACATGATTAATGTGAAAATATGTTGAATAAGAAAAAAAAAGAAACTACTTGTCCCATACCTGATTCTATTATACACTGAATACTTCTTTAACTCTCCCTTTTAAAGGCTATGGATGTGAGCCTTAACTTTTACTACATAATTAGCATTGTTGCTAGGTTGGGGTTCGGTAGTAAACTAACACATGTGAGACTGAGAATGTTGGCCCCTTAGATTAGAGGTCAGATTTCCCCAGGACTGAACCTAGTCCACAGATCCCAATGACTAATTACTGAAATAGAAAAAATCACATGCTCCAGCCCCTGTAGGGTTAGAGAAGTGGTTTCTCAATATTAGAAAATAAGTTTTTAAATATGTAATATTAAAATTATTTTATAATAGAGTGTGGACCCATGTAATGGCAAAGTAGGGTCTTTTGCTGTTTTTGTTTTCATATAATCAAGAAGTATAATGCCTCTTTGTTTTGAGATCCATGTCCATTTAAATTGTCAGGCCAAGCATCTTGGAAGGGTGGAGTATGATGACAAGCAAAGTAGGATATTTTGCTCTTTTTGTTTTAGTATAAAGTGCCTCTGATTGAATAATGTGATTGAAGAAGATCTTTCCCACCCATGAATGGGGGTGAGGAGAATTTGTAGGAAGGTCCATACCTTTTTTTAATGAGGCACTTGTTCTCAAGCGTTATGATGCCCTCTGGCTCTAAAAAGTGTATAAAGACTCTATGGCATGGTTTTGCTTTGGGGCTTGATGACTTGAAGTGTTTGTTTGGCCAGATGAGACTCTGGGAAGCCACTAAGGAACTTCCCTCTCCATCTTTGAAAACGCAGATGTTGGTGCTTCCCTCTCCAGTAACTATGGTCAGACAGTTGTACCTGTCTGTTGATTTGTGGTATATGTACTGATTATGGTCAGACAATTGGAAGTCATGCCTGTTGATCTTTGATCTCTCTATATTTCCTCTGAAGTTCAGGGTGCTGACTTTCCCCCCTGAACCACGTGAATGATGTATGTGCTTGATTAAAGGAATGGTAATGTGCTTGATTAAAGGAGATTGTTAACCCCTCAATAGTTGCTTTCCTTTTAGAAATGCAGATCTAAGAACCTGTGATAGCAGCTCCCCCCATGTATATTGGGTGCTTACTTTTACAACCCAATGGAATTGTACATGAGCTGTCCTAAAGACAAAGTAGCAAACTTTGGAGAAGGAAATTGTCAGATTTTTCATTGGGACATTAGAATCTCTAGCTATTGAAAAACTATTGCAGATATGTTGAAATCTTCAGTTGATAAAGAGAACAGAACCCACACAAACTTTATCATGAATCCTTTAGGCGTTAAGGAAAATATCAATCAATTAGATTTTTCAATGGACATTACATTGATTTACGAGGTCAGGAATCAGTCCTCTGCAGCCTATTATCACCATCTCTAATACTTCTTTCCTAATTTGGAACTCTGCTTTGGTTGCAAAAGATTTTCTCTCTTTCTATCACTTTGATTGCTTTGGTGTTGTCAGTCCCTTCCTCAAGCTTCCTAGCAGCTTCTCTCAGCTTCATTAACCCAGTCCAAGATCCTGTTCCTGCTCTTCAGAGCCCTTCACCACACTAACCTGGACTACTCCAAGTTTTCAGAAGAGATTACTTCTTCTGTTCATGCATCTTAGCCCTGCCTCTAAGTTCTCTAAAACAACACTGTGTTAAATTCAATTTTTATATGATCGGGAACCAGGAATAGCATTAATCATAGGGCATAAGATTCCAGGTAAGCCTTTCTCCCCAAACAGTTGCCAGTCTGTAAAAAATTTAGGAAATCCTATCATTGGAGATTGATTCCTTTGGCTTAAGACATTGTGGTCTTCAAAGGTTAAATCTTTAATAAAATCCTAATACCTTTAGAAGCATGATACATTAAGTGAATACAATCTGGGATTTAAGCCTTAGCATTTATACAATACTTTTCTGAAATGATTAGTTGATGTTTTGCCTTCCTTCAGTTCTGGAAGTGGAATCCTTCTGCTTTCAAGAGAATACACACAGGATTTCAATATCTTTTCAAGGAGAAGTGTCTGAAGGAGAGATAAAGTTTAGGAAGAAGTAGACATGTAGAGGAATTCAGTGCCTCCAGCATGTCCTTATTTCCAGTTTTGCCACATGAGAGGGTTTGGGGAATTTCTGCCTGAGTGAGATAGGGACTCTCAAACTCTTGTCAACTTTTCTACTGTAGCAGGTACAGAGCATCAAGTAAACATCCTTTCCAACAGTAAGGAAAATTCCGCAAATGTTGGAGAATTAAACCCTGGGTTACACTATTATAAGTTATTAACACTTTTACAAAATCATCAGATGAACTGGAAAAAGGAGTTAAAAGATGTGATAGAAATGGATATTCTGTGTTATAAAGATGAAAAGGATGTACACTGTTGCTCTGTCATTTTTGCTCAGCCTAGGGCACAGACATCATTTGATATAATTGCCTATTTCGGGTTTTAGAGCTTATCTTTAAGATTAGTGAAGATTAGGTGCTATCAAGAGTCTGAAGAAGAAATTGCTGAGTAGAAAATTAAGTTATTTAATTTGGGCTTTTTCTTGTTTTCTTTGAGAGATCTTCTTTTCCAATTAAGAAAGGTTTTATGGTGTTTAGTTAGATAAAGTCTAATTCTAAGCTACAAAAGTACTTATCCAAAGGTTAAGTGCTACCTTAGATCAGGACTCTTACAGCAATAACATTAATACTATTCCATTTAATTGAATTAAACTTTTTAAAAGTGCCTACTAGGCGGTTAATATGCAAAGATGGGCAAATACACCCTCTGCCATTACAGAATTATGGAATCCCAGACTTCTGTTGGAAGAGATCACATAGACCATCTAGTCTAACCTATTTCTACACAAGTATTTCCTCTAGAAGTGGTTACGTCACCCTCATTTGAAAATCTTCAGGGAGGGGAGACCTATTCTCTCAAAAAACAATTCCTTCCACTTTTGAATGGCTGTAATTATTAGAAAGTATTTCTGTTGTCTCAGGTCTAAATGTACCTGTACAGCCTCTTGATATAGTAGCAGAGGAGCATTTGCTCTGGAGAATTCTACCAGGCTGGAAAAGCTTGAGTATTTATTCCAGTAATATGCTATTTCTGTTATCCATAGCCCAACCTGAATAGTAGAGTGCCTAGTCCATAGTAAGTACATAAAAAATGTTTTTGAGTGATTGATTGACTGACTGACAAGTAGGAAAAAAAATCTGGAAAGAATAAAAAAAACAGTGGAGTAAGAATATTAAGGAAAGTTTCCCAATTGATAAATGATCAAAGGATATGAACAAGCACTTTTCAGAGGAAGAAGTTAAAGCTATCTATCGTCATATGAAAAAATGTTGTAAATCACTACTGATTAGAGAGATGCAAATCAAAACAACTCTGAGGTATCACATCACACCTATCAGATTGGCTAGCACAACAAAGTAGGAAGATGATAAATGTTGAAGAAGATGTGGGAGAGTTGGAGCACTAATTCATTGTTGGTGGAATTATGAGCTGATCCAATCATTCTGGAGAGCAATTTGGAACTATGCTTAAAGGGCTACAAAAATGTTCATACCCTTTGACCCAGCAATATCGCTTCTAGGACTGTATCCCCAAGAGGTTATAAAAAATGAGAAAGGGTCCCACATGTACAAAAATATTTATAGTAGCTCTCTTTGTGATGGCCAAGAACTGGAAATCAAGGGGATACCCATCAATTGGGGAATGGCTGAATAAATATTGATATACGAATATAATGCAATACTATTGTGCTGATGTTGAGTGAAAAGAGCAGAACCATGTGAACTTTGGACATTGCAACAACCACAGCGTGTGAGGAATTTTTCTCGTGGACTTAGTACTTCATTGTAACGTAAAGACTTAAAAAATTCCCAATGGTCTCTTAAGACAAAATGCCTTCCACATCCAGAGATATGGAATTCAATTGCAGAATGAAGCAGATCATTTTCTTTTGTATTACGTTTTGCTTTGTTTTATGAATTCTTCCATTCATTTTAATTCTTCTATGCAACATGACTAAGGTGACAATGTATTTAATAGGAATGTATGTGTAGAAACTGTATAAAATTTATGTCGTCTCAGGAGGGAGTGAGGAGGTAATGGGGAAGGAGTGGGAGGGAGAGGAAAAAAATCTAAGATATATGGAAGTGATTGTAGAACACTGAAAACAAATAACATAATAATAAAAACCTCAAAAAAAAAAGAATATTAAGGAGTAAGAGGTGATCAATTGTGTCAAATGCTTCAGAAAGGTTGATGAAGATGAGGAATGGGAAAATAGTTGGATTTAGTACTAAGAAGATTCTGGTGACTTTCAAGAGAACAATTTCAAGAGAGCAATATCAATGGAAGTTCAATTTCAGGGGCTCAAGGAAAGAGTGACTGTGAATGATCTATGCAGAAAGCATAGATAATTCTTTTGAGAAGTCTGGGAAGATGTGAAAGGATTGAGACAGAATGATACTTTTCAAGGAGAACACAGATTTTTTTAAAAGGATAGAAAAATTGAGTTAGTTTTGTTTGTTACTGTTAGGCTAGAAGAGACCAAAGCATGCTTATAGGTATAGAGGAAGGGATCCAATGGAAATGGAATGATGAAGGCAGTGGAGGAAAGGGAGGGGAAGGACAATCAATAGAGCCAGGTCCTGAAGGTAACAAGAAAGAAGAACATGATCAAGAACAAATGGAGACATTATCTTCGCTGAGGAAGACTGCACAAAAATTCCACTATGATTCTTTAATGGTATCATAATGGATATTTAATGGATATCAACAGAGAAGTTGAAAGATATCACTAATATGAACTTCCTGAATGCTAATGAAACAAAGCACAGTAATGCGTATGCCAGTCAGATGAAAGGACAAGTTAGCAATAAGACTGTTGCTTTTCATTTGTTAGTTATTACTTCAATCTTCTTCTTTAACTACACCTTGTTTCCTTGTTTAGTTAGACCAACTCATCATCACTGCTTTCTAGTATGGTCATGTATCAAAGATAATCATCTTTATGAAAACATGCTTAAAAGTAGTATGATGAAGTGGAAAGAAAGCTTCACTTGAAGCCATAGAACCTGAATTCAAATCTTGTCTCTATCACTTAATATTTGTGGCCTTTTGTAAGTCACTAACCTGTCTGAGTCTGTTTCCTCATATGTAAAATAAGAAGGTTGGATTAGATGACAACTAGTATGCTTTTTAACACCAGCTCTATGATACCATGCCAAACTGAATAGCAAAACCATCGATTCAACATATATATATTGAGTACCTACTATGTTCACTGTATCAAGGGAGACATAAAGCAGAGTAAGACCCAGCCCATGCTCTGAAGCTACTTACAGAGATAAGATGAACACAGAGAGCTGAAGATTGTGTTGCAATGGAAGTGTATATGGAGTGCTGCAGGAATTCAGAAAATGGAGAGGTGACTTTAGGGGAAACTATGAGCCTAATTTTTTCAAAGACTATGTACTAGGGGTCTTGAGATGTTAGGAAAAATAAAAGATTTTTAAAGATAGGTCTTTATGTCTTAGATATATCAGTAACTATCCAGAGACAGTGTAGTGGATAGGGAACCAGATTTGAAATTAGGAGAATCTGCATTCAAATTCTGCTTCAGGCACTTACTTTCTGTGTGATCCTCACCAAGTTACTTAACCCCACTCTAATACAGTTTCCTCATCTTAAATTCCCCATCATAAAATATGAAAAGTCATGAAGTCCTCTAAGGTTCTTTTCAGTTCCAGACCAGAACTGTACGATAAACTCCCAAGTACTTTAACATTTTCTTTTTCTAGCAAATTGTTTCTATATAGATAAGAAGGAAATGAAAGAAGATCAATTCCTTAGCCTAGGCATTGCAATTTTTAAAAATAATTAATTAATTAACTTTTAGCTTTCAACATTCACTTCCACAAGATTTTGAGTTCCAAATTTTCTCTCCATCTCTCCCGTCCACCTATCCCAAGGCAGATGCATTTCAATTACCCCCTCCCCCAATCTGCCCTCACTTCTATCATACCCTTCCCTTCTCTTATCCCTTTCCCCTCTATTTTTTTGCAGGGCAAGATAGATTTCTATACTGCATTGCCTGTATGTCTTGTTTCCCAATTATATATAAAAACAATTTTTAATATTTGTTTTGAAAACTTTGAGTTCCAACTTCTCTCCCTCCCTCCCTTCCCACCCACCTCCACTGAGAAGGCAAGCAATTTCATATAGATTATATATGTGTAGTCATGCAAAATACTTCCATTACAGTCATACTGTGAAAGGCTAACTATATTTTCACTCCATCCCATCCCTTTATTCTATTCTCTCTTTTGACTCTATCTATGCTCAAAAGTATTTACTTCTGGGAGTGGAACCAAGATGATGGAGTACAAGGACAGACCTCCTCTAGCTCTCCACCCATAGCCTATAAAATACATATAAAAATTGACTAAGTGAATTTTAGAGCAGCTGAAGCCATCAAATGACAGAGTGAAACAGAGTTCCAGTCCAAGACAGCCTGGAATGTGGACAGGAAAAGTCTATTGCACCAGTTCAGAGCAGAGTGCAGCCCAGCCTTGGCAGTGCAGCACAGCACAGACAGGAATGGACTAGGTTTCAGAGTGTGGAATCATGGATAGCAACTGCAGTTCCCAGATTTCTCAACCCACAAATGCCAAAGACAGTTTCAAAGGTCAGTAAGAAAACTCTTTCACCTGGGTGAGAGGGAAGGGTGGTCTGGCCCCAGCCCCAGGGTAGCAGCAGGCAGCAGCATCCCCTTGTGGAGCCCTAGCTCTAAAGATCTTGGGGGAATCAAGCAGCTTATCTAGATCTCAGCTCTGAATGGCAGTCCTGGGGTAAGGAGGAGCACTGATGAGGTGGAGCCTGTGGTGACTGTGGAGAGGGAATCCTACTTGCAGTTCCAGGTCACAAAAGAGTTCTTTTGGTTGCTTACAGACCAGAGTGCAGGCCAGGACAGGAGTAAACTCCTCTTTCTTGAATGTGCCACCTTGGAGGAACTGAGAACTTACAAGTCTCTAGAGTATACCTTCCTCTTGACAAAGGACTCAAAAGTCAAGTAACTGACTGGCAAAATGCTCAAAAAGGGTGGAAAAATAAGATTATAGAAGGTTACTTTCTTGGTGAAAATGTATTTTCTTCCATCCTTTCAGATAAGGAAAAACAAAATATACCATCAGAGGAAGACATAAAAGTCAAGGCTTCTAAATCCAAAACCTCCAAAAAAAATATGCAATGGTCTCAGGTCATGGAAGAGCTCAAAAAGGATTTTGCAAATCAAGTAAGAGAGATGGAGGAAAAATTTGAAGAGAAATAAGAGTGATGAAAGAAAATCATGAAAAGCAAGTCAATAGCTTGCTAAAGGAGACCCAAAGAAATGTTGAAGAAAATAACACCTTTAAAAATAGACTAACCCAAATGGCAAAAGAGGTCCAAAAAGCCAATGAGGAGAAGAATGCTTTAAAAAGCAGAATTGGTCAAATGGAAAAGGAGGCTCCCTGAAGAAAATAATTCTTTAAAAATTAGAGTGCAACAGATGGAAAGTAATGACTTTATGAGACACCAAGAAATTATAAAACAAAACCAAAAGAATGAAAAAATAGAAGACAATGTGAAACATCTCATTGGAAAAACAATTGACCTGGAAAATAGATCCAGGAGAGATAATTTAAAAATTATTGGTCCACCTGAAAACCATGATCAAAAAAAAAAACAGCCTAGTCATCATCTTCCAAGAAGTTATCAAGGAAAATTGTGCTGATATTCTAGAACCAGAGGGTAAAATGGAAGTGGAAAGAATTCACCAATCACCTCCTGAAAGAGACTCCAAAAGAAAAGCTCCTAAGAATATTGTAGTCAAATTCCAGAGTTCCCAGGTCAATGAGAAAATATTACAGGCAGTCAGAAAAATACTCTTCAAGTATTGTGGAAATACAATCAAGATAACACAGGATTTAGCAGCTTCTACACTAAGGGATTGAAGGGCTTGGAATATGATATTCCAGAGGTCAAAGGAGATAGGATTAAAACCAAGAATCACCTATCCAACAAAACTGAGTGTAATACTTCAGGGGAAAAAATGGAATTTCAATGAAATAGAGGACTCTCAAGTATTCTTGTTGAAAAGACTAGATAGAAAATTTGACTCACAAATACAAGAATCAAGAGAAATATGAAAAGGTAAACTGGAAAAAGAAGACTTAAGGAACTCATTAAAGTTGAACTGTCTACATTCCTACATGGAAAAATGTAGGAATGAGATCTTTTTCAGTATTAGGGGGTAGTTAGAGGGGAATATACATGTAGGCATGTATGGGTATATATGTATATATTTGTAAGAATGTATATGTACATGTGTGTACATGTATGTATGTGTATATATGTGTGCATGTGAGCACAGGGTGAGCTGAATGTGAAGAGAGAATACCTAAAAAAATAAAATATGCTGTTGAATGGAATGTACTGGGAGCAGGAGAAAGGGAGAGGTGGAATGTAGTCAATTGTCTCACATGGAAGAGGGAAGGAGTTTTTACAATGGAGAGGAAGAGGGGGAGATGAAAGGAAATGAGTGAGCCTTGCTATCATGGGATTTGGCTTAAGGAGGAATAACACACACTCAACTGAATATGGAAATCTATTTTGCCCTGCAGGAAGACAGGGGGGAAGGGAATAGGAGAGAGAAGAAAATACAAAGGACAGCAAATTGGGGAAAGGGTTAATCAGAAGCAAGCACTATTGCAAGAGAATAGGTCAAGGGAGAGAACAGAATAGATTGAGGGTAGGATGGGACAGAGAGAAATGTGGTTAGTCTTTTACAACATGACTGTTATGGAAGTGCTTTGCATTGTTACACATGTATGACCTATATTGAATTGCTTGTTTTCTCAATGGGAGTGTATGGAGAGGGAGGGAGAGAATATGGAATGCAGCACTTTGTTAATGAATGTTAAAAACTGTTTTAGCATGTAACTGGAAATTAAGATATATGGGCAATGGAGTATAGAAATATGTTTTGCCCTACAGGAAAATAGAAGGGAAGGGGGATGGAAGAAGGGTGAGTGGTGGAAGGGAGGACAGAGTAGAGAAAGGGGTGCATGCTGTCCTGGGGTGGTGGGGGGGAGAGATAGGGAGAAAATTTTGAATTCAAATTCTTCTGGAAGTGAATGTTGGGAACTGAAAAATAAATAAATTATATATTAGAAATAGAAAATGATGACATGTAAAAGCAAGTGTTTCAGAGAGACTATGGCTAATGTGCAGACATTCTCTAATGTTTATTTCATTCTTATATTAATAGTCAGTTGTTGAATTATGATCAGAATTTAACATTCTGTAGCTGTTACTGATCAACTAGCCTCATAGTAGAGAGGGTGCTATTTGGAATTTTTTTAAAAAGTCTTTACTTGTAATTACCTCCTCCTCCCATTTGCCCTTCCTTCTATCATCCCCTCAAACCTACTCATCTCTTTCCCCACTACTTTCCTGTAGTGTAAAAAAGGTTTTCATACCGAATTGAGTATGCATGTTAGCCGGATGTGATGAGAGTAAAGTTCACTCTTTCCCTCTCACCTCCCCCCTTCCCCTCCATTGAAAAAGCTTTTTCTTGCCTCTTTTTTGTGAGTGGTAATTTACCCCAATGTATTTCTCCCTTTCTCCTCCCTAAGTATTCTTCTCTAATTTTTATTTTTAATCTTAATTTTAGATATCATTTTGATTTTTTTATTTTTTAGATATCATTTAAAAAAATATCATTCCTTCATATTCAACTCACCCTGTGCCATTTGTCTATATATGTGTGTGTGTGTATATATATAATCCCTCCAACTACTGTAATACTGAGAAAAACTTCAAGAGTTACATATACTATCATTCCAAGGAGCAATGTAAAGAGTTCAACATTTCTCATAAGCAAGTCCCTTATGATATCCCTTTCCTGTTTAATTTTTCATGCTTCTCTTGATTCTTGTATTTGAAGGTCAAATTTTCTATTCAGCTCTCATCTTTTCATCAAAAATGCTTGAAAGTCCTATATTTCATTGAATGAGCATTTCTTCTTCCCCCTCCCCCAAGAGGATTATATTCAGTTTTGCTGGTAGATGATTCTTGGTTTTAGTCCTAGTTCCTTTGACCTCTGGAATATCATATTCTAAACCCTCTGATCCCTTAATGTAGAAGCTGGTGGGTCTTGAGTTATTGTGATTTTGTGTTATCCTTGTGTTTCCACAATACTCAAATTGTTTCATTCTGGCTACTTGTAATATTTCCTCCTTGACTTGAGAGCTCTGCAATTTGACTATAATAGTCCTAGGAGTTTTCCTTTGGGGTTCTCTCTCAAGAGGAAAATTGGTAGATTCTTTCAATTTCTCTTTTACCCTCTAGTTCTAGAATATCAGGGCAGTTTTCCATGATAATTTCATGAAAGATGTCTAGGCTCTTTTTTAGATCATGGTTTTCAGGTAGTCCAACAATTTTTTAATTGTCTCTTCTAGACCTATTTTCCAGGTCAGTTGTTTTTCCAATGAGATATTTCACATTGTCTGATATTTTTAAATTCATTTGGTTTTGGTTTATAATTTCTTAATTTTTCATAAAGTCATTACCTCCATTCTAATTTTTAAGGAATTATTTTCTTCAATGAGCTTTTGAACCTCCTTTTCCGTTTGGCCAATTCTGCTTTTTAAGGCATTCTTCTTCTCATTGGCTTTTTGGATCTCTTTTATCATTTTGGTTAGTCTATTTTTAAGGTGTTATTTTCTTCAGCATTTTTTTTGGGTCTCCTTTAGCAAAGAATTGACTTATTTTTCAAGATTTTCTTGCATCACTATCATTTCTTTTCCCAATTTTTTTCTACTTCTCTTACTTGATTTTCAAAATCTTTTTTGAGCTCTTCTGTGGCCTGAGGCCAATTCATATCTTTGGGGGAGGCTTTGGCTATTGGAGTTTTGACTTTATTTTCTCCTTCTGGTTACATGTTTTGATCTTCCTTGTCACCAAAGTAAGATTCTGTAGTCTGATACTTTTTCTGGTTTTTGCTCATTTCCTCATCCATTTACTTGACTTTTGAGTTCTTTGTCAAGGTAGTTCTGTGCTTCCAGTGGGTGTGGGAGATGTACTGTCAGCTGCTTGATCTCCCCCATAATCTGTGGGCCTAGATCTCCACTGCCTCTGCTGCTGCTGCTGCCCCTGCCAAGTCTCCTCCACCCTCTCTGCTGCCCTGGGACTGGGGCTGAGGCTGGATCATTCTACTCTCTCCCATAGGTCCCACAGGTTTTTTCCACAGATCTTCCAATTTGTTCTCAGCATTTTTGGGTCATTACATCTGGAAACTGGCAGGGGTGCCAGTGATTCATTTCCCCCAAGGCCTTCTCAGGTTCTATCTGTGCCAGTATGGCCCATGCTGGGCTGCACTCTGCTCCCAGACTGCTCAATAGACACTTTCTGGTGACCTTCCAGGTTGTTTTAGACTGGAGATTTGCTTTGCTCTGTCATTCTGTGAGTTCTGCAGCTCCAGAATTTGGTTAGAGTCATTTTGTACAGATATTTGGCTGGGTTTAGTAGGGAAGAGTGCTAGCAAGTCTCTACTTTTACTCCACCATCTTGGTTCTACCAGCATTGTGATTTTCTTAACTTTGAATACTTATACCGGAGCTTCATCATGAGGAAATTGCAGCAGATATGTTCCTATCATACAGAATAAGTGAATTTTGAAAGTTTTTGTACATTTATGCAATCATTTGCCCTGACAAACACCATTTACACATGAACAGCAATGGGAAGAGAGTACTCCAGACAACACCCTAAGGATATATAATTTGCAGTGTCTTTTTTCTCCTTCCTTCCATGCCTCTGCTGTTAAAGAGGTAGAATTGAGTTCTTCATTTTCTATTTTATGTGGCGATGTGGAGTGGGTTAATAAGCAGCTAATATTAAAACCCATAGGTGATGTTTTCAGGGAAGGTATTGAATCCCACAGATGCTGTTGTTAGCTTTGTGAATGGATTTAATAACTTACATGTACTCACATAAACTGTTCATTGCTTTGAAAATGAAAAGGATGAAAGAGGAAAGAACCTAACATATACAAAAATATTTATAGCAGCTCTTTTTGTGTTGGCAAAAAAAATTAGAAATTGAGGAAATAATTCAATTGGGGAATGACTGGCCAATTTGCAGTATATGAATATAATAGAATACTATTTTGCTATAAGAAATGATGTGCAGGATGCTTTCAGAAAAATGTGGGAAGACTTATATGAACTGATGCTGAAAAGTGAAGTGAGCCACTCCAGGAGAATATTGTATTTAGTAATAGCAATATTGTATAATGACCACCTGTGAATGATTTACCTCTTCTCAGCAATACAATGATCCAAGATAATTCCAAAGAACTCATGATGGAAAATGCTATCCACATCCAGATAAAGAACTGATGAAGTCTGAAAGTAGATAAAGCATGCTATTTTCACTTCATTTTTTTCCTTTTCATCTGTTTCTTCTTTCACAACATGAGTAATATGGAATTTTTTTGCATGATTGTAGTATATAACCTCTATCAAATTGATAACCATTTTAGGAAGGCTCAAAGGGAGAGATACTTGGATCTTAAAGTTTTTAAAAAATCAATGTTGAAAATTGTCTTTACTTGTAATTGATAAAAATGAAATACTATTTAAAAAAAGAAAGTGAAGAGGATGAAAACTATTCTCTGGGTTTAAGGTGTCAAACATTTCTCTACAGGGCCAATACAGATAAAAATACAATTGTAAATTGTACAAAATATAAAATACAATTTCTAAAAATACAAATATTTAACAACATTTAAAAACACAATAAAACATAGATAATACTAATATGTGGTTTTCTAAGTAAATATGTGTCCACAGGGATCCTTATGTATTTTGTGGTCCTGCTACTCTACTCCTGCCCCTATTTCTACTTGAGTTTGACAGCACTACTCTAGCCTAATCTTGGGTCCAATTTCTATAGGATTATATGACTTCAAATATGTAGGAAATAAGACAAAAACCTGAGTGGAAACAATATGGATTGAATAAAGGGACAGCCTTGGAGTCAGGAAGCCTTAGGTCCCATTTCTTTTTCTGCCATATACTTGTGTGCAACTCTGAGAAAAATCTCTTTATCTTTCAGGATACTGGACAGCTCACTAATGGTGTGAGTTACACAAGAGCTTTAGTTACAATTGACTTGCCCAATCTGCTTTGGTAGAGGAAGGAGCAGTGACAGTTAAAAGTACAAGTTTGCAGGGGAAGGAGTGGTTTTACACAAAGAAAATAAATAAGAGAAAAAAATAAAACTCGGTTGTTTTTAATTCCACATCTGTTTTTGTTTTGTTTTGTTGCTGTTTTAAGTATGTTACTGTTATTCTGAAAATTCCTTCTAAGACTTAACCTAAAATTATCTTATTTACATCCATCTGAAGAAATAATATTTTTCTTCGATAACTTTTGTGGAAGATATCCTATGGTTCAAAGGTGAGGAGTCTGGAAAAAGGCTTTACAGTATATGAGTCATAAAATAAGCTGTGAGAATGTTAAAGGATATGCATAGATTGAGGATGGTCTGCAAACACAGTCTGTGCAGCAGTAATAAAAATCACAAGTTCTGTCTGCTTTCATAATTAAAGAATTACTAAGGAGGAACTTGGGCAGGGCTTAATTGGTTGCATGATTTTCCCCCATTGTTTCTAAGTGAAGCATTAGATGGGAAACTCAGTCTGTGCTACAATCCTCCAAAATAATGGTCCCAGATATATTCACACTTGAAGAAGCTGGTTAAAACTGAGTTGAGTGTGAAAACATCTGTGAACTAATTATGACATTGCATAAACCATGATCTGTTGGCTTTTTTCATTTTATGTGGTCCAAGACTGAATACATGATAGGATTCTGTACTAGACAGAATAGTTATAAGCCTGATTGGGGAAGGTGGAGAGGAACCTTTTCTTTCTCGTCATTTTCACCTTCCTCCTTTCCCTCTCCTAGCTATCCTGTACCTCATGCTGTTTAGCACCTCCTTCCCTCTCCAGGTTAAAAGGGTCTATCAAGTCCACTTAAGATGCCCACATCTTTAGAAGGCCAGTATCTAGTGACACTAGTAGTCAGAGTCTTAGTTATGTAGGCTGGTCTGAAGTCAGGTGAGCCATTCAGTTTAAAACACATACCATAGTCTAGCCCTGACATTTGGACTAAATACCTATGTTGTGTACCAGACATGAGGGTAATTCTATTTTACGTAAACCAGTCACCAGGAAGCATTTCTTTTCATCCTTCCTGTTTCCAAATCTCTTCAGTGCACTGGTGTGTAAACCTCATTTATGAACATTTGAGATCAAAGTATCTTAATGTCCACAGAAGACAGTTGTAAAGGCATGGCTAGTACTGTACATTTATAGAGAGCTTTTAAGTTTGCAAAGCACTTTGCAAACATTATTTCATTTGAGTCTCATGACAGCCCCATGAGAGAGAACAACCAGGTATTCTTTCTGCCAATTTCTCTTATTTTTTAGATAAGGAAACTGAGTTTCAGAGGCAAACTAACTAGCCCATGGTGACAATGTCAGTTAGAGGCAGAGGTAGCATTTGAATTCAAGTCCTTCTGACTCCAAGTCTAGCACTCTAGAAACTGGGTTATTTTGCTCCTCAGATGGTTAGTCCTAAAAGACTGGCGATGTATAAATGGATACCAGTGATGTCAAAGGAGAAAATAACTTTTTCTTCTTTCAGAACACAGTCCCCAACTGTGGAGGTTCAACATGATAGATATGCTCACAAAACTTTTCAGTTCAGGTTGAGAATGTTTTTATAAATATAAACCTACATAAATAGATCACTACTTGTAGATAGATCAATAGTATATATGCAAAGAAGACTTAGATGTGCTAACAGGCCCTTATCCAGTCGATGATGGACCATTATCTTTTGCATCAGAGCATGGAGTTGTTGATTCACTGCAGAGAGGGCACAAGCTTTACTTCATTTTCTGGGGAGGTATGATAGATTTCTGGGATTTTTCCAAACTCTCTTGCTGGCTCTTCCTTAGGACCAGTTTAAGAGGCAATGTCCTAGTTAGAGTTTCAGTCTGGATACTGCTTTGACTCCAGCAAACCACAAAATCCATACCCAAACAACCCACAGTGACAGAGAGATGGATCAAACAATTTACACTAAACAAACAGTGCAAAATAGAGGCAAGATACTTGCCTTGTAGCTGTTAGGTAATGTCTCATGAAAACAATTTGTAAATGAACACAACAAAGCAATTAATAGACAGCAATTGTTTATATAGCAATATAAGATTTGCAATGGATATCTTGTTTTATCCTTACAGCAACCTTGTTCAGTAAATGATATTATCTCCATTTTACGGATGGAGAAACCAAAGCAGACAAAGGGTCACACAGAAGTGTCCGTATGGATTTGAATTCAGGTCTCCCTGACTACATGTACAACAATCTATCTGCTGCACCACTTACCATATTCACTGAAAATAATAGGAGTAACTATTTCTGTGATATAGGGAGAGTTAGGACAAGATGGTCTATCTTCTGTGTCTTCAATTCCTCTACAATACTATTTCAGCTATAGCTATGTAGTTTAGGAGTGCGGTGGCAAAAACCGAAGTTATATCTGTGACAATCAGGATGGAGGCCAAGGCAGCCAGCAAAGGGACCATTCAGAGGAAAGCAAGGTTTTTCTAAGGAGCTGTTTTGGACTGTCCTGATGGGGAGGTGGGTGGGCAGAGAACCAAAGCCTCAGTGTGCCAAAGGAGACAACTCTGAAGAGTATGGAGTCAGAAACTGTTTCTAAAGAGATACAAAACTGGGGAAACAATTAAGATGGAATGAGGGTCAGAGAATCCCTTAGGTAGGAGGGATACACAAAGGAAAAAAGAAAAAGCAGCTCCTGCCCTCAAAGAGTTTACATCCTATTGGAAGAATATAGCATGTAAATAGGTAAATGTACATATGGTAATTTGAGGAGGGAATGCACTTTGTCAGCTAGGTGGAAGCATTTAGATATGCATCAAAATATCATAAAGAATCACATTAACAGTAGTCTGTTGTGCCCAGATCTTTCTTTCATTCATTACTAAAAACTGTCTCAAGGACACTCATTTTGGAGAGAAATAGAGATTGGGGAAAGTGGGAAGAAAACTGGAGAGGGATTTTCATCTTCGTTACCTCAAACATTATCGTCAGAGAGGACAGAGTGGAGGGAAGGAGGAAGAGGGTGTGAGTCCTCTTGGATATGATTAGCTTGATCGAGATCCTTGCATTTTCGGTCAAGCAAATTCTGAGCTCATTGTCCAAGTTCCAATTCTTCTCTATTTTCATGTATAATAACAACAGCAAGTATACGTGTGTGTGTGTATGTATACATACATATCACTCACTATGTGCCAGGTACGTGAGCAGGTAGGTGGTGCAGTGGATAGAATGTTGGACCTGGAGTCAGGAAGACCTGAGTTCAGATCTGACCTCAGATACTTACCAGTTTTGTGACCCTGGTTAAGTAACTGTTTGCCTTAATTCCACTGGAGAAGGAAATGACAAATCTCTCCAAAATCGTTGCCAAAAACAAAATCATATGAGCAGTATGGTCCATAGGGTCATGAAGAATTGGACATGACAGAACGACGTGTAGCAGTGCTTTACAATGATTATCTCACTCAATCCTCAGAACAACTCTGTAGTTAGGTGGTGTCATTATCCCCATTTTACAGTGGAGGAAACTGAGGTAAACAGATTCAGTGACTTACTCAAGGTCACAGAGCTAGTCATAATTGCTAGAGGTTAAATTTGAACTCAGGTCTTCCTGCCTCCAAGCCCAGGACTCTCTCCACCAAGCCACTTACCTGTCTCATATTAGTGTACCATACTGAAGTTATATCTGTGACAATCAGGATGGAGGCCAAGGCATACCATATTAGTTTGTAGATGGAGCGCTGTTAATATAACTATTGTCATCTACATAGATGAAGTAGAAGGTCGGCAAGGTTCTGGGTGATCCTTATAGGTTTTATGACTTGCCTTACACTCAGTTGATATGGCTGTGTGATCTCATTGGCAAGAGCGAAGCATCATTCTGAAAGGGCTGACTACTTAAACCCATTTAAAAAATGATTGAGTAGATGCATCTCCTTTTGGCTTATCGGGTATTAGTTTCCATGAGTTTCCTCCATGATTTTGCACTAGCAGGTCATTCTCTGTGAAGTCCTTGGGAATAGGGAAGGAGATTTTCTTTGAAAGAAAAGGAGTGCTCCAGTCAATTTTGTCCAGAGCGTTTAGCTTCTCTCCTTTTTGAAGAAAGGGACAGTAAGGTTCACCAGCCAGACCTCAGAATTAGATACTATTAGAACTAGAAGGAACTTTCAAGACCAACTCGCCTCGTGGTTTTTGGCTTTTGCTGTTGTTGTTAAAATTCCATCTACCGGTTTCAAGTTCTGAGAATTAGAGTGTCAGATGTTAACACAATTCTGAGTCCAAATTCCACTATGATTTAGCCAACTTTTCTCCACCTTTGTACAAAGCAGATTTAGTTTTTCTAAAAATACTGTGAGATTTAGAACCAGTGAGGATAAGTCTTGGTGCTGTGCCTGCTGTAGGCACTCCATAAATATGTTTTAATTAACTGATTCCCTTGAGTAACTCTTGCCTTGTATGTGCCAACTCTTATTTTAATATTTTGCACTCCCCTAAGTACTAGGATACAGTTATTTCTCTCTTCTAGTTTAAGCAGATGCTGCTTTAGAGAATTCTACTAAAGCATTTCCGATTCCTTCTGTTCTTTTTCAATCCTAAATTTTGCTTATTTAGATGAATGATTACAGAGCATTTATTAAGTGCTTGCCATGGGTCACTCACTGTGATAAGGGCTGGGGATATAAACACAAAAGCTGACAGTCTCATCCCTCAAGAAACATTTTCTAATGAGAGAGACAATACATATGGGGAGTCTTGACCTCAGAAAGCGTGGTCAATTGACATGCCTTTTCCAGAAGCAATGGTGGTGTTGATGTGAATACATTTCTCAGAGCAAGAGGAAAAAAGGACTGGCAAAGAGTTTAGTGGCAAGTCAGAAAAATGCTCCTGCCAAAGATCATATTTG
The DNA here is from genome assembly GCA_028658325.1 of Potorous gilbertii. Taxonomy (NCBI): domain Eukaryota; kingdom Metazoa; phylum Chordata; class Mammalia; order Diprotodontia; family Potoroidae; genus Potorous; species Potorous gilbertii. The sequence goes on along the minus strand of CM053771.1, from coordinate 216,666,669 downwards.
GGTCTGGGGCAGAATAGAGAGAGGTCTCTAGGGCTCACTCATCAGGACATCCCTGCCCTAGGGTAGGAATTCCCAAACTCCTTCAGGGCATGGTCTCCAGACATACTATAAGAATGTAACCCTTTATTGTCTTGAGCACTGATTGGAACTAAAGTTTTGTTTTGTTTTGTTTTCCAGCTGGAAAGAGGAACTGAAGGATGATGGGAGAAAGAAGCATCTCACTTGGGCAGTTAGAACTGTGGAGCTCCCTGGAATGAACAGAGTCCCAGGAGTACATCTATCCAGTAGTGATCAGCCAGCTGTAAGTGAATGGCCCCATTACCATGAATTTAATATAATCATGAGCAGTTGGAACCTTGTCTGGTTCACTTACCCACTTATGGAATGATTGTCTGTACAAAATTTTTCTGTTTCCTTTACCATCCCTGCCACTGAGACCTTGTGAATCCTCATTCCTTCTTCATTTCCTCCTTTTGCCTCTTCACTGTGTGAATAACTGGCACAACATAACCTGGTGAACTTCCTGCTTTCTTTCAATCTTGTCTGTTTTCTGTCAGTATTAAATTCCATTTAATGGAATTTTGTCTCCAGTAAGATAAACTGATTTTCATCATATTCTGAGAAAGTATTTGCTGTAAAGGGAAGTCCTTTCCCACACAATGGGAAAGGACAAAGAGCAGTCCATAGACCAATAACTCTAGATTTAACTGTGTGCTCATATTGAAGGGGGATGGGGAGATAAACAGACAGCCAGAGCAGGGCAGAGAAAGTGGGAAGGGAAGAAAGAGAGCCGGAGGAGAAGAAGGAAGGGGGCAGGGGAGGAGCTTCAATTAAAAGACGTGAAGGTGTTCTTAAAATTGGTTCCTTTACATAATAGATGTTTAATAAATGCTTATTGTCTGACTTTGTAAAATAAAGGAAAACATGTTTATTTGAAATTACCAATACCTCATATGTAACCAGCTCTTACTCTCTGTAGTAGTTGTTGTCTTATTTTAAAGATGGAAGAGAATTTCCTTTATTTCGTAGAAGAGAAACTGAGTCTCAGGGAGGTAAATTAAAGCACTTACCTAAAGTATCACACTGAGTAAAACCCTGAATTGTGACTAGAAACCAGATCTTTTAATCTCCAGTTTGGTCATCTTTCCTCTATATCTAATTGCCCGTATACACATCTCATTTGTTTTATTTAATTTTTTTAAATGTCCATATCAACATGTTCTTTCACCAAAGAAGGAATTTCATGGCACTTCAATGACTCAGAAGAGGGAAGAATGAAAATATCTCATGAACATCTGGGCAGAAGAGTAAACAGAACCTAGCTCATAAACTTCTCCTACTTGATATTCTATTTTATTTGGAATGCATATTTGTTAGTTCAGCTAATTACTTGCCATTTTCCAAAGTTTTGTCAAAGTAGATGTTTTAAATTCTGTTTTTTTTCCAGGAAAATCTACATTTTTGTCTTTTGGGAATTGAACCAAATTAAACTGCTGCAAAAATTAATGCTTGGAAAGAATGATTCTGTATTCTAAGTTTGAGGTATGCCAAGGACATACATAAATAGATCTGGCAGTGGTTTTATCCGCTCACGGTCATTCTACTAATCAATGATTTCTTTGTCTGGAACCTCCATTGGCTAGGAGTTGGTGGATGAACTAGAAGAGGTGTGATGTTGTGGAAAGAGCACTGAGTTGGAAGTCAAAGGATATGGGCTCTTTAACACATTTTTGATGCTGGTCAAGTCATTTTAATTTACTTTTCCCTAAGTCTCAGTTGACAAAACTGGAAAATGAAAGAGCTAGATCAGATGCTTTTGAATGTACCTTCTAGTTTAAAAACTGTGACCCAGCAGGTCTATATTTGTTGTTCAGTCATTTAAAAGTCATCGGTTCAACACCCTTATTATACATATTAGGAAACAGATACCTAGAGACGTTAAGGGTCTTGTTTGGTGTTGTTCAGTCCTTTCAGGCATGTCTGACTCTTTATGACACCATCTGGGATTTTATTGGCAGATTGACATGGTTTGCCATTTCCTTCTCTAGCTCATGTTACAGATGAAAAAACAAAGGTAAATAGGGTTAATTTACTTACCTAGGATTATATAGCTAGTAAGTGTTTGAGGCCAGATTTGAACTCAGGAAGATGAGTCTTCCTGACTCTAAGCCTAGCACGCTATCTACTGTGCCACATCTCTGCACAGTGGGTCTATATTACTCTACATGGGCCTATTTTACTCTAAAGCAACTTTCTTACCTCAATAACTTAAGAATCTCTCATTTTAATGGTGTGGGCCTTCCTTCCACAAGAAGATGATGACCCTTATCTAATTTACTAAATAGCTTTCAAAAATTGCTATGTTAAAGTCACCATCCTATGGGTGTCCTGATAAGTCTCTCCAAACTCAAGAAGGCTGCCCCTTGGACAGCAGTCTACCTCCAGAATCAGACCTGAAGCCAGTCTGATAGGCCTTGTCATTCTATTAGCATAGCTTTTGAGAGCTGAAAGTGATCTCCTTGCCACAATCAAATTAGGAGCATGGATGTAGATATGGAAATGACCTCAGAGGTCAAACCCTTCATTTTATAGATGAAAAAATTGAGGTTGGTGGCATTCTGTACCACAAGTTTCCTGGAATTATTTGTTCATTATGATGATGAGAGTTCTTCGTTTTGCCTTCGAGAACCTTATAGTTAACTTTTTTTCAAATGTATTTGTTTTTAATGCTCAACAATCACTTCCATATGTTTTAAATTTTCTCCCCCTCCCTCCCAGCTCCTTCCCCAAAGTGGCATGAATCTTATATGGATTCTACACATACATTCTTATTAAACACATTTTTCACATTTTATTCATGTTGTTTAGAAGAATTAAAAGAAATGGAAGAAGGCATGAGTAAAACTGAACAAAACTAAACATAACAAAAGAGAAAATATTCTGCTTCATTCTATATTCTGAATTCATGGTTCTTTCTCTGGGTATGGATGGCATTTTGCACCATGAGTCCTTTGGAAATGTTTTAGGTCCTTGACTTGATATAGAGGACTAAGTCTATCAATAACTGTCTTTGCACACGGCGGCTGTTACTGTGTATAATGTTTGCCCGATGCTGCTCCCTTCACTCAGCATCAGTTCATAGAATTCTAGATGATGAGAGTTCTCAAGTCTTTTCCAAGTTGTCTTTATAATGTGGTTGTTATGGCAGTAATTGTTCTCTCTCTCTTTTTTATTTCACTCTACATCAGTTCATATCAGACTATCCAGATTTCTCTGAAACCATACCCTTCCTTATTTCTTATGGAAAAATAGTATTCCATTTCATTCATACACTATATTTTATTCAACCATGCCCCAATTGATAGATACACCATTAATATATAGATATTTTTCCTCTTTCTTTGATCTTCTTGGGGCATAGGTCTTGTAGTGTTATCACTGCTGACCTAGCCTTTGAGGACCTAGGATGATATCCATGCCATGACAAGGCATGAAGAGGACTTTAGTGGAGAAATGTCTAAAAGAAAAATAGAAATATATTAGTAGGTAAGATTGCTACCTCTTACACTTTTCAGTTGAACATTGGAAGAAAAATAACATGTAGTCCAATATATAAAGTATGAACTAAAATCAGAGCCATTTAGAATTAGAAGGATCCTCAATGGTTGCCTAGTCCAATAGGATCTAGTCTGTAACAAAACAGGTGAGTATTTATCCAAATTCTGTTAGAACATTCCAGTGACCATTTGAACTATCAGCGAGGTGGTAAGGACAATCCAGGAAATGGAACTGAATATTGATATTCTGAAATCTTGGCCCTGCCCAGTTAGGTTCTTCTTGGTTTCTACTGTTAAGATGAAAGAATGCACCTATTTGTCTATAAAAGGCTGTATCTTGGAGGTCAGCTTTTCTCCTCATCACCATATCCAGCAGCAGATGCCCCTCTGTTATTCATTTAGGGAGCCCTGGAGGAGAATGTATGATAGAGACCAAACTGGATCAGGAATCAAATGGCATGAGTCAAGTCCCGACTCCTACTAACTTGCTTTGGAATATTGGAAAGAAAGTCTTGATTGTGTACTCAACTGTTTCTTGTTTCTCACACATAGCACTCTCTTTCCTGCCCCTGGGCCCTTCCATGGGCTATCACCATGCCTCTAATGTTCTTCTTCCTCATCTGTGCCTCTTAGAGTCCCAGGCTGCCTTCAAGACTCAGCTCACACATCATTTTCTTAGAAGACCTTTCCTGGTGTTCTCAGCTACTAATGTAAGTTATCTCCCAAGAGTGAAAAAACCTTCTTAAGGGCAGGTACTGTTTAGTTTTTATCACTGTATCCTTAGTTCCTAGAGAAGTGCCTGGCATCAAAGGTACTTAAAGGCTTCTGAATTGACTGACTGCTGATATAGGGCAAAGAACACTGGTTGGTTGTTGTTCAGTTGTGTGACTCCATTTGGGGTTTTATTAGTAAAGATATTGGAGTGGTTTACCATTTCCTTTTCCAGCTCATTTTACAGATGAGGAAACTGAGGTGAACAGGCTTAAGTGACTTGTTCAGGGTCACACAGTTAGTAAATGTCTGAGATCAGATTCGAACTCAAAAAGATGAGCGTTCCTTGTTCCAGATCAGCCCTACCCACTGTGCTACTTAGCTGCCCAAAGAACACTGATTGGAGCCTGGGCATAGCTGCTAATTGACAGTATGAAAATAGAATATGGGAACTCAAGGGCAAGAAGTTTTTTCTGTATTATCCTCAGCAGCTTGCACTGTACTTTGGGTTTAGTCACTTAAGAAAACTGTTGAATTGAATTGCATGTCCTTAGATAAACTTATTTCATTTCTGAGTGGGACTCAGTTTTCTTATCTATAAAATGAGTGGATTAGATGAAATGTATGGTCCTTTCCAGCTATAGTACTGTATAAGTTTTGGAAATGAGCACAGAAGCCACCAGCATAGTCCATTTTTGCTTCCTATATAACCTTTTGTCATACTAGCAATTGACATTGTAAAGATAAGTGGACTATGAGCTTGGGGCAATATAAATATTTAAAAACAGGCAATGATATGAAATAATTTGCTTTTACTACCATTAATGTATAGAGACAGCACGTCTTGTTCATGAGTCTGTAGCTTTGCTATTGTTCTAACCTCTTTTTATCTTCTTTCTAATACCATTAGTAATAAATGCCATTAGTCCCAGTTTACAGGGCGTCCTTTATGTGGGAAGAAAAAATGACTAAGGAAAGAATAGAAATAGTTTTAGGGATATGGAAGAAACCAAGTCTGGTGCATAGTTACATGAGGTAGTATTGTCTAATAAGTCTGAGGATAAGATGAGTTGTTCTGAAGAGTTCTATTCTAGGCTAGGAAAAATCATTGTGCACCTGTGTGAGTATGTTTGGGCAAATAAAAAAGATTCAATAATTCTCATTAACCTCATTGAGATGTTGTGCGGATTAACCAACAATTATGAAGTGTTTTGAAAATATCAATTGTTATATAAGTGTTAATTAGAAGGAATGAATTCCATCCTCTGTAGCTTCAGCAAGCAAACACCCAGATTGCTTTGTGTTTTTATATATTGTCTTTCATCTTAGAATTTCAAAAGACTTCTCAAAATAATAAATGGTGACAGGAGTCTTTATCCATTTGATTTGGCTGGAGAAGCTATAGTTTAAAGAACTTAACCAACCCATCCCTAGAAATAAATGTGATAGTACCATTCTAGAAAACTCTGAAAGACAGTTCATGAATTATGTTTCGTTCTCTCTTCCTTTTTTTACATCAGACTTTCCCAACTTTACCAGGCAAAGAACTTAATTAGGATGCTTTTATGACATGACCAGTTGCTCCAAAATTACTTCTATAATTAATATAATACATATTATAATATATTATTAATATAATATATAAGCCAATGTTATTTCAAGTTTTATAATCCATTGATCAATTTTAGCTTTTGTGAAAATAAGGGATTTCAGGTCCCTGGAGAGACAATGCTCTACATCTGGGCCAAGAAATTTTGTTTGTATATTGGAGTTATATCAGGATTCTTTTTCCTGGATGAATATAAGCAGGGTATCCAGGAAGACTGAGTAAATAAGGAAAATGAGAATGAGAAAGATAACATGCTCCAAAATTATGGATAATTTTTCCAAGGTTTTCCAAGGTACATGACATAGGAAAAAGAATACTAGTTTGAAACCAGAGGGACTGTGTTCAAATTCTAGTTATGCTTCTCCATGGTCCATGCGACACTACACAAGTCATTTCAGCTTCATCTCAATCTTTTGCAGATTTCCAGAAATTCTTCTGTCCTATAAACTTAAAAACTATTCAAGAAGACAATCTCTCTCACCAATATTTTAGATCAAAGTCAGTCACTCCCTTTATTAATGTTATACTTATCACAACATGAAGGTTGAACTAGAATTCTTGAAGGTTCTGCCAGTGGAACTGCTTCTACAGTCTTACCTTGTTCAGTATCTCCGGCAAATTTGCCCAAGTTGGACACACTGCATACCAGCTCAACAATGGATTAGGTGTTTGCTGACTGAGGACTGACCTAGCTAACTTTGATGGAGAGCATCATCACCAGGTTGATCAATAGGTGAAGAATATTTTAGAACATAGTAACTAACTTGTAAAGACCAATAACTGAAATGAGGAGGGGTTGTAATTTACCCTGGCAGAGGGAAAATCTCATGTGAATGATCTCAGAATTCCAAATCAATAATAATAGTATGAAAGTAATTTTTTTAATAAAAAAATGGTCCCATCTAAGTGAAAAAGTCTCAGACACTGGCAGAAATGGCTTTTTCATCAACTCCTCTTAACTTCCACTTAAAACTCAGTCATGATCTTTCTCCTTGCACATTCAGGAAATCCTTCCAAGCACATAAGCCTTCCCTCACTCAAAACAAAGTCAAGTGCAAATCATGTCACTATTTCTCTGATGGCATGGTTTTCTACAGCAATGAAGGACAAACACATGCACACACACACACACACACACACACACACACACACACACACACACACCAAACACAATGTAAGCAAAATGTCAGCCTAAGATAAGGAATGCTCACAATGTTCAATAGAATCTTTCCATTGACCTCAGGAAACTTTCAGACCATGAGTCAGGGTCCTCCATTCCTCTGTAGGACTTTTTGGGAGGCAGATTATATTGATTCTTGTTGGTCCTTATACCCAGTAGTCCAGTAATTTTGGTTGCTTTGACTGTCCAAGGAAATCTGGTTTGCAGGTGTTAACATATCTGCAATGCACACACATACACACATACACACCCTTATCCTTTCAATAAACTCCAGTGGTGCCATATTACCTTCTGGATCAAATATAAAATTCTTTGTTTTACATTCAAAACCCTTTATAATCTGACTTTTTCCTAACCTTTTCCATCTTCTTATATCTTCATTCTATTCAATAAACATTTATTAAGTGGTACTTACTGTGCTAAATACAAATAGGAAAAAGAAACAGTCCTGTCCTGGAAGAGTTTACAATCTAATGGGGAGAAGACAACACACAAAAGGAAGCTAAAGAGGGGGGCAGTGGAGAATAATGGGGAGTACCTAGCTTGGAAGCATGGTGTTGCCAGGGAAGCATGCCAAACCAGGTACAGCTCCTGATGGAAAGTGGAACTCTGTAAGCTCTCTCTAAAGAAGGACTCCCCTCCACAGATTCTGTGACTATCTGATGAAAGAGAAAAGCTTGCTTGAGGCAGATGGGGCAAGCAGGATGCAGGATGGGAGCTAAGGTGCAGGGTGCGACCAGCCAGAAAAGTGATCAAAGTATGCTTCGAAGCTCCCCACTGTCGGCTTACCTGTGCGCTTTCACAGAGCACCCCCAATTCTAGAACAGCTCTTTCTCTCCCCTTTCTTATTCTCTTTGCTTTATCTGTATGATACTAACTGATATCCCAGTTATTTTGGAGGTGTCTTCTTATCCTCTTTCCCCTTATTCCATAAAATTGTATTTAAACCACATCTTTAACCTGACTAACCACCTTTGCCTCCTGTGGGAAGTAGGGACCTCTGCTCCCTTAGGGGAGCAGGGCCTCTGCTTGTCTCCCCCACATGGAAACAGGCCTGTTTAGGTCCATCACCCCAATAAATGCCTTTCTTTAACTGGGACACTATCCTAGTGAATTCTTTCAGGACAAGGGACCTGCATGTCTATTCCTCATCGTTGCAGGTAGCACCTCAACATTCTTGAGGTGCACTCTAAGCTTACCACAGTGACACTGGTTTCCTTGTTGTTCTTCATATAAGACTCTCCATCTTCCCAACCTATTAATTTTCGTTGACTGCCCCCCATGCCTAGTATTCTCTCCTCCTCATTTCTCTGACTCTCTTTAATTCTCAACTGAAGTCCCACCTTCTGCAAGAAGCCTTCCCTAGCCCTTCTTAATCTTAGTACTTTCCTCTGAGATTACCCTGTGTATAGTTGTTGGTACAATTGGCAGGTTTTCTTCCCTTTTATGCGGTAAACTCATTGAGGACGGGGACTAGTTTTTTGTTTTAGTTTTATTTTGTCTTCCCTCTTCTTAGCATAATGTATGGTGCATAATAGGAGTTTTAAAATGCTACAAAAAGAACTGATAAATAGAAGTATGTACAGAATAATCTGACATGTATATATACTTCTTTGTGTCAAATTATGGTCATGTCTGGGGAGGAGAGAGGCAGGAAAGAAGAAAAAGAGGAAAACAAGAAATTTCCAAGATAATTTTGTTGAAAGGAAGAGCAAGTTGTGCATAGTAGATTTGCAGCTTCAGGTGTAGTCTTTTTTTTTTTATTGTACTATGTCATGGAAATGCTTGTTTTCTTCCGTAAATTGAAAATAAAATAATTTTTTTAAATGCTAGTTGAGGAGTAACTAGAAGGTGCAGTAGATAGAGCACTGACCCTGGAGTCAGGAGGACCTGAGTTCAAATCCAGCCTCAGACACTTGACACTTATTAGCTCTGTGACCCTAGGCAAGTCATTTAATTCTGATTGCCTCCCCCAAAAGTGCTAGTTAAGTAAATGATTAATAGTAGAAGTTACAAGGAGGTAAATTTTAGTGCAATATTAGGGAAAATGTATTAACGATGAATGTTGACATCAAAACAGAATAGTCTGTTTTGGGAGGTAGTGAGTTTCTTGTGATTTTTCAGGGAGAAGATGGTTGACCATTTCTCAGAAAAATTATCAAGGAGATTCCATCAGGTTTGGTTTGGATTTGACCTCTGAGGCAGTGGAAGTGTCAGAAAGGTTGGAATTGGAGTATGAGAACTCAGTTCAAATCCTAGCTCTTCTACTCACTCCCTGGGTAACTTGGGCAAGGATAAGGTCTTTCTTGGCCTCTGTTTCCTTATCTGTAAAATGGAGGCAATGCTTGTATTACATAGACACCACACAGGGTTATGAAGAAAATGAATTATTGACCCAAAGTACCATACAAATGTTACTCCCACTCTATGATTCTAGGATAAAAGTTGTGAGACCTTTTGGATAAATCTGACCATTCAGTGTATATTTTTGCTGTTTCACTGACAGACTAGTACATATATAAAGTTCAGAGTCAAGACAGAGCTGGAAGAAAGCTTAGAGATCATTAAACCGAACCATTTCAATTTACAGATAAGAAACATGAGACCCAGAGAGAAGAGACCTGTCCAGAGTCACACAGTGAGAAAATTTTAGGGTCAGGACTATGGTGCAGGTCTCCTGGCCCCTATCCATTGGTTTTGCCATTACACTGCCAACAACACTCATTCCTACTTGGATTCTTTGGTGATGTTATTGGACTTCCCTGCCCTCAACCTTCAACTTAGCCACATCCAACCCACTTCTAGGTTTAGCTAAAGCAAGTCTCACATCTCCAAGAAATATTTCCAGATTAATTCACATTCTGAGCCCTGCTTACTGATCTCCCCCTCCCTCTCCTGTGAACACTAACAGTGATCTCTGTCACAAGATTACTTTGTATTGATTATGCATAGTCTGTGTTTTATGCATCTCCACCTCTTGGTCCCAGGCATATTCTCTGTCTGTCACAGATTCCCGCAGTGCTCTCCCTTCTGAATTCCACCTACTGACTTCCTTTAAGTTCAAACTTAAATCCCATCTTTTATAGGAAGCTTTTCATAATTCTTTTTACTTCTCATACCTTCGCTCTATCAATTATTTCCTATTTATCCTGTATATAGCTTGCTCTTTATGTATTTGTTTGCATGTTGTACTTGGCCCATAGATGGTGTTTGATAACTGTTGATTTATGGATTGTATCTGGGAACATCCTGCTTCCTCTTAGTAGAATGTAAGCTCTGTGAAAGCAAGGATTATATTGTATTTGTATTTCCAGACAAAATAGCTCTTAGCACTTTCTAAGTACTTTGTGAATGCCTCTTCAGTTGAATTAGATTGAATAAAAATCCACACCACAAGATTTAAGCCTACTCCTATAGTCTTGTTTTGTTCAGTATCATTTCCACATGTGTTAGTTTTGTTTCCTTAACTAGATAACAATCTCTACCAGGGTAAAGATCAAGTCAAACTTGTTCTGTGTCAACAGAGAGTTTTTAAGCACATCATATTCTCAATAAAAACTTGGTTGATTGAGTGTCAAAAACCCACTTGAAAGAGTAGTCTGTTTTGCCCTGTGAAAAGATTTATGTCTTTCCTGTGGGTGGTTGGAGGTCAGAGGATGGCAGAGAAGTAAGTGAGAAAGTAAGCTGAATAGATTTAGTTCTGAGAAGAAGTGTGCTGATAAATGTTTAACAACCTGGTTCAGATATTTAACAACTTGGTTGCAGGACACAAATATCAAGTTTAATTTGCATTATTAACATTTTTCTTACCACTCTCTCAAATAGAGACAATCAAAGAAACAATAAATGAAGCCCCAATTTGTTGATCAAATCAATGCACTTGATTTCCAAAGTGTAAATATTCACATTGAAAATTTAACTACCAGATCTCAAGGGTATGGCCCCAGCACACACTTGGCTGAAAGGGACATTAAGAAAGTTTCTACTGGGATCACTATGATGGAAAACTGAGGACCAAAGAGTACAGAAAGTTCACACGGATAATAAACATCAGAGGCAAGACTTGGGATGCCAAATCCAGTCCTCTTTCCGCTGTATCAGCTCTGTTTGCATCTTTTTTCATGCCTATTAGAGCTGGCTCCAAGAAGCTGTAGTGTGTGCAGTAGCCATACCTCAGGAAACGGTCTTGGCTGACAGACAAGCCAGGCCTCAAACTCATCAGTGAGTTAGGGGGATGTCTATACCCCAAGCATGTGAAGACTTCTCTGGGGTGGAATGGGTAGATGAAAATAATTTGTTCCAATGGTCAGGAAGGCAGCTGAAGCAGGCGCTGGGGAGTACTTAGAGCCTGGTCAAGCGTTGAAGATGCCAGGGTAATCCACTGCATCCTGGGCCATCTCCAGGGGTCTTGACTTTTTTCCTGCCATTAGACTCTAATGACTCTGGAGGAGAGAGTGAGGCTAATGACTTTGTCCAACTCTGCCTCACTTAGATCCAATTCACCCAAAGTCAAGGTATCACCCTGTGATGTCACTGGTCCTCTTTGAAAACAAAGGGTAAATAATAGTGAAAGCAGAAAGCAACATTAGAGATAATCTGCTCCAACTCCATTTCAACAGAAGAGGAAACAAAGAGGGTATCAGAAGCTCAGAGAGTGAAATGACTTTGTCAACATCACACAGCAAAGACAAAAGCTTGAATCCAGGTCTCCTGACTCTTAAATGCCATGTTTTTTCACCTGCCCCATGATCCTTAGCTGGCTACTCTACAGCTCTGGGTGAAAAAGCAACATAATCTTAAGGACCCTTTTGTATCATTTGTAACCCTCCTGCTACCCTAACAATGAATGCTTAAATACACAATTTACTGATACTAAGGAGGAAATTGCTGGAGCCCTTTGTCTGGCTTTCTGCCCAGACCTGTTTTTACACAGTACTTAACTCTAGGACACCTGATGCATTGCCCTCCTCTTTTATACAATTGGAATGTTCTGTTTTGGTTTTTTTAAACTGGTTTAATTAGGAGATGAGTCAATGGTATGGCTTTCTTCCACCCAGGAATAATAACACAGGAAAAGCAGACCACAGAGACAAAGCCAAACTCCCCAATGAGGGATATAATATTTGACCCATCAAAAAGCAGTACCATAGATGCCTGTGTTTTGAACTTGGAAAATACTTGGTGCTAGGGAATGTGTTTTGATGTCAGGTTGTAAAAGCATTTTTTTAATGAGAGTTTATGTCACATCTGCTTTGCAAAAGGATCTGAAAGAGTACTTTAAAGTACATATGAGACTTTCCATCTACTAAAATTACATTCAGAAAGAAATAAAATTAAACTCAATCAGAATAAATATTTATTTATTGCCTACTAGGGGCCAAACACTATGTTAAACCAAATTCATAACAATAAGTAGTATCATAGAACTTCTTATGCTGCAAACGTGTAATGTCGTTGGGGTAAAAAACTCCTTATGAAGAAACTCCTTCCACAATGTAGATCAGCAACTGCTCTCCAACTGAGCTATAATAACAATAGTTAAGAAAATATTAACTAGTATTCATATAGCACTTTAGGATTGGCAACGTGTCTTACACATATTATTTCATTTGATCCTTACAACCACCCTGGAAAGTAGATGCTATTATTAGCTTCATTTTACAGAAAAGGAAACTGAGGCAGAGGTTAAGTGTCTTGCCCAGCATCACACAGTGATCTGAGTACCTGAAATAGGATTCAAACTCAGAACTTCCCAGCTCCAAGTCTAGTACTCATTCTACTGGGCCACCTTTTGGAGAACTACATAAGGCAAAGAGAGATTAAGGCACTTCCCAGGGTCATCGAGTCATTGTAGGATTGTTGAGATGAAATGTCTAGGAACGTGCCGTAGCAGATATAGTGCTCAACTTGGAGCAGGGAAGACCTGGGTTCATATCTCATCTAAGGCACTATCTGAACAACCATGGGTTTGTTAGTTATCACTCTGAACCTCAGTTTCCTTATCTGTGAATGAAGATATTCAGTTGCATCTGACTCTTCATGACTCCATTTGGGGTTTTCTTGACAGATACCGGAGTGGTCTGCCATTTCCTTCCGCAGCTCATTTTATAGATGACTTAACTGAGGTAAATAGGGTTAAGTGACTTGCCCAGAGTCACACAGCTAGTAAATGTTTTAGGCCAGACTTGAACTAGAAAGATGAATCTTCCAGATTCCATGCCCAGCATTCTATCCACTAAGCTGCTCCTTTATCTTTTCAATCAAGAGATTAATACCTAGAGTACCCACTCCAAGGGTTATCCAGAGGCTCAAGTAAAGAAATGTGTGAAAAGCACTGTGTGTATCTTAAGGTACTATGCAAATGTGAGTTAATATTAGAAAAGAACATACTCAAAGTAAGAATTAGAACTCATGGTGTATCTGATAGAATCAAATGAAGGAAAATAACAAAAACTTTTGTTGTTACTGTCGTTTTTTAAATTAGTTTTTCCATAACATTTTCTGAAGCTCTTTGGGTATAGCTCCTGTTACAATGGCCCCAATTTGTTTATGTTGTGATATGCTGAAGAGACTTATGATTAAATATTGTTTCATTTTTTTTTTCCTATGTGCAGCTCCAGTACCCAGGACAGTGCCTGGCACATAATAAGTACTCAGTATTTGATTAATGGGATGTGGAAACCTATATATGGGGGTGGGGCTGGAAAGGGATGAGAGGCCTACGTGCATTTCCAGATGGCCCCTAGGAAACCTGTCCTAGGACTGGTTTTCATTCATAGACTGGTAGAGTTGCAAAGGACTTTTGAGGTCATATAGTCAAATCTCTTCATTTTACAGATGAGGAAACTAAGTCCTAAAGAGGTAATATGACTTGTCCAAGAGCACACAGTTAGTAGGTAGCAGAGATGAGAGAAGTTGGGTCACTTAAGCCCCAAATTCTGTGTGTCTTTTAATCAAATCCAGTGTCCTTTGCAACTCTGTCTCTTTGCCCCACATGCTCACAAAAATCCTTTTCTCAAGAAAAACCACCTCCTCTTAGTTTACCACATACTATATTGGCCCATCTGCTGCCCCTGTTGCCCAGTAATTCTGGGTTATGCCACATGCTTGACTTTACAGGGCTTCCCGCACATGATCCTCAAGCAGCCATCTGATCTCAGCAGCTACTGAAGTGTGCTCTGAAGAGAGATTCTTGTGCAAGCCTTAGGGGAAACAGACTGGTATGGAGTCACTTTCATGCTGTCAGAGGTCAGTTATCTTTCTTGCGGTTTGTGGCTTATACGTGACACTGATGCAATTCCTTCAGAAATTAGATGGAAGATTTTAGTATTTCTAGGTCTTCCAGCCTGCCATATTACTAACTACCATATTGGGGCTGGAGTGACATGATAGGCCACAGGGGGACAAGGTTGATCAGGGAGACCAGGATCATCAGTGGGAGCATAGTATCTTGAAAGAGCTCTGGTCAGGGGTCAGAGAACCTGGGTTTAAATTTATCCATGAATAGTGATTAGCTACATGACCTTGAATAATGTGACACCAGTTATTTTAATCTGCCTGTGCCTTAGTTTATCCATCTGTAAAGTGAGGGGCTTTACTATATGACCTCTGGGACCTTATGAACAATCCAACTGAACAGAAAGACTCTTAGCAGATAGCAATAACAGAAACAATACCATGGTAATAGCAATAATTCATCCCAGCACTTAGCATAGTGCCTGGAACATAGTAGGTACTTAATAAAAGTTATTGATTGATTGATTGTGGTTCTCTAGTGCTGTATGATTTATAAAACATTTCCCCGACACAGTGCTGTCTTGTGAATGGTATAAATATCATAACCAACATTTTATAAATGTTTAGATTCAGAGAAATATGACATTAGATGTGGAACTCTGATGATAGAAGGAAAGAAGGAAGGAAATAGCATTTTTAAATGCTGCTTGTCCTAAGCATTGAACTAAGATTTTGCAAGTATTATTTCACTTGCTTCTCACAACAAACTTGAGAAGTAAGTACTGTTATTAATGACCACTTTACAGTTGAGAAAACTGAGACAAACAGAGGTTAAGTGACTTGTCCAGGGTCACACAGCTACTAAGTGGCTAAAGCTGGATTTTAATTCAGGTATTCCTGATCTCAAACCTGGTGGCCTATCTGCTGCATCAGTTAGCTATCATCAAGTCATTTAATGTCTTTGGGTCTCAGTTTCCTCAATCATAAAATGAAGGAATTGGATTATGTGGCCTTTCAGCTTCCATCTAGGTTTAAGTTTGTGATCCTGTGAATTGCCTGTGGCCATATGGTTAGTAGATATGAGAGCCAGGTATCACACTTAGGTCTCCTGAGTCTAAGACTGACTCTTTCCATTATAAGCTGCAGGTCTAAGAAGTCAAGTCCAAGCAGGATCATCTAACAAATCAATATATATTTATTAAGCACTACTATGTGCCAGGCACCGTGCTATGGGCTGGGCACATAAAGACAAGACTGAAATAACCCCTAAAATAGGACTCATCAGATAGTTACAATTAGTTTAAATAGAAAAGCAAGGTAATAGGAGGTGCATTAAATAGAACTCTGGGCCTGAAATCAGGACAAATGAGTTCAAATCTGGCCTCAAACGTTTACTAGCGGTGTGACCCTGGGCAAGTCACTCAACTCTAATTACCTCAGTTAACTCACCTATAAAATGATCTGGAGAAGAAAATGGCAAACTGCGTTAGTATCTGTGCCAAGAAAACCCCAAATGGGGTCACAAAGAGATGGACACAACTGAAACGTCTCAACAACAACAAAAGAAAAGCAAGGTGTATATCTGAGATGCCAAAAAAGAAACTAAATTGTGAGTGCCAAGCAAGGGAGATAGATTCTGATCCTTGGGCAGAGGTATGAGCTCCATGTCCTATTTATAAAAATGGAGTGCCAGAAAGAAACCTTCTGGCCCTCATAAGAGTCTGACTGCTTCACTTTACAAATGGGGAAATAGGCCCAGATGGGTACATTCCTTTGCCCCAGGGTGTACTCACAGCAAGTAGAACCAGAGTCAGTATTTGCACCCAGGTCCTCTGATTCCAAATTCAGCTGAACTTCTGGGTTTTTACATGAACTGGGTTCAATTTGGGGAGCTCCACTTAGACTCATGATTTCACCTATATTTCCCTTGGAATGTAAAAACTGGTTCATATTAGCCCCACCTAAGGTGAGATTTGGCTTGTACCTAGATATTTTACCAAAAGAAAACAAAAGGAAAAAGGTCCTCAGCTTACATTTAAGCTCTCAGGGTAACAAAGTACTGACTATATGAAAGGTTTTATTAAGATCAACAAAAATTCTTATCTGTTCCCATAATGGGAAGCTAGGCGGTAGAATGGATAAACGAAGACCTGATTTCGAATCAGAACTCAGATACTTAGTAGCTAGGTGACCCTGGGCAAGTCACTTAACCTTGTTGGTTTTAGGCTTCTCCTCTGTAAAATGAGCTGGAGAAGCAAATGGTAAACTATTTCAGCATCTTTTCCAAGAAAACTTCAAATGGGGTCATGAAGAGTTAACACGACTGAAAAGACTAAACAACAATAAAAATACCTATAATAATAAAAAATAAAACACTTTCCTTGCTATCTATCCCCAGAGACCTATATAACCCACAGTGGGGCAGCTAGGTGGCACAGTGGATAGAGATCCAGATCTGGAGTCAGGAAGATTCATCTTCCTGAGTTCAAATCTGTCCTCAAACGCTTAGAAGCTGGGTAATTATAGGCAAATCACTCAATGCTGTTTGCCTTAGTTTCCTCATCTGTAAAATAAGCTGGAGAGGGAAATTAAAAACCACTTCAGTATCTTTGCTAAGAAAACCCCAAATGGGGTCATGAAGAGTCAGATACAACTGGAAAATGAAACATAGTCCTAAAGACAATGTATTACACTGGGTCAGCACCATTTATAAAAATAAAAAAGAAAGGTTGCTAAGTATCAAACTTCCCTCTTCAGTAAGCCCACTTCCCAGGGATCTCTACATTTCTCTTGACTTGTAGTACTCCTCTGGATGGGATTGCCCCAAAATGGAAATCATTCAGAGTGGAGAGAGTTACCTCCCTTCCCTGGGTCTGTATTATTTACATAACTCAAAAGGCTCAGATTTTCTCCTGGTGAAATGAAGAACTCAGTTATTGGATCTAAGAAGCTGAACAGAGAAACTTCTCAGTGGGGTACAGTGAATCCCCCCCATTGTTCTGCCACTTTTTCTCCACAGCTCCTAGTCTGACCCAGGAACTCCTTTCCTCTTCCTATTATCAGGAGCATCTAGATCCCTGACTTAACACCCTCTGTCTGATTCCTTCACACTATTTCTGTGCTCCTACCCACCTTTGCTCTCCTTTCAAAATGTTAAATCCAAGGGCATGTCGAGTGGTGTAAACTGTCCAGGAATCAATCAATCTGTTGTAACAATTCAGGAAACTCATACCTCTTCATGGAATTAACCTCAATCAAAGAATTAAGCTGTCAAGAACATTCTATGCCTTATTAAAAAGACCTAGGAACATAGATTTGGAACCATAAGGGATCTTGTACAGTTGTTTGAATTGTGTCTGACTCTTTGTGACTCCATTTGGGGTTATCTTGACAAAGATACTAGGAGTTATTTGTCATTTCCTTCTCCAACTCATTTTACAGATGAGGAAACTGAGACAAACAGGGATAAGTGACTTGCCCAGACTCACCCAGTTACTAAGTGTCTGAGGTCAGATTTGAACACAGCAAGATGAGTTTTTTTGACTTCAGGAACCAGCACTTTACCTAGTCCAACCTGGGCCCCAAGAGGTTTAGTATGCCGCAAATCACACTGATCATCCAGCCCTTGAACCCTGGACATCTTATCTCAAGCTCATTATTCTTTCCTCTGTACTGCCCTGCTTTCTAGCACCATCATTTCTAGAAGAAAGTCCTTATCAGTTAGTGCCAGAAAAAAAAAATCTTAGAAACAAACTTTAGTCATAAGTGGAGCTTTGAGGAGACTGGGACATGCTGGCTAGACCGCTGGGTGTGGTCTTCCTTAGGTCTATAGGCATGTATAGACTAGCCGCGGGAACTCTGAATTCTGATTCCAGCAGAAACAGAAAAGTCAGAATTACTTCCCAGATGGCTTAGAGCTACCCTGATAGCACACGTTCTAGAAAGACTAAGGTTGACTAACTTGGCTGAATTTCAATCAATCAATCACAGAGTATTTGTTTGTTGTTTACAACAAAGCCCTGGGGATACAGGGCTAGGCAAATAACTCACACCCTACCCTCAAGCAGTTCCCATTCTAATGAAGGAGATAACCAGGTACCTTTGGGGCCTAACTGGAAACTCACCGGTGGAGACACTTTTCGTAGCTGGTTGGCCTAATCTGATGACAGTTTTTGTTGACAGTTAAGTACTTGGCTTTTACCGGCGGCTTTCTTCTTGCCTGCCTACTATATGCCATCCATTGTTCTAAGTGACTCGCCTGGGGTCCCACAGTTTGAACTCAGGTCTTCCAGACTCCAAGTCCAGTTCTCTATTTAGTTGCAAATAGCATCTACCTTTCCACTAAGAGAAGAGCAAGAAGTCCTTAGGTTAGGGTCATGAGAGGCATAGTGACTGCAACGCTGGAGATAGAGTCAGGAAGACCTGGGTTTAAATCCCACCTGATATTTGGTAGCTTTGTGATCATGACCAAATGACTTCATCTCATTGAGTTTCAGTGTTGTCATCTATAACATGGAGATAATAATGTCTCTAACTCCCAGCCTCAGGCTGCTCATGCACAGAATGAAGGGGTTGTGCGTGATGAGTCTCTGCGAACTGGTGATGTTGTGATCCATCCATCTCTCCCAGGTTGTGAGGGTCAAATGAGATAATCTGTATAAAATATTTGGAAAAATCTAACGTGTCAATGGTTTTTCATCAAAACAAGTCCATGTTTGCATCTAGGTCTGTGGAGGGGGTGGCAGGGGACCCTTCCTGTAAAATTACTTTAATTCAGAGTGGACACAATTCAGAAAGCAATGTAATCCTACTGGATTTCAGACCCCGATGTGGAAATCTACATAACAGTAAGAGAATATTGGTTCATTTTACTGGTTAGGGGAAGGAAGTGTCTTACATCCGGTTGTTATTCTTGTTTAAATTGTTTCTGGCATTAGATATTATTGTCTATCTAGAGAGAGATTAATCATTTTAACTTGAAGATATTGAAATATAACCAACCCTTGCATTCCTTAATAAAAATGAACAGAAATTAAAGTCTGTTTTAACATTCTGGACAACTTGATTAATCAGGGAAATAGGAGCTCTGATAAGTTAACATTGTCATTTACATTTGAAAAATCCAGTTTTAGGTGCTTGTATTTTTAATAGATCATAAATAAAGGAAACATTTCTAAATAAGGAAGAAAATCTGATAGGAACGTTAATACATTTCATTTGAAGGCATTTTAGGAATAGAGACTAAACCTGTGATTTCACTGGTTAAGGGAACTCCTTAGCGAGCATCTTCTCTGGCATTTCTCATTAATATCAGGTAGATCACAGAATGAGAGACTCAGAATCAGAGGATGTCAGAGGCCCCAATAACATCCCAACAAGTGGTCGTCCAGCTGTTGTTTGGAGACTTCTTGTAGAGAAACTCCTATCGCCCCCTTTTAAGGTTAGAACTCTTTGGAATGTTTTTCTGAATATCAAGCCTAAATCTTTCTTTTTCACCCATTACTCCTAGCTCTGCCCTCTGGGTCCAAACACAGCAAATCTAATCCCTTTGGCTTGCGATCACCCTTCCAAAACTTCAGATACAATTATTATGTGCCCTCTAAGTCAACTCTTCTCTAAGCTAAACATCTGTGGTTCCTTCAGCTGATTTTCACCCAGCACATTCTCCAGTTCTTTCACCCCCCAGGTTGTCCTCTTTGCCTAACCTCCTAAAATGTGGTAATTCAGAACTCTAAACTACGCTCCAAAAGGAGAGGACTCTGGGAAGATGGTAGAGTAGGTCAGAAAATTCCAAGCTCTCAAGATTTTCCTCCATAAAAGAGTTAAAATAACATCATAGGGTGAACAAAGTGTGGGTGGAGATAATTAAGAATAGAGACACAACAGGGGTCTTCCTGGGATCTTCTTCAAGGTCAAAAGAAAAATCTAAGGATTTGTCCCTGTGAAGAGTCAACACCTCCAGGCTTGGGTCCATCTGAACAACGAGACTCAAGCCCTGGGGTTAGTTGGTTTGAAAGTCTGCCTATGCCTATGGCACTGGAACTTTCACCCCCAGTGTTAGTAGGGAGAATCAGGGAAGATTAAGGGAATCTCTGCTGATAAGGAAAGCCAGACCCAGCAGTGCTGCAGAGTGGTGGGGCGAGAAGGAACCAGCACACGCCCAGTGAGTGCAGAAGCAGTGGAGCAGAAAGTCCCTGGCTGTAGGCACTTACAGGATGGCTTTGGTTCCAAGCTAAAGGGGTGAACTGAAGATCTGGGGCAGGAGGCACCATTCGTCATACTCCACGGTAAGAGGTGATTACAAAAATTAAACTACTACCACACACACACACACACACACACACACACACACACACACACACACAAAATGCACAGGGAAAGGAGAAAGAATCCAACTACAGAAAGCTGTTATAGCAATAGAGATGACCAGGGATCATCTTCAGAGGAGGATATTGAAGTAAAGAAACCCCCAAAGAGTAAGGTCAAATGGTTTCCTGCCTAAAAAAGAATTCATAGAAGATGTTAAAGAAGACTTTAAGAATCAAATGACAGAGATGGAGGAAAAACTAAAAAAAAAAAAATTAAAAAAAAGAATAATCCAAGAAAATGAAAGGAAAGTCAATCAATTAGAAAAGAAGAGTCAAAATCTTAAGGAAGAAAATGACACCTTTAAAATTAGAATTGGGCAAAATGAAGCTGGTGAAATTATAAGCGATCAAGAAATAATTAAAATGTGAATAATGAAAAAATAGAAGAGAGTGAAACAAGAAAAACAACAGATTTGGAGAAGAGAGCAAGAAAAAATATAAAAATAATTGGACTAACTGAAAGTTATGATCAAAAAAAGAATCTTGACACAATAATGCAAGAAATAAATAATTAAAGAAAATTGTCCTGAACATTAGAACAGTGGTGGAGGTGTGTGTGTGGGGGGTGTGTGTGGAGGATGGAGGGGCAGAGTAGAAATAGAAAAAAATCCATCAATCACCAATTAAAAGAGATCCTCTGAGAATTCATAGTAAAATCATAGTCAAATTCTGAAACCTCCAGCTCAAGAATAAAATAGTAAAATCATCAAGATTAAAACAATTTAAATATAATGGAACTGTAATTAGAATTACAGAAGACATAGAAGCAGAAACATTAAAAGACCATAGATCTTGGAACCCAAAATATGGAAGAGCAAAAGAACTAGGGCTCTGGCCAAAAAAGATCATGCCATACAAAGTTAAGCATTATTTGGAATGAAAAAAATGGACATTTGATAAACTCTCAAACTTTCAAGACTTTGTTAACAAAAATCCTGAACTCAATAGAAGATTTGACATACAAGAATCAAGAGAAATATAAGTATATATCAAAGACTGATAATAATGAATTCATAAAGACAGACTGTTTATCTTTTATAAATGTAAAATGTATGTCTAAGACTCCTATTAAAAATTGGGTAACATAACAAATATTGGGGTAAACTCAACTATAATAATAATTTTAAAAGTATAACCATTTAGGAATAGCTAAAAAGAGTAATTATTTTATACAAATGAGGTACAACAAGAAGAATTGATACAGAGGAATTAGATGGGGGAGGAGGGCTGGTAGTTCTGGTAACCTACTTTCATCGGGAATGGGTTTAATATTTTTAGAAGAGTATAAAAATCTTTTAAATTCAGAAGAAATAAAAAGGTAGGGGCATAGGGAGAGGGGAGAAGACAAGGGAGTGATCTTTAGAGGGGAGGGTGAGGAAATAGGTAGAAGGGAGTGTTTAGATTTATGGGAATGGGAGGATAGGAAAGGGATCCTTGGAGGGGGGTAGGCAAGCAATAGGAGGGCAAGGTAGTGGGTAGAAGTAGAGGAGGCAGGAGGGATAGGAAACAAGAGAGATGCACAAACATAAAAACCAGAGATCAGGTGTGGAACAGGTTTGGGAAAATACATGTCTATATATGTATGCGTATACGTATCCATAGCTATAGAGAAACATCTAAACTTCATTGTAGCCTTTTGTGGGGGGGAGAGGAGGGGAAAAAGAACAAAGTATCAAAGTGCACAGCAGACAACAAAAGGAAATTCACAAGGAAGCAAAGAAGAACAATTTTCAATGCAACAAATATTATTTTATCATATAGGCTTTCTTGAAATGAAAATATATTGTTCCATAATTTGAATCCTCTCTTATGTTCTGCTATGCACATGACATGTTTTTTTTCTTTTTAGCTTTGTATTGAAGTTCCAATATTCAAGTTTATGATATGTTTTTGTCTTTTCTCTATTCTATATTTGTGTTCTGGTGCTTGAGTCTAAAATAATTTTAAAGAAAAGAATTGTTGCCTCTCTTGTTCTGAAAACCAAGCCCCTCTTAACACAACCTAGACTATTCACATCAAATCTTTTTTTGGCTGCCATGACATATTAGTTACCGACTCTCGTTGAATTTGCAGACCACCCCAAATGAGTAAATTGTTCCCCACAAACTACTGTCTAGCCATGCACCCACCATCTTGTACTTATGAAGCTGAGTTTTGGAAACCAAGGATAGAACTTTATCCCTTTCTCTTCTGGGGTAAAAATCAACCAGTACCTTGTGTGTACTTAGGCAATACCGGCACCTGGCATGTGCTCAGGATTACTCCTTTGAACAGAGATTTATGATGTGAATCAAGAAGCTAACGTTTATTCCTGAAAACATAGGAAGAAATAAATCATTGTGAACCTTAAACATTTAAAGGAACTGGATTTCATTGGCTTGTGCGCTCCTTTCCTCTTCACAGATTATAAACCCTTCAATAATTAAATAGGTGACCCCCAACAGTTTCTGTGGATGACATATTCCTCATGCCGCAGTTGGTCTGATAATGAGCCTCTCCAGACTGATCATTAAGATGATCCTCAGACGACAGAGATAGTGTCTACCAACAGGCTAAATTTTTAGTTATCTGTAACGTATTAACCAGTTATACTAAAAAACGGTTTTCAGAAAGTTTCGGCTTTACAGGTCTCTAAAGCCTACCTCAATGATGAGGAAGATAATAAATAATAGTACTTATACAGTGCTTTAAGTTTTTGCAAAGAGCTTTACAAATATCTCATTTTTATTCTACAATAATCTTAGGAGTTATGTGCTATTGTTATCCCTGTTTTACAGTTTAGGAAACTGAGACAGACAGCGGTTATGGTTGCTCTTGGTTACCTGTTAAGGAATGTCACAGACTGGACTGAATTCAGTCTGTGCGCATCTCTGTATTCACTTCTTTACCTACATCCTTATAATAATATTAGCCAAACTTTCACCACATGAAAAGTTGAAATTCAAGTGATTTATGTTGCGAGCCACAACACCATAGTCTGGTGCAACAGTACTAGTTAATAAGTGAAGGCTAAGCCATACATCTACCTTATTTTAAGCAACCCTGGTTGACACATATAAATACAAATTTACATGGAAGATACCTAAGGAGTGATTCTTTGCTCCTCAAGTGGAGTGTTAGAATTATATAATTTTAGAGTCAAATGTGACATTGTTGTTCATTCAGCCATGCCTGACTTTTTGTGACCCCATGGACCATACTGTCCATGGGATTTTCTTGACAAAGATATTGGAGTGATTTGCCATTTCTTTCTCCTGTGGGTTAAGGTAGGCAGAGTTAAGTGAGTTGTCCAGGGTCAAACAGCTGAAGTATCTGAGGCGGGATTTGAACTCAGGTCTTCCTGACTACAGGTCCAGCATTCTATCCACTGAGTCATCTAGCTTCCCCCTGACATCTAACCTAATCACTTCATTTGTCAGATACATTTGATGCAGTTTGAGGGGTTGATTGAGAGGTTCAAGGACACCCCATCCCCAAAGAGTGGAGTACAGGAGAGGGTCATCTGGAATGAATTCACAGACTCAAGCATTCTTTAAGTCAAAGGAGCAAAGGTTTATTGTGATACCAATACAGAAGGCAGAGCTCCTTAGGGAACTTGCATTCTTTAATTAACTTGCAACCTAAAAGGAGTGATGCTAAAGCTTATGTAGGAAAAGTAGTGGATTATCTGGCAGATACACTAATTAGGTGATAATTTACAACATTGGTCAAAAGCATCATTCACTACTGGAAACTAGAGGGAGAGGTTTTTCAGGGGTGTAATTTTGGTGTGTTACATCTGTAGCAAGATAGCTTTGGGAGTTGATGTGTATAGCTTGACCTTTGGATTGAATACGATAACTTTAGGAAATCAATACATGATAATTCTGTAGTTACCAGATAGTCCTGTTTTTACAAGAGAATTTCTACAGAGGTCAGCTTGTTCTTGTGATGGGGAAAGATAGTTTATTTTACTGGGGGCCCACTTATACATTATTGCTAGGCATAGTGTCCTTGGGCTGGAGAGAAAATAGTCAGAGATAGTGTTTTTTGAAGCTAGGAAGAAATGTGATCTTGGAATTGGGGTCTAAGCAGAAGCACAAGCACCCCACCCCATTCACTCATTCTTTCTATTAATATTTGAGTACCAATTTATTTATCTTAATTGCTTGTAAGATAGTCCATGTCAATAATACTATTACAACTATGATACAAATATTAACTATAATATGTGAAATCATAGAAAATGCTATAGGGAAATCAGAGAAAGGGGAAATTACTTCTAACTGAGAGACAGTGAAAAGGCTTCAAGAAGATGATGATATTTGAGTTTAGCTTTGAAGGAAGGATGGGTAGGAATCAGATAGGTGGACTTGTAGGAGGGAAGGGACAGACAATGCGAGTAAAAGCTACAGATGTGTTCAGAGAATGGTGAGGGCTCCAGTTTATTTGGAGTATAGAGTGCATAAAAGAGGGTAGTGGGAGATAAAGCTGGAAAAGTAGCAGAGAATAAGGCTTTGAAAAGCTTTAAACACTAGGTTAAGGAACTTTCAAAATAATTCCTAGATGGTTAGTAGCCACTGAAGATTTTCACGTGAGGGAGGAAGATGTGCAAAGCTGTTTTTGAGGAAAGAAAACTCATTAGTGGGATGAAGAACTATTAGTGGGAGAAATACTGGAAGCAAGAGCAGATGGGAAACTATTATAAAACTCCAGTTATAAAGTATTGAATTAAGGCCACAGCTATGGCAACGTAATGAAGCCTGGTATAGTGGGAGGAGCACTTGACCAGGAGTTAGAAGATTTTGGTTCAGACCTGGACATGGTCACTTTCTGTGTGACCTTAGACAAATCATTTACCAAGAAAATAGAGGTCAACCTCAGGCCTCAGTTTCCTATTCAATAAAGATAAAGTGTAGGATTGGATGATCTCTAAGGTTCCTTCCAATTAAAAAGTGCCATGATACTTCAATATATCAGTGTATCTATACTCTTATCAATATACTCTCTCCAAGATCATACATAGCAGCTCATCCTCATATCCTCATCTACTCAGGCTTATGTCCTTTCATGAATCATCTGCAGTGTTCTCATACCCTCTCATTCCTCCCTTGTCCCAATATGTTCTGGAATGCTCTCTCTCCTCATCTTCACCTCCTGCTTTTCCTGGCTTCTTTCAAATCCCAGTTTAGTGCATCTTCTACAAGAAGCCTTTTCCAATCTCCTGTAATGCTAGTACCTTCCCTCTGTTGATTATTTTCTATTTATCCTGTATATAGCTTGTTGATGCTTGTTTTCCCCCATCAGACTGTGAGCTCCTCCAGGACAGGGGCTGAAATTTGTATTTCTTTGTATCAGTGGCACTTAGCACAGTGCTTGGCACATAATGGGAACTTAATAAATGCTTATCGATTTATTGGTGAATAGAGATCCATGTTATTAGAAGATAAATGAATAGAATCATTTCCTAGAAGAAAGGTTTGAAGGACTGGAGGTGGCAATAAAGTTGAAGAGTAGACTTTGTAAAAGTGAGAGTCAATAAATGGAGATCAGCAGACGAAAATTTCAGAGTTCAATGGAAAAAATTAATTTCAAACATTCCTAGTATACTTTAAATTATACACACAAATATATATGTATGTATGTACATATATGTATGTATACATATGCACTACATATATATACATATGAACACACACACACACATATATATATATATGTATACATGTTTGAGGAAAATGTTTATTGCATAAAGCAAACTATACCTCCACTGCTTCCTCCTGCTATCCTAAGCATTACTACGGACAAAGAAGGATTTATTTTGAGCGTAACATTTTGGTGTCTTGGCAGACTTTTGCCTGTGATTATTACCACATGGAAATATTGCTCAATAATGTCTGTTTTCCCATCCCCGCTCATGAAGTATGATGAACAGATGGTTTTTGACTGTCCTGGGGAGACCAGGCTTGGTAATTAATGAGGCTGCCTGGCAGCAGAGAAGCCATGTCTAACAAGCAAATTCTACAATTGAATTCAATTCAGAAAGTATTTATTGAGTGCCTATCATGTGCCATGCACTGGGGAAACAAAGATAAAGGAAAACAAATTGTCCATCTCCTCTGGAAGCTTACCATCTATTGGAGGATGAGGGAGAAGAGTAAGCTACAACATGGAGACAGAAAAATGCAAAGCACAAACAAATGAAACACTCTAGGAGGTAGAGGACACTAATAGCTGAGATGTATCAGGAAAGGTCTCATGAAGGTGGCACCTGACCTGGTACTGGAAAGAATTCTAGAACTTCTAAGAAGCAAAGGTTCATAGAAGGAGATGGAGTGTCATGGATGGAGTAGCCTGCTGACTGTAGCATGGTAAAGGTGAGAGAGGGCTAGTAGTAAGAAAGAAGGCTGGAAAAGAGGGCTACAATTGGGCAAGGCTTTAAATGTGAAACTGAGGATGCTGAATTTTATCCTAGCAGCATTAAGGAGTCATTGAAAATTCTTAATTAGGACAGTGATATGGTCAGACTTGTGTTCTCAAATGTTTATTATAGCAACTGGGAGGAAGATAGATAAAATAGGGAAGAGAATGGAATGAAGAAAACCAGTTAGGAGGTTATTTCAATGTCACTAGTTCATGTGACAGGTGATGAGAGAGTAGAATAAAGTAAGTAGAAAGAAGGGGACAGATGTAAGAGAGATATAGAGAGTGGATAAGATGGAGGTGATGAAGATGGCTGAGGATGACACCAAGATTTTGAACATGAATGATGGTGGTACACTCAATAGAATTAGAGAAGTAAAGAGGAGGAACAAGAGATAGTGAGTTCTATTGTCAATCAGATGACCTCCATTTTAAAAAAATGTTATTGTCATTTATTCAAAGTTACAAGGTAAGAATTCATCAAAAGTCTTTTCCGAAGAAAGCAGCCATGTTCTTTCCATTCAAATCACCCAATCAAAATGTCCTTCACAGTTCTTGGAATGGTCAGTATGTATCTCTTGGAACTTTTTCTCTTTTCCTTACAGAGGCAAATGTGAGGAGATCCAAGTCATAGCAATACAAATAAAACCTCAAAGAGTTAACTAAAATATCTCAGGAGCTCATATACTCTGACTGCTAAACACATTCTTCATCTTAACCTCAGCAACTAAGAGGAAGCAGGACCCAGAGGGTTCCTGGACAAATCTAAGGAAATAATGAGAAAATAAGAAGTGCATTGATCCAATTTTCTCCATCAGCTAAAACCTCATTAGTGTCATTACTTGAGCAATTTTTGAAAGACCATTTGACAAATGGATAAAGTGCAATCAGTTAAAGAGGTACCACCTTATACCTATTAGAGTGGCTAATATGACAAGAAAAGGAAAATGTTGGATGTTGGAGGGGATGTGGAAAAACTGGAACACTAAAGCATTGTTGGTGGAGTTGTGAACTGATACAACTATTCTGGAGAGCAATTTGGAACTATGCCCAAAGGACTTTATACAACTGCACATATCCTTTGATCCAGCCATACCACTGCTAGGTTTATATCCTAAAGACATCCCCAAAAAGGGAAAAGGACCTATTTGTACAAAAAAATATTTATAGCAGTTCTTTATGTGGTAGCTAAGAATTGGAAATCAAAGGGATATCCATCAATTGAGGAATGACTAAATAAGCTATGGTATAGGATTGTAGTGGAATATCATTGTGCTATAAGAAATGACAAACGGGATGATTTCAGAAAAGCCTGGAAAGACTTACATGAACTGATGCTTAGTAAAGTGAATAGAACCAGGACAACATTGTAACATCATGAGGAACTGTAAATGACAGCTATTCTCAGCAATACAATAATCCAAAACACTCCCCAAGGATTGATGATGAAGCATACATACTATCTGTCCCTAGATAAAGAACTAATATTGATTGAATACAGACTGAAGCTTGCCACTTTTCACTTTCTTCCTTTCATTTTTTTCTTTTACTCGAGTCTTCTTGTATAACATGACAAATATGTAAATATTTTACATAATTACATATAGCCTATATCTGACTGCTTACAATTTCAGGGAGGTGGGAGGAGAGGGAAGAATTTGCAACTCAAAACTTTAAATAAAAATATTTAAAAATTGAAAAAAAAAAAGAATTGTCTAAGATTAGTCAGTAAAGTAACTGTGTATAGTTTCTTTAAATATTGCTATGTATAATTTTTTGTAAAAACAAGTATACTTAGGTATGTGAAGTTAAATTTTAATACAATAAAAATGAAATAATTTTAAAAATTTTAATAAAAAAGCATAGTTAGATGGGAAATATGTTCTTCCCTAATTCAGTTAACCATGCAAATATTGAAAAGCCTTGCTGGTCAGTCCATAAGGCCATAACTAATGCCAAACATGGTGGAACTTTACCTTGATTATAAACCAAGTGTCATGGAAAGAATAAAATGATCTCTGGATTGCTGGCCTGGCAAACTCAAACTAATAAGGTGAGAAGAAAACATTAAAAGGACAAATGAAATGGTAGAAAAAATCAACAGGCTTTCACAGTATTGTATTTTGTAAGAAATAAAAATAAGAAATTCAAGGGGAAAGAGTTCATTTGGTTAAGAATGACCTGACAAAGGTGGAGAGGAAGTGACTAAAGAAAATTACAGCTCACGGTCTGCTAGAATGACTCTATGTTCCTTGCACGCTAACATGAAGTCCGCTTCAGGTCAGATCTCAATAGATATATAATCTGAGTTTCATGGTTATAAATGTGTTCTTTGAAAAATGGGTTATCTCAGGGCTTACTGGAGCAGTAAAGGATCACACATATTTTATATTTTAGATAGGTAGTATCCCCACCCTTAAGAAGTTAAGCATTTACTAGGATGATCTAGTATTGACCACATAGGCCAGAGAGTGGTATAAGGTGACTTGAGCATGATCTGGGTTAAATCAAACGTCACGTTAGTCAATAACCTTTAATACTTTGATCATAGAATGTTAGAGGAGGAAGGTGCCTCCCCTATGGGAATTCCACCCCTATGGGAATTCCTTCATCAGCACTCAGTATCAGGGAATTTCCAGTGACAGGAGGCTCAAAGCCTGTAGGAAAGTTCTTCTATATTTTGGCTTGAATTCTGCTTCCTTGGATTCCTGTTCATTGATCTTACTTCTGCCCCCAGAAGCCATATAGAACACTGTGCTGTAGTCTGTTCAGGGTGTAGAAGGGGAAGGTGGCAGGAAGGGATTGGGATGTGGGGTAAAGTGGAGGAGGAAGCAACCCTAGAATGGCTTTAGGAAGTTTCAGTTGTGTGGGTAGCAATAAACTCCATCTTATCTAAGGAATAGCTAGTATTAGTGAACCATTGATATTATATGAAACTTGTTATGTCGCTCTGCAGCAGCAAGATGAAAAACAGCCCCAGTGCAAGAGAGCTCTGGAAGACCCAAGAAGCATCAGTGTAGTGCCTTGAAGTCAAGGAAGTTGTTGTTGAGTCATATCAATTGTATCTGAATCTTTGGGACCTCATCTTTTTTGTGGTTGCTGTTATTTTGTTTTTGATAAAGATACTGGAGAAGTTTGCCATTTCCTTCTCCAGTTCATTTTATAGATGAGGGACTGAAGCAAACAGGGTTAAGTGACATGCCTAGGGTCACACAGCGAGTAAGGGTCTGAGGCCAGATTTGAACTCAGGAAGATGAGTCTTCCTGACTTCATGTCCAGCCCTCTGTCCATTGTACCACCTAGTTGCCCATTAAAAGTCAGATTCACATCCAACCAAATACTTCCTGGCTGTGTAATCATGGGCCAGTCACTGTGCTTCTCTGACCTGAGAGTCTTCATCTGTGAGATGGAATAACAACACCCATTGTACCTATCTCACCAGTGGTTGCTGAGAGAATCCAAATAGAGGCTGTATGCAAAAGCCTTGCAAATCTTCAAGTGCTATATCACAATCAGCTTTTGTTATCTTCAGTTCAGGGAGTAGCTGTGGTCATGGGGATTCTGCAGTCCCACAGAGGTGGGGAACCTGCAGTCTCCAGGCCATGTGTGGCCCTCTAGGTCCTCAGGTGTGGCCCTTTGACAGAATCCAAGTGGATTGAGGACCTAGAAGGCCAAATGTGACCTTGAGGTCGCAGGTTCCCCACTCCTACTAGCCCCTTTCCTCCTGTGCTGATGACAAAAGGCATTCAGTTTAGCAATTTGAGCCAAGCAGACACCAAATAGCACTTGGTCAAGGAAGAGATGAATGCCAGTTGGCTCAGCTAACAATGGTTTGCCTGACATTTCTTAGGATTGCAACAAGAACTATGCTGGCCCTCATGGTCTGAAAGGCCAGGTAGGTTAAATTTCTCTTTTCCCCAAGAATTCTCTGGCTTCTTTTAAGGAGAATTTGGGGTATCTAGGTTTTCTGTCAATGGCTCTAGCCTCCACCAATGTGGGGGGGGGCCTCCTTTTTATCCCATATTTTCTTTCATCCTTTTGTAAAATTATTTTTTCTGCTTCTAAAATTCTAAGATCATGAATATAATCTTTTTTTCAACCTTATTAATTTAGTTTTAGTTTTCAACATTCACTTCCACAAGATTTTGAGTTCCAAATTTTCTCCCCTTCTCTCCCCTCCACCCCACCCCAAGAGGGTGTGCATATTGATCACCCTTTCCCCCAATCTGCCCTCCTTTCCATAACCCTCCTTCTCTAATCCTCTTCCCCTCTATTTTCTTGTAGGGCAAGATAGATTTCTATACCCCATTGCCTGTATGTCTTATTTGTCAGTTGCATGTAAAAACAATTTTTTACATTCATTTTAAAAACTTTTGAGTTCCAAATTCTTTCCCTTCCTCTCTCCTCACCCACCCCATCTCAAGTTTTCTTTAGCCACTAAAGAAATACTTTAGTTTTTACAGAGATATTTACTTCAGTGGTGTAATCACCAATATATAAGCTTCCCCAAAAGATGGGGGGCACAGTTTCCTCCCCTTACTTTGCCTCACTTCATCTCTGGGGTAGGGAAGGGGATTAGATTTGAGGTTTTAGCTGGGTTCTATAGAGCAGTGCTTCTTAAACTGTGGGTGGCATATGGGGTTGTGAAAAATTTGGCAACAGTAAAAGGTTTCAGATTGCGCAACAACCAAAAGTTAGTAAAAAAAGCAAATGTGTAATGAATTCAAGGTGTTTGAAAAGGCATTGGGGGTGGAAAAAGTTTAAGAAACCCTGGTATAGAGTACACAGTCCAAATTTAAAGTTCAAAATCCTCACTGGGCTCGAATCCCACTCCCCACCCCTCTCCCTTCCCTCCCTGCCTGTGGGGATGGTTGGCTACACCATCCTGCCTGTAATCCTAACTCCAAAGTTATATTCTCAAACTTCCCTGTCCAGTCTGATCACTCCCATCACCTGAAACTGAGGACAAATGACACAGAGCAGAGAACCCAGGCCCATTTCTAAAGGTAAAAAGAGAGGGGTAGAAAGGAAGGTATCCCCTCATCCTACTTTACTTCATCATGCCTGCTTGGGCTGTGTAGGGGAATTGCATTCCTTACCTTGTGGATGCAACAAGAAAGAATGAGCAGGAAAAAGAAATTAAAAAAAAAGTTTTAAAGACATAGCTCTAAAGATATATATGACATTGTTATAACTATATCCCTCTTTTTCCTTTTATAGCAAATTTCTATTATTATGAAGTTTTATAAGTACAACACTAAATCTAAGCAATAATAGATTGATACTGGAACGTCTCTGGGTATAATAGTATGCCAGTATGAACATCTTGCAATTTTGACCTATATTTGTGGTCAAATTATAATAATTTCCTCTTAAGGGGGAAATGATTAGACAAGGTAATAAGTCAAAGATATAACATGAAGGTTTCCTAATTAAATGGAATAGTTAATTTTGACAAAGTAACAAGATTAGACAGTTTTCTCTAAGAATTATATACAGATGAATATGATTGACTTTCAAATTAACATGGAAATTCAAGCTTTGAGGGTATGTTTTAGTAATAAGTTCTCAAAATTGGATTAAAGATTTATTAATTAAAGATTAAAGATTTTACATGTAAATTGTATGGATAATGACAAAAAAAGTGAAATTATTTCCCCATTATTAAAGTATCTTACAATTTTAACAGGCAGGAGAGATCATTTTTACATTTGTACTCTCACAAATTTTTAAAAGATTCTTATATCAGGTATAGGATTTAGGTAGGGAAACAGCAAATGGTATGTAAAGTGAAATTCTCTGAAGTTTTAAGAATGGAGAACCAAATTTACTAAATTATATTAAGTTAAAATTATCTAGAAACTTCTAGTAGTAGAGCCCCTCTGAAGATGATCCCTGGTCATCTCTATTTCCTTAATAGCGTTCTGTGGTTGGATTCTTTCTCCTTTGCCTGTGCATTTTTTTTTTTACGGTAATAGCTTAATTTCCTCTTAAGCTTAGCTTAATTTTTGTAACCATCTCTAGCCCTGGGGTATGGGAAATGGTGCCTGTTGCCTCAGATCTTCAGTTCTCCCCTCTAGCCTGGAACTGAAGCCAAACTTCCAACCTCCAGTAAATGCTTACAGCCCGGGGCTTTCTGCCTCACTGCTACTGCACCCCCCAGGCGTATGCTGGACCCTTCTCTCCCATCTCCACTCTTCTCAGCACAGCTGAGCCTGGCGTTCCTTATCAGCAGAGGTTCCCTCGATGTTCCCAGGCTCAAACACTCAACTCCCTTCACTATCCTGGGGGAAAAGTTCCTGTAGCTGGGACTGATGCAGCCTCTCAAACCAACTAAGGCCAAGCTAGCTGCTTCTTAGAACAGAACCTAGCCTGGAGGTTACTCTTCGAAGGGACCAAATCTCGTCCTGACATTTTTCAATGTCCCAGAAAGACTGGTGGTGTCCCTATTCTTATTTATTTCCACCCACATTTTGTTAGCCCTAAGATGCTGTTTTAACTCTTGTGGGGGAAAATCTTGACAGCTTGGAATTTTCTGATCTACCCCTCCATCTTCCCAGAATTCTCCCTTTGGCAATTTCTTAAAATAGGACAATGGAATCTGCCTCCATGACTGGCCCATCCTCTCCCTTGAACACTTAGAGGCCATTGTAGGTTTATTAGCTGGCCTAATTTCAATACTGTTGTTTCTTGGGAAATAGGTTGGTGGAGCAGTCATTTATATTTTTTATAAGTTTACTGTCCTATATGGATGCAGTTTGTGATAAAACAATTACAACAGTAACATCAAAGATCACAGATCACCATAACAGATACAATAATGAAAAAGTCTGATATATTGAGATAATTGCCAGAATGTGACAGAAACTTGATGTGAGCACATGCTGTTAAAAAAAATGGCACCAATAGACTTTCTTGATGTAGGATTGCTACAAGCCTTCAATTTGTAAAAACAAACAAACCAACCAAAAACATAATTATTTGCAAAGTGTAAAAAGTGAAGTCGCATGAAACAAGGGATGCCTGTATGAGGCAGTTTAGAGTTGCAGATAGAGAGCTGGCCTGGACATGAGGTGGGTTCAAGCCCTACCTTGGGTGCAAACTGGCTTGAGCAATTGCACAACTCTCTTAAATTCTCAGAATTCTAAGCATTTCCCTAAAGCTATAAATTGCAGAGTTATTGTCTTGGGATATCTTTCTTGGAAAAGGAGTTTCTTCATTTAGAAATTCCCTAGTCCAGTCTCCATCCCTAATTGCTAGAGGACAATGAGAATTGGGTTTTGGTGTTTACATTTTGAAAGAGAAATAGGTGATGTGATAGGTTTGATTTCCTGAAAGGTTAATGGCAAGATAAAATTAATGTTTAATGGGAGAAGTGGAGGCAGCAAACACCTAGGAGGTTGTCATGGTAATGTGGATACACAATCCTCAAGACTCTGAGATGTGAGAAATATTGTAGAAACTGGTTGGATTTAATGAAGAATTTCATAGGGTATGCAGGGGGAGATTGTTGTAAAATGATGTAGAAAATAATGGCATGCTTGGCTAGATGTAGTTTGGGCAGGGAGGGGCAAAAGCAAAGTTGATTGGAAAGTTCTGGATTTGGGAGACTGGGAGAAGAGTGATTAGCTGGGAAAACAAAAGGGACTTGGGAAATTGGGGAAGAACAATTTAGATATATTTAATAGGTTGGATTTCTGAGATGTCTTACAAACTAGAAAAGAGGATGGGCCAGTCATGTAGGGAATGAAGTATGGGCAGCCTATATATTTCACCAGTATCTGCCCAATGTAAGATGAGAGGAAGGTCCTAAGTATGTTGGGCAGCTTCTGGGGAGGATTTTAGGCAAGACATAGTAAAGAATGAGACGGTTAGAGGGTATGTCTGTATGTATGTAGAGCGAGTCTGTGTGTGTGTGTGTGTATATATATATATATATATATATATATATATATATATATATATATATACATATACACATACATGTAGGTATACCTATATCCCTATCTATATACACACATATATTACTTGTAAAAGGGACATTCATCATACATGTCTACATATTTGTGGGATATACATATAAAGAAGTCACACACATCCTTCATAGGAGGAAATGGATACAGCTTTAAACTCAAAGTCAGGAAGATCAGAATTTGAATCTGGCCTCAGGCACTAACTATGTGACCAGGGCAAGTTACGTAAACTCCTTGGATTCAGTTTTCTCAACTGTAAAATAAGGGGTTGGATCTGATTGGACCTCTTAGGTCCCCTTCCAGGTCTAAGTTTATGATCCTATGGTCTCATAGTTCACATGTATATAAACTTGAGACTTTTAGAGTAGGTGATAGAAATATTTTGTGTTCCTTTTGCAGATGAACAAAATGAAACTCACAGAGGTCATGACTCACCCAAGCTAGTTTTCTCAAACCCCCTGTTCTCCAAAAAACCCCAAACCCAAACAATTCTTTTACCACTTCATTTATACATTTGATTCAGCAAATATTAAGCACTTATTCAAGTGTTTAGCTTTTATTAAGCATTAAGCTAGGTATCATACTCTGCATAAATAGAACAATGAAACAGAAATAGGCAGACAGGTGACCTACAGACACTAGGAATTGAGGAGATCAGGGAAAGCTCACCAACGTGACCCTAGAGCCAAGTCTTAAAGGATTCAGAAAGGTGAGGAGAAACAACCCCCGAGCACAGGATCTATAGTTATACAGAGCTGAGAGATGGAATGCCAAGTCTAGGGAACAGGTAGTTGTCCAAGGCTGGAAAAGAGGCCTGGCCTAGTATATGGAAAACCCAGACAACAGACAGTCACTGAAGGGAATATGGTCAGATTTGGGAAGACTATTTTGGTAGCAACTGGAGGATGATGGCAGATTGAAGGCAGAGAAACTAATCAGGAGACCATTATTAGGTGCTTGTATATACAGTTAACATCGGGTACTATTTTTCAGATCTGATCAGCATCAGGCAAGAAATGAAGGGCCTGAATTGGGATGATGGTCATGTGAATGGAGAGGAAATAGACATGAAATTATGGAAGTATAATTAAACTGGATTTGGGAAGTGATGGACAGTGAAGGATAAAGGACGACTGAGGTCACAAACCTGACGGCGGAATGCTAATCGCACCTTCCCCAGAAAGTCAAGTTTGGGAGTGGGAAAAGATTGGAGTAAAGACAAGTTGTTTGGAATTTCTGAATTTGAGATGCTAACAGGACATCTAGATGGAGATGCAAGTAAAGTTGGTAGAAAGGAGTAGGAGGGGATATACATGTAAAGGAGTCATTTGCATTCAAATGCTAATTGATTCCTTTGAAGTGCCACCAAGGGAGAAAGTGAAGAGACCCTAGGATTGATTTCCTAAGGGGCAAGAGATGGATGATGATCTGGTAAAGGAGGCAAAAAAGCAATCAAAGCAGTAAGAGAATTAGGAGGGTTGGCATTACAGTCAATGTCTATGGGGATCTAGGAAGTTTAAATTTATTTACCTACAGAATAACTGCAATAATTATTAAAAAGTAGTACTTTTAATGAATCTATTAACACTGATGTACTACAGACTGCAGACGATTTGAATCTTAACCCTGTATAATCCCTGCCTGTGTCTTCCCTTTGGATCTACCCAAAGCATTCCTCAGATCATCAGTCTTACTTCTAATTCAACCCTCATAACCATTCTCTGAAGAAGCAACTCATGTGGAGAAGGAGCCATCCATTCTCATCAACTGCCACTCACAGGCAGGTGTGCTGGCTTAGGTGAAGCTCTGGGGTAATCTAAAGGAGAAATGAGGCAGCACCAGGCAAGTTGATTTACCACCATCACTATCACTTTGACCAACACCTCCCCTTGAACCATGAACTCAAGAGCTTTTGGAAGAACAATGCTTTCGGCCTGATGGAAACAGCCATCATGCTTGGAAGCAGCCCCTGTGGTACTATGGACTGATACACTCTGGCAACCCCAAAGACCACAGGACCTTTCCATTTACCTTATAGCTTAAATCTTTCATGCATTGTCTCCTTTAGAAAGAGAATGCTTTGAGACTGTCTTCCTTTTCTATTCATATACCCAGGTTCAATACATAGTATACACTTAGCAAATGCTTCATTCATTCATTCATTGGAGGTCTCCTTTTGGGTGTTTAACATTCAGCAAGCACACTTCAACTCTTATGTCAACACTGACTTTAGTGCTCCCAGCTCCTTTCAGGTCATGCATCTTCTTGACTTCATGCAAAGTTTCTTGAACATCAGTCCTTATTTGGTAAAATATCTGAGTTTACTTAATGCCCACCATCTGTATCTCTACTGCGCATTGGATCGCTGGCAATTTTGATTCTGTGAACATATGTGTTTCATGAATTCTCAGATATCTGGAATCACTATGCTTTTTATAGTCAATAGACAAAAGCCAGAAACTTGTATCTTCTCTGTATCTTTCAGTAAGATGTGAAACGAAAGCTCCTTGAGGGCAGAGATTACCTCATTTTTGTCCTTACAATTCCAGTGCTTGGCTAAGTGATTGATGTGGAGTGCAGTTAATGTGGAATGCACTTTATGCTGTAGGGTAATGCTGTCAAACTCAAATAGAAACAGGAGCCACTACTCTACATGTAAGAATCCCTACAGTTTGCATATTCTTAATTTTCAAATATAGTATTTGTGTATTATATTTTTGTTTTGGTATCTCCCAATTACATTTTAATCTAGTTTGGGCTGCAAACATGAATGTTGCCCACAGGTGTTGTGTCTGATACCTCTGCTGTAAGGGACTGCTTGTGACATGTTCTTTTATCCATCTTCTTTTTTGGGGAGGTGGGAGAACTGAAACCATCTATGCATTTTCCTAATCTTATAATATCTTTTCTTGATTTAAAAATATAGGCCCTAACTACCTTAAACAGTTAAGTATGAAATGTCATAACATACATGAGACCACTTGAAAAAGGTAATGTATTACAAAAATACAAGATGTTATTGTCACTTATTTGAAAAGGTCTATCTCTTTAAAAGTACAGGTTGCCAAGGGCAGCGAGGTGGTGCAATGGCTAGAGCACCACTGTAGGAGTCAGGAGGACCTGAGTTCAAATTTCACCTCAGACACATAACACTCACTAGCTGTGTGTGACTTTGGGCAAGTCACTTAACCCAGTTACCTCATCCTGGGTCATCTCCTGATGAATAGCTGGTCACTGGATTCAGATGGCTCTGGAGGAGAAGTGAGGCTGGTGACCTGCACAGCCCTCCCTCACTCAAAACAAAGTCAAGTGCAAGTCATGTCATTATTTCTCTGATGGCATGGTCTTCTTTGGCAACGAAGGATGAACACACCCACAGGTTGCCAAAATTTAGTTTTTATTTTATAAAAGGAATAACATTAAGACAGATACAGCAGTATGATTAAAAAAAAATAAAGTTTGTTAAAGAGAACACATCCAGCTATAGTCCACTTTTCTAAGTTTCCGTAATTCTTTTTCTTGAGTTTTAGAAAGCTGAGGTATTATTTCATCCACTACAACTGTGTCATTTATTGTATTCTGGACTGTTTCAGAAAAATCATTTTCTTCATCTGAGTCATCAGTTGCCTTTTCACTCTCCATTTCTATGTCATCTGGAATTTCCTCAGCACTGTAACAAAAAAAATAATTATTCAGATACAAAATTTATTACTACATAGTGACTTTTATAACACCTCAATATACTTAAACATCAAGATAATATTACCAAAAATATTTCTTAGCAATTACATTTTATAAATTGGGTTTTGCTGCATGAATCTCTATGAAATATTTTGTCATAATGAACTCTATTTAAGATACACAGAAAATAACTGTTTTTTCCTATAACTTGCACTCATCACATTATTTTATAGTTTAACATGTTAATCTTTAAACTGCTGTAATTTTTAGAGTAATAAAAACATACTGGTCAAATATTCTTATGAGGAAAATGCCCAGACAGTTATAGCAGCCATTATCATGTAATACTATACAAAAAGATGAACTATTAAGTGATTAATTTCAAGGTTTTCTTACTTACCTCTTAGTACCTTTGGATATCAACAATGAATTAACAAACATGGAACACAGAAAAGAGGCAGATGGTAGCACATGGGCAGGCGTCTTGAGGAGCTAAATTAAAAAAAAAACAAATTTTAATTTACGTTTTGTCTTTGTTCTACTCAGAACTTTTCAATTCCTCATTTTGCTAAGTACTTTTATCACATCTTCTATGTAACCTACCTAGTTCCATTAAAGAAGCTACAGTGACAAATACTAGAAAGAACGGTAAGCAGAGAAGTAAAACCAAATGAAGATACATTTTTTCTCTATATGTCTCAAAGCAACATGCAACTTGTCCTGACCTTTTTTGCTTTAAATCTGCATGCAATGTAATTAATTAATGCACATTACCTTAAAGGAACTAAGAAGGCAGCACAGTACACTGCACAAAGCACTAGACTTCTGAATCAGAAAGACAAGCCCCATTTCTTTGTAGCTCTGAGGCCTTGTGTAAGTCATCTCCCTCTTCTAGGATTTGTTTTCCTCATCAGTAAAATGTTGGGAAAGGGGTGGAAATAGACATCTCCTTCCAGTCCTAACATTTTCTGGATATTAAGAAACGAATTCTCCCCTTCAATGTCTCTACCTCCACAACTCACCCCCCCCCCCCCAACCCCCCTTCCAGGAGCTTGACCACTTGACCACAATGAACAGATTTCTCTTCAGGTTCTTAAATATCAAGCAGAGTAATAAGTTATTTAGAAAACCCACCACCTTCACTGTAGGTGTCCAATCGGACATTTTTGTTAGCATTACCTCACTGATTGCAGGTGTATCTTCTGCTGAAGGGTGATAGATGAGCTCATTCTGCATCACTTCATTTGGATTGGTTTCTTGCTGCTTTCTATGCTTTCCCATTAGGAAATAGAAGGGGGTTGTTGGAAGGCTTTCTTCTGCCATTAGCTTTAAGAGATAAAAGAGGGTGGGGTTGAGAGAAGGGTATTGTAAAGGTTACAGAAGAATCTCCTCAAAAGTTACTGGATTATTTTAATGCAAAAATAAAGCTACTTTAACTTCATACCATGCACTGTGCTCATCATCTAGAGACTAAAGGTAGCGGGTTTTTTTATTTATTTGCTTACTCTACAATACAAGGTATGAAATTTATTATTTTATAGGTTGCTACTGGACTAAAATTCAAAAGAACTTAAGGGTGTCTGCCTCACACTACATCTGAATAGTAGAAGGGCCCTTACTTTCTCTAACTCCTGTGGTAGATATACATAAAACAGATGTAAAATCAAATACAAGCAGAATAAGTTCTTGTTGGTTGCCGTGGCTCTTCACCTTTGGCCATGTATTACCAATTAATTATTAGCAAGTATGCCCAGAGGACAGGAGAATACAATGTCAAACCAAGACCTGGAATACAAGTGGAGCTTCATCCACCAGGGTCCAGGATATGAAGTGGACTTTTGGTTGACCGAGACCTATGTGTCATGGCATGGTGCTAACTGGAGGCTTCTTTTCAAATCCCAGTAGGCCTGGTTTTAGGTGCTTGTATATATACTTAACAACAGGTACTACCTTTCAAATACGATCAGCAGTCAAGCCTACAAACATCAACATACTGCTGCAATCACACTTGGGCGCTGGGCCAAATTCTCACCATTCTCTACCCTTTCAATCACTTCCACCTGAGCTCAGCATCCTCCTGGTAAGATTAACATTCCTATGTGAATACCTTCAAATCACAGAACCAAAATCAAAAGAACTCCAAGGGGTATGAATCCTAGAATCAAATCTGAAGGTCACCCCAAAGTCAACAGAAATATAAAGGGGTCAAGGAGGTGATAGCATATTTGAAAAATGCCCAAATGACTACAGAAGTGGAGTTTAGTCACAAAGCAAAAACGAAGGATAGAGAAGCCCAAGTGTGGAATAGGGCTCACAACATACTAAAAAAAAAATCTCTAGGAAAATTTCCAGTGCATGGGAAGTAGATTTCTACTGAAGATTTGTAGGACATAGGTAAACATCACAGAAGTTATCATGAATAGATTACAGTAGCATGGTGGGAACAGAAACAGTATTGGAATTTTCTTGTCTTTGAATTTACTGTGATTGACTATGGGCAAGTTACTTATTTGGTCTTCCTGATTCTCAGCTTCATTCATTCATTCACTCCTTCATTCATTCATTACCAACAGGCATTGAATAAATACTTACTCAGGCACTGTAAGCGCTAGAAATACAAATACAAGTAGAGAAATGGTCTCCACTATAAAACAGGGATCACAGTCATAATGTTTTCTTAATAGGATCAAATGAAATATGTGCATAAAGTACTCTGAACTAATTAAAGCACACTAACGATGTTCCCTGTTATTAATTATCATCCTCCTCAGATTTGCACCCGTGGTAGGAGTGCCCATGACATATTATGAATCCAGGCAAAGCACGGTTTTTAATTTTCACAATATCAATAGGTGTAGTATAAATTTAAAATAACAAATATACTAAATATTGGCAGTTATGTACACTCCTTAGCCTTTCAAAACATTCCTTTGTATATAGTCTCAAATGTGGTCACTGTATTGGATATACATTTTCTTAATTACTTTCCTTTGTCATAAGGGAGGATTCAGTCTATATGGATCAGGAGGTTTTTTCCTTTTTTAAAATGACTATGATGCCACTGAAAAATGTCAAAATAAAACAAAAGCATATGGGTAATACATATTTTTTAAAAATCTTTAAATATTCCTTAATTCAACATGGTATATTAGACGGAGGGCTGAAATTAGGGGGATCCAAATCCAGGTCTTTCTCTAACACTTGTTAGCTGCGCAACCACAGGTAAGCTAATCAGTCTCTCTTCTCTGGTCTTTAGTTTCCTATCTTTTAAAAGAAATGCTTGGACTGGATGAACTCTTTCTAATTCTTTCCAGCTTTGAAACTACAAATAATTTTTTGAATGGATTTCCTACAAGAGAGTAAGGCACTCCGTTTGGAGTTAAGAGGGCTTGGGTTTCAATTCCTGGCTCAGTTACTTACTAACTGTGTGACTCAAGGTAAAGTTTTTTACTTCTCTGAGGCTTGTAAGAGATGACTTGGCTTAAAATTTGGTATTTTATGATCCTATGCTCAGGAAAGGAGAAGAAAAAAAAACCTACATTCACTTATGAAGGAATACAGCTATCCACAGTACTTCATTATTTTGAGCTCTGTGTAAGGGTCAGCTCATTGTTGAGATCTAAGAGCCCTTATTTTGTAGGATCATCTTCAGTATCTCACTGCCAGGGAGGCTCTGACATACCTGTTTACTTGATGGTGTAAGTTTCTCTTCTGGGGATTTTGTACTGAAGGTCATTAAATCCTAAAAAGAGAAAAAACAGCAACGTACTTAATGAGAAATGTAAGGCAAGGCTAAAGCTTTTTGTGATATAGATTTCTTCATATTAAATAATTGTAGCAAATGGCTGGTGGTCTGCTGGAGTCAGGCAGACTTGGGTACAAGGTTTAGACCTGGGACAAGGCTCCAGGCAGCTCTCTAAGACTACTAGATGATGATTTGCTTTCTACCCTGAGAGCTGCCTACACCAAAATCACAAATCTGAATCAAGAAAATGAAATAATACAAGATTTTAAACATATTTAACCATTATTTTTAAGAATGTTGGAAATGTTTCTTGGAAGACTTCTTATAAAATTTAGTAAAACCAAATTGAAGGACAATCTTAGGTAATTATGGTTTAACAAACAAGTTGTTTTATTGGTTTGTAGCATTGTCCACCCAAGCCCTGCTGTGATGGCTCATGGCAGCACAAAGCTTAGTTAAATCAGGGGTGGTGAAAGCTGTGTCCGTGTTAGAGTTTTACCTCTGGCAAGGTCAACTCGAGAGAGGGCAAGTCTGGGCCCATGACCTGAGGACCAAAAGTGATCAAATTTTTTCACTATAGAAATATACAAAGACCATTTATTATAGCCCTGAGGCACTGCTCTTTGTGTAGAAAGTACTCACGCTGATGAAATCAAGGACCCCTGAAGGTTTTTACAGGCTTAATATCAATGGCCTTTGCTTGAAAAGTACAGAATTACTATGACATTTAATAAAGGGTCCACACCTTGGCATGTGGGTTGCCTGGACTTCGATACTATGAGTAAATTATGGTAGAATTCAGTTCAGGCAGAAAACTAGAAACAGAAGATTTGGGCTATGGCACTGGGGTAATTGAGGTATTCAGAAGGAAAAGCACTGTAAATAAAATAGGTTTTGGGGGTCTTTTGTGGTATAGTAGAAAGAGCACTGAATTTGGGAACTGGAGGAATGGGAAGTCAAGAGACCTTGTTCTAATTTAACTTCCTCTACCAAGAGGGATCATTATCTTCTCTTCCACATATAGTATTAGAGAACTATTTCGAACATGGAGTGGTTATGTGCCTTATCCAGGGTCACACAGTACGTATCAGAAATGGGATTTGAACTCAGGTCTCCTTGGCTTCAAGGTTGGTTCCCCAATCAATAGGCCATGCTATGCCTCTTAATAAGAAAAGCACTATACAAATGAGGTGTTATTATGGTTGTTAATTTATGACACTGAGAACAATTCACACACAAAAAAAATTCCATTTGGAAAACTGCAAACTTAAATGGCATAAGTCATCTTGAGAGAGAATAGCTAATAGGTGTAGGAGACACACTGTGATCAGCGTAGGGCGCCTACTATTTAGTCACTAATTAAAGATGCAGATTGGTTTTTTTCACTTAAGTGCTAGTTACCTGTGATTCATTTAAGAAGTAAAACTGGGAATTGTTTAGCCACTGGTAATCTTCTGAGATAAAAGATTCAGGGACATCTCTGGGAACAAACACAGCACACTGGACTTTCTCTCTACAGATACTCTTTTGAATACAGAGTGGCCTTGGCTCGCTGGGTTTAAATACAAATACTGAGGGGGAGAAAAGAAAACACATTAGCATTCTGAAAGGTAAAGTTAGTTTTAGATAAGTATATATATATTTTCTCATCAAGGAACTACAAAGTATTCTAAATTTATGAATTGTTCCAGAAAGTCTATGACCTAGTCCTTAATTATTTTCAGGAAAACATAATTTTCTCAAAACCAAATATGAATGCAGAAACTTAAAATGTGCCTGGGAACTGGAAATCAGGAAAGGGAAGTGGTCTGTCTTAGAAAACATTGCTGCAGATGAAGATTTGTTTTGAAGTTAAATCTAACTCAATTATCTCACAGGTTAAAAAAATAATCAAGCATTATCTCTACCTACTTTGATCACCCTTTGCTAGTGAAGGAAGGCCTTGTACTTACAATCTGAGCCTCCTGAGGACCAAGACACAGCTGCAATATTAGCTGAATTGGGATCAGGCTCCAAAACTATAACACCGAGTTGTACACTCCATTCCACTGTAAAAGTAATCAGCCAA
Organism: Potorous gilbertii; assembly: GCA_028658325.1. Lineage (NCBI taxonomy): Eukaryota > Metazoa > Chordata > Mammalia > Diprotodontia > Potoroidae > Potorous > Potorous gilbertii. The sequence continues at coordinate 216,622,139 of CM053771.1, read as the reverse complement.
AAAAGAAAATACTTAATTCTTAGTCTTACCAAACAATAAAAAATGTGGACAACTTCTTATTCAAAGTTGAGATGAATAAACACCCCAAACTTATAGTGTGACTTTAAACTGATTGGCTTACTCATCTATGACTCTCATTTGATTACTACCAGGGAGAGAAGACAGAATAAAAAGAATTAATATTTTACATTTCTATGTCAAATACGTACATAGACTTAAATATTCTTTGGAATACTATGCTAGAAGTCAAAGGACAGGGCAGAGCTACAGCATACCCTGCATAACCTATTCCCAACTCATCAAATTCCCCTTGGTGACAAATTTCATCGAACTAAAGTACATCAGGGGCAACTGATGTACTTCAATACAATCAGGTATTTTTCCACTGGAGAGAGCAAGGTGCAGTATAAAAAACACTATGGAGTTGGAGAATGTGAGTTTGTTTCTTAACTTTGTCCTTAACAAACTGTTCAGTCATTTTAGTCATGTCCTACTCCTCATGACCCCATTTGGGTTTTTCTTGGCAAAGCTACTGGAGTGGCTTGCCATTTCCTTCTCCAGCTCATTTTTACAACCAAATCAACTGAGGCAAACAAGGTTAAGTGACTTGCCCAAGGCCACCTACCTAGTAATATTTGAGGCCAGATTTAAATTGAAGGAGATGAGTTTTCCTGGCTCTAGGTCTCGCATTCTATCCACTGAGCCACCTGGATGCCTCCTTAACAAATATACTAACACCTATATATAGGTGCAGTATTTCAAAAGCTGGGGAATCTAGCTGGCTATGAAAACAACAAAAACTGAGTGGCCCATAGAGTATTAAAATAGAATCTGGATGTTCTTTTATAATTCCCTGAGTTCAGTAGCTAATTGTGTTGTGAGCATTTTCTTTGGAAATCATAATGTATTAGAAAAAAGATCTTACATGCACAAGTGAGTAGGTTCCAGCAGCACAGAATACTCTTTTCTGTTGTACCCAGAAGGTATCTGGAACAACTTTGTCTCCCAAAGCAAAGGTTCCTGAAGAAAAACAAAAACATGGGAAATCTGCACTCTTGGTTCTCATATTTTATAATCCATGGACTAGCCTTATGTAAATTATAGTTTTGAAGGGACACATGAAAACTTCACTGTTTGCAATTATTCAAATGGAAAATGAGTCATGGGATGTGACAGTAGCAAGATTCATTCAGTGCAGACTGAAGAAATACTATTTGCTCTCTTTTTTTTTCTTTCTCATGGTTCCTCCCATTCATTTTAATTCTTCTTTACAACATGACTAATGTGAAAATATGTTGAATAAGAACGTGTATGTACAGCCTATATCAGATTGCATGCCTCTTGGTGAGGGTGGCGGAAAAAATATAAAAATTTTGGAAGTGAATGTTGAAAACTAAAAATAAATAAGTTAATTTGTAAAAAAAAAAAAAGATTTATTCAGGCAATCGATTTTATTTCTTAAAAATGAAGTAAGTGACTTTTTTGAAAAAAAAAATCAATTTGGTATCTCCTATTTGATCATAATTTCTGTAGAGGCTATCTGAATCATCTGACAAACACAAGAACAAGATGGACTCATTACTGAAGTCTTATTTAGCCAGAAAAATAGAATCTCTCACACTAAAATTTAACACAGGGCTCTTTCTGGCAGGATCAGAACTTTGAGCTCTAACTTCTGCTACGTATTGTTTTTGGAGTAAACACAGTAACAAGTTTTTCTGGACAAAGACTTATTTCCAAATTTTAAAATGTCAATAAAACAAGTGCAGCTAACATTAAGGATTACTTACTTTATTTTCCCAGGACGGTGACAAAATGTGCATTTAAGCTCCCAAGTAGCTGAATCCCATATTGTTATTATTTCCTCAAAACTAACTGCAAGTAAAGACTCATCTTCAGAGAAACAGCAATTTGTTGCTTGGTAATTGTGGTAACTGCCTACAAAATCACAGGTCCAGCCCATAGCTTGTTCTGTGAAAACAGAGAATGAAACTCTAATTGGCAAAACAGTCCCAAACATCATAAAAAAGCTACATATTCACATACAATTTACCATACTTAATATGTGCAATAAACACCAACGAAGAAGAGAAAATATTGAAAAGTGAATTTTTAAATGGATTATGTGATCTCAATGTTCCCTCCAACAATGCAAGACACCGTGTATGGATGCCCATCTATTCTGTGTGACTACTGACCATGTCCTCCCATAAATTTTCCACAGGAAGTCAACTCAACGTCCTGGAGGCCTTCATCAGATCACATGAATACTAGTGGAGCATTCTGCCTAGCCACCTGTAATCCCTTGCTCCATGCAACCAAATATCTCATCCTCTCTTCTTAGCAAAAAACTCTTTTTTAAAAATTAATTTTTAGTTTTCAACATTCACTTCCATAAGATTTTAAGTTTTACATCTCTTCACTCCCCCACCCCAGCATGCAATCCAATACAGGCTCTACTTACTCATTCATATTAAACATATTTCAACATTAATTATGATGTAATGATGGGAGGGACCATGACAAAGAAGAAACAAAATGAAACAACAAAAGAAAAGGAGAGCAAATAGTATCCTTTCAACTGCATTCAGACTCGAAAGTGCTTTCTCTTAACAAGAATAGCATTTTCCATTGTGAGTCTTCTGGAGTTGTCTTAGATCCTTGCTCTGCTGAGAAGAGCTAAGTCTATTAAAGTCAGTCCTCACACACTGTGGCTGTTACTGTGTACACTGTTCTCCTAGTTCTGCTCACTTCACTCAGCATCAGTTCATAGAAGCTTTTCCAGGATTTTCTGAAGTCTGCCTGCTCATCGTTTCTTATAGTACAATAGTATTCCATTATATTCATATCCCACAGTCTATTCAGCCATTCCCCAACTGATGGACATCCCTTCAACTTTCAATTCTTGGCTACCACAAAAAAAACAACAAAACACAAAGCCAAAAAAACAAACCAACCAAAAAAACCCCCCAAAAAACTGCCATAAATATTTTTGTACATGAGAGTCCTTTTCCCATTTTTATGATCTAGAAGTAGTATTATTGGGTCAAAGGGTATGCACATTTTTATAGCAATTTGGGCATAGTTTCAAATTTCTCTCTAGAATGGTTGGATCAGTTTAGAACTCTACCAACAATGCTTTAATATTTCAATTTTCCCACATCTTCTCCAACATTTATCATTTTCCTGTTCCGTTATGTTAGTCAATCTGATAGGAGTGATGTGATACCTCAGAGTTGTTTTGATTTGCATGTCTCTGATCAATAGTGATTTAGAGCATTTTTTCATAAGACTATATATAGCTACTTCTTCCTCTGAAAACTGCCTATTCATACCTTTTTAACTATTTATCAATTGGGGAATGACATGTTCTTATAAATTCAACTCAGTTCTCTATATATTTTAGAAATGAGGCCTTTATTAGAGACACTGGTGGTAAAAATTGTTTTCTAGCTGTTTCCCTTCTAATTTTGGTTGTATTGGCTTTGTGCAAAAACTTTTCAATTTAATGGAATCAAAACCATCCATTTTTATTTCATAATGCTTTCTTGTCTCTTGTTTGATCAAAAATTTTTCCCTTCTCCATAGGTCTGACAGGTAAACTATTCCTTCATTTCTCAGTTTGCTTACAGTATCAGTCTTTATATCTAAATCATGTACCCATTTTGACTTTATCTTGGGTATAGGGTATAAGATGCTGATCTTTGCCTAGTTTTTGCCATACTATTTTCCAGTTTCCCCAGCAATTTTTGTTAAACAGTGAGTTGTTAACCCAGAAGCTGGAGTCTTCAGAGCATCAATCTTCTTGACAACAAATTAGTTTCTGGATTCTTAATAAATGAGGAGCTAGGTTAGAAACTAGAACTGAGGACTTGAGGAGAGAAGGAGGTTTGGAATTCTACTTCATTCTTATTTATGCCAACAATTAGTATTCTCTTTCAAAATGGAAATATAACCTGAAAAAACTTGACTTGGCTAAATGAGGGATAAATCTGGCTTCCACATAAGCAAGGGAGTGAGGAGGGAGTGAGTATTTCTTTTCCTAATATAGCCTTAACAATGCTGAATATTTTCCTCCATTACTGACTTACTCTGCTCATAAGCAAAGTAGACTAATCTGAATTGTTAAATTGGATTTAGTATTTTATTTTGCCCTTGTGCTCCCTCTGGTGGAAAAGAAAAGAAGTGGAAAATAGTTAAACTCCAGAGTCCAGACAAAAGCCAAAAAGATACTGTTTCTAAAAATGTAAAGGAAGACTTAAAAGACTAGTTATCTAGTACAATCTGAACACTGTTTCTATGATAATCAACAGAAGAAAGCAATGCTCAAAAATCTCAAATCAATCAGTAAGCATATATTAGGTAGGTGCTGAACAAACAAATACAAAATTGAAATAGTCCCTGCCATAAAGAACTGAAGAGTGGACAACATAAAAACATTTATAAAATACATAAAAAGTAAATGAATAAACTTCTTTTGGGGAAAGGAGATTCATGGAGATCAAGAAAGGCTTCATATAGAAAGTTGAGTGTAAGCTGAGTTTAAAGGAAACCAGGGATTCTAAGGGCAAGCATTTCAGGTACAGGGACAGCCAGGGCAAAGGCATAGAGATGAAGGACTATGCGTTAGGAACCAAAAGAAGAGTAGTCTGGCTGGACCACAGACTGTGAGAAGGGGTAGTTGGAAAGCTAAGTTGGAGTAATGCTATGATGAGTTTTTAAGTGCCAAAGAGAGGAGCTTGTGTTTGATCATGGGGTAACAGGGGAACCACTGAAGTTTACTGTTCATGGAGTGACAAAGTCAGATTTGGTTTTGGGAATATGACTTTCGTAGTTGAATGGAAAATGGATTTAAGAGAAGACAGTTAAGGCAGAAAAATCAATTAGAAATCCATTGTAATATTTTTAGGTGAGAGGTGATAAGGGCCTGAACTAGGGTGGCAGCTGAAAGAGGAGAGACGAGGTTATTTGGGAAATGGAAACAGTAAGACCTGACAATCAACTGGCTGTGTATGATAAGGAAAAAGGAGGTAAGGAAAACTCTGGACTGGATGGAAATTTGGAAGATGTGTAGTTTTGGGGAAAAGATACTAAGTTCTTTTGTTCTGGACATGCTAAATGTCCAGGAATGGATATGATTCTAGAAATTGAAACACAAAGAGAAAATGTGATGAACACTGACATATACAAAAATTTTATTTAGCAAGACACAGTCAAAGCAGAACTGTCAACATTTGTAACTATAAAGACATTTCAAGTGGACACTATTTTAAAAATACCGTTTGAACAGTAATATGGATAAAGGAACAAAACTTCCTAAATAGCTTACAAAGTTCTCATTTAAAAATTTGCAGCGGACAATTCTAGGAAGATGGCAGAGTAGGTCAGAAAATTTCAAGCTCAAGATTTTCCTCCACAAAAGAGACAAAGTAACACCTCTGGGCAAACACAGAGCCAGGAAAACAAGTAAGAGTAGGGGCAGAACAGGGGTCCTCTTGAGACAATTGGAGAAGACCTGAAGAAAAATCCTAGCACTAGATTGCCTCCTGGGGAAGAGTAAACACCTCCAGGCTAGGATCTGCTTTAACAACAAGCAGCAAGCCCCTGGGTTAGCTGGGTTGGGAGGCTGCCTGTGCCCCTGCCACAGAAACTTTTACCCCAGGGAAAGTGAGGGAAGTTAGGCACCTGACCTGGGGAAGATCTAGGGAACCTCTGCTGACAAGGAATGCCGGATGCTGCTGTGTTGAGAAGAGAGGCAAGGGCTAGAAGGAATCAGAACAGCCCTGGTGAGGCAGAAGCAGTGAGGTGGGGATGTTGCTGCCTGTGGCCACTTACAGAAGGCTGGAGGTCTTGGTGTGAGCTCAGGGTCAAAGGGGAGAAATGAAAAGGATCAGAGGCCAGAGACATCCCCCTCTCCCATACACCAGGACTAGAGGTGACTATTAAAACTAAATTATTACCAAAAAAACTGCACAGGCAAAGAAGAAATTAGATTAGGAACAGACTCTTATGGAAAGTATATGTTTATGTATGTATGTGTACATCGATATCTATATGTATATGTGTACATATATATATTAATACCTACATATAAATATATATCCATGCTCAATTGTAGCCTTGGGGTGGTGAGTGGGGGAGAGGAAGGGGAAAAAGAACAAAGTAAAAAGTGTTCAGCAGAGAACAAAAGAAAACCTACAAGGAGCAAAGGAAAGATGGCCAGCTTTCAACTCAATGCATAGTATTTAATATACAGGCTTTCTTGAAGTGACGTTATTGCTATCCTGGATCCTCGTCTATGTTCTGCTACACAAATGACATTTATTTCTTATTTTATATTTTAATATTTAAGTTTATAATATTTTTTCTTTACTTATTATGTATCTAAGGTTTTAGTATTTTGTCTAAAATAAAGAACATTCTTTAAAAAATTTGCTGAATTAATTTAATAAACTAAAGACGAACAGAAACATTTCTGTTACAGAAAATATATAGTTTCATTGGAAAACTATTCAAATGTCAAAAATATCATACTTAACTTTAAACGCTGCAAAAAAAATAACACATTAAAAAAATAAACTTACTATATATATCTGAGTCATCTGTTAATATCCAGATTTTAAAGTGGCCATCTTTACTGGTGGTCACCAAGGTAGGAGTTTCTGAATTTTCTGTATCAGAGAAACATAGAGCTGTTACATGGTCCTCATGTGGCATGTTGATTCTTGTGTTAAGAATAAACCTAAATGACAGAAAAGAAAATTTCTTTTTTTATGACTCTTACATTACATGTCAGTTATAAACATACATTTATATAAAATCTTTTGTACAGAATTTACTTCTTTGCATGTATTTCTATTTGGGAAGACACCGAGTGAAACACAATCTTAATTAATTAAATCATTGATGGAATGTCTATTATGTACAAGAAATTGTGGTCCCTGTTCTCAAGGTGTTTGGCCACCTTGCAGGGAACATGGTTACACACTGTGTGGCCTGTTGGAATATGTTTAACCACCCGGTGTTTCTGCTCTCAGAAAGCTTCTGTCACATTCAAGTTTCAGACTTTTCAGTCTAGTTTAAAGTCTGATACTTGAAAAACACAGTAATGAGTTTAATAACAAATTGCCTCCTTAATTCTTTCAGACTGTGGACTGTGTGTACAGGAAGGATTACCCTTGTTGTTGCTCATTAAATTCCCACAATTTCATCTGTAATTCAAGCTCTGCTTCCTTCTCTTGTCGTTGTTCCACTGTGGCAAGCCAGCTGCCTCGAGAACTAAATGCAGCCTTCATTAGTTCAATATGAACAAGACCAGGATCATTAACATATTCCTGCTGTACAATATCTAACTAAAGTTGTTGGGGAAAAAAGACACAAAAAGTATTTATTAACATGACAAAATATTTTTATGCTGAAGCAAAGATAACAAATAGGTATCTTCCTAATGTCATTAACTTATATGGATACAGGGATTTTTTTATCCCAAAGCTGCATGGACTGCCACAAGAAGTCATGGGCTGCTCCCCACCCTCCACCCCCCCAGTCTCTGGAGGCTTTCTAGCAGATGCTGGACAACAGATTCTGGGATATGTTACACTAGGGAATTCTTTTCAAGTATGGGGTGGATTATAGACAAGTGAGGTCCTTTCCAACTCTCAAGTTCTGTAATTTTGTGTAATATGTAGAACCTGAGAATATCAGAGCTAAGACTCATTTTACAGATGAGGAAACTAGGGCCCAAGGAGGTTAACTGTCTTGTCCAAGATCACCTGCCTACTGGCAGTACTGGAAGTAGAACCAAGATTGCTTGCGTCTTAACTTTCTCAGTATCTTAAGATTATATGAAAAAAAATTTATTATCTTTCATAGAGATGAAAATTTTTAAAACAAAAGAGCTGAAATAACCAAACTCTTGATGTAACTTCCAAAAATGGAAAGGAAAACAAACTCCTTAAAATATCAGTGGTTTTTTACAACTCAATGATGACTAATTGTCTTTAGGCATACATTATGAATGGTCTCAATGCCCAATATTGGAATAATAGATTTGTAATTCAGTTTCCAAAATGAATTAAACATTTCACCCCAGAGTTGTTAACCATTTATTTGATACCACTGCTTTACACAATCATTTCATTAGACTTAATATCACATCACTGGTTTACTGAGGAAACAGGAGGACTCCAGCCCCCTACTCTCCACTCCCCACACCAAGACAAATGAAAAAAAGGTCATTTACAAAGAAAGTTCAAAAAGAGGTCTGTCTTTCAAGTAGAAAAAACAAGTAACTAGGTTTCATGTTCTGCGATTCTTTCTTCTCTGTAGGGCTGATGGATTTGTGCATGATCACATCTCATCTCCTTATTACCAATGGAGAAATGGGAGCAAGACAGAAAGAATTAGAGGTCCACTGTGTGATCACAAGGCAAAAACTAAATAACCCAGAAGATCTAATCAGAAAATGTGACCTCTTTAGCCCTAGTTGAACTAACCAGCCATAAATGGTATTGACTGTGTTCAAGTAAACAAATAACTTTTTACTGATTGCTACTAAACAAACAATTTCTTTGACCTCCTTTTACCTCATATAAATTCTTTTGGCAATACTTTATTGACAATGCATAGAATATAAACCTACATTGTACAGCTGTTTGTCATTTTGGAGAGAGTAAAATTGTAGATGGCCAGGCTTTCCATTCATAACTAGGGCTTTAGTTCTGGGATCAATCATCAAACCAGTGTTGACAACACTATCTGCAAAGAAAAAGTGACAAGTAGTTTCCTAGTTAGGAAATGATGGTTTATTAATACAGGCAATTACAAATGATCTTTATTACACAATACCTTTCACAAGTCCTTGGATGATTGCAGAAACCTCAAGGTTTCGGTGAATGATCATAATCTCTGTAGAAAATAAATAAATTCAATTGATTTTATGTGACTCCTAAACACACCTGGATTCAACCACTACTTTTTGTTCCTTTTTAAAAAAATAAATTTTTATTAATATTTTTTCTATCACTTAAACTTCCTCCTATCCCTCTCCTCTTCAACTGTTTTTTTGAAAAAAAGAAAAAAAAAGTAGTCAGCAATACAGACCAATTTATTGAAAAAAAATCTGACATTAAACCCAGTGTTCCATACCCACAGACCCTCAACCTCTGTAAGAGAGTGGGGGAGGGGAAGAAACACCTTTTAATGCTGGACTAATTCAGAACTTTATAATGCTTAAATGTAGGAAACAATTGATTTTTGTTTACTCAAAGCACTTACGTGACCTATCAAAAAATTCATTTCATAATAAACTCTTATGGTTTGGAAGGGATTCTTGCTTCAACACCTAACTGAAGCATGAGCTCTCTTAACAGCACCCCTAAGTGGTCACCCAACCAATATCTGAAAATACCCAATTTCAAAGGGAACTTTACCCTTGCCCAGGCAGTTGATTAATTTTGGGGATAGTTATAATAAGTAGCATGTTCCTGCTACTTTTCAATCAAAATGTGACTCAAGAACCTTTCATCCATTGGTCTTATTTCTATCCCCTGGCACCAAGCAGACAAAGTCTAATCTAACTTCCATACAATAAGCTTTTGATTATGTACATTATATCCTCAAGACTCCTTTTTTTCTAAGATAAATATCCCTAGTCCTTTTTTCCCCTTAGTTCTTCCAACTAAATCATATTTATCTATATAGTTGATCTAATAGAAAAAAATTGTGTTAGAGCATTTCAGAATTTTACCAAGTACTGCTAAAGAATGTTATCAATGTGGATTCAGAAAACACCACACTTTACAGTAAAGGAGTAGTTTCATTTTAGTATAAATATTTTGACATTTTGCCCTCAGAGAGGCAGTGTAGAGAAGTGAAAAGAAAAATGGATTTGGAGTCAGAGGACCTGGGTTCAAATCCTGGTCCTGTCACTTACTGTCTGTGTGACCTTGGTTACTTAACCTTCCTGGACCTCAGTTTCCTCAATTATAAAACAAAGAGGTTGGTCCTGACTGAAGTTTTTTTCTTTAAGTTTATGATTTGGATTATAAGAGAATGTTACTTGTCATTTTATTGATTTTTGGAGAAAGTACATAAAAGATGGTAAAATCAAGCTTTGGTGTAGCTTATGCCACTTTGTTGTTACCCAATCTACTTCATAAAAGACCAAGGAGAGGAGGAGTAGAAGTAAAATTGCCCATTAAAAAGTTATCCAAGATCCTGTTTCCCTTCTTGTGGGATGTTAACTTTATTTGGTTACATTACCAGATCATTTTAAAGATAATTTCTGTACTTACTATTATCAGAGTGAGAAGTGCAGAACAAATCCCCGCCTGGCGAAGCTGAAATGTGTTCAATGGTGCCTCCTAAACGGGGCAGGAACTCTTTGTTTCTCTCTATGCAGCCTCGCCATTCTACTAGGACAGACTCACGCCCACCACTCAAAAGACTGGTGCCTTGCCATCCATTACACACACAAAATGAAGAAAATCTTTGTTAGACAAACTTTAAATATAACAGGATTAAATGCATGAATACTTCATAATACATGTGAGAATTTAACTTCTAAGATCTTACATGCCACTTAGAATTGTTCTACTATTATTTTGGAAACAAATGATCACTCAAATATATTAAGCATTTGTTCAAAGACTGCTAAGTGTTCTAGTCTGTTGGCGAATGGTGCAAAATAAGAATTTTAACAGTAAAGATCATGGAAACCTGTCTTTACATTTCCTCTAAGTTGTGCATAGATGTTTGTGTTTAGTGTTGAAATCAAATACAATTTGTAAAATTTACTTAAAACATTGAAAATGCTTGTTATTGTGTGTCTGCTAACAAACCATAAATGAAAACGAACTTATAAATTCATTCAACTAGCATGATTTCACAGCCAAACCACTTTTACTATATATATTTACCATATAAACATAAATGTGTGTATGTATATATCTTTGTGTGCTGTCCATTTAAGAACATAGTATATCCTGCACAACTGATATTTTTCATGCCCTTAGATTTTTACATGTCACTTGGTAAAATTCTTGAGTATTTATGGATCTCATTAGAAAGCTATCTGACATTCTAGGGCTTGATACACAGCAGAAAGTTTTCTGAAAACAGGAACATCTCTCTGGATGACTCCAACAAGTGAAGAGACTGTCTCTTATTGAGACTTTGCTGTATAATCTCCAGATAAGTGGCAAATACTTTAGTCTTACACCTTACTGATCAGATGGTCAGACAAAATTACCTGTTGTTGCTTATTCCATGACCTTAAAATATGCATGGGACACATTAAAGAAGAGAGCCTTTAAGGCAACATTTCGCACTACTGAATTAATTTTTATAGCTCAGTGGATATATTCAGTGGAATCTTGTATTTTCCGCATCTTTCAGTCAATTGTGTGATAGTAAAGATGTTGTCTACTGCAGAATATTATTTACAAATGCCAACCAGGTCCCTTTGTATACTTTTGTCAAGGATGCCCTTCAAGTGTGTATGGATATCTTTCAGATTATCTCAAGAACTGATCCCTTAATGGATGAAAGATGTAATATGCAGAATGTGATATGCACTTTCAGACACAGTCATCGTATAGATTGGTTCTACATAATAGACTATAGTTAACCCAAAGACAAGGCTTTTTTCATTGTGGTTTGGTTTTATTGTTTTCTAAATCTAGGAAAGGGCAACCAGTGATGTTTCAAGGGAACAGGAGGGAGTTTCAGATACTTAAATGCAATAGACATTTGTGTGTGTGTGTGTGTGTGTGTGTGTGTGTGTATTTTATTTAAAGGGGTTGTTTCTAATAGGTAAAACAAAATTTATAAGCAATACCCATTTTTCTGTTCTTTATAAACAGAAATGCTAATTGGTATTAAGTGGTATTTGTTAAGCACAGAATAAAAAAAATTGGTGTTATTTGGTATTTATTAGGAATAGAGTAACAAAAAAAAAAAAATAAAGAGGAATCGAACCATTGAAACTGTTACATCTCAGTACGGATCTCCATTGTACGTACCAAGTCCAGAGAATATGTTCTGCACGTGTTGTATTCACACAGAGGGCTGTGACATTAAATGGGATCCTTCTACTCTCACTCATGAATAAGCTGCTACAAAATCTTCAATTATACTCCCTTGGCTGTCTTCCGAGTCACAGGGTGGTCTGGTTTAACTGAGTCTCTAAACAAACGTTCCTCCCTCACTTCTCATGCTATGATAGTTACCACTAATAACCTTCCACTCAGTCTCCTCTTTAAATTTTATAAATGAGATTATATTCGAAATCTCTATTCTCCTCTGCTATCATCTCTCTCTGCTCAGAGATCACATTTATTATGACATGTCTCAAGTGATTTCTGTTGTTCTAGCCTTTTTACATCAGTTGATCTTCTTTAGGAAATGGTGTTAGTATATTATACACACACACACATATATACATATATATTACATATACATATAATTATATAAAATATAATTGCGTATCTGTGTATATATAGTATATGTAATAACCTTTATTTTCCTACTTTCTGCACTAATATATAAGTATACATTCTTTTTTCTTTAAATGGTTTTGATTTTGATCTTTGATCCAACAAGTTAACATAGTTGGCTGATTCACAAATGATGCCCACATTAGTCACCAGTCATTCCTTATGGCTTTTTGGGTGATGATTGTTGTTCACTATTTTATAGATCTCCCTACTCTCTTCACCATGTACAGGGTATCCCAAAGTTTTGTGCAGTTTCAAGCTATTAAGTTGCTAATCAACCTATTAATACTCACCCCACCCCTTACTTTTGGGCCCTTGTGGAGAGCTGTGTTTTCTATATACAACACTTTGACCGCTTCCTTTTTTAAATCCTGAAATCATATTTTCCAGCACTTTTCATTCTACACCTAAGCTGGCCTTTGCATTGAAATCACCAAGTAATACACAGAATTAATTTACAAGGTCTTCAGCAATATTTTCGTAGAATTTCTCTACCTTCTTATTCTCTTTGTGATACCGGTGCAGATGCTGCAATTATATTCAGTTTTTTTTTTATTTTTGCCAAAAAACTCATTATGAGCATTGCAATATGAGATGAACAAGTATGCCATGAAATGTTATTTTATTGTTGTCCAAAGGCAACTCCATTAAATATGGCTCTTCATGGAGAGCTTGGGAACCATCTTTTAATTCAAATTTCCTTTTTTTCCTTCTCATTTCATTATAGATATTGTCAAAATTAATACAATTCACTTGTCATTATATAAAGATTTCACATTTAAAGTACATACTATTAAATGAATACTTAGACAGACTAAAAAGAGTGATTCTTGGCATCCTTTACCCCTCTTTTCTGCCACTGCCATTGTGACATAGAAGGGACTGCCGAGGTATAGGGTCATTTTGAAATTTTTCTTCAGGGGAGGTGGACTTGCCACAGTAGTCGAATTCTATGTAGTATCCAGCCTCCTTATAATCTTCTCTAGACCCAATTAGACTGCTCCATGGAAAGCAGGCAGTCTGTTAGCATTGCTATACTTGAGTTCTTTCTAGCCTGACAGAATCTACAAGAACTTGTATCTTCCTCTCATACCCTTCAATGACTCAGGGGTCCCTTCCATGACATAATGAAGGATGAGAATAGGACTTACGTTAAATTGTATTGCAATGTGAAGATAGGTACAAAAAGAGCTAAAATTATGTATTTCTGCTAACAAATTAAGCAAAATTCAATGAATGCTAATTGTTTTTACTCAGGACTCATTTCTACATTAAAAACATTGAAAATATACTCACCTTCTATGGAAAAAGCTAGATCCATAACTATATCATGATGCCAATGTAGAGATGTGTAAGTATAGTTTTTATTGTCATTGAAATTTCTCCTATTGAAGAAAAAGACGCTTAACTTCAGTTAATTAATCAGGAATGTGGTAAGAGCCTGGATACTGTAATGCCAACTGTCTGCTAGATAGATACTCTCACATGGATACCCTATAACTTAAAATGTCTAACTTGCAACTCATGTTTTCCCTCCTACCTACCCTTGCTCTAAACTTTCCGATTTCTATAGAAGGCATTAATGATTCTAGGTGATCAGTTTCACCACCTTGGAATTCTCTGTCAACTTCCTGCCGAGCTGTATAGCTCCTGACTCCAGAACGTTTCTTGTTTCTGCCTCTCCTTTCCACTCTCATGGCTTTTAACCAAGTTTTGGGTTCTACCTCAACAAGACTAACACCACAGCCCCCCAATAACTCCCAGATTTCACTTTCTCCCTTTTCAAATCCATCCATCACACAGCTACCAAACTCAGATTCCTAAAACATACATCTGACCATTTCACACCCCCTACTCAAAAAACTTCCTGTTGCTTCTAGAACATAAAATCCAGAGACAAGGATTTAAAACCTTCTACAATGACTTCAATCTCCTTTTCCAGTCTTAATTCCCATTTCTTCCCTCAACACACTTTCTATTCCTGCCAAACTGGCCTCTTGTCTATACTCTCCCTACATACGGCAAATCATCACCTACACTCCTATGACTTTAAAGAGGTGCACCTCCATGTCTGGAATGTACTTGTTTTTTACCTCAGTCTCTCATTATCTTTAGCTTTCTTTATCAAACAGTTCAATGCCACCTCTTCTGTGAGGACTTTCCTTATAACCTTAAATACTACTGCCTCTCTCCAAAAACTTTACTACATGTATAGGGTGTTCCAAGTTTTAGTGAAGTTTAAAACGTTGATGGCTTACATTCCTCTTACTATTTGCGCATGCCGTATCTTCTTGGCAGAGTATAAGCACCAAGGATATGGACTTTTTCACTTTTGATAGAACCCCAGAACCTACCACAAAGTCTTGCACACAGCAAGCAAATAATCATTGTTCATTTAACAATTTGTTGACTGAATCATCACATAAGGCTGATTGTTTTTAACATGCAAAAATTAAAATACTTTTGCAGCATTATGTTAACTGTGCTGAACACACCTCCTATTTTCATTTTTTCCTTTTAAAATTGGTGAGATGAAAGCCATTGCCTTCAAAATTCCAATATATAAAAACTTTGTTCATGAAGGTAACAATAAAAGAAGACAATAGTACCTAATTTCAGATGATTGAGCGGGTCTTCAGTGTGATCTTTTTTGATTACATACAATTACAAGTTCTTTAAGGCAAATGCAGTACAATCTACATAAGACTGGTATGATCTTCATGAATCAACCCACCAGAGACGAATTCTGCCATCCTGATGTCCAGATGCTATGCAGTCTTCTTTAGGATGACACGCTACACAAGTAAAGATGTTGTTGCCATTCTTCTTACTTTGTGAAGGCAGAGAAAACCTTAAAGGAAAAGTTTTTCATGATTAAAAAATAATTTTTGCCTATGTCAGCAGTACTATGTTTACATAAAAGGGAGGCCTAAGAATACTGGGAAGAAAAGTTTTAATTTTCAAAGTCTATTAAATGGGAGATTAGGAGGTAAACAAAAAAATAAACCATGAATTTTCTTTGGTAAGTAAACAATAATATGCAAGTTCCACATGGTATTTTAATCTAACATACTCATTTTACTTGTTAATCCTCTTAGTACCTGACGTATATTACAGGATTTTATCCATGGATCTCAGTTTCCTAATCTGTAAAGGAGAGGGTTTGCTACTACCTTGTTTGGTGGCTTAAACTATGGGCCTCGGGTTCTTTACATATAAAATGACCAAGTTGGCCTACATAATTTCTCAGGTCTCTTCCACTTCTGATAGTCTAAGTTTAATTAAGTTTGAGTTAGAGCCAGACACTTCTATGACTAGGGACTAAGTATCCCTTCATTAGGGTTAAATTTCCAATTGAACTAAACTTTGGAGATAATTTAATTTTGAAGTATAAACAAAGTATCAACCCACCAACCTGACTGAGTGACTGAGGAGCATTTGGAACCTATTAACTGGCCACAGCATGGGCTATCACAATTAACTCAGAAAAATAAAACAAAATTGAAATATGAAAAGAAAATCCTATTTCATTAAAGTATTAAACAAGAAGCATTTCTGAAATTTAGAATACTGCAGGTTAAACAATTACAACAACTACTTTAAGTTTTAGAATACCATCTAATCTTATGGAGAAAAAACTTAATACATTGAACAAAAATAGTGACAACCAAAACCAAAATGGATTCTTACCTAAATGTCTTTTTCTTTTTGAAGAAATATACAGACAAGTACAAGTCTCGAACTGTAACAACAAACTGGCCCTATGTTTTGAAAGAGAAATAACTTGATTTTAGTTAGGATAAGCTGATTATATTCCTAAAACTGAAGCATCAAAATCGCTTAATTGAAAATATTCTTCTCCTTACAAATGTGCCATACTTCTACCAAAACAAAGGATTTTAAATTTTATTAGGGTAATAATGTATGCATCCAAAAAAAAAATAAAGAACGAAGAGGTGCCATGTATAAAATAAAACAACCTTTAAAAGACTTTAGAACTCAGCAATGCAATGGTAAACTGGAGGACAAAAGATGAAGCATGCTACCTGTTTTCTGACAGAGAAGTGATTGGACTTAAAATGAAATACATTTTTTCACCAAGGCCAAAGATGGAATTTGCTTTGCTTGATTATACATATTTGTTATAAGGGTCTTTTTTTTGTTCTTGTTGTGGTTGTTGAATGGCCAGGGATAGGGGTGGGTGAGAGAGAGAGAGAAAATGTCTGTTAATCTGAAAGAAAATATTATAGCTTATCACCAAAAAAGCTTCTTAAAGTTAATGAGAACAACATATGTTCACCATCCCTTTTGTCTCAATTTCAAAGCCAGTAAAGTTGTTAATGACACAAAGAGCATCAAGTTTCCCTCTATCGCTGGAAATATTCTCTCCTTTCTACATCCACAACAGTGGTCAACCTGTCAATGCCATAAATGGAACATGATGTAGTACATATAATTCTGGTCCTTTGAGGCACCATGAGTCTCCTAATGCTCTATCCTGGCTACCCTTCTTTTTCCTCTAAACTATTTCACTTGGTGATCTCATCAGCTCCCATGGGTTCAACTACCATCGTTAAGTAAACTATTCCCAGGTCTACTTGTTCAGCTAACTTCTCTCCTGACCTCTTCTAGTCTTTACATTTCCATCTGCTTCTTGGATATCTAGAACTGCATGTCCCAGAGACACCTTAAATGCAACATGTCTAAAACTCAATTCAGTTCTTCCTCTTACTCTTTCACTCTCCATATCCAATTAGTGGTCAAATTCTGTCTTTTTCCACTTATGTAACATCCCCTTTCTTTCCTGACATTGTTACTACCCTGTTCCAGACTCTCATTACCTCATACCTGGTCTAACCTGCTGACTGGTCTCCCTGCCTCAAGCCTCTGTTCCAATCCATCCACTCAGGTGGCAGACTGACCTTCCAAAAGCACAGGAATGACACTACCTCTTTCCTTCCAAAAAACTCCACTGCGTTCCAATTAAAAATAGAAAATCTTTTGTTGGGCTTTCAAAGTCCTTTGTTATCTGGCCCCTTCTAGCTTTCCAGTTTTCTTATCTTATTCCCGTCCATGTAATCTCAGATTCAGTGACACTGGCCTCTTCATTGTTCCTTGACCAAGACAGTCTATCTCCAGACTTCAAGTGTTTTCACTGGTCATCTCCCAAGCTGGAACATTCTCCCTCTTTATCTCTGCCTCCTGGTTTTAAAGTCTCAGTTAAAGTTCATGTTCTACAAGAAACTTTTTCTAGTCCTTAATTTCTGTACCTTCCCTCTGAGATGAACCCCCAACTTATTTTGTCTATATTTTGCTTGCATCACTTGTTTGTATGTTGTGCTCCCCTAAAAGATTAAGAGCTCCTTGAGAGTAGAAGTCAGGGTGGGAGGGGAGCTTTCTTTGTATCCCCAGCGATTTAGTACAGACTGGGAATTTAATAAATGTTAGTTGACTGACTGTACCCAACACAAGCTGGCCACTTATATCTTTATGCCTATGGAATATTTATAATAGGGGTGGGGAACCTGCAATGTCGAGGCCACATATGACCCTCTAGAGTCCTCAAGTGTGGCCCTTTGACTGAATCCAAACTTCACAGAACAAATCCCCAGGGAAGTTTGGATTCAGCCAAAAGGCCATACTTGAGGACCGAGAGTGCCACGTATGGCCTCGGGGCTACAGATTCTCCAGCCCTAATCTATAAGTATCTTGAGAGATGTTACTTAAAGACTTTCAGCATTACTGTTTTTAGGGGTGGCCAGCTTATAGATGTAGGTTCCTGAAGCAGATCAGTAGTAACTCACTATCTCAGAGAGCTACTTAAAGTAATGAGATTTTAAATGAACTTCCCATGGTATGAGAGGTAGGATATGACTTTAGGTCTTTAGGTGCATTAACATGATTCCACCTAGCCTTCTACATAAAATATATCAGGCCTAACCCATCAGGTAAATAAAATGAGCTGAAAGATGTATTTCTAAATGGGCAAGGCATGTCAAAGAAATCAGACATTTCCTAGATTTCATAAGGCACTGGGAGACCTGAGATAAGGAATGAGATTGTTCTGGAGGAGAAGGTAGGATGCTAAATTAATTTGTAGTTATAAACAAGAACGATGAATACCTAGTACAGTAGGTCCCACAAAGTATACTTAAGTCAATTCTGTAGGTCAATGAAAATTAATTCCAACATGGATTGTAAAATGATGACTGTCTAATTTGCCGCCAATCTTTTAGTGAGTTTACGTTTCTGGGGCTAAATATCACAGGTTCCTTTCTTTTGTCAGCAGAATTGAAAGAAACGTTAAAAGGCAACATGGAAGACCTACCACTAGGTAGCTTTGTAACCATGGTGAAGTTAAATTCCCTTCTTTGGGATCCAGTTTCTATAACAGAAGATGTCCAGGATCCCAAATTGGTAAGAAGACTTTATTTTGTGAAGTTAACCATTTTCGGAGGGTCTAAAATACTTTAAAACAAAATGACAACTTTCTAAATATTGAAAACTAAAATGCCACTCCTTTTAAGTATATCCAGTAACTTTTCTTCATACTTGGTTTTAAAGTTGTCATAGACGTCTAAAACGAGTTCTCTAGTTTTGGGGGACATTAAAATTTTAGCGATTTAAAAAATGCCAAACAAAAAAGTGATTTGAACAAAAATGTAAAATGCATAAACTTTTTGGGAGATGTCTTATACAAAAAGGAAAGTCTAGAAACAAAACTTACTTCTCTTCCAAAGGCAGTGCACTTAGGTGACTGGTTTATGTAATCCAAGACAAATGTTAACTCTTTAGCTTCTACTTCTTGACTTGGTGATTTTGGAAGTTTCAACGAAGCCAAGTGGAACCCATCTAGTCAAAGAAAATTGTATTAATGTGGAAGGAACTGAGGTGCATTTTTTTAACCAAAAAAATTTACATTAGTATCATGAAATCCATTTGATGCTTGATAATTACTGATTCTTAGTAACTTAGTAATTTATATAAAAAGATATTCTTTTCAAAGTAGAAATTCAGGCAACAGGAGTTATACCATAAAACAATAATAAACGTAAGCTAAATATTTTTCACACAAGCCTCTAGTTTCCAAAATCTTAAACCATGTAAAAAGATGTGTATAGAGTTTAAAAGCACAGAGAATAATTCTACTGACAAATAAGGCAATGGAAAACTGGTTTGGAAACAAGGAAAGTCTCCTAGAAATGAGATTCTCTAAACTGCTGCTTATAATGTGTGTGACCTTAGGCAAACTATGTGTCCTTCACAGGTCTTAGTTTCCTCACTTATAAAATAAAGAGGTTGGGCTATATGACGTCTGAGATGCTTTCCATTTCTAAACCTATGATCACTATGACTCTACTTTTGTGATGATGATTCTTATATAAAAAAACAAAGATAGATTTCCCCTTACTGGATAACCTCTTTCACTCTAATAATTTTTCCAAACCCTAAAATGAACTTTGATATAACAGAAAGTAATTGGAGTCAGAAGGCAATACCAAAAGCAAATGCTAATGCTAAGACACAATATCTGCATAACTCTGGACAAATCACTTAATTTCTTTAGGCCAAAGTTTCTTAAATTGTGCATTAATGAGTTAGATGACATGCTCTCTGAAGTCTCTAAAATCCTGTTTGGAAATGGAACAATGTTAGCAATAATGTGATAGGTGCGTGGTGGTTGTGAGGACTGAGGAAAATAGATAGGTTTTCTATTATAACCTCCTGGAATCTTCTTCAGCTTTCACCAAATATGAAATATTAAGCAAACATGAAATCAGCATTAAGAGAAATCTTAGAAACTATGGAAAGAGGGCAATCACTCAGTCAGGATTCACAGGTGTTCAACAAACACTGCTGAAAAGCTCCAAAAATGTACCAGAAGGAATAATGATGAAGAATACCAAAGAGAACCATCCATAAACTCTTTAATACAATCTAGGATTGCACATGGAGACAAGATAGGAAAGATGAAAAGTAAAGTAACAGATTAGTCTCACAGCAGAATTCAGAGTAGACCAGTGCCAAGCACAAAGACATCCAGTTGCCTCATGTACAGCAGGAGACAGCTGGACTGGTGTTCAGCATCCAAGAAGCCTGGGATTAAATTACAGAAAGACCTTAAACCAGGTAATTCTTTCAAAAGGTGGTACCTCATTTTAAATTATCACACTGCATTGAGCGGGGCTCATCTAAACCACATAGGAGTATGGGAACAGTGTTTGACACAAATCCCTAATCTGAAAACTGAGAAAACCAAGGTAACAGCCAGTAAAAGAGAATAATTCCAAAACAAGTCTAAGAATACTTTCAGAAAAAAGAATATCCTGGTCCCAAGGACAAGAAGAATTCCCAGAAGAAATAAAATAAGAGATAAATAATGGAATACCTAGGGAATAAAGAATAGTAAGGAGAAATAACATCTTAGAACAGATAGTAGGAAATCTTACCCAAGAATTAAACTTCATGAAAAGTAGAATAGGCCAAACAGAAAATGAAGATAATGAAAATGAAATAAGATAAAGAAAATGAAATAAGACAAAAATTAAAACAAACAAAAAAAGACCTTAAGAAAAAGAAAAGCTGAAGTATATTATGCAAAACAATCCATCTGGAAAACATAACAAGGAAAACTAATTTAAGAATCATCACACTACCTGGAAAACCATGACCAAAAAAACCACGTGAATATCAGATTTCAAAAAATCTGAAATGAAAACTGCCCAGCTCTCTCAGAACCAAGGACAAAGTGAAAATTAAAAAACATCTATCAGTCAGCTCCTGAAAGAAACTCCCAAATGAAAATTCCCAGGAACATCACAGCCAAAATTCAGAGCTTCTAGGTCAAAACCAAAAAATACGGCAAGCAGCCAAAAACAAAGAGTTAGAGAATTGAGTTCAAGTTTTATAAAGAAGTCAGTCAGGATAACGTAAGACTTGACAGTTACCTCTAAAAATGAAAGACTGGAATATGACATTCTAAAAGATTAAAGCTTAAAACTAAGAATAACTTATCTAGCAAAACTGAGTATAATCCAATAAGGGAAAAAAATAGACTTTTAACAAAATAAAGAATTTCCAAGCATTCTAGATGAAAAGGCTAGAATTAAGTAGAAACAGAAATACAGGAGACAAAAGAAATAGAGAAAGGCACAAACATTTGATAAAATAGAAGGGGCTATGTAATGATGAACTGTGTACAAGCTAATAACACAGCGGACCAGGTGGTGATTGTGTTCTATCTTGATAGTCTTACGACACTTTCCATGAAAAAAAAGAAAAAGTGAACAAAATCTTTCTTTCTCTCCACTTTATCTTTTATTGGATATTGCTAGTCAGGCAATCAATGAATAAAGTTCTTTGTGTTGACGAATTTATAAATGAATCTTAAATAACCTTAACAGATGCAGGGAAAGAGCCAGGAAGTTTGCTGTGCCAAATCAACGTTTTCTTGAATTCTTTACTATAGCTTTGTCAACTGTATGACAAAAGATCTGGTTTTCTGTACACAATTATTTGTTAAATTCTGCCTATTCCCTTCTCATTTTCATCAAGGATACCCCTCATGAATAAGCAGGATATCCTCAAAAGATAAGAAAGTAACCACAGAAGTTATAGTTATTAATGGCTTCCAATAATCTGTACTTTGGTATTAATAATGTGAATTTTTCCCGAATGATCTGGTACCTTTCTTCTAAATATCTTATCAATTAATCCTCTCCCCCTGGAACTCTTAAAAATTTTGTCACTTTCATAGAGATCTCTTATAAGAGTACTTGGTCTAGTTCATTTTCTAAAGTTACAATAATGACATTCTCATAGAGCATATCAGGAACTGATACGTTAAAGTGTCCAAATGTTACAATGATAAAAATAAGTTGTGACAAAACTGCTGATAACAAATATCCAGCAGTATTAAAAAACAAACAAACAAACCCTTATATTCTGATAAATATACTAATAGCAGCAATATCCCAAATCTCTTAATTTCCTAGTTTCATAAAATAGATTGTTCAGCATCTCTGACATAATATAGAATGAAGAACAGACATTCAAAAAGCACGTTTCAGTTACAAGAACACATTACAAATGTCAATGTGAAAAAAAGTGCTTGTTAGGCTTATTTCTTGTTGCAACCACCCCTCTACTGCACTGCAGACTCAAGTTTGTTGTGATGCTCTGTTATATCATTCCTACAGTAGGTGAAAGTTAAAATAAATCTCAAAACATGAAAATATATATATAACTAAATTCCAATTACAAAAACTGCTGAGTTCATATAAAAATTATCTCAGCAATTACAGCCAGGAATTATTTGATCCTGAATTCTACATGAGAGAACTTGGAATCTGAAAATAGAATGTTGTACTCAATACCATACAGGAAAAGTTATTAAAATGTACCTGGCATTGCTTTATTTATTATAATAAATAAGTCTTCAAGATGGACAGGTGCAAAGAAGGCATAGAGTTTACACCCAACTATGAAAGTCTGAAAGATAAAAATCACACAAAGATATTATAAAATCTAAAATTAAAATAATCATTAAAATAATCAAGAGCTGCCATGAGTTGGTGAATCAAGAAAATAACTTTGCTTGTTATTAAACATAACTCATATAGGATGGTACATATTCCATAATTCAGTCAGAAAACAATTTCTGCAAACTTTTAATTTCCCCAATTACCAATATCTAGTAGAAAAAAAAATGAATTTGGGAATTCTTGATTCTACATTCTCTTAAGATTCAGTTATATGATTTCTTCTGCAAAGTGTGCTTTTAAAAGGAGGGATTATGCTTGGTCTAGGCTTCTTCTTAGCATTTGTGATAGAATAAATTCAAGAGCCCTTTGATTCTATAGACACAAATAGCTCTATCAATATTCAACTAAAAAAGTACTCACTAAATGCTTATAAAGCACTTTTCTTTTTTTCTTTCTGCATGTGCATTAATTGTCACATGCACAATGCTTTAAGTGTGTCAGCATTTGCATATTGGGGTAATTTTAGGGGCAGAATAAAAGACTTTAAATTGAAATGGGAATTTTAAAAATGATTCTTATTCCACAT
The DNA here is from genome assembly GCA_028658325.1 of Potorous gilbertii. Classification (NCBI taxonomy): domain Eukaryota; kingdom Metazoa; phylum Chordata; class Mammalia; order Diprotodontia; family Potoroidae; genus Potorous; species Potorous gilbertii. The sequence goes on along the minus strand of CM053771.1, from coordinate 216,598,572 downwards.
CAACAAAAGGAAACTTTGATAACTAGATTACCAAATTTCTACAGCTATATGGCAAATGGGAATCTGGCAGTTAGGAAGACCTGAGCTTAAATATGGCCCTAAATACTTACTGCCTTTGACATCAGACCAGTCAATTCAGTTGTCTGCCTCATAAGACAAATGTAAAGCACTTCGCCCAATGTCAGGCACATGGAAGGCACTTAATGTTTGTTTTTTTCCCTTACTTTCAACAAAAATAATGGCAAAGAAAACACCCTGCTCTCAGAGTATCCTCCTCAGTCATTCTTGTCCTCTTTATCTTTCCAGCTGTGGAGAATATGCTCTATGGACAACTTCAAACAGACCTGGACCACTAAGGATGTAATTTTATTAGCTCATGCTATCTCATGTTGGGAGACAGAAGGCCAATCCACATACCTTTATGAGAATACCATCTATGAAGTCCCAGAGTTTAATTGTGCCATCAAGAGAACAAGAATATAGCTGAAAGGGTGAAAGCAACATTTAACTGATTAGAAAACAGAATAAAATAAAAACATCAAATTATTAAAAAGCTTTTTAAAAATAATAAAACTTTTCCTTATTTACCTCTCAGAATCTGTCTTTGAAAAATGGACAATCTTACCAACTTTATCTATGCTGGGCATATTTATCTGTTTTAAGTTATCTTAGTTTGGAAAATCTTGGCTAGCTGGCATTAACTGGCTGTCCTGTTTACTAAAGCTTGAAGTTTAACTTGATATTGGGTGTTTATATTATCAGCAAATTGTTAATTTCTGAAGGGACTGGGAAAGTTATTTAGCTCTATATCTGACTGACTTTAGTACAGGAGTGGGGAACCTGTGGCCTCTAGACCACCCCTGCTCTAGTATCATCAGCAGTTTATAAAATTACCTCAATCCAAAATGTCTTAAACTAATTAAGACCACTTCCAAGTTGATTGAATGAATTGGGGGTATTCCTAGCAGAAATCCACTAAGCTTCCAAATTAGATTCAATTCCAATTTTCTGGTAAAATCAGTCAGTGAAGCAAATGCTAAAATACTTATTTATAAGTAATTAGACAACCTGTAGATGGTTTTGAGGATTGAGCTGGATTCCAGTCACCAAATTACCATGTCCCTGCAGTACATAGACACATCCTTCCGTAGCTGTGCTATATACTTTCACAAAGTCGCCGGAGGCACAGAAAAGGTACCTAGAAAGAAAAGACACATTCAATAGAAGAAAAGAGATATGTAGGACAGTCCCATAAATCACACAGATGACCAAAAGCATTTCTGTATAAAAATGGGGATATGCAACAAACTTTCCCCTCTGTCAATATTATGGCTTTTAGACAGAGAAAATAAAATAGTGGGATAGCATACTATGAAAGTGTTTTTACACACAGTAGGTATTAACTATCTGATCAACTAAATTTGTTGAACTAAAATGCTATCCGTGGCTTAAAAGTTCTTTTTACTAGAACAGCATATCAATGAAGGATGGTTGAAGAATTACACAGCTAGGAAGCATGTCATTTTTATTTTACTAAATTTTCTTAGGTTCTACTAAAACAATACTTGCCTAATGACACATAAGTAATAATGGCAGAAATGAGATCTGAACTCCAATTCCCATGTTCTTTCCATTGCTTCGTGTTCCATCACTAAAGCAGAAGTGAGCCTTGCTCACAAAGTGAATTACATCACTGTGTAAATAAATACATCAATGTGAATTCAAGGCCAGCACTGGAAAAATAGAACAAAGCAGTGTTCACTGATGGTAGGTGAGCGATGTTATTTTCTATATGGAGGCCAGCACTGAAAAATACATGTCCTAATGTAATTTCCAAAGTGGCATTTTAGTGCTTATAGCTTCTCATGTTGAAGCTCAAATAACATTATGTGGTACAAGTGGTAACCAACATTTAATATCTTTTTACCCTAGGAATAAAACAGTAGATAGAGCTGCTTACTATAAATCTGCATGCAATTCACATGTTAGTCCTATGGGTATCCTTGAGATATAAAAAAATGATCTAATTAAGAGAAATCACTACCTATACACGTTCCCTTTTGTCTTGTGGCTTCAGCTCTTAGGATCTTTTAGGTGAGACACCACCATCACTTCTGAAAAGGGAGAACCGAAGAAGTCATAAGGCCTCATTTGCTAACAGAGTTGAGGAATGAAGTATCCTAGATGAGTAAATCTTAATGATGAAACTTAAAATTCACTGTCATATACTCCCTGACTTATCCAAAATATATTTTGAATATAATTTAGCATTTTATTGATGATTCATTCATCAATCTGAGTATTAATATTGTCAACAGGCACACAACCTGAGTAGTAGCTTTAAGAGAATAAAGAGGAAAGGGTAAAATTCCTCTCATGTTATAATTCCTCTCCTTCATAAAATTCATAAAAAAAAAACCACAGGCAATAATCACACAAAATAAGAAGACACAGAGGCATCACAGGATTTAGAGCGGGAAAAGGTCTTGTAGATAATCTAGTCCAAACTCATTTCATAGACATTAGTGGAAATTAAGGCCCCAAAGACATTAAGTCAGTGAGTCAGTTGATAAACATGATTAAGTACCTACTGTGTGCCAGGCAAAGTACTAACCTCTAAGAATAAAGATAAAAGATGATCCCTGATCTCAAGGACCTCACAGAGTAACAGGGGAGTCTAATGGAAATGGAATGATTTGGTCAAAGCCACCTGAGCATAAAACAGCAGAACTAAAACAGGTCCTGATTCCAACTTAGGTACCACATGCCAAATTGATATGCAGCGTTGGAATAGCCAAGACATAAAAATAATTACTGTATTGAGTTATAATATAGTTCTTTAGAAATAACAGTATAGTAGGCAGGGCACTAGCTCTCTAATCAGAGCATCTGAATTCAAATCCTGCTTCAGTGAAATGAGGCGGTTGGACGAGACAGTCTTTGGAATTTCTGTACGCTTTGGATATACAATCCTCTGATCTTATACATGTCAATGATATCGCTGCCATGTCTGAAAAAGTATCAGGGTAAGATTGGAAGAACAAAAGCTAGCCATTATCTTCATCTCAGGTATAAGACAGAATTTAAGAATTACTTACTACTATTATCCTAAAAATGTAAACCCACACTGCCATATTTTTATGTCATTTATTCCCTTAGCCATCATTTTCATTTTCCACAATGTATATTCAATATTGGAACTTTGCTATAAATACTGACACATGTTAATGGTAAGGTCTGCAAAGTACCTCATGTATTTAGATCCTCACAACATTCCTGTGAAGTCAGTATAAGTGTCCCCACTGTTAAGAGTAAACCAAAGCTCAAAGATGTGACTTGTGCAGGACCACAGAGCTCTTGAAGGACAGAAGTAAGATGTGAACCAAAGATGCCTTTGAAGTCAAAGAAATGAGTGCCTCTGACCTTCTATGTGTATAATTAGTGAGAAAGAATGAGTGGGAGCCATGGGGTAGAAAGAACAGTATACCAAAATCAAGAGGGCTGAGTTACAATCCTACCTTTACCACTACCTTATATGTGACTATGGGCAAGTCATTTACCCCCTAGAAACTTGTTACATCTGTAAAATGAGGGAGCTGGTTCAGGAGATCGGTTAAAACATTGCTTTTTTTTTTAATTTTGCCCCTAAATTTATTAATTTGTCTTTAGTTTTTGACAAATCACTTCCTTAAGTTCCAAATTTTCTCCCCCTCCCTCCCCAAGACAGCATACAATCTTATAAGGGTTCTACATTCCTATTAAACACATTTTCACATTGCTCATGTTGCATTGGAGAATTAAAATGAATGTGAGAAACCATGAGAAAAACAAAACATAACAAAGGAAAAATAGTCTGCTTCATTCTATGTTCTGACTCCACAGTTCTTTCTCTGGATGTGGATGGCATTTTGCATCGTGAGTCCTTTGGAAATGTTTTACATCCTTGCACGCCCATGAAGGACTAAGTCTATCAAAAACAGTTCTTGCGCACTGTGGCTGTTACTGTGTATAATTTTATTATTCTAAGTATCAGAAAGACTATATGAGAAAGTGGTTTTATCTACAAGGGAGCCCTGCGGCCTGGAGACTCACTAATTAAATTCAACAACTATTCCAATACCTTCTGCATGAGATGGGGAATTAAGAGCATGTCTCAGAAAAAGAGACGAGTCAGTCACATATGTAAAGAATGAATATATAAGACCAAAAACTACTTCTCCATGGATGTGGTCAACAGATATGAAAAAAACAGTTCTTAAAAGAAATGCAAACTACTGAAAATATACTACAAATGACAGAAGAGAGAAATGCAAACCAAAACAACTTTGCAGTTTTATGTCACTCAGCAAATCAGCAAAGATGATAAAAGACAGGAAGCTAATTTTAGAGGAATTGTGAAAAAGAATGGCACAATGATATGCTATTGGTGAAGCTGCCAATCATTCCTGAAAGCAATTTAGAATTATGTTAACAAGAAACAGAAACTCTAATGCTAGGTTTACATCCATGGAGGTCAAAGTATAAAGGCCTCAACTATACACAGCCACATTTTTTTTTTTTGTGGCAATGAACTAGAAACAGGGTAGATTTTTGCTGACTAGGGAATGGCTAAGCTAGACAGACTGTAGTACCAGAGAATAATGGAATATTTCCTGTACTATGAGAAATGATTATAAAGAATTCAGAGTATTTATGATTTATATGAATTGATGGCAGAATAAATTAAGCAAAACAAGGAACACTATCTGTGTGTATGAATGTACAACCACAGCAATATAAGTAGAAGAACAAAATGAAACTGAATGATATGCAATTATAATGAGCAAGTTTGACCTCAAAGAAGAAATGAGAAAAGGGAATTTTCTCCCTCATTTGCAAAGGTGGGGAACTATGGGTACAGAACATTGCATATGCTGTCAGAGTCATTTTATGTGTTAGGTAGTTTCTTTAAGAATTTGTTGTTGCTATGAGGGATGGTTTGCTGGGTAGGGAAGAAGGAAGAACATATTTGGGAATGATGATAATGTAAAAAGAAAGATAGTGTTTTTTTTTAAAGGTAGTACCGAAGAAAGTTTTTAACATCCTGAAGTCAGTAAATTAAGCATTTATTAAGCACCTACTATTTGCTAGGTACAGTGCAAGTGCTTTAGATTAAAAAACAGGCAAATGATAGTCCCCTAATCTCAGGGAGCTCACGAGCAAAAAATATGAGCCAACATATTATAACCAGGATAAATAAGAAATAAATAAAAGAGGGAAGGCCCTAAAATTAACACTAGAATTAAGAGAAACTGGGAAGGACTTCCTATAGAACATTCAATTTTAGTTAGGACTTGAAGAAAGCCAGGACGTAGAGATGAGGAAGGAGAGCATTACAGGCACAAGGAACAGTCAGAAATAATGCCTGGGGCCAAGAGATAGAGTGTCCTGTTCATGAAACAGTCATTGGATTGAAGAGTATGTAATGGGGAATAAGATATATGAAAATGAGAAAGGTTGAGCAGAAATGGGTTGGGAGTGTTAGTTTTGAGGGACTCTGAATGTCCGACAGAGGATTTTGTATTTGAGCCTGGAGGTAACTGGGAGCCACCGGAGTTTACTGAAGAGGGTGATAAGGACAGACCTGTGCTTTAGGAAAATGATTTTGGTAGCTGAATGGAGGATGGGCTGGACCGGGGAGAGATCTAAGGCAGGCCGATCCACCACCAGGCTATTCCAAGAGTTTAAAAGTGAGGTGAAAAGGGCCTGCACCAGGGTGGTGGAAAAGGGAGATGCCCTAAAAGTGAAACTGACAAGTCTTGGCAGCACCTTGGCTATGGGGGGATGAGAGGCAGCCAGGAATCCAGGAGGACTCCTAGTTGTGAGTCTAGAGGACTGGAAAGTTGGTGGTGCTAGCAGCAGAGAAGTCTGGAGGGAAAAGACAATGAATTTTGTTTTGGACATACCGATTTTGAGATGTCTCCTGGACAACTGCTTTGAGAAGTCTGAAAGATAACTGGAGATGGGAGACTGGAAATCAGCTGAGAGGATATGGCTGGAGAGGCAGATTTGAGAATCATTTACCACAGGGACCATCAAGTTTAGCAGTATACAGGAGGAAGAGAAGAGGGCCCATGACAGTCACATGGGACACTCATTGTTGGATGGCATGTCCTGGATGAATTTCTGGCAAAGGAGACGAAGAAGGAGTAGACAGGCAGAACCAGGACAGAATGGTGTGCTGAAGATACCGAGAGAAGCATATCAAGGAGAGTGGGTGACAGTCAGTAGTCAAAAGCTGTGGAGAATGTGTGTATATATCTATCTATACATAGATACAGATATATATATAGATAGATATATACATACATATATGTATACATACGTATGTGTGTATCTACATCTATATCTACAGCTGCATCCCCAGGGCTTGGCAGTATATTTTGCTGCTGCATTCCCAGGGCTTAGCAGGGAGCCTGGCCGATCACGGGGCTAGTCTTCCATCCCCCTGCTACTAAGCATCAGAGGAAGCTGTCACCCCCAGAGGTTTCTCCTGGCACTAAGTTCTAGGTAGCATCCCGGGGCTTCTAAGAGGAGGATGGATAAGAAGCTATAAAACCATGCGTGGGGGCTTTGTCACAGAGAGCGAGAGAGTGGAGATGTGGAGGAGGGGGTGCGTGTCCCACGTGTGTCACGGCGTACGTGCGTGTGTATAAGGAGATGTGGGTGGCACGCGTCAGGCGCGGTGGGCACAGGACCTCCCGGCGCTGCCCAAATATCGCGATCGCTCCGGAACTATTCCCTTGCCCCGGGTCCGCGGCCTTCTCGCCCCCATCGCGTGTCCCGCGTGGGCACACACGCGGATCGCGGTCCCCTCGGCTCTCCCTCGCCTCGACCCTCCCAGCGGGCCCTTCCAGCGGCGCCCGCGAGGGAAAGCTCGGCTGGCGGCCGCTCCCCGCTGCTCCCGTCCCCCGAGGACTCCTTACTTGGAATCGGCCGAAAACACCGCTCTCCGCAAGTTCAGCTTGCTGCCCCCGCTGCGAACCACGCGCAGGTTCTCCTCGGCCACCATGTTGGCCCCGGAGCTGGAGCCTCTGACCTCCGACCTTGGGGCGGGGCTTCTGTATTCTTTTATGGCTTCTCGAGCACCCCGGCGGTCGCGTTAGGCGGAAGAGTCCATGTTAAGTAATAAGTTGAACGATGGTTCGTCCGCGGGAGACTCTGACTGGACCGCGGTTGACGCAAAATATCATATACACGTCCAGTTTTATACAAAAAACCCTCGCCTCATTTTGGCCTCAGAAATAAGCCTCGAAAGTCTCTTCCGCCCGTAGTAAAAATGGCGATTCCAGGGCACTCGTCGGCTCCTCCCCCTCCAAAGCGCATTGGCCAATCTTGCCTCGCCCTTCCTGATGACGTCGTAACCAGGGTCAGACGCGCGTCTCGTGGCGCACGGGCCTCTTCTGCGTGGTCGCTCCCTAAATCCCCGTCTCTGCCTGTGCTCCCGCTCGCCGTCCAGTCTGGCCCCGAACCTTCCCCGGGGCTCTGTTCTCTTTCAAAGAAATCTGAACCAAAAACCGAAAGAGGAAGAATGCCTTGAGCCTCCGAAAGAGAAGTCCCGTTTCAGCTGATAGGACTGCGTGGGCGAACTTTGGGGGTTTAAAACTGTGCGTTAAACTACTGGGCTACGCTCCCACGGCTCTCTTTAGCGCTAGGGTGAAGAGTCAGAGAACGCGCTTGGGGTGATCAGTTAGCGTTTTTATAATTCGGGTTGAAATAAGCGGGAAGAGTTTGGTCTGTGTTTCGTGCATCGCTGGAGGAGAGCGGTCCTCCTCAGAATGGTCCGTTAGGGGCCGTGCCCCGGCTTTGGGGCCCGCTGCCCGGTACGTTAGGGTAAATAGGGTGACCGTGCGTGGCTGTGCCCGACGCGTGACTGCGGCCGTGGACAAAGTTCTAACCGAGGAGAAAGCTCATAACGATGGACGTACCCTAGGGAGGGAAGTTAGTAGAGCCACGAGGCTTTCTAAGCCCAGGGACGTCCCAGGTGGTTATTTCTAAACAATTCAAGGTAGGATAACTTTTAGGCTCGTTGTAAAATAAAATTTAAAAATTTAAACTAGACCAACTGCTGCTGTCTCTGAGGAAGGCGAGAGACGCCCCAAGAATGGGTGGAGAGGCAGGATGGAAAGGGGAGAAGAGAGCTACAGGCTGCCACTGCAGAACCCCCGTGGGAGAACAGACACAAAGGGCACTGAGTCTTTACGAGGTGGAGATCACTCATCCTGCCCCAGGAGAAGCGTGGGAGCTGCCACCCAGAGGAAGGAGAGGACATGGACCTGGGAGGAGGGTTTCTAGCCACCCTGGGGAGGGCACAGGTCAGGGACAGAGAGAGCTTTCCATCACTCTCAGGATTTGGTATTTCTAAAGAGTGGGAC
>CM053771.1:216507065-216589658 GCA_028658325.1 Potorous gilbertii | reverse complement strand
ATAAGAAGTAACGTCTCCCCAAGGCAATAGCATAGAAACTGCTTAGGAGTAGGAACCCAAAATAGGAATTCCGCGAGAGACTGAAGAAGGATTAAGGAAGGGCCATAAATCTAGGAATAACTGTAAAAGACATGAAGAGAAGGTAAGCACGAGGGAAAAAATGTATTTGTTATAAAAACTAACCAAAATTGAAGAGGAGAGAGGAACTTTGACAGGAAATTAAATAACTAGATAAAAGAAAGAAAAAGGAAAACTCCAACCCTAGGGAATGAGATAACATGGGAGTAAGGAGTCTTGAAGGTGAGAGGAAGAAAGCTGGTGGGAATGATGTTGCCATAAAATAGCTTAAAGTAACTGGGAGACCTGTATTGTGTTTACAAAAGGGGGAGAGGACTTCTAATTTTGGAAAAAAAAATCGGAGACAAATGAGGGGGAAATATAAACCTAATTACTAACTAAATGTGAAGGGATTAAATAATTCAGTTTCTTAAAGTGACAGATGGGATAAGAAAATATAACCCCACCATGAATTGCTTACAGGAGACATTTAAAAAAAAACCCAACATGAACAGAAAAAAGATAAGAGGATTGATTTTTTTTTTTTTTTAGTTAGATGAATAAAGTAGTTTCAGTCATGCTATCAAACAAAGCAAAATCAAGGGAACTGTTGCAAGGACCCATACACTACTTTCAATATTAAACTTATATACAAGTATTTTAGCTTCCGAATTAATAAAGGAAACAAACTACAAGAAGATGTAGACAGTAATAGTGGCAGGGGATTTCATCGTCCTTTCAGTTTTGTCTAAGTCAAACAATACAAAAGGAAACACATAAAAACTAAATTTCTGGAGAAACTAGAGTTAAAAGATTTATGACATCTTCTAAGTGCTATTGATAAAGAATATAAGCATTTCTCTGTCTCTTGGAACTTTTAGGAAACTGGTCTTGCTTTAGGGCACAGAGCTATTGCAAATATAAAATGATAAGTAGTAAAGTCATCCTTTGCACAACATGTTGCAATAAAAATGCTGATTGGTTTAGAGAGCACAACAAAAGATGTGGATCAAAATGGAGATTTAACAACGAAATCTTAAATAACGAATGAATCAAAGGACAAAGAAGCAATGATTATATGAGGGGAAAATTGATTAAGCAACATACTGAGATTTCTGGAATGCGACTAAAAATATAACTAGAGATACACGTTAACAATGCAGAAAAGAGGATTAATGAATTGAATATACACTTTAAAAGTTAGAAAGCAAAGTACAAAAAAGGAGATAATGAAAGTAAGAAATAAACAAACCCCCAAATAATGAGGGAAATGAAAACAAAACCTAATCTGCTTCTCTGAAAAGAGTAAAAATTGATGAACTTTTAGCCATTCTTATCAAAAAGAAGAGGGCAGGATATCACATCAAGGAAATGGCAAAGTGATTTCACCTGAGCAAGGTGAAATCAAAAAGCCAGAAGAAATTAACAACAACAAAAAAAATAGAACCTACTATATGCAGCTATAATCTAAATTGAGAACATAAAAAAGTAGAGGAATGCTTTCAAAATGTAAAACACTCAAACTAGCAACAAGACTAAATAGCTTTTAAAAAACACAATTACAGAAAAGGAACTGGTGTAAAAGTACTATTAAAGGAGCATAGGGAGTGATGTTCTGGTCCTGATGTAGTCATAGGAAAATTCTATTTTAATAAATTAGTACCAATATATCATATTCTCAAAAATTGGGAAAGCACCCTACCACATTCCTTTTATGAGGCAAATACATTCATAGTACCTAAGGATAAAGCACAGGAGAATGATAGGTCTATCAATAAGGAATGTCAGTTTAAAAATTTTAGAGAACATCTTGTCAGCCAGATTGTAGCAGTATATCCAAGAAATCATTCATTATGACCAAGTTGGATTTATACCAAGGATGTAAGAATTATTCAGTTATTAGGAAAACAACATAACCATAATGGAAACAAAATATTCCCAGACATGATTATCTCAGTAGGTACAGGAAAAAAAAACAAAAGCTTTGACGAAGTAAAACACATTAAAAACTCCAAAAATTATAGGTTTAGGAAGATCTTTTTTAGTAGCATAAAAATATATAAAACTAAAAGCAAGAATATAAAACATGGCTACATTGATACTTTTGTCAATAAATAGGGTAGTCGCTCAAAGATGTCTGCTCTTCCAACCATAGTTCTGTGGAAATGCTAGTTATTATAGTAATGTGACAAAGAAATTAAAGGTATTAAAAACAGGTAAAGAGATGAAACTATCCCAATTTGCTCATAGGATAATTTACTTAGAAATCTAAAGAATTAACAAAGATGCTGATGGAAACAATTTCAGCAAAGTTGTAGGCTACGAAATCCATAAAAATAAACATTGTAATCTAATTAATTACAAGATTTGAGTCAAAAATAGGGAAATCTAATTCCACATAACTACAAAATGTGTAAAGTATCTGGAAAAAATTTTACTAAAGCACACAAAAAACTTAGAGTACTTACAGAAATTCAAAAATATTTATATATATTTATATACATACATATGTTTACACGCATATTCAGTTACAAAATCCTCCTTCAAAAAAATTCTCAACTTAAATAGTTTGAGAAATATTTGGTATTCATGACTGAGCTGTGACAATGTAAATAAAAATGGCAGTGCTACTGAAGTTAATTTACATTTTTTCATGCTGTAAGAATGATATTACCAAGGGAATACTTTATCGACCTCAACAAAAGATTAACAAAATTGCAACAAAATAGCTAGAATGTCAAAGGAAACAATGAAAAGAGGTAGGGATGAAGGAGAAATAGTACTTGCAGACCTCAGACCATATTATAAAGGAGCAGTTATCAAAGCCATCTACTATTGGTTAAAAAAGAAATAGATCAGTGACAAGGTAAAAATCAGAAAAAATGGAATTCAATAATCCAGTGTTTGATAAACCAGAAAATAGTTATTTAGGAAAGAACTCCCTATTTCATAAAAATTTCTGGGAAAACTAGAAAGGCTCCTGGAAGTAATTTGGCTTAGACCAATAAATACCTTATGTCATGTTTCATAATACAATTTAAGTAGACCTTAACATTAAAGATTGTGGTATAAAAATTTAGATCACATACCATGTGTTAAATTACACAACTGTGAATAGGAGAGCTATGGGTTAGAGTTGTAATTAACCAAACAAGTAATAGAGGCAATTACAGAAGAAAATAGATAAAACTTGGATTATATGAAACTGAAAAGCTTATTTATAAACATGTCTAACATAAGAAAGAAAATGGTAGAAAAGGAAAAATTTGTATCAAATTTTTTTGATAAGGCTTTGGTATTAGATAAGCAATTGACAAGTATAGTCAATGTCATTTACAAATAGATAATGATCAAAGCATATGAATGAGCTGTTAAGTATTATGAACTATTAACCATATAAGGGATGTAAAAGAATGTTCCAAATACGAATAAGAGAAGTGAACAATTTTTTAAAATCCTTGAGTTTTCATCTTTGTTCCAGATTGGCAAGATGAGAATAATTAATTTTGGATGGTTTGTGGGAAGATAGGCATATTAGTACGCTGTTGATGGAGTTGTGTGTGAATCAGTATAACCTCTACGAAAGCAGTTTGAAATGATGCAAATAAAGTGACTACAATTTTCTTATCCTGACACTAGCCATTCTATTAGAGTTTCCATTACTAGACATCTAAGGAGACATTGATAAGAAAAAAGATGTATACCCAAATATTATAGCATCACTTTTTATGATAGCAAAGAATTGGAAACAAAATAGATACATATCAGCTGGGGAATGACTAATTGCTAAGAATGTCGTTAAATAGTACTGTGTTATAAGAAATGATGTAGGTGAATAAAAAGTATGGAAAAAATCTACATAAATTAATACAGGGCAAAGTAACTAGAGCTGAGAAAACAAAATGTGTGTGTGTGTGTGTGTGTGTGATGATTACAACAATGTAAATGGAAAGAACTCCTCCCCAAAAGTGAATGTTTCAAAATTATAGAGAACACACATGCCTTGAAAGAAAAGATAATGAGAAGACATTTCTACCCTTCCTTTCTAGAGTTGGAGAGGTTCTTAGTTTTACATGGCAGATAATCAGAATTTTTCAGATTAAAGTATTTACTTTTTTTTTTGTCTTTAGAAAAATTCTATTTGTTACATGGGATTATTCTCTGGGAAGGTTAGGGGGAGCTATATTAGGGTAACTATGGTGATGTTAAAACACAATACATCAATGTAAGCTTAATTAAAAATAAATGTGAATTAAATTCACCTGCAGCCTAGGATTTTTTTTTAGTTGTTTTCTTTAGGTATTTAATGTTTTTATCTGTTTCTCTGTTCTAAAATACTTCAGGTCAGTTTCATGGCATGGAAGGGACCTTAGCTTGTAGAAGTCTGGCTGTGGAGTTTAATTTCTGCCAGTGTTTATCAAGGTGTAGTAGCTTTGCAGTATGAATCACAGAATTCCAGGGTTAAATTGGAGCCCATCTAATTCATAAAAGAATCCATAAAAGAATTACAGCGTACACAAGTAGACATTCAACTTGTTACTACTTTCAATTCATTTTGGCCAATTTCATTCGGCCTTTATTAAAACAAGACTATCATTTTATTATTCTATAATTTCTTCCCTATATTACCTCCAGAAAAACTATTCCAAACAGCCTCATCTATCCTCAAACCTTCCACTCTTCTCTCACCTCCTTTCTCACCTGAGGACCATATCTCTTACCTAGAAAATTGAGACCATTAGAAGTGATCTCTATTTACCCCGCTTCTCTTTTTGATACTCCCCTCCCCGCTATTCTCTCTTCCTTTTTCTCAGTCTCTGATAATGCAGTGGCTCTACTTGCAAAGGTAATTTCATCTTGAGGTGCCCTTGATTCCATATATTCTTATCTTTTCCATCAGGTTGCAATTGCATCTTAATCCCCCCACCTTTTTTAAAAATTAGTTTATTTTTAAGCAAAGATCAGTCTTTTCTCCTTTTCACTCCTAAGCAAGAAAAATAAAACCGCTGCTACAAACATGTATAGTCAAGCAAAACAAAATTTCTTGTTGACCGTGACTAAACAAAATATGTCTATCATGTGTCAGTAGGTTTGCAGCATATTTTATTATAAGTCCCACAGAATTGTTGTTAGTGATTGTTTTGATCAGAGTTCCCCAGTGTAAAATGTCCCAGGAAAGTATTTTCTATCTTCATGGAACTTTAACAATATGAGGTGAGGAAAGAAAGGAGACATTTTATAAAAGTCACAAGATGAAGTCTTAGTTAATTCTTGAATGAAGTGTATTTCTGTATCCAGCTGTGTCTGTCTGTGTGTGTCTTGAAATAAATCTAGTCTCTTTTTCTGGTCATGGTGTTCAGATAGTCCAGTGACACGTTTTTTATTTTAAAAAATGACTTTATTTAGAGTTCATAACTAAAGCAACAGACAAGATCATACAAGATAAAATTGACAATTTCAATCTTATAAATTGAAAAAGCTTCACAAAAAATCGAATATAGTTTGAAAAAAATCTTTGTAGTGAGTTTCTTTGGTAAAAGTCTCAGTAAAGATACATATATGGAAAAAATTCAGATTTATAAAATTAAGAGCCATTTTTCAGATAAATTAATCAAAGACTGCGTACTCTGACTCAACTGTGCTACTACTAGAGGTGTACACCAAAGAAATCACAGAGGAAAAGACTTATATGTACAAATATGTGTCTAAGAGCTTTTTTTAGTCGTAACTAAAGATTGGAAACTAAGGTGCTGTCCTGTTGGGGAATGGCCAAACAACTTATGCTAGGTGAATGCAAAGGATTGTTACTGTACTGCAAGAAATTGTGGGGTATGGGCAATTTTAGAAGAAACTGGGAAAACTTTTATGAATTGATTCAAAGTAGACAAAATTAGGCAAACAATTTGTAAAGCATTATGGAGAAAAACCATTTAAAACATACTCTTATCAGTTCAGTGATAAACTACAAGTTCAGAAGACTAAAGATGAAAAATACTACTCCAAACTTGCCAAACAAATCAGGTTAAAATGCAGAGAAATAAATTGTATGGTGTGGACATTGTGGGAATTTGTCTTGCTGGAATGTTTTTCATGATGAAGAAATTTTTTTTGTTCAATTGGAGTAGTAGGAGGTCTAGCTTATAAATGCATAGAAAAATAAGTTTTGAAACATTTAAAGACACTTTGTTGGCTTAATTTTTAGGTTGGAAATGTGAGTTGCATTCTCAAATGACACTGATAAAACACGATAGCTTAAAATATTTGAACTGCAAGTCTGTTTTTCAAACAATGTTGTTCATATCTGCTCTTAGAAGTTAACTTTAAATAATAAAGTTTTTTTCTTTAGCTTGTCTTATTTCTTTTATTCCTGTATTTTAAAAATTATTTTTTGTTTTCAACATTAACTTACACAAATTTTGCATTCCAAATTTTCTTTCCATCTCTTCCCCTCCCGCCAAGACTATATACATTCTGATTGCCTCCTTCATCCAATCTGCCCTCTCTTCTGTCATACCCGCCCCCCCCTTCTCTTATCCTCTTCCCCTGTACTTTCTTGATGGATTTCTTGTATGTCTTATTTGCCTGTTTTATGTATGTTATTTCCCAGTTGCATGTAAAAACAGTTTTTAACATTTTTGAAACATTGAGTTCCACATTCTCTCCCTCCACCTCCATAGAGAAGGAAAGCATTTCAACGTACGTTATACATGTGTACAACATAGATTATACATGTGTACTCGTGTAAAACCCTTCCGTAACAGTCATGTTGTGAAAGACTTGACTACATTTCCCTCCATCGTATTCCACCCCTCATTTATTCTATTCTCTCCTTTAATCCTGTCCCTCCTCAAAATTGTTTGCTTTTGATTACCTCTTCCTCTCATTTACCCTCCCTTCTATCATCCTCCCTCATTCCCTTCACCTCACTTAACTAAGATAGATTTTTCATACACAAGTGAGGGTGTATGTTGCTCTCTGTTTAAGCCAAATTCAATGAGAGTAAGGTTCATTCATTTCCTCTTAGCTTCCTCCTCTTCCCCTCCATTGTAAAAGGGTTTTTTTTGGTCTCTTTTATGTGAGATAACTTACTCCATTCTACCTCTCCCTTTATCTTTTCCCCAATATATTCCTGTCTTACTCCTTAAATGTATTTTTTTAGATATTATCCCTTTATATACAAAATATGTATATATATATATATATATATATATATATATATATATATGTATGTATTTACTCCAACTATTGTAATATTGACAAAGGTCTCATGAGTTACAAATATCTTTCCATGTTCCTGTTTAGCTTTTCATGCTTTTGATTTTTATATTTGAAAGTCAAGTTGTCTATTCAGCTCTGGCTTTTCATCAAGAATGTTTGAAAGTCTTCTATTTCATTAAATGTTCATTTTTTCCCCCCTGAAGAAGTATTATATACTCAGTTTTGGTGGGTAGATGATTCTTGGTTTTAATCCTAGCTCCTTTGACCTCTGGAATATCATATTCCAAGGCTTAACATATCCCTTAACGTAGAAATTGCTAAATCTTGTATTATCCTGATGGTGTTTCCACAAAGCTTGAATTCCTTCCTTCTAGCTGGTTGCAATATTTTCTCCTTGATTTGGGAATTCTGGAATTTGACCACAATATTCTAGAAGTTTTCCTTTGGGGATCTCTTTCAGGAGGTGATAGGTGGATTCTTTCAATTTCTGTTTGTGGGGGAAGCTGAGAAAATTCTCCCCAGCCCCTTGCATGACCACCACAAATGAAGAATTCCTGACCAGAATAAATTTTTTGCTTCTTCCAATTAGCAGAAGTAGCATGAGAGAATAGTTGCCCTATAGTATTTTCTTTTTAGAAAGTATGATGCTTTTTATTACTCTTTTTTTCATTTTTGTTTCAATTAATTTATTTTAGTTTTCAACATTCATTTCTACAAGATTTTGAATTCCAAATTTTCTCTCATCTCTCCTGTCTCCCCACCCCAAGACACTGTGCATTCTAATTACCTCTCCCCCCAATCTGCCTTCCCTTTTATCACCCCCCTCCCTTCCCTTACCCCATCTCCTCTTTTTCTTGTAGGGCAAGACAGATTTCTATACCCCATTACCTGTATTTCTTATTTCCCAGTTACATGTAAAAACAATTTTAACATTCATTTTTAAAACTTTGAGTTCCAATTTCTCTCCCTTCCTCCTTCCCCATCCATCCCCACTGAGAAGGCAAGCAATTCAATATAGACTATACAGGTGTAGTTATGCAAAAGACTTACATAAAAGTCATGTTGTGAAAGACTAACTATATTTTCCTGCATCCTATCCTGCGCCCCATTTATTCTATTCTCTCTTTTGATCTTGTCCCTCCCCAAAGGTGTTTACTTCCAATTACTCCCTCCTCCCATTTGCCCTTCCTTCTACCATCCTCCCCACTCTAATTATCCTCGTCTCCCCTACTTTCTTGAAGTGTCAGATTTTCGTACCAAATTGAGTATACATGTTAGTCCCTCCTTCAGCCAAATGTGATTAGAGGAAGCTTCACTTTTACCCTCTTACCTTCCCCCATTGTCCTCTCCATTGACAAAGCTATTTCTTGCCTCTTTTATGAGAGATTATTTACTCTACTCCATTTCTCCCTTTCTCCTCCCAATACATTTCTCTCTCACCGCTTTATTTTTTAGATATCATCCCTACATGTTCAACTCACCCTTTGCCCACTGTCTATATGTATATAATCCCTCCAAGTACCAAAAGGTTCTGTACTCCAGTGCTTTAAAGGCATGCTTTCTCTCATGAGAGAAGGGTTCAGAAGGGGACTTTCAGGAAGAGAAGTTTGCATCACATTTCAAGTATCCAAGTTCTGCTGATGCTTCCATGGTCATAGTTCAAGATATTGTAATAGCTATAATATTCTCAGAGGAGCTTCCCAGGCCACCTTAAAGATTCCCTCTGATGACTTGGCAGGTGCTCAGAAATAGACAGATCTATAGCTTGTGATCAGACAGTTTGAAGCCCTGTCAGTTGGTCTTTATTTTCTCTATTTGTAGTTCATGATGAGGTTCATGGTGCTTCCTTTTTCCCCTGAACTAAGGGAATGACATGTGCTTGATTAAAGTAGATTGTAACTCTTACCTGTACAAATGTGATCTTTCCATGTAGGAATGTAAACCGTTCAACTTTAGTAAGGTCTTTATGATTTCTCTTTCCTGTTTGCCTTTTCATACTCCTCTTGATTCTTGTTTTTGAAATTTATGTTTTCTATTCAGCTCTAGTCTTTTCATCAGGAATGACTGAAAGTCCTCTATTTCACTGAATGACCATTCATGAAATTTGATGTTGAGGCTCTTTGTTTGATCATGGCTTTCAGGTAGTCTCATCCTTTCAAAATTGTCTTTCATGGTTCTATTTTCCAAGATTTCCAGATTTTTTTCCAATGAAATATTTCACATTGTCTGCTTTTTTTTTCATTTCTTTGGTTTTGCTTTATAATTTCTTGATGTTTCATGAAGTCCATTAACTTCCATCTGCTCCATTCTAATCTTTAAGGAATTATTTTCTTCAGTAAGCTTTTGGATCTCCTTTTCCATCTGGCCATTTCTGCCTGTTTAGGGCCTTCTTCTCCTCACTGGCTTTTTGGATCTCTTTTGCCATTTGATTTAGTCTGTTTTTTAAAGTATTATTTTCTTCAGCATTTTTTGGGGGGGTCTCCTTTAGTGAGCAGTTGACTGGTTTTTCATGATTTCCTTGCATCACTCTCATTTCTCTTCCCAATTTTTCTTCTACTTCTCTTACTTGATTTTCAAAATCTTTTTTGAGCTCTTCCATGGCCTGAGGCCAATTTATATTTTTCTTAGAGCCTTTGGATGTAGGAGCTTTGACTTTGTCTTCTTTTGTTTTCATTCTTTACTCTTCCTTGTCACCAAAGTAAGATTCTAAAATCTAATTCTTTTTCTGACTTTTGCTCTTTCCCCCAGCCATTTACTTTACTTTTGAGCTCTTTGTCAAGGTAGTTTTATGCTTCCTGTGGAGTTGAGGGGGGGTGTACTGTCAGTTGCTTGATCCCCCCACAATGTGTGGGTTTAGAGCTCCAGAAACAGTGGCTGCAGCTGCTCCTGCTGCTGGTGCGACTGCTGTGAGTTCTTCTACCCGCTCCCCCTCTTCTGCCCTGGGGGCAGTCCACTCTAGTGGGCTTTTCCCACTGAAATTTATCCTCAGTGATTTGGGGTCATGAAGCCTGGAAATCACCACAGGTGTGAGAGATTCAGTCTTCTCAAAGCCTGCTCAGGTCCCTTTTGTGCCTATGCGACCCACACTGGACTGAACTCTGCTCCCAATGTGGTGAGATAGACACTTCCCTGCCACCTTTCAGGCTTTCTTAGGCTGGAGATTTGCTTCATTCCATCAGTCTTTGGGTTCTGCAATTCCAGAATTTGTTTAGAGCCATTTTTGAAAGGTATTTGGTTGGGCTTGGCCATAGTGCTCTAGGAAGTTCATGCTGTTACTCTGCCATCTTGGCTGTGCCTCCCTGTCCCATAGTCTTAATAGAGGAGGAAGGAAGATTTTTCACAGAAGTCAAGCCCTTGCTTGGCAACTGGTAGTATCCTCTATTTGGTCACTGAATTAAAGTTGTGTTCTAGGGAAGCAGAACCTCTTCTTACAGAGGAACCTCAAAAACTATTACTGCCTTCTATGATGGGGTCATAAAGTTACAATCAAAAAAGAGCTGCACTCCAGTGCTTTTCAGGCATGCCTTCTCACATGAGAGAATGGTTGAGAAGGGGACTTACAGGATGGAAAGTTTGGACCACATTTCAAATTTCCAGATTCTGTTGATGGTTCAATGGTGATATGCCACAAAGTTGTGTTAGCTACAATTTTCTACAGAGGAGTATTCCTGGCCACATTGGAGATTCCATGTCTGATAATTTGGCAGGTGCTCAGAATTAGACAGTACTGTAACTTATGGTCAGACAGTTTTAAACCTATGTGTGGGTCCTTATTTCTCTGTTTTATTTCCTCTTAAGTTCATGGTGGTTAATTTTCCCCCTGAAGTAAGGGAATGACATATGTGCTTGATTAAAGTAAATTGTTACTCTTAAGGGTTACAAATATGATCTTTCCTTGTAAGAATGTAAACAGTTCAACTTTAGTCATAAGTCCCTTATGATTTCTCTTTCCTGTTTACCTTTTCATGCTTCTCTTGATTCTTGTGTTTGAAAGTCTAATTTTCTATTCAGCTCTGGTCTTTTCATCAAGAATGCTTGAAAGTCCTCTATTTCATTATGCTCATTTTTTCACCTGAAGTATTTATTACACTCAGTTTTGCTGGGTAGGTGATTCTTGGTTTTAATCCTAGCTCCTTTGACCTCTGGAATATCCTATTCCAAGGTCCTTGATCCCTTAATGTAGAAGCTGTTAGATCTTGAGTTATCTTCATTGTATTTCCACAGTACTCAAATTGTTTATTTCTAGCTGCTTGCAGTATCTTCTCCTTGACCTGGGAACTCTGGAATTTGGCTACAATATTCTTAGGAGTTTCTTTTTTTGGATCTCTTTCAGGAGGTGATGGGTGTATTCTTTCAATATTTATTTTGCCCTCTGGTTCTAGAATATCAAGGCAGTTTTCCTTGATAATTTGATGAAAGAGGATGTCTAGGCTTGTTTTTTTGATCATGGCTTTCAGGTAGTCCTATAATTTTTAAATTGTGTCTCCAGCATCTATTTTCCAGGTCAATTGTTTGTCCAGTGATATTACATTTCCTTCTATGTTTTTCATTTCTTATGTTGTATTTGACTGATTCTTGATGTCTCAGAGAGTCATTAGCTTCTACTTGCCCAATTCTAATTTTTGTGGATTGTTTTCTTCAGTTAATATTTTCATCTCCTTTTTCATTTGTCCAGTTCCAGTTAGGTTTTGAATCTCTTTGTTCCCTTATCCAGTTTTCTTTTTAATTTCTTCCATGAGTTCTTTTTTCATATTTTTAAATCATTAGCCAATTTTTCTTTGAACTCTCTAATTTGGCTTTTAAAATTCTTCTTGAGCTTTTCCTCAGGAATAGTTTTTGGGCTAGCGACCAGTTCATATTCCCTTCTGAGGTTTCAGATGGGAATAGTGTCAATGCTGATCTCTTTGGTATTCGTGTTTTGGTCCTTGTCCCCATAGTAAATTTCCATGGTCTTTTCTTTTCTGGTTTTCTTCTTGGTCATGATGATCACCCCTTTCCTGGCTTTTAAAATGGCTCTCTTCTTCTGGGGCACAAGTGACTTGGTCTCACGATTCTTGTGCTTAGAACTTGAGGCTTTGTGTATTGTGACCTCTGTATTTTCAGCTAGAAACTGGAATACTGCAGCTTATCTGATGCTGAGCTGGCTGGTGTGCTAAAGCAGAGGTCAGGTGAAATCTTTCTGAGTTTCCCCAGATTTACCCTGGAGCTTGCTGCCAGAGGTGTGGTGGAGGGGTGGTCTGGCTGCAGGAGATCTCCTCTCCTGGTGAAACCCAATCTGTACTAGTATCTTCCTGATTCCCTTAAATATACTAAGGCCCAGCCTGGGGTTCTGGTGTTGGTGCTTACAGGCTCCACTCCCCTGGGGCTCAGGATTGCCTCCCAGTTTGCTGAGGTGTAGCTGTCTGGGACAGCTCCAGTCCTGCACTGGTCCCCTTCAGCCACAAGAAGAAGGACACCCCCTTTTCTATTTTTCTAGCCTCATTGGCTGAGAGACTGTTACCCCTTCAGCTGATCCCACTGTTGCAGAATTTTTTCCTGCGGAAATATTCTCTGGGTTTTCAAGGTCAACGGGGGGTGGGGGTAGAGCATCTACACATCACTCTGCCATCTTGACTTCCAGACATTCAAGCAGGTGACTTACAGACATTTAATCTGCAGGCTGATAGTCTGAGGAGTGCTGCTGCTCTTACCTTGGGTGCTATGGTTCTCTCTTGCTCAGTTCCACTGGACTCACATCCTGTGCTAATATGTTTGAGAATCCTCACTTCTTCAGACTGCCCAGGTCTTCCTGCCTTGCTTTGCTATATCTATTTGTATTTTCTCTGAAGTTCAGGGTGCTGACTTGTTCCACTGATCTAAGTGAATGATATATGTGCTTGATTTGATTGTTGAGCTCTCAAAAATTGCTTTCCTTTTGGAAAAGCAGATCTAAGAACTTGTACAGAAGGTCCTTCTATGTATGCCAGGGTTTGTGCTGTTACACTCTGAAGGGGAGGGACGCAAAGGAAAGAAAAGAATGTTTCATAGAAGGTGGCCGTAAATCTCCAGAAAAGTAAGAATTCTCCACCAGAATAAATTTTCAAGCTTCTTCCAACCAGCAAGAGCATCAGAGAACAGTCTTTCCATAGTCTTAATAGAGGAGAAGATAAGAATTTTCATGTAAGTCAGGGGCCTTGCTTGGCTACTGATATTACACTTCATTATGTTATTAAGTCAAAGCTGTGTTCTAGGGAAGCTGGACCTTTTGTGACAGAGGAACCTCAAAATTTATTACTACCTTTAGTGATGGAGTCATGAAATTACAATAAACATGGTACTGTTCTCCAGTGCTTTTCAGGCATGCTTTCTCTCATGAGAGAACGGTTGAGAAGGAGACTTCCAGGATGAGAAGGTTGGATGACTTTTCAAGTTTTCAGATTCTGTTGCTACTTCTATGGCCATAGGCTACAAAGTTGTAATAGCTACGATTTCCTTTGGAGGAATATCCTGGTCACCTTAAAGATTTCCTCTTACAATGTGGCAGGAGCTCAGTTAGAACTAGTCAGTAGTATTGCTTATAGTCAGACAGTTTGAAGCCCTGTGTGTTGGTCTTTATTTTTCTGTATTTTCTCCGAATTTCAGGGTGCTGATTTTTCCCCCTCAACTAAGTGAATTATATATGTGCTTTATTATGTTTACCCCTCAAAAGTTACTTTCCTTTAACAAAAGCAGATCTAAGAAACTTTACAGCAGGCCCTCCTGTGTATGCCAGGGTCCTTGCTCTTATACTCTGGAGGGGAGGGACTCAAAAGAAAGAAAAGAATGTTTTATTGAATGTGTGGCTGTAAGTCTCCAGAAAAGTAACAATTCTCCACCAGAATAAATTTTAGAGTTCTTCCAACCAGCAGTATCATCCCAGAATAGTCCTCTCATAGTCTTAACAGAGGAAGAGATAGGAATTTTCATGTAAGTCAGGGCCTTGCTTGGTTACTGACAATACCCTCCATTGGGTTATTGAGTCAAAGCTGTGTTCTAGGGAAACTGGAGCTTTTCTTACAGAGGAATCTCAGAATCTGTCATTGTCTTCAGTTATGGGGTCATGAAGTTACCATACAAATGGTTCTGTTCCCCAGTGCTCTTGAGGCATGCTTTCTCTCATGTAGAAATGGTTAATTAAGAAGATATGATTGGGATACATTTCGTATTTGCAGATTCTGTTGAAGCTTCAAAGGTCATAGGCCACGGAGTTTTAATAGCTACAGTTTTCCTACAGAGGAGTATTTCCCATAGAAAACTCTCATTTTTTTTCTAGTTTTTTTTGTCAAACTTCATTCTATATATAAAAATATTTTTATACCTAAAAAAACAACTCTTGCTCCATCTCTGATAGGAATTCTAATTGATGTTAGGCCCAGTCTATGTTTTTCTCTAAGCCAATGCTTAAAAATGTTTTGGAGTTATTCTCTCCTCCTTAATTTGTGTCTTAATTATCCCACCAGTAAAATAGTTCTTAAAGTAGATTTTTTTTCTTTTTTTGGTCCAGTCTTCTTACCTACTTTGGACTTGATTTTGAGTCTGGGCTCTGCCACACTTCTACAAGAACAATCCAGTCAGGTCTTATTGCTACTTTCTTGGGGAATCAAATGTTATGCTATTCCAGGATCTTAGCAACAGGCTGGAGACCTGGAAGCTTTCATTGCCCCCTAAGCGGTCTGATTCAGGGCAAAGTCTGGTTTGCTGTCCCCTTAGTTTGAGCTCTGGAAGATTCTGGCCTTTATTTGTGTCTAAGCAACATTGGACTGCAGTTGGACTCAGTCCTATTAGCTATTTAGAAAGCTCTTTCAGAGTGGTTCAGAGCAGTGAAATTGTAGGTTGCCCTTTAATTTGAGATTTCTACACTGGTTAATCCTCTGCAGTCTATGCCAGGAGTTGAAAGTAAGATCCTGCTTCACTGAGGTCTGAGCCACATCACTGTTGTTGTGACGATTTCTGCTGGTTTCCGAACTTCCTCCTTTATCCATACGCTGACTGTGGCCTTCCCACATATTAAGGACACTATCATATATAGGTCCTTTCCCACTTGAATGGTTGCTGGATCTGCAACTTGGGCTTTCCAAACCTGGAAGTTGGCACCTGCTCCTGTTGCAGTGCCTGAGGTAGGTCTGGGAGTACCTCAATATGGGTCTGACATCTTTTCTTGCTCTGGTGCACAGCTCTTTCTTGGATGCTGAAGTACTCCCTGTATAGTATGTTTTTGCCCTGACCTGCAGTGTTTATAGACCTCCCTGTCTATCAAACTGAATTAGACAAAGGACTCACTGTGACTTTTTCTGGATTTCCCCAATTGGATTTGATCTGGTGCATTTTCTACATCTATTAGGAATAGTTTATGGAGAAGAGTTTATTGAATTGCTTCCTATCATTCTGCCATCTTCATCTATTTCTTGTCACTCAAATCTTACCACATCTACTACTTCATTTCCTGCATCTTTCAAACATACTCATGTATTTAATGTTTCTTATCCTCACCAGATCACATTTCTTCCCCCACCATTTCTTCAAGTTATTGTCCTAGATTTTTCTTTTTCAGCCAAACTCCTTGAAAAACATCTATACTTGTTGCCCTAATTTCTCTTCTTCCTCAGTCAGTTGTGAATTAGCTTTATTATTAGACTGAAACTCCTTTCTCTAATGTGATCTCTTAATTGCCAAAGATAAGAGTCTTTTTCTAGACTTTATCCTTCTAGATCTGTCTACTTCACTTGATGCTAGACCATTTTCCTTTTGGGTACTCTGTCCTGTCTGGGGCAGCTAGGTGGTCCAGTGGACAGAGTGCCAGGTCTGGTGTTTAAATCTGGTCTCAGCCCTTTACAAGTTTTATGATCCTGAGCAAGTTACTTAAATCTATTTGCCTCAGTTTGTCATCTGTAAAATAAGTTGGAGAAGGAAATGTTTTATCTTTGCCAAGAAAACCCCAAATAGGTTTACGAAGAGTTGAATATGACTGAAATGACTGAACAACAGCAAAAGCCCATGTCTGGGCTTTCATGATACTTTTTTCTTTTGGTTTTCCTCCTAATTGTCCAAACCATTCTAGCTCAATCTCCTTTCCTGGTTCAATATTTATATCAGGTCCCCTAATTATGGTTGTTCCCCAAGATTTTATCATAGACCCCCTATTCTTCTCTATCTCTATATTCTTTCATTAGCTGTCATGATTTAATTATCTCTATGCTGATGATTTCCAGATCTAAATATCCAGTCCTAGTATCTCTCTGAACTTTAAAGTATCATCGAATGACTATTGGACATTTTAAACTATTATATATCCCAGTCATCTCAAGTTTACCATGTCACAGACTGAACTCAAATATCCCCCTAAATCATCCCCTTATCCAAATTCTGTTGTTGTCACTATCACCTTGGTACTATCTTCAACTCCTTACTTACTCTTACCTCACATTTCCAGTTAGGAGTCCAATCTCTATCTCTATAATATCTCTTGCAGCTGGGTGATCAGTGGATAGAGCACTGGGCCTGGAGTCAGCAAGACCCAAGTTCAAATGTTACTAGCTGTGTGACTTAACCTTTGCCTTTAATCCACTGGAGAGGGAAATGACACACTACCCCAGATTCTTTGCCGAGAAAACCCATTGGAAAAAACTGATGTCTAAGGTGTACAGGATCATGAAGAATTGACCATGATTGAATAACTGAACAACAGCAAATACCTTTTGCATCATTAACCTGAAAGTTTGGTTAAAGCAGAGGCAACAGGCTAAATGCATACATTTTTATCATTCATTCCTGATTCCCCTTAAAGTAAAGATTACGTAGTACTACGGAGCCAGGATCAGACCCTGGATGCTCAGTACAGAAATCGTCCGGCATAAGTACATTTTATCCTGAGAAAGGAACTCTCTTTTTTGAACAAATTGTAAATTTGGTAAGACCAGACAATTAACAAAGTAGTGTCAGCTGGAATTTATGATTCCAGGCTGTGTAAATTTCCTCTCTGTAGCATATGTCTCTGTGACATATGATAAAGAGAAAATCTCACCACCTTAGTGGGAGGCATCCTGTCATAAACAAGCCCTTGAAATTGCTGACACAGGAAAGGGTATTTTTAACACAGTTGACAAAGTTTCAATTGAAATTACAACCCAGAATATCTGTGTTTTTCCTTATCATTAACATGCCATTAAAAGGGTCTTCTAAGGAAATGACTAAACCCTGATATAAAAAGGGTGAAGAATAATCCCTTCTCTCCAGTGGGAGAAAATATGCAAAAGATTATGTACAAACAAGCTTATATACAGGATGAATAGAAAATGATCACTAGAGGAAGATACTAGAATTAGAAGGGATTAATTAGGAAATTAGAAGGTAGCATTTTATTTGGGACTTGGAGTAAGCCAGGAAGTAGAGGTGAGGAGGAAGAACATTGCTGTGCATAAAGGACCACCAATGAAAATACCTGATGTCTGGGGAGCTGTGTGAGGAACAGCAAAGAGACCAGTGTCACTGGATCTAAGCATATACAGGGAGTGTTAGGTGTAAGAAAACTAAAAAGGTGGTGGGGAGGGACTTGGTTATAAAGGACTGTTCCCTTTATATTTTTTTCTATATATACTTACATATAATAGATGTAAACTAAATGAGCAGAGACTGTCTAATCCATTGAACTTCTATGCCTTGGTGACTGGCTCATTATTTTGTTGTTCAGTCATTTCATTTGGGCCTGACTCTGTGTCCCCACATGGCATTTTCTTGGCAAAGATACATAGGTGGTTTGCCATTTCCTTCTCTAGCTCATTTTATAGATGAGGAAACTGAGGCAAATGGGGTTAAATGTCTTGCCTGTGGTCACACAGCTAGCAAGTATCTGAGTCTAGATTAGTTTTTCTGATTTCAGGTCCAGCACTTTACTATATCGCCTAGCTGCCTTGCTGACTCTCTTTAGGCGCTTAGTAAATATATAATTGGACCTTTGCTTGATGATCTTCACTGAAGGGAAATCCATTAGATAGCTAGGTAGAGAGACAGACATTTATTAAGTAAGCACTTATTATGCATCATGTTGAATGCTGGATTTACAGATACAGGAAGCTGAGCTGTTGATGCCCCCAAGGAGCTCATGTATTCTAATGGGGCAAAACACATAAACGCAGGCTGGAAAGAAGATGATGAAGAAAAACACAGTAGTATGATGTAGAAGAAGTTTGAGGTAGTGTTCTGGGCTGGGCATGATTCAGGCCAGCCCAGCCCCTTGTACTTTTTTAGGTTGACTACTTGAACAAATTGAGATTCTGCTTGGTCATTCAATAGTTAAAAACAATTTACTTAGCTGCAGCTGGAGGATATACAACAAGAATAACCACTGAGGACACCTTGAATGGATTCAGCTGAGTGAAGCTCCCTTGCCTTAGTTACTCATTTGTCTTTCACTAACCCTCAGAGTACCCTAGAGCCCCTATAGCTAGCTACTTTGCATTCAATTGATGAAATGAGATCAACAGTCTCAGCTTTTGGTTCCTTGAACTAAATAAGGAGAAATTAGCTTAATTTGCATATCAAGAGGGATTGGGATGTTGTTTGTGTCACCCGTGTAGAGGCTGGTTCTAGGCAAGACTAGATGAAAATTCACTTATCAGAACTGGGGGACCTAGGCACAAAGTCCAGGGATGCAAAGGGAAAGAGATGAAGTGTAGCCAGTGTAGTAAGGAGATTGCTGGGGAGAGGCGTGGAGGCCAGTTCCAGGCTTGATAATGTAAACCCTACTCTATCAAGGCTGGAAAACCCAGAGGCCAGAGTCCAAGGATGTGATAGAAGAGAAACTAGGATAACACAGGAGACTGCCAGGAAGTAGCCTACTATTTTCCCAAGGTGGTCCATTCTATTTATATAGAGTTCTAATTGTTAGAAACTTTTTCCTTACATGAAACCTAAATTTTCCTTTCTCCAATTTTTTTTACCCATTGCTCCTGGTTCTGATCCAAACAAATCAAGTCTTATCCTTCTACAAAATACTAGAAAGTTGTCTTTCTGTGCATGGCTGTTTAGGAAACTCCACATTTTTCAGATGCTGAGCTCTCTTGTCTCTTCATTTTCCTAGGGATTAGTTACTTCCCTTTCCAGTTTAATGTTGCATGGGTACAGGCTCTCCCATACAAGTTTGATGTTCCTTTTTTCTCCAAATGAATAGCAGCTCCTTTCCTTTCATTGTGTGCCCTTGAAGTCATGCTAGAGAGCTCCTATTAAAGGTAAAGCCACCCTTTGCTCACTCATATTATGAGGGAACTTTTTATTTATGTCCTCTAGAATGAATGTGTAGTAAAGGATTTTATGTACAGGGGAATCACAAATACTTATTGATTAGTATATGAGTAGTTGAAAAAGCAGAGATCTTTTTTTATTATTAAATTGGGGTACCATGTGGAACTCTGGATACTTAATTGATGACAACTGAAGAGCACACTTTTTTTTTATTCTTTATTATAATGAAAACAGCAAAATTTTACATCTGCCACATGATGGCAGCAAAGTTACACTAACTTTTTAAGATTTCTTATGCTCTAGTCTGTTGAGGAGCAGGGAAGGTTATAAATTGTCCCTTTAGTAGAATCAAAAAGATTTTTTTTTTTTATTGGTTTACTACTTTGTATGTAAACTTGCTGGAAGTTGACAAATTATCTTTGTCTTGAACTCTTTACCTGAGCATAAAGAATTGCCAAAAGACAAATATGTTTCTTTATTCTGACAAAACAAATATCTTGGCAGTTGTTCAAATTTCTGTGAACTTCATCTTATGACTTCTGCAAGCTTTCTCCTTTTTTTCTTCCTCACTGCATATTGTTAAACTTACATGAACATGGAAAATACTTTCCTGTGACATTTTGGATTTGTAGCTTAGGGCTTGTAAGGGTCATGGGTGGTGTGCAGGATGTAATACTGCAGAATGTGGATCGATACAAATTCCAGCTGCTGATGGTACATGCAGTCCTTTTGTGGACAGGCTTCTTCTTGGGCAGGGTGCCTAAATTTAATTTCCTTGCCTCAAGTCATACTTAAAGTATGTAAACGAAACCAGATGTTAGGACTCTGTGAGTGCATTTGGTGCATGAAGAAATTATTCCCTATGGTCTCCTCCTACCCCCATTTTACTGTGTCTCATTCTGAAGCAGAAAAGAGTCTCCAGAGAATCCTAAAGTTCTTTCAACTCATGTGCAGTTCATTCCCAGAGGAGTGTCAAGTTCAGTCTTGAATGCCCTTATTAATGACAGTTTCCTTAATCACCTTACCTCCCCTTTAAGTATCTACTGAAATGTTCTTTTGTTAAGAAATTATGTTTCCTAATGACAGTCTTCCTACAGCTGAATTTTAGCTTCCTAAAATGATCATTTGCCATAGTTTATTATCTATCATTTTACTATAGATTAGCAGTAATAAGGCAAGACATTTGTGCCAAAACTTAGAACTCTTTTTTACTGTGGGGTTTCCAGATGGCAAAATTCTGTTGGCATATAAAAAGTGTTTTAAGTATATGCCAGAATCTTGCTTATATTAGTGAATGTTCACAAATGTAGTTTTGAGTGAGATTTACATTCATGTTGTAATTTACACTCCCATTACTCTTCACTCAATAAAAAAAAGAATGTGGAGTAGTTGGAAATATGTTTACATATTCCTTTTTTTTGAGTTTGAAAAAAATTCTCCATGGGTTTAAAGACTGAGTTTATTTATTACATGGCTTTACAGTGATGAAAATACAGTTTTGGATATATGAACAATTTTTTTTTAAGTACAGCAATTTAAACAGATCTTGTTAACATCAATGATCATGAAATTAGTAAGTTTATAAATATTTAAATAAAGTCAAAAAGTTTATAAATGTCTGAAGTTAAAAAATACCTTTTCCTTTTTGTTATCAGCAAGCTCAGACATTTCTCTGCTGTGTCATAGGCTGTCAGAACATTTGCCATGGTAACATGGAAGAGAATGACATGGAATGGGCAGGCAATCTAGCACAATTGATCCATTGGAGTAAAAACAAAAAGTCCTCTATTTACAGAAGTAAATTTATTTTTATACTTAATCACTCCAGACAATTAATACGTATCTTAGATTTGCGGAAAAACTGTCTTGGAGAGATCCAGGTCTTCATGGCATCTCTTGAATCTTTATCCTTTTTTCTTACTGTCACTGCCTTGTGTAAAGTACTAATTACCACATAGACTATTATAATAGTTACCCAGTGGTTGTCCTGTCTCCTTTTTTCTCTTCTTTCCCATCCCTTCTTTCCCCACATGCTCTTTACATCACTGCATCTGGTTGTGTCACCATTCTATTGTTCAAAAATGTGTAGGAGTTTCCTATTGCCTGTTTGAATAAAGTCTGAACTCCTTTGAATGACATTGAGGGCCCTCCATAGTTTGGCACTAGCTGGTCTTTTGTCTAACTCATTCTACTTCAAGATAAACTGAAATTGTTTCTGTTCCCTGTATACACCTTGTACTCACTTCTATGCTTTGGCGTGCATTCTTGATTCTGGAAATGTCTTTCCTTTTCTTCTTCCCCTATCTATTCTTTAAAGCTCTTACCTTAACATAATCTTGTCTGCCTTGATTTTGTGCAGTTTATAGTTTTCTCTGCTGTGGACTTCGAGGTTTTGTACTTTTCTTACTATTTTGCATCATAATTATCTACATATGTGCTACGTCTTCCTACTAGAAATTAATGGTCTGTCTTGCACATACCTATTTCTTTACATGTCATCTACCCCCATTGAAAAGTAAGCTCTTTGAAGGCAGGGAATATATTTCCTTTTTCTCTCTCCATTTTCAGTGCATTTCTTGGCATATTGTAAAGCCCTTGTATAATATTGGACTTGGGAGTCCAAAAGATCTGAGTTTGAATCCTCCTACTTTCATTTACTAGATATACAATCCTGGGCAAGTCACATAACCCTTCTCAGAGTCAGCTTGTCATCTGTAAAATGGGAATAATCACACCTACCTCATAGGGTTATGAAGACCAAATAAGATAACATGTAAAGTGCTCTACAAATCTTAAAGTATTATTTCAGATGTTATTATTCAAGTATTTCAAGTATTATTTCAAATTATTATTTCTATAATACATGCTTGCTGATTGATTACTGTTTTAGGAGATCAGATTTGATATTATTCCCAATAACTAGTACAGTCCTGTGTACATAGTAGGGGTTTTAATACATATTTGCCCATGCCTGATACCGTACACAAGAATAAAATCCAGATGGGTACATGATTTAGGTATAAAGATTGATACCGTGAATAAACTGGAGAAGCAAGGAATAGTGTATTTGTCAGATTTATGGAGAGGGCAAGAATTTTTTTCTAAAGAAACGATAGAAAGCATTATGAAATGCAAGATGGATAATTTTGATTAATTTAAACTAAAAAGTTTTTGCACAACCAAACTCAATGCATCCAAAATTCGGAGGGATGTAGTAAATTAATACATATTTGTTGAATGTATTGTTTTATAGGCTCTATGTATCACAAATTCATATTCGAGGGGCAATTATATGTAGTAGATGTTGAACCTGGAGTCAGCAAGATGACTTGGCTTTGAATTTTGATTCTGATACTTACTAGATATGTAACCTTTGACCAAGTTAGCATCAGTTTCTTATTTTGTAAAGTGGACATATCACTAGGTCTTACCACATTGGGATAGTGTAATGGTCAAATAAGATAATGCTTGTAGCATATCTTATAAACTTTAAGACATTATATAAATGTGAATGAGCTGTTATAATTAGCTTCATAGTTAATGGTTATTTTTGGCTGCAGGTGATTTTGGCTAATTCAGACAGATTGCTACATCTTTAATTTCTATTAGTGACAATTTTTAAAAAATTGAATCTACCAAAAATCCATAGTTTATAAACCACTATAGTCAAGATCACAATATTGATATAAAAATTAAGGAGATCTGATACCATCCACATCACTGTAATTAGGCTTTGGGCAAACCTCTTCTAACTGCATAGCTTTAATAAGGTTATTGTTAAGCTTATCATTGTTTAGCTATTTATAAGTATTTCTAGTATTTTTCAAAAAATGGAATAGAATTTCCCATGCCAGATTTGGAAAATGGTTCTGTTCTCAAGTAGTTTATTTTTCTGTCTGTAAGGTGAAATATTGCCTATCTAAAGTGAAAAATAATAAATACCTTTGTTTTAACAAGTGTATAGCTATCATTCAAAATGTTATTTGAAGAGGTATAGCCTAATTTCTGCATGTCCTGTTTCTCAGATCAGAGAATATCCTATTTCTCCGTATATATATATATATATATATATTTTTTTTTTTTAACTGAAATCTCTTGTGAAGTGTTTGATATCAAGCTACCTTTTTTATTTCTGTTATCATGAATTATAATTATAAAATAAGCAGACTTTTAAGTGCTAGACTTTCCATTTCAAAGTTTCCATCAGACTGTGTTTTGGAGGATGGTTGGAAATGTTTGTAACATTCTTTAGGTTTTGTAGCCTGGAGTGATTTCATAAGTACGGAGTACAGATTGAGTAATTTTGTTGGTGAGACCCATTGGAGAAAATAAATGGTTAATGATCTTGCCACAAATGAATTTGTGGTTATAAAGAGGCAATGTAAAAAGCAGTGATGTATTTTTATTTCCTACATTAAACATTTTACTTTCCATAAGAAATTGGAATAGAATTTTATTCTGGGTTTCTTAGTGTTTGAAAATTTTTGTCCCCCTATGTAAGTGGAAATTATTTAATATCATTATCTCCATTATGGAAACTGGGATTTAGTGTTCATCCAATCTTCTTAATATGTATAAAAACTCAGTCTTTTGCTAAATCATTGACTCATATGGCAACCGAATTGTCTTACATAAGCATTTTCTACATTTTTCGGGGGTTGAGTAAACATGGAGCCTGTGCTTTAGCCTTATTTTCAGACAATCTTTGCTTTTAAGTGTTAATGTGCTTTTTTATTTTGGGCTGCTTTGTGCTA
Source organism: Potorous gilbertii (assembly GCA_028658325.1). Classification (NCBI taxonomy): domain Eukaryota; kingdom Metazoa; phylum Chordata; class Mammalia; order Diprotodontia; family Potoroidae; genus Potorous; species Potorous gilbertii. Next base: position 216,565,374 of record CM053771.1, on the reverse strand, counting down.
CTTACCAATATCAAAATTAAAGCTCATGGTTCAGACCTTTGTGATGAAAATTAAGGAAAGAGGAAAATTATGAGAGATTGCCTGGGCTTCATGAGTGTTCCATCAAAGGAAAAATGCCAGAGAGTATGCATCTAAGGATTAAGAGTGCATCTAGATAAAGAGATAAACATAATAGACTTGTTCTATTCTATTTTCTGGCTTATATTAGTTTGCCATTCGTTTTTCTGTACCTACACAGAAATCTCAGCAATTTTTGAAATAGGGAACAGAACTTATGTCAAGAAGCATTGTTAGGTTATAAAGTTTCCATATAGCAGAGTGCCCAGATCTCAGGGTACATAAATCTAGATTGTCTCATTTTTGTCCCCACCCAGACTTTCCTTTGGAAACCTCATAATTTCATTAAAACTTAACAGTTGTGAGTAAGAGGGTTCCTGGTTTCCATGCAAATATGAGATAACAATGTGTACTGAATATGGAAGACAAGTAGATAAGCATTTTTTAAGCCCTTAATATGGGTCAGCACTGTGCTAAGCACTTTAAAACATTTCAATTTATTGTTAAGGAAACTGAGGCAGGCAGATATTAAGGGACTTGCACAAGGTCAGATTTTAACTCGGGTCTTCTTGACTCCAGGCCCAGCACTATATCCACTGTGCCACTCAGCTGCCTTTATTTCACTAGACAGATAATGCAAAAAGCACAAAGGGCTCACAGTAGCCCCAAGTGATGCAATTCTCTTTCTTTTGCAATGGTTCTACTTCCCCTCCTAAAGGACTGAAATAAACCTATTGACTTAAATCTCTACCTTGTTGGATTTAGACTTCTCTGGAAATAATCTTAGGGTTATTCCCCAACCCCAAGTTGCAACTACCCAACATGCTGAGTCCTGCCCTACCTATTCCAGTGATTCTCAGGATTCACGTGAGAACTATGTTTAACTATCTCTGGATCTTTTAAAGAAGGGCTGCCATAGCTCTGTTGGCTCCCTTTTACAGGGTTATCACACTCACATCTGTTGTGAGGACTTGCAGAGCTCTTTTTAGGGCTGCACATCTACCTTTGGTATATACCTCTCAGCTGTGGCTCCAATAAACTTCAGCATGGGGTGAAACCATCTTGACACATGGGCTAAATGAGGTTAAGGGTAATCAACAAGCCTCAAAGCTGTTTGGTGAGTTATGGGGAATGTGGTATCCAAGCGTGTGAAGACCTCTCCTGGAAGAATGAGCAGATGAGAACAGTTTCCATGAAGGTGACTAAAGCAGGTGCTGTGGAATGCTTAGAATTTGGTCAGATATAAAAAATGTCAGTCTTCTACTGCATCTTGGGCCATCTAAAGTTGCCATGACTTTTGCCTTGCCACCGGTCTTTGATGACTCTGGAAGAATGAGGCTGATGATTTTGTGCAGCTCCGTCTCACTTAAATCCAGTTCATGTGAAGTTAAGCTATCACCCCATGATGTCACTGGTCCTCTTCAACAATGAAAAATGAACAATAGGGTCCTCACAGATGGGTAGTTTCATCTCTAAGCAGGTCAAACTAAACATTATCTTGAGGGAATTGTGAATCGATCAACATGTGATTATGTTCAAAACCTCCTATTGTGCGATAAACCTGTCGGAAATTGCATCTGGAAACTCCTCTGAAATAATCGCCCTATGTGAAGTAGGAAGGGAGTAGAAATCTTTGGTATTATTTTTGGGGTGAAGATATGCTATATACATGAAAGATGAACTTGTTACAAGTCAAGAAGATAGTATCCAGCCTTCAAATATTACACAGTGCCAAAGGGAGAGTCGAGGCAATGATCTAAACTACTTAATTTTAACATTTACTTTTGACTCAGACCCATCCTGGATAATTCTAGAAAATATGTTTCTATGCTTTTCTTTATAGTGGAGACTTGGACCCAGAATTAAATGAAACTGCTATAGAAAGAACTTGGTAACATCATGTATGTTCCAGTTTTATGCTTGATAAATAGGTGAATTGGAAAGGTGATAGGTAATATTTTGCTTTTGTGATTTCCTGTAGTAATTCATATGGTATAGGGGTCAGTGCTTTGGATTTAGAATCAGAGACCATACTTATGTCATAATTAGATAAGATTTCTTGAAAGATAAAACGAAGGAAGCCTTGTTCTATAATTAATATCAGGGGAGTCATGAAATAGGGAGATATATGCTTGCCAAGGAGGTTCACCAATTGTCATGGAGGAGTTCTAGCCCGGTATTTCCAAGTTGATTCAAAAACATTTATTAGTTGATAAAAAAACATTTATTAAATACCTATCATGACAGTCAAGAAACATTTATTAAGCGCCTACTACATTCCAGATGCTGTGCTAAGTGTTGAGGATACAAATACAAAAAAGATAGTTCTTGCCCCCAAGGAACTTAAAATGTAACGAGGAAAGAAAATATTCAAAGGAAACTGCAAATTTGGGTTTGGGGAGGGGAGAAAAATGAAGATATCCAGCTTAGGGGCATGATGGAGATATCCAAAGAAGTACAGTTATGTGTGAAATGAAAAGGTAGTTAACTCTTCTTAAATAGAGATTATGGGAGGAGTTCTGTACTTCACCCTTCCATAAGAAGCATCCCCAGGGCAGAAGATACTGACAGATAGGAGTAGTGGGGGTTGATGTGCTTTTCTTGCAGGATGATGAGGTGCCAGACGTTATGCTAGGTGTGAGAGATTGAAAGACAAAAATTAAGCAATACATTTCTTCCATTGAGGAGTTTGCAATCTATTAAGAGGGACAATATGTAATAAATAAACAAAAGTGAATTTATATATATATTTTCATATCCCTGTGATGAAGAATAACTTTTTGTCTAAGCATAGGTCATCTTCTTTCCTAATCCTTACTTCCATTTAATATCCTTTACTTCTTCAGTCTACTCCCAATCACAGGGACCTGGCTTCTTTCATATGACACAACTTCCCTAGCCCTTCCTTACAACACTGGTTTCTTTCATGCCTTCTAGTGAAATACAGGTCTTGGAGCAGGATTCCAAGTACTCCTTGGTCCCAGTTGCTACTTCTGGATTCTTCCTTGCCTTCTTTTCCCTTGAGGTTCCTTATATTAAAATTTGTCTCTCAGTCAAAACAATCATATCTGTCATTCCCTGTGATATTACCTGCCTTATTTCAAGTTTAGTTTACCTGGTTCACAGTTTTTTCTACCCAACACTTTCCTTTATACTAAGAGACTTCATATATGTTGATATCTTAGCCAACAAACTTCTCACTTTTCAGCTCTCAGGGCCTAAGCTTCATTCCATCTCAGCTATACACAAGAATGGATAGTCAAAGCCTTGTTCTAGCAATTACTAATTCCTTTTTATAACCTAATATCATTTCATGTTCCCCTATGCCTTATCCTCCTTAAACCTATTCCTCATTGTCACTGTATCCTTCAATTTCTTCATCCCACAGTGTTCTCTCATATCATTACCCCTGATTTAATCTGATTTTCCTCCCTTGCCAGTATTGACCTTCTGGCTAAACATTTCAAATTAACCTGTGCTGCTCTGGAATCCCTTAACTCTCTATCAATATTCATACAAACACAATCACTATTGATTATTCCCACCATTCACCTCCTCTTCTGCTGACAAGATGTCATTGACTGGGCCTGACTTAGGCCAGGACCCTAATATTTTAGGTCCAAAATTGAAATGGCATAAGATACCAATAGTCGGTCTAACAGTTAAAAAGATTTACGTAGTCATGGCAGGGGAAGGACATTTGGAGCATTACAGATGCTCATACAGGACAGGTCAGTAGTCATCAATTTGATGTGGAAAGCTCTAGTCCCTCATATCCCATTTTTTAAAATACCCAAGCAATCAATCCTAATACTTGGAGTCGATTTTTTACATTTTTAAATTTTTTTTATATTTTATTTTTCAGTTACATATTAAAAACAATTTTCAACATTTATTTTTTAAAATTTTGAGTTCTAAATTCTCTCTCCCTTTTTACCTCCTCCTTATTTAGAAGGTAAACAATTTGATATAGGTTATACATGTGCAGTCATGCAAAACATTTTCATATTAGTCATGTTACAAAAGAAAATGCAGACCAAAAAAAGCAAGAAAAATAATTTGATCTGTGTTCAGACTCTATTAGTTCTTTCTCTGGGGGTGGTTAGCATTTTTCATCATGAGTCCTTTGGCATTGTATTGCTGAGAAGAGATAAATCATTTGCATTAATCATCATACAATATTGTCATTATGTTCTCCTGGTTCTGCTCACTTTTACTTTGCATCAGGTCATGTCAATCTTTCCAGGTTCTGAAAGCATCCTTTTATGATTTCTTATAGTACAATAGTATTCCACCACAATCATATACCATGATTTGTTCTGCCATTTGCCAATTAAAGAATATTACCTTGATTTCCAGTTCTTTGCCATCAAAACAAGAGCTGCTCTAAGTATTTTTGTACCTATAGGCCCTTTTCCTTTTTGTTTTTAATCTCTCTGGGATATCGACCTAGAAGTGGTATTGCTAGGTCAAAGAGTAGTAGACATAGGTTTATAGTTCTTCGAGCATAAGTCCAAATTGCTCTTCAGAAAGGTTGAATCAGTTCACAACTCTACCAATAATGTATTTTAGTGTCTAAATTTTCCTCTACCCCTGCAACCTTTGTCATTTTTATTTTCTGTCATATTAGCCATTCTGATAGGTGTGAAATGCTGCTACCTTAGAGTTTTTTAATTTTCATTTCTCCAGCCAGTAGTGATTTAGAGCATTTTTTCATATGACTATAGATAGCTTTGATTTTTTCATCTGAAAACTGCTCATATTTTTGACCATTTATCAGTTAGGGCATGACTCCTATTTTTATGAATTTGACTCATTTCTTTATGTATTAGAGAGATGAAGTCTTTACCAAAACTACTTGTTGCAAAAGTTTTTTCAGTTATGATTCCTATGCATTTTCCTCCATCCTATTTTCCCCTCCCCCATTTATTCTATCTCTCTCTTCTTTTACCTTGCCCATTCTCTGAAGTGTTTAACTTCTGATCATCACCTCCCACAATCTGGCCTCCCTTCAATCAGCACCTCTCTTTTTTCTCCTCTCCTTCCCCTCCTATTTTACTGTATGGTGAGATGGGTTTCTATACTCAACTGAATGTATGTTATTCCTTCTTTCAGCCAGTTCTTGTGAGAGGAAGATTCAAGCACTCCCCCTGCTCTATGTCTTTTTTATGTGAGATACTTTACTACAGTCTAGTACTCCCTTTCTCCTTTTCCCAGTACATTCCTTTTTCTAATTTAATTTTTATTTTTAGATATTATCCCATCATACTCAACTCACACCCATGCCCTATGTCTATGTCTAGTCCTTCTAACTGCCATAATGAGAAAGTTCTTAGGAGTTACAAGTATCAGCTTCCTATGTAGGAATATTAACTGTTTAACCTTATTGAATCCCCTGTGATTTTTCTTTCATTGCCTTTTTATGCTTCTCTTGAGTCTTGAATTTGAAAGTTAAATTTTCTTTTTAGCTCTGATCTTTTCATAAGGAATGCTTGAAAGTCCTCTATTTCATTGAATATCCATCCATCCCACCCCCACCCCTGGAATGTTTATACTCAGTTTTGTTGACCAGGTAATTCTTGATATTGTAATCCTAGCTCCTTTGCCCTCTGGGATATTATATTTCAAGCCCTCCAATCCTTTAATATAGAACCTGCTTAAAATATTTTATTATGCTGACTATACCTCCATGATATTTGAATTCTTTCTTTCTGGATGCTTGCAATATTTTCTTCTTGATCTGGGAGTTTGGGAATCTGGCTATAATATTCCTGGAGAGGTTTACATTTTGGGATCTCTTTCAGGAGATGATTGGTTGATTCTTTCAATTTGTTTTATTCTCTGATTCTAGAAGAACAGGGAAATTTTGCTTGATAGTTTCTTGAAAGATGATGTCTAGGCTCTATTTTTGACCATGAGTTTCAGGCAGTCTAGTGATCTCTTAAATGTTCTCTTCTCAACCCATTTTCCAGGTTGGCTGTTTTTCTAGTGAAATAGTTCACATCCCCTCCCCCCATATTTTTCATTCTTTTGATTTTGTTTTATTGTTTCTTAATATTTCATGGAGTCATTAGCTTCCACTTGACCAATTCTAACTTTTAAGGAATTGTTTTCTTCAGTGAGCTTCTGTATTGCCTTTTCCATTTGAACATTTCTACTTTTTAAGAAATTCTTTTTTTCAGTAAATTTTGTACATCTTTTCCCATGTGACCAATTCTGCTTTTTAAGAGTTCTTTTTTTCAGTGGATTTTTGTTCCTCTTTTAGCGTTTGGCCTATTCATGGTTTTTTAAGGCATTGCTTTCATCAGTATATTTTTGTGTCTCCTTTACCAAGCTGTTGACTCTTTTTTCACAATTTTTTTTTGCATCACTGTCATTTCTTTTACTTAATTTTTCTTCTACCTTTGTGATTTTAAAAATCTTTTTGAGCTCTTCTAGGAATTCTTTTGAAGCCTGACACCAACTCATATTTTTCTTTGGGGCTTTGGATGGTAGGAGTTTTGACTTTTCTGTCTTCTGAGTGTGTGTTTTGATCTTCAGGTTGTTATGATTTGCTTACTTTTCCAACTTCACAAGCCAAATTGCTGGATAAACCTGGTTATACCTGTTGCCTCTACTGTTTCTCTTCTCACAGTCTTCTCAGCCTTTTGCAATAGGGCTTTGAATTTCAGAATTCAAGTGAAACTGCTCTCTTTAAAGTTATTACTAATTTTTTTAAACATTAAGAAAATTTAAAGATAAATAAAGCATTAAGTGCTATGTGCTAGGTATTGTGCTAAATGTTGTGGATAAAAAAAAGAAAACAAGATTATCAAGGAGCTTATATTCTGATAGGAAAAAACAAAATATAAAGGAGAGCTGGAAAGTTGTGGAGTGGAGACACCTTTGGGAAGGGGACAAAGTAGTTGATATGGAGGTAGAACACATACAAGAGTGAGCAAGAAGTGGAAAATATGTTGATAGTTGTTATTTTTACATTGTTTTTATTTTTCCTTGTATGTCTTCCCCCTTCTCTTTCCCAAAGATCCAGGCTTTATAACAGGTAATCCTTTAAAAAGAAAAAGAGGAAGAAGAGAAAATTCAGTGGAACCAAACATACTGAAAAAAAATCTGATATTATATGTAATTTTACAAACCTGTGCACTCCACCACGTAGTTCTCCTTCAGAACCAAACTTGTTCTTTATAATTTTTCTGGATTCAATTTTAATTGCTTTGTGATGGTTCTTCCATTTATATTGTAGTCATTGTATATATTGAATTTCTGTTTTTGTTTCATCTTGCATCCGTTCACATAAGTCTTTCCATGCTTCTCTGAATTCATCATGCTCATCATTACTTAGAGCAACTTACTTAGAGTGGGCATCTACTGTGTTTCCACTTCTTTGCTACCATGAAAAGGATTTCTGGGAATATTTTGGCATATATGGAATCTTTTTGTCATTGATATTCTTGGGGTATATACCTAGCCATAAAGTCTCTGGGTCAAAAGGTTTGGACGTTTTTTAAACATGTTCCTTTTCTAATTTCAAGTTTTTTTTCAGAATGACTGTATAGTTTTATAGTTCCACTAACAGACAGTTCATTAGTGTGACCATCTCTCCACAATTGCTCTACCTGACTAACTAGTGATCTATAGTGATCAATTGACAAATTTATGGTCTTTTTTCCAGCTCTTATTGTTTTTGACCCATGTGCTTCATTTGACATGCTTTTCTTCTAGACACTTTCTTATATGGCATTCTATAACACTGCCCTCTCTTTGTTTCTTTCTTACTCATCTGATAACTTCTCAGTCTCCTTTGCTCTCACCTCATCCATATGTGCCCTAAAATTCTGTACTGTGCCTTCTGTCCTTTTCTCAGTATTATATCACTTTGTGACCTCATGAGTTTTCATAAGCTTAATGATCATCTCTATACAGATGACTTACAGATCTATATTTATCCAGCCCTATCCTTTCTCCTGAGCTGAGTGTCTCCAATTATTTATTAGATATTTCAAACTGTATCCAAACTCAACATGTCCAAAAGTAACTTACCTTTTCTCTCCAAAACAATCCCCTCTCTGAATTTCCTATTTCTGTTGAGGATACTGACCTTTTAAGTCATTCAGTTACCCAATTACAATCTCAGAATTTTCTCACTCTCCCTCACCTCATGTACTCAGTGGGTTGCCAAGTCTTGTTGCATCTCTTCTGCAATAGCTCTCATATTCTTTTCTCTCAACCCATATGAAACCCTTATTACTTTTTGCCTAGACTACTGCAGTTAGCTCCTAAATAGTCTCCCAGCTTTAAGTCTTTTCCTTCCCCAATACAACTGATGGCTAAAGTGATTTTTCTAAAAGTGCATATCTGACCATATCACACCCCTACACAGTATACTCTAATGGCTCCCTCTTTAAGATCAAACACAACCTTCCATTTAGTTTTTAAAGTCCTTTCCCAACCTGGCCCCAATGGAATGTTTCATAAATGTTTCAAACTCAACATGTTCAAAACTGAACTATTATCTATACCTTCCTAAACTGTCCCCTTCCCTGTCTCCCTGCAAAACGTACCCCTTCTGAATTTCTTTTTTCTCTAGAGGTCACAACTATTCTGCTAGCCAACCTTGATATTATGGTGATGTTCTTTAGACACTCCTGTTTGTGTTGTATGGTGTTGAATGTATCATTCCCTGTAACATTAAAGAGACTCTTAAATGAGATTACTCAGAAGAATTTAGCTTATGTATTCATACTGGAAAGGTCAAAAGTATAGATAATGATAGTTGGCCAGACAGTTGAATAGACAATTCATAAGTTTCTCTGTCAGCATATATATCTTTGATAGATGATAAAAATACAGAAAGGGGCCCAGAATTCAGTTGTAGGAGAAAAGGATAAATAGCCTTTGGAAAATTACCAACTTATTTTTTAGTGTTCCTAAGCTTCTCCTTGCTGCAAAAGGCCTAAAAGTGAATTACATTAAATTAAAAAATTTTTGTAGAAATAAAACCAGTGTAGCCAAAATTAGAAGGAAAGCAGAAAAATGGAGAGGAAATCATAGACTTTTTTTCAGATAAAAGTTTCATATCTCAAACATATAGAGAACTTTGTCAGATTTATAAGAATGAGTCATTCCCCATTTGATAAATTGTCAAAAGATATGAGCAGGCAGTTTTTGGATGAAGAAATCAAAGCCTTATATAGTCATATGAAAAAATGTTCTAGGTTGCTATTGATGAGATAAATGCAAATTAAAACAACTTTTAGATATCATCTCACACCTAGTAAGATGGCTTAAAATGATTTTGGGAAAATGACAAATGTTAGAGAGGATGTGGAAAAATCAAGACATTAATACACTGTTGGTGGAACTATGAGCTTCAACTAACCGTTTTGGAGAGTAATCTGGAATGATGCCTAAAGAGTTATAAAACCATGTCTTCTTTGACACAGCAATACCACTATTAGGTTTGTTTTCCAAGGTGACCAAGGGAAAAGGAAAAGAACCTTTATGTTCTAAAATACTTTCACCAAAGACATGAATGAAGTGAGCAGAACCAAGAGAACATATATAGTAACAGCAACATTATTTTAAGAATGACTGTCAGTTTTTTACTATTATAAATACACAAATTACAAATAAAGAACATATGAAGAGAGACACTATCTGCATCTAGAGAAAGAACTGAAATGGAAGCATTTATAGAGTAATTTCATGTGTTTAATGGTAGCTATCTCAGGATGGGGAGGAAAAAGAAGAAATTTACATGAACTTTGTTGTATATTTGGAGGGAATAGCACATTGTACATGGTAGATTGGCAGTGTCATCTGTAATCATACTTTTTATCATATGTTATGGTAATGCTTGTTTTGTTCTCTGAATTGAAAATAAAAATAAAATACTTAGAGCAGCTGAATTTGTGGTGGCAAAGTACTGAAAATGGAGGGGATCCTCATCAATTGGGGAATGACTAAGGTTGTGGTATATGATTGTGATGGATTACTATTATGTTGTAAGATATGATGAACTGCTTGATTATAAAAACATAGAAAGACTTGTATGGAATAATGAAGGATGAAATGAGCAGAATCAAGAGAACATTGTATCTACAGAGAATAATTATGAACAGCCAAATTATTCTGAGTATTACAAATACTCAAATTAACTACAGAGGACCTATGAAAGAAGTTGCTGTCCATCTTCAGAGAAAGACTGATAAACAGAAGTATGCATAACATGGGTTTACGTACATAAATCTGTGTCAGATGGCCTTCTCTAGTGCTGGGTAGGGAGGCAGAAAGGGAGAAAGTTCAGAACTTAAAATAAAACAAAAAATAAAATGATGTTTTAAAAAAAGGCCTGTGAGTGATGTTTTCTGACTATAAATCTTAAATACCATATTCTCCAAAGAATTAAAGTTGAAGATCATGATCTGTGGAGCAACAGAGAGGGGCATGTGATAGGCATGATAAGCCCGCGACACATAAAGAATTATAAAGGGGAAGTGGTGTGGTACAGGATGTTGTCAAGGAGTGTTAAGATCTGAAGAAAAGATGGAATCTTTGCTCGATGAGAGGTAACTGATAGGTGGTCCACTTGCTCCACTGGTATCCTTGCCATGCAAATAGAACTGCAGTGTTGAGTGTACTTTGTGATGAATATGACATAGACAAGAATTAGAAAGGATGGGCAGCTATAGGTTGCATTCTGAGTCATTGGAAGAAATATCCACATCATTAAGGTCACAGGACCAATGGAGTACAGGAGAATCTGGACTGTAAAGTTTGATTGGAAAAACATCAATATGGAATTTTAGTCCTTGGGTAATTTTCCTCTTTTCATGATCAGAATCTTCTACTTGTCATGAATTAATACCCAAAGGTGGACATTTTGTTTGTGTGACAGCTTTTATTTTTGTCAATTCATTGATTATGTTGGTAAAGGTTCATCAATATAGTATATATATTTAATACGCATATGTACATGAGTATATATGAATATATTTATGTTTGTAACTTGGATGTCACCTTTACATTGGCTCTAAATTTTGAGAGGCAAAAAACAGCCATTAAGATCAATCCTACTAATAAACATCAGTTTCAGTGACTAACTCCATCTTACTTGGTACATAAAGGGCTTTAGGCTATTTATTTTACTGTTTCCAGTTTATTCACTTCTTTTGTATAGAAGAGAATAATATATTGACTGACTTTGAAGTGGGTTCTTTATGCATACTTTTTGGTCTAATAATTAACAACTTATTTATTATTAGTATTCTTGATTTTGGAGAGAAGTGGTTGTAAATTTCTTTATCAACAAATCTGAGTAAGGCATCTCCAGGTTGGAAAAATGTTTCAAATTAAAAATTTGAGTTTGGTTAACCATAACCAATTTTTTCTACTTTTAACATTAAAATTGCTGCACCCTTCAGTGGAAGCTCTTTCATCTGCCATAACAGAATTTGGAGACTTAGTTGCTATTACTGGAAGGTAAGCTTAACATTTTTCTCTTCCTAGAAAATGAAAAACAGAGAAGCCTTAACTTCCTGACTGCACACCAACTCTTCCAAGTGCCTTTTAAATAAGGAAAATGGGGCCCATATCTTCAGGGTATTTTGAATAACAATTTATTTTATAATAACACATGGTCCTTTCACATCCTTTCTGCAGCTTACCTTTATTGATTGCTCCAAAATGGTTTTTGATTGTTACCAAGTTCCATTATTTAAATTAGAATTAGAATTGTGTCTCAAAGTAGGTGATTCACCAGCAGTAGGGCTGAAAATGGAATTGGTCTCCTGAGCCTATTTACATTCTTCACCATACACAGCTGCAGAATTGATGACGTCTCTTGACTTTTTTTTTTAAAAGACAGAAACATGCTTATCTTTTGCTCTTAAAAAACTCAGAACATTTTCACACTAACAAGACAATGTCAAGCAACAGGGTCGCTTTGAGGCCAAAATTTTGGAAGTGAATGTTCCATTTCAGAGTATGGTGTACATCTTTTAGATATTCTATGCTCAACTCTTGGTACATTGGTGACCTTTTCCTTTGATGCAAACCAGCTGTAGCTATGCTTCAATAAACATTTTTTCCTAGCGCACCAGAGAGGTTTCCCAGTCCACTTCTAACGTGTTCTTGCTGTGGTAATTTGTTCTTTTATCCAAACAGCATTTTAGACTTGTGGAGATACAGCTGTAGCAATCCGTTTTTAAGTGAAAGCACTCAAAAAATGGATGAAAAACATAATTTATTTTTAAGTCAGTTAGGTTAAAATGAATAGTTTGTTTACTCACAAGCAGACATTTAAAGTATTATTTTCATAATACAAATTTATATTAGTCTCTTCCCTAATGGGGATTGTTGCTCTAGCTTCTCTCAGTCACGCTATAGGTCATCTAACTGGGAAAAGTGTGGCTTAAGTGGAAAGAAACACTAGGGGAGGAAATTGACTGAAGCAGTATATGCATCTTAGTCCTTTTTAATTTTTAGCTTGCCAGAAGTATTACTTACAGTTTTCTCAGTCCACTGTGTCTCTCGTGATAATTAATGTTGTAGGTGTTGATTTGTTTGTGAGTTCTTTATGTTCTTATTTGAACCGTATCTTACCCAAGTGACTTTAACATATAAATAAATATAGGTAATTTAATTGTACCTAATTTTCCAATTATTTCCCAAGTGAACTTACTGGAGATAATAGTTGGGTAGAGTCATGTGGTGATCACTTAACAGCTGAGGGAAGAGGTCCTGTGAGATTTTTCTTTTGGAGATTTAAAGAAGACGGAACAACTTGGCATAAAGAGGTTGTGGCCAAAAGCCTTAGAAAGAGGTTAAAGAAGGCTTCCACAAGAATATGCTGTGAAAGAATTATGGCGTTCTTATGTTAGTGATGCCATATGTTCTTGTCTAGACCTCCATGTTTCAGAACACAAGAAATGTAGAGTATGCTGCCACAGCCATCTCATGAGTGTGTGAGTGAATATGCCTTCTATTTGGCATGAGAGTCATTATCAGAATGAAGAAACACTTTTTTCCAGACAAAAGAAAATGCAGTAATTGGATATATTGTTAGGAGTAACTGTCTCATGTTTTGGGAAAGACATGATGGGAGTTAAAAAGAAACTGAAATTCAGTGATCTTATTAAAGAAATCTATGTTATTTTTTTATCTCTGTTACAATTTTCTTTGGTTTCCTTGGACTCATAGACATATAGACCCCTAGAGTTGGAAAGTACCTCTCAATTCAACTAAATAGTCCAATCTGTGCCTGAAACTTGAATTGACTCTGTGACATCCCCAACAAGTGTCAATTTTACCTTAACTTGAAGAGGTTCAGTGGTGAGGAAGTCCTTGTCTCTTTAAAGAAAAAAAGTTTGTTTTTTTCAATTCACAGTCCCCATAACCTCATTCCCCTGCAAAAATGTCTTTGTTTTCTTTTTTGTTTTTATACCTGAGAACTTCTACTAATACAGATATACATCTTTGGGGCAAATTATAGTTTTAGAAAAGTTGCTTGGAAGACTGAAAAATTTAAATGACTTAACCAAGTTTGCATAGGTTTGGAAGGACTTGAACTCAGCTCTCCCTCTCTGTTAAGGTCAGCCATACCTTGTTGACTTTAACAATTACAATTAAGTAAATCCAAATCATTGCCTATGCCTGACGATATTTACAACATTTTAGAGAAGAGGAAATAGATCTATTGTGCCTAGCCTCTAAGAGCAGAACTAGGAGCTATTGGTGAAAGTTTGAAAGAGGAAAATTTAGTATGTTAGAAAAATTCTTGACAAATAAGAGATTTCCCAGAGTGGAATGCGTTACTCCCTAAGGCTGTGGACATTGTGGACACCCCTTTATCAGAGACAGTAAAGAAGAAGCTAGTTTACCTCGTCCAATATTTTGAATAGGGCTTTTTGTTCAGGTAGGGTTTAGACTAGAGAACTGCTGAGATCCCTTCCAGTTTTGTGATCCTATGATTCTCCTCCTATGTTGTAAATTCCCTGCTGAACATCTCTGTTTCTACCTAGGATGTCCCACTGGTACTTACCAGCTGACACACCTAAAACTAAACTCATTTTCCTTCCAAAACTACCTTGTCCTGAATTTCCTGATACTATAGTTGACACATCAGTTTCCCAAATCACACAGAATTGAAATGGTCATTTTTGATTCCTGTTTCCATTTTTTTTACTTTGGGCCCTTTGATTACTAATTTATTAGATAATAGTCTGGTTATAGAAATGTGTCAGTTTCTTATATATTTTGGAACCTACCTTTGCTAATGATATTTAGTGCAAACATTTTCTTCACTCTGCTCTTTAATAATTCCATCTTATTAAATTTTATTTATGCAAATGCTTTTTAATTTTGTGTATTAAAAATTTTCTATTTTATCTTTCATGATTCCTTTAATTAGTTTATAATTCTTCTGCTAACTAGACTTGTGGAAGCTATCATAATTTTTAAAAGCTTTGCCTGAGGTACTTACTAGCGGTATGACTGTGGGTAAATCACTTAACCTCTGCTTGCCTTAGTTTCCTTAACTGTATTATGAGGATTATAATAGAATCTATATTCCAGAGTTATGAGGATCAAATGAGAGAATATTTGTGAAAGGGTTAGCACTTGGCTAAAGCTATTATGTAAATGCTAACTATCATCACCATCCTTATGGCCAGAAATGAAATGACCTTTATGATTATACCTGAAAGGAGAATGGCAATTAATTACCATCTAAAACTTGTCCCAAACCTAGAGAAGTCTACAATGCAGCTACTGGAAAGGGAGCAGAAGAGCCCAACAGTGCTCATTTGGATGAATCATATAGACAAAGTGAGGGAGAGAATGTAAGAGTTGAGCTGGGTTTTGTTCTTAATCAGCAGGGAAAAGAAACAATATCCATATCGTTAGCCTTCAAGCCTTACCTATTCCTTTCACGAATCATGTGCTGTCATTCACATTTTTTTTTCTTGTCTGTTCCTTATATCAGAAGGTTAGGAACAATATCTGATTTTTAAATCTCTGTCAGATTGAAAGGTTTATAGTGATATCCCCTTTATCAAAGGGGAAAAAAATCAGTTTTTAATTAAGAGGTTTTTCCCTATTCATGATAGAAATCCACCTTAATCTTATTAGTGTGATTCATTGATTAGTACAGTTTTGAAGCAAGTGCATTTGTCCCTGTTCACAAATTTAACCTCAAATGTCAGGGACCGATTTTTCTCAACATCTAGCTAAAGCTAGGATAGGGATAGGTGAGAGAAGGTAAGATATTATCCTTCCTCTTTTTAAATAGTGACAAGTAAGTGAGTGCTATCCATTAATACTGCTAAGGATGGCTAGGCAGGTGTTCTCTCATAGGGGAAAGAATTTTGTCATTTTTCTATTTCCAATGTCTAATGCAATATGTGTTCTCAATAGCCACAGTATTGTATTCAATTTAATAAATATATATTTGATAAGTGTGGTCAGAAAGCTAGGAAGAAAACTTGGAGATAATATTGCAAAGACAAGAGATAAAACATTAACAAAGAGGAGATAGTCACCAGTGCCAAGTGCTTTGGAAAAGTTAAGGAAGAGGAAGAATGAGAAGAAGCCATAGGTGATGAGAAAAACAACTTTCAGGAGAGTAGTGGTGGAGAACAAATCAGATGTCCCAGCATTGAGAAGTTAATGACTGGTCATGTACTTAAGGAGGACT
The DNA here is from genome assembly GCA_028658325.1 of Potorous gilbertii. Taxonomy (NCBI): domain Eukaryota; kingdom Metazoa; phylum Chordata; class Mammalia; order Diprotodontia; family Potoroidae; genus Potorous; species Potorous gilbertii. The sequence continues at coordinate 216,549,623 of CM053771.1, read as the reverse complement.
TAAATTCAGACCGGCTCTTTCTTAAAGTTTCATATTGGAGGGATATTGAGAGATCGTATAAAACAAAATAAAAAAAAACGGTAGAAAATCCATAAATTAAAATCTTCAATTAAACACCAAAATAGAAATTCTTAAAGTCAAAGTAGAGAGTAATAAAATTGAAAATTGAAAAAATTGAAAACCCAATTGAATTAATAAACAATTAATTGGGTTTTTGAAAGAAAAAACACAAACCCCCCAATAAAATAGGTGAACTGCTAGCTAGATTGATCTTTAAAAGAAAGAATACATGATAGGTCAAAGAGATGACAGGTCCAAGGGATGCTCATTTTTAGGGCAGGGAAGACATGAACATATTTTTAGACATCAGGGAAGGTGCCAGTGGAGAAGAAATTGAAGTTGGGAGGAGCGATTAAAAGAGTGAAGTCAACAATTATTTGGGACAACTGAGTGACACAGTAAATAGATGCTGGATTTGGAGTCAGGGGGACTCATCTTCCTGAGTTCCCATCGGGTCTCAGACACTTATTAGCTGTGTGACCCTGGCAAGTTACTTAACCTTATTTGCCTCAGTTTCATCATCTACAAAATGAGCTAGAAAAGGACATTGTAAACCACTCCAGTACCTTTGCCAAGAAAACTCCCAAATGGGATCACAACTGAAATGATTGAACAACAACAATTCAGAAGAGGAATGAAGCCAAGGTGACAAGTGCAAGGGATAGTTTTAATGAGGACCTTCACTTTGCCCTTGGAAATTAAAGGGAAGGAAGAGACAGTAGACACAGAGAGTTTTGAATATGTTAAGAAAGGGGAGATGAGCTCAATTTCAATGGCTTCGATTTTCTCTGTATAAGGTAATATAATGAGGTAGTCTTCTGGGAGAGGGAAGTGTGGGGTAAGGTGTGATGTGATAGGAAAATATTTGGAGAAGCCACTCTTTGTGTGGTCATATTGGTCTCTTTTCTTTCTTAATCTAACAATCTGTGATTATATCATTAGAATTTTGCTTTCAAGGGCCTTGACTTCTTGTTTAGAGCTTCATGTCATTTTCTCCTAATGTTCCAAATATTTTTACTTTTCATCCAGCTCATCCTCCTTATTAGTTAGAATCAAGTTCAGAATAAAAATTCTCTTCATCATGTCTAATACTTTCTAAAATATAAAATTGTCATCAAAGGAAAATTAAGATCCCCATTACCAAAAACACAGAATAGCAAAATCTGCTTTTCCTCCCATTTCTTAACAGGTAATCTGTGGTAATCATACCATAGCAGCTCTTCTTGACATTTCTTCTACTATATTTTTTCTATCTTGTTTTCTCCTTCAGGTTTATCGATTTCCACAAACGGAATATTTTTATTTATGTACAGCAGAACTCCACTACTCCTTCTGTGTGCTCCATTCCATTTGAACAAGAGTATTATTACTTGTCCACTAAGGTATTCATTTTATTACATCTCCTCTCACTACATTGCAGAGATACTTATATAGTGATATTTATCTCTTTGTATTAATCTCTTTAGTTAAATGTATCTATAGATCATACTTCATGTAATGCTTATATTGACTTCTGGGGCCATCAGTGAAATTCTTTTTGGTTTTCTCTTGTAGTTTACTGGTGTCTAATACTGATATTCCTTTAATGATATTCTTACTGCTCTCCTTAATGCTAGTGCCTTCCTTATGAGATTATCTTCCAGCTAAACTCTGTATATCTTATATGTAGATCAAAACAATTACACACTTTAGCTATAAAGGATGGATACTATCAGCAAATTCAGAGAGCAAGGAATAGTTTACCTGTCAGATCTATGGAGAACATTAGCATTTATGACAAAATAAGAGACAGAGAACATTATGAAATGCAAAATTGATGTTTTATTACATTTAACTAAAAAGTTTTTGCACAAACAAAGCCAATACAACCAAGATTGGAATGGAAGAAGAAAGCTGGGAAACAAATTCTTACAATCAATGTCTCTCTGATAAAGGCCTTATTTCCAAAATATATAGAGAACTGAGTTGAATTTATAAGAATACAAGTCATTCCCAATTGACAAATGGTCAAAAGATATAAGCAGGCAGTTTTTGGATGAAAAAAATTAAAGCTAAATTACTATTGATTAGAGAAATGCAAATCAAAACAACTTTGAGGTACTATCTCATACCTATCAGATTTACTAACATGACAAAATAGGAAAATGATAAATGTTGGAGATGTAGGAAAATTAGAACACTAATACATTGTTGATGGACTGAACATTCTGGAGAGCAATTTGGAACTATACCCAAAAGGCTATAAAACTATGCCTAACCTTTGATCCAACAATACCACTACAGGTCTATGTTCCACAGAGATCATAAAAATGGGAAATGGACCCACACGTACAAAAACATTTATAGCAGCTCTTTTTTGTGGTGGCCAAGAATTGTAAATTGAGGGGATACCCATCAATGAACCAATTGTGGTTTATGAAGATAATATTGTTACATAGGAAATGATGAGCAGGCAGATTTCAGAAAAACCTAGAAAGACTTACGTGAAGTGATGCTGAGAGAAGTAAGCAGAACAAGAACATGTACAACGTGATAACAACATTGTGCAATGACAAAATTTGATAGACTTAGACTTTACTCTTCTGAGCAATGCAGTAAATCAAGACAATTCCAAAAGACTCATGATGTTTCCATCATGTTATCTACAAATGTTATCCAAATCCAGAGAAAGAACTATGGAGTCTGAATGTGGATTAAAGCATACTCTTTTGTTCTGATTCTTCTTTTACAACACAACTAATGTGGAAATAGTGAGGGAGGGCTGTGCAGGTCACCAGCCTCACTTCTCCTTCAGAGCCATCTGAATCCAGTGACCTGATATTCCTCAGGATGACTGGAGATGACCCAGGATGCACTGGGAGACCTTGGGCCCTTTAGGCCAAGGTCTATGTAGGTACTCACTTAGGGTGAGGCAACGCCCATTCATTGACTAGGTGGGTTTAAGAAGTAGCCAGGGCATGGTCCCTTTAATGAGGTCAAGAAAAGAAAGACATCAGGCTGGGTGGGAAACAGCAACAGTTACTATTGATAATCACTGTAATGCTAGGGGGGTCCCGGAGCCCTTGGCAGGGGCCCCTTGGAGTCTCGGTTTCAGAGTGTAGTAGGTTTAAGGTTTGGGAGAGGACAGGGGGAGGGGGAAGGAAAGGGAAAAGGGGAAAAGGAGCAGTGAAACCCAGGTCAACTGGGCAACTTTTGGCCATCCAAATTTACTTTTCTTTGGAGAGGAGGAGGTGAGGTATCCAGCTAGCATTCAGCCAGCTGCTTCTACTGACAGGATCCTATTCCTCCTTTATTGCCGAAGAAGACCATGCCATCAAGTGCAAGTCATGTCATCATTTCTCTGATGGCATGGTCTTCTTCGGCAACAAAGGACAAACAAATGTGGAAATATGTTTAATATGATTGTACATGTATAGACTATATCAGATTGTATGTTCTCAGGGAGGAAAGAGGAAAAAGAGGGGAGGGAACATTCAGAACTCAAAATCTTATAAAAGTGAATGTTGAAAGCTAAAAACAAATAAAATTTAAAAAAAATATGCACCTAATGGTTTGCATACTATTTCCCACCATTCTTTCTGAGGTCAGGCACTGCTTTTTTTCCCCTTTCTCTGAAGCCCCAGAGCTTAGTGCATTGTAAGCTTTTAATAAATGCTTGATGACTGACTGCTTTGGCATCTGTTCCAACAGCTGCATCTGTGGAGGGCACCACTTTCTCCCCCTCCAATATCAGTGTAAAGTCTTATGAAATTAGATTAACAAATTTCTATGGAATACATTCAACCCAATCTTTGTTGAATTAACTATCTAAAAGTGTGTGTCTTAAGCCATGGTTCAGAAAAACATCCCATTCTCCAGCATCAGTTTAGTTAATTAGCCACTTCTCACACCCGTTTTTCTCTTCTTTGATCAGTAGCAGTGATGGAAATGCACTGTTGTTTGAAAGTTCAAAGATCATATCAGTTTTAGTACAGGAGTCGAAAAAAGGTAAAAATTTTGTTTAAACACTGTGTGATGACATGAAAATTACTTGCTGGTTATAAATAATATTTCAAAAAATATCAACTGATATTTTCCTTTTGAATCTGTGTATACCAGAGAGTTGTAAATAGTATTTTTTAAAAAAATTAAAACACTATATTTAATTACACTAGGTCTATAACTATACCTAGGAAATGAACACACTGCCTTGTCTTTTCAGAATCTTAAAAACTCCCAGGAAATTCATTCATTACCTCAGGACTTCTCCACTTGGATTTCTTACCACTACGTAAAATTCAACATGTCCAAGATCAAGCTTATTATCTTCACCCAAACCAGCTTTTGCTTTTTTCTTAGTTACTTTTGGCAGTGACACTGTCATTTACCTTGTCACCAGTGTTCAGTACCTTGATGTAATCTTTGCCTCATCTCACATGTCCAGTCACTTCTCAAGTCCAGTCAAGTGTACTTCGCCAATATCTCTTGCTTTTGTTCTTCTATTACCACTTGGCTATTCACACCTTCATTAACATCCGTGTTAATGTTAATTATTGTAGCAGCCTCATTATCAGGCTCCTCTTATCAATGCTTTTCTCTCTAATACATTCTTTGTAGCACTGGTACTCATGTTACTCCTCTGCTGAAATCCCTTAAATGGTTTGCCATATCCTGACTTAACTCAGACTCCTTAGCCTGCCATTCAAGGCATCTAAAATCTTCTAGGTTTTTATTGTACTATTTCCTTTCTCATACTGTTTGCATTAACCAAGTTGGACAACTTGCTTGTGGCCTGTACTCATTCTATGATTTCCTGACTCCATGCCTTTTCATAACCCAACCCATCCTCCCTGCCCATTTGAACCTAAGTCAAATACTACTGCCTTCATGGAAGCTTTCTTCATCTCTTCATTCATTCATGATTTTTTCATTTAGAGTTCATGTAGCACTTTATTTGAATCTCTTATGTACTTTTGAATATTACTTTGTATTATAATTGCGCATTTATGCCTACTTAAATGTAAGTTCCTTGGGGACAAGGATATTTTCTCTAAACTTTCTGTCTCCTAAGTCACCTAGCAAGTAGCAAGTATTTACATTTCTTTTTAAACTGAAAGAACAGTGGATCTGAGTTCACATCTTGGCTCTGCCACTTATTTGTATGACCTTGGGCAAGTCACTTCATCTTCCTTTCTCAGTTTCCTCATCTGTAAAAAGGCAGTTTAGACTAGATGATCTCTAAGGTTCTTTGCAGCTATTCTAGTTTTTACAAATATCCCTATATGCACAGACATAGCCTCATTTTGTAGATTGTGTAACTGAAGTATTGGGATAGTTATAGTCATTTGTAATATCTGGCATTATCCCCTGAGATCATCAAATATATGCTTTGATTATCTATTAGTGCTCATGTTTATCATACAAGCATTTATGAAGCACCTATTATGTGCCAAGTAATGTGTTAAGCACTAAGGATACAAAGAAAGGCAAAAGAGAGTCCCTGCCCTCAATCTACTGGGGGAGAAAATATGCAAAAAAATTAAGTACAAACAAGATGCATACAAGATTAATTGAAGACAATTTATTGAAAAGGCATTAAGGGAGAATCAGAAAAGGCTTCTTGAAGAAAGTAGGATTTTAACTGAGTCTTGAAGGGAATCATGGAAGTTAGGAGGCAAAGGGGAAGAGGGAGAGCATTTTAGGCACAGATGGCAGTCAGTGAAAATAAGTAATCTGGAGATGAATTATAATGTTCAGGGAACAGCCATAAGACCAATAGCACTAGATCATATAGTATAAAGGGAAGAGAAAAGTTCAAGTCTGGAAATACATGAAGGGACCAGGTTGTGAAGGACTTTAAAAGCCTCAAGAAGGATTTCATAGTTGATCTTACAAGTAATAGGGAGCCACAGGGGTTCATTTACTTAGGGTTGGAAGTAGGGTTATATGACATGGTGAGGCCTTCATTTTAGGAAGATCATTTTGAGACTTGAATGGAGGATGGACTGGGGTGGGGAGAGACTTAAGGCAAGGACGATCAACCAGCAGTCTGCTGTAGCAGGTGATAAAATTTGGGGTGAATAGGGCTGCGCCAGTGAGGGGATGTGTCAGAGGAGAAAAGGTATAGAGGAGAGATGTAAAACCAACAGGCCTTAGCACCTGATTAGAAATGGGGGTGAAAGAGAAAGTGAGGCATTGAGGGTAACACTTAGGTTGCCGGTTTATGTGACTGGGGAGGGAGTGGAGAGGGGTGGTAGCGCAGAATGTGAATACAGTTTTTAATATATTGAATTTAAGATGTCTACAGGACCTCTAAGTTCAAGATATGTGGTGGTTTATAACTATCAGGTAATTACTACTAACATTTTCAATTGTGAATTTGAAGTTGATTACAGAATATAACTTTTATTCTGAGTGTGGTACTGTAATCTCTGCCTTATTTTTTAACCTTTTACTTGAGTTTGCATTTCCTGCATAACTCCCTGTTGACTAATAAGTGGAATGTTTTATTTAGCTTTTGCAGATGTTCAAGTCAACTGTACTAAATTTTCTAAAGGGCATAATAAAAGCCACTTGGCTGATATTCTCTCTGTAGACTTTTAACATGATGTTTACTCCCAAGACTCTTTTTTTGCCAAGTCTCTGAAAGTTCATTGTTATAATAATTTATGCCCCGCCCCATCCCATCCCCTGACCTCATAATTTTATTGCCTGTGTCACTGCTTTTTTATGACCCATCTGCTGTTAAGACATCAGTGTATAAAACTGACAAGAACTCAGATCATGTTGGCCCAGGTCAGGTCTTAATTCTTATAATTATATTCTTTATCTTTACCCTAATTTCATGCCTTGCTCTGTAGAGTGTGCTATTACAAGCCTTCAGAGCACCAGTCTCTATTTTCCCCTCCCACTTTATTTACTGGTGAAGGGTTGCCAACCAATGACATATGTAGGCTAATTTTAATCAGTGCCTGTTTTATCTTATGAAGGGGCATACTTCTGGCCATGACAATTTTCCCCACTCCCTAGCAACAAGGTGACAGGTTTGGAGCACTTTTGACCATCTTCCCAACCTTAGGCAAGTTTGGGATTTGAATCAGAAACCAGTGTGAAATCAGCATTCCAAGACTGTCTTGTAGGACCAGTGTACAAGGGTCAGAACCATGATGTAATCTTTTTTTTTTTAATGGCCAGTTTTTTGGGTTAGAACACATAGTTTACCACAGAAATGCAACATCAATTTCATGGCCCACAAAAGATACAGTAGAGTTAGGGCAAAGGCAACAGCATATGGGATAGGACATCGTTCTAAGGGTAGTTGCTGCTGCCCTTTGTTCTGTTGCAACTGTCCTGTGCCATTTTTAAAGCAATGTAAAGTAGTGGTGCTCTCTTAGGGTTATGTGGAATTAGATTATAGGGATCACACCATGGAGCATGTTCAAAGGGGACCAATTCTGGTTCTGTTCAATCCCTAGAGAACTTTGAGGTCAGTTTCTAGCCATGTATGAATCAGAGCTAAAGGACTCTTGAGCCCCCTTATTTACTGTAGAAGTGAAAGAAATGATGACTCACTTGGTGTAGAAAAGGGAGTGACCACCTTCTCAGATTCTTTTTTCTTTTCTGGCTCTTCTAGGCAAGGCTGAACTGAATTTTGGCTACCCCTTTTCTGTTTGTTCTTACCAGAATTTAGTTAAATCCGTATTTGTCTTGAAATAAAGGGGTCCAGACTTGTGAGTGGCCTTGTGAGTTTGAAGTCTGTGGGTCAGAAATTAACATTTTAATCTTAGAATACTTAAGAGATACTTAGAATACACTTAGAGAGGACTGGAATAGGCCTAGATGTTTTATCAACAGGCATGTACAGGGAGTTTGAACAGTGTAGAGCAGAAGTGACTAAAATGTCTAATTTAAAACAGCCTTTCATAAACTTGAAGTATTGCAAAACTCTTGCCCTTTTAAAAATTCATCTTTTAAAAAATGATAAGGTTTTAAATAAACAACTGATTAAAAGAATTGCAGTGGGAATAGTATACCAAAAATCAGACTTTGTACTATCCTCCATTGATATACTAAATATTTAAAACTTCACCCTTGTGCTGAAGCAATTCTTAATGTACTTAAGGTTTGCAGGTGACTCTGTTTGGAAAGGGCATTTTGCCCTCAGGAAGACCAGATAGCTGCAGACTAGTTATATGCAAACACAAGGAAATAAGTATGGAGCTATCTTTTGAACATATGGCTAAAACTTAAATATTCCTTTCTCCTATACACAATTTAGCTGAATGTTAACCTGTTCACCTCACTATTTCTCTTAAAAGGACCATGAACTTTTTTGTAAGCCATCAGCCAGAATCCTCTTCTGAATTGAATATAAAAGAGCAGTGTCAAACTTTGATTACTATATATGTCACATTCAGAATAATATTGACTAGTGCTCATGGAGAGCACAATTAGCATATTAATGAATGTGTTGTAGCTTATACTTCTATTCCCAAAGCTCATTGTGTGTTTAAGCAAAAGGTTATGCCTTATTTATGCACCTTACCAAATAAGAATTGTTTGTATTTCCAAAACATGTTCAATTCCTTAGTCTTGTATTTCATAGCAGGAAGTAAGGGTGATGAAATAGTTTCATATGATAATGCTTCCCCCCCCCACCCCAGATTTGTAGGCTAATTTCAAGGGTTGGTAAGGGTTGCTCATTCCCTGATGGTTAGCAACTAATACACCCTCCAAACCGCAAAAGGTGAATATACAACTCAAATATTCCAGGGAAATCTGTTAAAGAATCTGGATTATTAGAGAGGTGAATTATAGCTTGTTGGATTTTGAATGAATATCAGGTGTATATTGCTGTTAAGAACTACTTCGAGAACTTCCAAAAGAAAGGCATGCTCCTCCTAACTTGGAGAGCTTCTTTGTCATCCTATATCAGCTTTCTTCATGGCAATATTAGTACTAATATCTGTGTGAGGGTTGCAGATAAACTCTAGCCACAATGTGATTTGCACCTATTTTTATTTATTTTAGAAAAATTCTCCTTATGACATAGGATCATCAGTTTAGAGCTGAAGGAAACCTAGAGGTTATCAAGATCAACTCACTCACTTTACAAATGAGGAAACTGAGGCTCAGAGGGTAAGTGACTTTCCTAGAGTCACATAGCTAGTAAGTGTCTGAAATATGATACAAATGTAACTCTTCTTGATTACAAATACTGAGCTCTATCCACTAAGCCACACTGCTTTGTGAGTCCCTTCTCTCTTCAAGGGTTTTTGAAGACTTGCATCTGTTAATTAGCCATGGGACATGCCTCTGAGTTCATGGACACCCTTTCCTCAATACTAATTGACCAGAGCTACTGGAGAGTCATTTTTATATTTGTGATTGGTCTCTGAACCTCTCAAATGTAGGTACCAATTGTATGTGTGTTTGTGGGGGAAAATGTGTGGCGGGGGAATCTAGGAAAAATGTTTTCCATAATTAGCCACAAGAATGATATGTGGTCCCTGGTTATCTCACATTGGGCAGGCTGTTCATCTTGGATGCTAATAAATGTCTTGAAAATGACCTTTGTAGGAATTAATTATCTTAGGGGGGGAGAAAAATACTTTTGAAAAAGTAAAAAAAAAAACAAATCAAATCAAAACCTGATACACTTTTGAGAACTTTATGAGATTATAAACAGCAATTTTTTTTTAAAAAAAGCTATTAACCCTTAATTAAACTCTTAATTATTAAAAATTAACTCTTAAAACAAGGATTACAGTAAGCAAACTTAAGACAAATGTTTCTTCCACTTAGAAAAGGAGTCTTGAGAGAATTCTGGGAAAATGACAGAGTAAGTCAGAAAATTACAAGCTCTTAAGATTTTCTCTCACAAAAGAATTAAAATAGCACCTTACTGCGAACAAAGTGTGGGTTGTGATAAAAAAGAATAGGGGCACAACCAGGGTCTTTCTGGGACAATAGAAAATCAGAAGAAAAATCCCAAGACAAGTTTGGTCCCTGTGAAGAGTAAAAACCTCCAGGGTAGGTTCTGTTTTAACAAGCCCTGGGGTTAGTTGGTTTGAGAGACTGTCTCAACTTCGGCCACAGGAACTTTTGTCCCCTAGGATAATGAAGCGAGTTGGGTACTTGAGCCTGGGAAGATAGAGGGAATCTCTGCTGATAAGGAACAACCAGACCCAGCTGTGCTTCGAAAAGTGGTGGGGGCGAGAAGGAACCAGCACACAACGGGTGCATGAAGCAGCAGAGGGGCAGAAAGCCCCCAGTTGTGGGAGGTTTAGAGGTTTGGCTTTGGTTCCAGGCTAGAGGGGAGAACTGAAGATCTGGGACAAGAGGCACCACTTCCCATACCCAAGGGCTAGAAGTTATTACAAAAATTAAGCTATTACCAAAAAAATTGCACAGGCAAAGGAGAAAGAATCCAATCATAGAGAGCTATTTTGGAAATAGAGAAGACTGGAGTTCATCTTCAGAGGAGGATATTAAAGTAAAGAAACCCTCAAAGAGTAACATCAAATGGTCACCTGCCCCAAAAGAATTTATAGATGATCTTAAAAAAAGACTAAAAATCAAATGACAGAGATGGAGGAAAAACAAACCAAAAAACCCAAAAAGAATAATCCAAGAAAAACAAGACAGTTTTGAAAGCAAAGTCAAGCAATTAGAAAAGGAAATCCAGACTCTTAAGAAAGAAAATGACACCTTGAAAATTAGAATTGGGCAAAGTGAAGCCAGGGAAATTATAAAAGATCAAGAATAATTAAAATATTAATTAAATATGAATAATGAAAAACTGGAAGAGAAAGCGAAACATCTTATAAGAAAAACAACAAATTTGGAGAATAGATCAAGAAGAGAACATATAAAAATTAAGATTGACTGAAAGATTATGATCAAAAAAAGAACCTTGATAAAGTATTACCAGAAATAATTCAAGAAAATTGTCCTGAAGCATTAAAACAAAGGGGGAGGGTTGAAATAGAAAAAAATCCATCAACCACCACTTAAAAAGAGATCCTATAAGGAAAACTCATAGGAATATCATAGTCAAATTCTGAAACCATCAGCCCAAGGATAATATATAAAAGCATCAAGAGTAAAACAATTTAAATATGATGGTACCACGAGTAGAATCACACAAGACCCATACGCAGAGACATTGCAGGACCACAGATCTTGGAACACAATACATATGAAACAGCAAAAGAACTAGGGCTGTAGCCAAAAATATCATACTCTGCAAAGTTAAATATTATCCTGAATGAAAAAAAATGGCCTTTTGATAAACTCTCAGACTTTCAAGACTTTGTTAAAAAAAAATCCTGAAGATGTGACATACAAGAACCAAGAGAAATATACAGTAATACCAAAGACTGGTTATAAGGGATTCATAAGGACAAATTTTTTTCTTTTTATATATGTAAAATGCATGTCTAATATTCTTATTAATAATTGGGTAGCTCATAAGAAAGATTGGGGTAAACCTGATTATGATATGGATTTAAAAGTAAAACCATTTAGGAACAGCTAAAAAGAGTCATTATTTTATACAAATGAGGTGCAAGAGTAAGAATTGATATAGAGGAATTAGATGGGGGAGGAAGCCTGGTGGTTCTGGTAACCTACTTTCATCAGGAATGGGTTTAAGAGGGAACAATACATATCTTTTTAGAAGAGTATGAAAGTCTTCTAAATTTAGAGGAGATAAAATGGTAAGAACATGGGGAGGGGGAGAATGAGGGAATAGGTGAAAGCATGGTATAGAAGGGTATTCAGATTTATGTGAATGGGAGGATAGGGGAGGGATCCTTGGAGGGTGGTAGGCAAGTGAAAGGGCAAGGTAGTGAGTAAAAGTAAAGTAGAGGAGGCAGAACAGATAGGAAACCAGTTATGGGAAAGTATATGTCTATATATGTATGTATGTGTATATATCTATAGCTATAAAGAAACAAATCTAAACTTTATTGTAGCCTTGGGGTGGGGGTAGGGGTAGGAGAAATAAAGAACAAAGTAAAACTACACAACAGAGAACAAAACTCACAAGGAAGCAAAGATAGACAATTCTCAACACAATGTGAATTATTTATTATACAAGCTTTCTTGAAATGAAAATTTATTTTTCCATATTTTGAATCCTCTCATGTTCTGCTTTTGTATACGGCATCCTTTTTTTCTTTCTTACTTTCTATTTAAATTCCAATGTTTAAGTTTTTGATATGTTTTTGTTTCTTTATTCTGTATTTGTGTTCTGGCTCTTGAGTCTAAAATAAGATGAAAAAAAGTCTACCAGAAGGATGCGGGGAGTCATACTTGCTATTTCTGTATGCAATAAGTAATAAAAATTACCACAACAATGATAGTAATGACATTGGCTTGATTCATTAAGAAATTCATACATCAGCAGCACCTTGAACCATGAAATGGATCACATAAAACAATAAGGCATTGGAAATGAGAAGAAAGTCTACTCAGAATATACCTCTATGCAGCAGATAGGATTGTGGATGTAGGTACCCCTGGTCCCTATCTCTATATTACTTTACTTCCTTGTAAGACCTAGAGGTCCAGATCCTATCAACTAGTAATTACTTGATCCTATGCCTAGCAAATTTCCACCTTTTTTGCCTAGGTCAACAGGAGGAACAAATAACAAACAACAAAAATCCTAAAACCAAAAATGTCTTCTATTCTTCCCTGAAGTCTCATCTGCATCCAGTTTGTCTTTCTCCTCCAGGTTTCTGCTCTCTACAGAACTTGTGGCCACTGGACATCTTTATTAGTCTCTTGTTAAAAGAGTGCTGAGACAATCTTTGATTGGTCTGAGCTGCCTCCAAGATGTACTCACAGAGGAGCCACCCGTCAGTGGCAGCATATAAAAAGTGCCTTCACTCCTCGTCTTTTTCACATTTTCTCTGTTTAGAGGAGAGACAAGAGTGTGACAGAGAACACCTGTAATAGGGGATCAAGAAGGGAAATGGGAAGGAAATATGTCACTGTTCATAGACTGCCCCTGCATTCCATCCTGATGAAGAACTGGGGTGGTGGAGAGGAAGAAAATGGAAGAATGAAGTAGTTCATCAAAATTAACTGACCTAGATTTTAGAGGATGTGCAGTGGTCTAAAAGTCAGTCCCCTGACTCTGCGAAGAAGAGAGAAATGCATGTTCTTAATTCCCATGGGCCAGCTTAGGTCATTATAGCATAGGGTTCACTATTTGTTGTTGTTTTTCTCCCAATTAGCATTGTTTTCCTGGTTCTGGTTACTTTGCATTGTGTTAGTTTATACGTTTCTTCCCATGCTTATTTGAATTCTTCATATTTATTGCATGTAATAGTACAGTAATGTTCCTGCACAACATTTAATTTAACTACTTCCCAATCAATGCATCCTTACTTTATTTCTAGTTTCTTGCTACCATAAACAGTACACCATGAACATGTAGTTGTATGTGGGACTTTTCTTCCTGAATTTGATCCAGTTTATGGTTTCTTCTTAGCAATGAAATTGCTGGATCAGAAAATATGGTATATTAGTAATTTTTTAAGCATAAATCTAAATTATTTTTAAGAACGGTTGGACTAATTCACAGCTCTGCTAAAAAAATGTTTCCTCTGGCGTTGACTACATTCATGTTTTGTCATTGCTATTAGCTGTGGGGGTAGATGTAAAACTTGGATTATTTTGAATCATATTTTTCTTATTGTTAGTGACTTAGTGTAATCTTTTACATAGCATGTGTAGTTCTTTTTTTGTGAGAATCATCTATTTACCTTCTTTGAGCATATAGACAATGAGAAATGATTCTGTTAATTTTCTTTATATCAAAGATAAAAGCCTCTTCTCAGAGGTATATGACACAATTTTCTCCCCAATTCAACAGTTTCTTAGTTTTTTCTATTTCCTGTAACTGAAATGATCTACTTGTTCCTCTCAGTCCTTTGGTTAAGTCTTCCTCTGGCTATAATTGTGAAAGGTACTTGATCTAATTTTTTTCTCAATTATTTTTGTGGTGTGACTTTTAAATTCAGGTTGCATATTCATTTTGAGCTTATCGTATAAAATGGTATAGGGTAAGGAAGCAGAATGGTATAGTGAAAAGAGAAGCTATTCTGGAGGCAGGAAATATGTATTCAGGTCCTGCTTCTGACTTTTGTGGTCTTGGGTAAGTCACTTAATTTTCCTAGGTGTTATTTTCCTCATTTATAAAATAAAAGGTTTATAATAGACTCCAAGGTCTTTTCCAATTCTAGATATGTGACCTTATGATCCAGTGTTGGTCTGAATCTAATTTCTGAGGAATCGATTTCCAGTTGTCCCGGAACTTCTTGCCAATAGAGAAATCTCCCCAAGAAGAATTATTGGATATTGGGTTTTGGAGTTAGACCGCTTTTGATTTTTGTTTAAATAGTTTTGCTGTTTGCTGTTTTGTAATTTGATAACTGAAAGTGTTTTCCTCTTTCATTTTTAATTTTAAATTACATCTTTGTAAAATGTGAAGAGTTTTTTTCCCTCTTTAAGTGAATTTTATAATTATTTGCATAGTTCTTTAACATACTCCTTTCATATTTTGATTGATATGGTACTAAATTTGTAAATTAATTTAGGTAGCATTATCATTTTTATAATGTTGGTATAGCCTAACCATGAGCAATGAATATCCTTCCAATTATTTGTAATATGTTATTTTTTTAAGGAATACTTTGTAATTGTATTTATTTATCTAGAGTATGTCTTGATAGACTTCCAGACATTTAATATATTTTATAGTTCTTTTGGATAAGATGCATTTTCTGTTATTTGCTCCTGGATTTTGTTGCTATTTCATAAGAAGGCTAACAGTTTTTCCAGACTTGTGTTATATTTTGCTACTTTATATTGTGATTTCTTCTCTCCTAAGGAAATGACAAGGACTCCAAATGTATTGCCAGTGATATATGAGCAACTGCTATGAATATGTATATATATTTTAAGGATTGCATAGCAAGGTATAATAAGCACTCTTCACTTGAAACTGAGCCGGTATAACATTTATTCTGTATACTAAGACCAGAGAAAACATCACTATGGAAATATAGGAAAACAAAGCTCAACAAGGCAACAAAAGTATTTCCACAGCACCATCATCTCAATAAACTTCCACAGCCAGGAGGCTCCTTGATTAACAGCTACTTAAAAGGATCTAAAGCTTAGCCTTCTTCCCATGGGCAAGGTCCCCTCCAGTGAGTTTCCTTCAAGTTCTCATTCTCTTCAGCAGGTTCCTGTTGCAGCTGCTAATTTGCTCAACATTCAATGCTCCACACTTGTTTCCTTCTTCACACTCATTTTTTCAGTGCTTTTTATATATACTGTTTTACTCAGCACCTGATTGACTCAGCACAGAAAGGCATGAGAACCCACATTCATTGCTGGCTCTATATGACTTGGCATGGGATGTATCCGTGAATGGTATATGGTCACATGGTACTATTAATGGTCAGGGAAGATCTTCATATTTCATTAATTCTATACCAAACCACACCATAGATACACAAAAAAGCCTTTAAACAAGGTCCAGCTCTCATATATGATTAAAAACCTCATTAAAAAAAGCTCCAGCCCCGGAGTCAGGAGGAACTGAGTTCAAATCTGACCTAAGATGTAACTGTTGTGTGACCCTGGGCAAGTCACAACCCTAATAGCCTCAGCCTTCCCCCTAATACAAAACCTTAAACACAGGCATAAAAGTACCATTTTAAACATAATAAAACTACATATCCCAAAACCAGCATTATTTACAACCTTTCCCAATAAATAGAGGAGTAAAGATAGGATAACCTTTTCTTGACTATTATTTGACATAGTTCTAGAAATGCTAGGGATAGTAAATGAAATAAAAATGCAAATTAGAGGTATAAAATAGTGAAAGAGGAGAAAAAAATTATTCCTATTTTGCAGATATTTTATTTAGAAAACCTTAAGAGAGTTAATAAAGAATCTTAATTCAGGTTAGTTGGTAGGATCTCCATTGTTCTGTCCCTTTCTCTAAAGGGCAGTCTTGGATGAAGGGCCTCAGTCAGTAATAGAATTGGGCCAGCATTACCCTGATGGGCTTCTTCTGTTAATAGACATGGTTCTTTCAGGGTCTTTTGGTAAGTATAGTCGGCCCTAAGGAGAATATGATTTGTGCTAGGCCTGGAGATGTAATTATAGTTTGTTGGAATCCCCTTTAAAGACATAAGTTATTTAGCCGACATCTCACTTTAAACTCTTAAAATACAGTCACTGTTGGGCATCTTGATAAATATCTGTGGTCCCTTTATCTCCATGTAAATGACACCTCCATATTCCCACATATAAAGGGAGTGTGCTGTAACGGGGTAAGGATATAGACATGTGGCAGTTTAGATCTTGAGACACAGGGAAGCCCAACATCCTATTTATTAAATGGAGCTCCCTCCCTTTGGAGATCAAACTGGAAATAAAATAACCTGAAACACCTCACAGGCTTAATGTGAAACTCAAGTGAGATAATGTACATACAGTGCTTTGCAAACCATAAAGCATTATACAAATATCAGTTATTGTTAATATTTTTATTGAGAAATGGTATTAGAGGAGTTTGACTAGAGATTTGCCCAAGACACTTCAGTAAACACAGAGCAGAGGTCACAATCTAGTCATTGTGCCTTAACTTGTTATTTCTTTCCTCAGCAGTGAAGTGGTGTGTTCTGTGTTTCCTTTTGCTTTTACCCACCCTCGTGGCTTTGGAAATATTTGCAAAGAGCTATAATAAGGCAACTAAAACTGAATTAATACCAAATCCAAGACTGGATTGGACATTGACCAAGAAAAAATCCACCAGACTAGGTCTAGTTCTTGGGAGCTGGTGTTTAGAACTAGGATTAAAATATAGGAATATTTGCTTCCTATGATTCTGTTACTATTTTTTTTTACATATAATTGTACTTCTTTCCTTGATGTAGCAAATTTCTCATTAAAAAAAGCCCCTAGAATTTAGTTTACTAAGGGGGGAAGGTGGAGAATGGGAGAAAACCCTGTGGCTTTTTTCAGGGATTCTCATTGGCGGGGAACCCATGAAAGCTATGGGAATTGATAGTGGCAAAATGCTGGTCGGTGTGACTGGGTCCCAGGCTGGTTCTCTTTGGGGTTAGTGAATTTTCAGGGAATCTCTAAGCCCAGGCCACATAACACCACAGGCACTAAGTAAATAAATGGTTGTTGAATGAAGAAATAGGTTTGTCCTTCAGTAGGTTATTTTGTATCACATAGATTCATGATTCCAATTGTGTCATGTTGGTTTTTAATATTTATGAAAATTCAGAACTCTCCTAGCTGGGGAGGTATTGAAGCTGATCTTTCTGGAATGGGGGAGGGAGCAAGCAGACATTGCACCAAGAAACACTATGCTTTCAGACTGGGAGAAAGATAGAATTAACTTAAGGAAAGGAGGCCAGATAAAGAATGGTTGTTTCTAACAGCTTAAGTTAGAAGAAGTTTCTAACAGCACCATAAGCTGTGCGTGCAGGGTGAGTGGTTAAGTGGCCTGGGATTCACCAGGTGCTTTTCTCTCTGTGCCCTGCGGTGATGACACACTCATGGGAAAGGAGTCTTTTCTTTTTCTCACTCTCTCTCTGTCCTCTTGGTCAAGTCTCCTTTCTTTTTGTACCTGACAGGCTCCTCAGCAGTTCCATCCTAGAACACCAAGAAAAAATTGGCACATGATGAGTCAAATGCTCACCAGCACAGCTGCTGGCTGCCTGTTTGAGTTAACTTTGGAGGCCAATTCTTTTTCTCTTCGTATAGTTGCCAAAGGAACTGGAGCATGTTGTAAGAGAATTGTTACATATATGTTGATTTGGATCTCTAAGTCTTTTACCCCTCCAGTATGGTTTTCCTTGCCTCACAGCTTTTACTAGCAGTAACATAATGTTAAAAGAAGTTGTGATTTCGGGAAGATAGTTGGATGAATTTTTAACAAAATGGAATATTTTATCTTATAGCTAAAAGTAAAAATTTTCAAGGATTCATTTGTTTCAGCTTACCACTTTCCTCATCAAAAATGTAAATAAATAGCTTTATTAAAAGTTGATATAAACAAGAAATTAATGCACTAAGAGGATAAAGGTTTACTATATTGAAATACCAACTTAGCAGTTTTTTTCCTCCAACGTCTCCAGTTACCTTCAGGAGACACTTGCTATGTATCTTGTGGCATACAATTAGTATTTCATGATGTTCGTTGATGGACATAATAACAGTATAGCTATTTTTCTTTTATTTAAATCAGTCCTGCACAACTTGTAAAGTTCTTCAGGCTGCAGATAGATTAGACTAGGTCAGACAGATGCTGGTTAGTTGCCGTGGATCATGACAAACAGGAGAGAATGCATGGTGACAACCCTACATTTTGCTGCCCACTTGTATTCCTTTGGCAGGCCACCTGCCGTGTATTGTGCAGGCCTGATTTAAACGGTCAGCCATGGAGTAAACCAAGAGCTACGTTAGAGTAGCTGCTCTGACTCTCGTCACCATCATCATGGAATGATAATAATAACTGATATTCCCATGGTACCCTAAGCTTTATAAAGTGCTTCATATCCATTATGTATTTCTCTGCACATTCTGTAGATGAGGAAAGTGAAGTGCAGAGAAGGTAGCTGAAGCCAGATCTCACCTGAATCCAATTCCAAATCTCTTCTTGATAGTTTAAATCTTCTTTCAAAGAAGGTAAATGGTGATTTCCTGAAAGGTGACCATTTAGCACAAGTATTCAAAAGCAAGAAAAACCAAGGGAAAACTGACATTTATAATCAACCTATCACTTTGGAAAAACCTTTGAAGATTCTGGCAGCTATAGACCAAGGCCATTTGTTCAAGTTGCTAAGGATATCTCATTAAGATATGAAGTATAGCGTAAATGTCCTGGGAAATTTTTCACTTGAGAAATTGAGTCCGCTGTGGAAATGTCTGGACTTGGGGAGTTTCTGGGAAGGGAGGAGTGGCTAATGTGTGATTTAGAAATTCCATGGTGAAATTGCCAAGATGTTTCACTGGTGCCAATATGGGCAGTTATTTTATATATTTTTTAAATTCATCTCATATTTTTGAAAGTCTCTTCTACTAATTTGTTCTGTAAGAGTGATCTTTGTTTAAAGGGCTATTAAAATAGGGAAAACGTGGGAGACATTAAAACTCAAACGTTGTCTAAATAAAGGGTGACACAAAATGAGTTCAAATACTTGGGCATTTGTAAATAGTCTTTTATCTTGTACTTAAAAGAAATGTTTCTTAAGGAATCATCTGGAAGCAATTTTATTTTGGTCTTTGAATGTGTTTTCTTACCCTTAGATGATGATGCCCTGTAGAGATGGACATTTCTTTGATATCTTTTTATCTAAAAAAATTTCAAGCTAATTCCAGTACCTGGTATTATATACTGAGAAAACCACAAAGGTTCTTCCATAAAACAACTTTATTTTGAAAAAAAATTAACTTAAAACCAAGTTACATAAATAAAATTTGTATTTCAAGAGTAATCATTGAATAATTTTCAGTTCACTCTATTTATACATTCAACCCTGTTTGTGGTGAGCAAAAAATTAATCCTAGAATTTGGCTGGCTTGAAGGTAAAATTATAATGTAGGTGGTATTAGTCTGCTGCGTCCATTCCCCTTTGGTCTGCTATGTTGCTGTACGTAGTGTCCCTTGGAGTCCCTCTTGTTAGGAAGAAATAATAGTCTTTAATTTATTGTGATAGTACAGTGTGAATGATGTTATTGTGTTCAGTTCTAGTCTTTACATTTTAGGATGGACATTGATAAGCTGGAAAAGGTCCAGTAGAGCAGTCATGATGATGATGATCTGCAAGATCACGCTGTATATGGATCAGTCAAAGGAACTGGGGATGTTAGTGTTGCATAGGCTCATATTTATATGTCACAGCTTGTTCAACCATTCTCCAATTGATGGGAAGCCACTTCATTTCTAATTCTTTTTCCAACACAAAAATAGCTACTATAAATATTTTTGTATGTATAGGTCATGATCTTCTTTCTTTTATCATCCTGAAATATAGACACAGTAGTTGTATTGCTGAGTCAAAGGGTAAATGTAGTTTCATAGCCTTTGGGGCATGGTTCCAAATTCCTTTGAGAAAGATCAGACTAGTTTACTGCTCTAGTGCTTTAGTATATCTATTTTCTCACATCTGCCTGAGGATTTGTCATTTCTTTTTTGTCATCTTAGCTAATCTGTTGGGTATGAGGTGGTATCTTAATTGTTTTAATTTGCATTTCTCTAATTATTAGTCATTTACATTATAATTGTTGATAGCTCTAATTTCTTCCTCTGAAAACTGTGCATTTTTATCTTTTGATCATTTATCAATTAGAGAATGGCTCTTATTTTTATAAATTTGGGGCTCAGTTCCATATTTATTTGAGAAATGAGACCTTTGAGAAATTTGCTATAAAATCTGTGTCCCTCTGCCCCCGCCAATTTCTTGCTTTCCTCCCTCATTTTGGCTGCATTAGTTTTGTTTATTCAAAGGCTTTTTAATTTTATGTAATCAGAACAATTCATTTTATCCCCTGTGAACCTTCTCTATCTCTATCTCTTGTTTGGTCATGAGCATTTTCCCTTTCCATTGATTTGACAGGTGATGTTTTGCATGTTCATTTAATTTTGTTACATCACTCTTTGTGTCTAAATTATATGTCCATTTTGAACTTATCTTGGCATGCAGTGTGAGATGTTGGTCTGTGCCTAGACTGCTTTGAAGGTTTCCCAGTAGTTTTTATTAACTAGTGGATTCCCCCTGCCCCTAATAAATAGCTGGGGACTTTGGGTTTATCAGACATTGTCACTGTGCTCACTTGCTTCTGCATGTTGTGTAGCTAATCTTTTTCATTGATCAACCACTTTATTTCTTACCCAGCGGTGATAAATAAATCATAATAACATGTGGCCCTTTCGCTTTTTTTTCATTGATTGTCTTGAGATTTTTGACCAGTTATTTCTTCAGTTGAATTTTATTATTTTTTTCTAGCTCTACAAACTAATTCTTTGGTCATTTGATGGGTATGGCATGAAAAAGCCAATTAACCTAAGTAGTGTTGTCATTTTGATTATATTGGACTGGTCTACCCTTCAGCAATTAATATTATTCCCTGGCTCCTTAGCCAGTGCTCTACTCACTGTACCGCCTGGCTGCCCCTGGTTTATCCTTATTATATAGATAATTGTTTTTGTTTTGAGGTAGAGTCTCCTGAACATTTTAAAATGAATCTCTGTTTATTCCTGTGTTTTCTGGTTGTTTTTCTTTTTAAAGGAATGGGTATTATATTTTGTCAAAAGCTTTTTCTATATCTATTGATAAAATCATATACGCATATATTTTGATATAATGGTCAATTAATATTGAACCAGCCCTGCATTCTTGGTATAAATTTCATAGTCTGTGATCTTTGTAATATATTGGTATAGTCTTCTCACGGATATTTTATTTAAATTTTTCTCATCAGTATTTATTAGGGAAATTGGTAAATTTTCTTTATTTTAGCTCTTCTGGTTTAGTTATCAGTACTATATTTTGTCATGAAATTTGGTAGAATTTCTTCTTTACCTATTTTTTTCAGATAGTTAAAGTAGTATTGCATTTAATTATTCTTTAAATGTTCAGTAGCATTCACTTGTGAATCCATCTGGTCCTAGGTTGTTTTTTTTTCTTTAGGAAGCTCATTTATAATTGGTCCAATTTTTTTCTAAGATAAGGTTACTTAGGTATTCTTTGTCTTCCTCTTTTCACCTAGGATATATTTATATGTGTAGAAAGATAGATAGATAGATAGATAGATAGATCTGGCCTGAGGCATTAACTGGCTATGTTAGCATGGGCAACTTACTTTGCCCTGTTTGCCTCCATTCCTTATCTGTAAAATGAGCTGGAGAAGGAAATGACAAATCCACAGGTATCTTTGCCAAGAAAATCCCAAATGGGGTCATGAAGAGTCAGATATAACTGAAATGACTGAAAGCAGAAACGTAGTTTAGGTGAGAGGTGGTATGGTGATGCCACTGTTTAAGGGAAGGGGTTGGATGTGAGGTAGAGTTAGATATGGAGAAGGTGTAGTGTGGCAACAGAGAAACATTTCTGATTAGTGCTACTTAATGCTACTTTTAATAAGGAAAACATTTTAGAGTTTGAGGAAGATGTGACTTTCTATATGCATTACTCTAACAGAAGGATGTTGCTAGTGGAAATGGGAGCACATGGGTCTACGTTTTTGAAAAGAATGCATATAGCAACAATAAGAGAACACATTTATAGACTTCAGCAACAATAGTAGTTTAATGGTCATGGAGACCTTTTTAGGAATCCAAGATCACTTGCACTTTAAGGTAACCTCAGGGCCAGATTTTTATTTAAAAGATGGAAGAGAAGGACCATGAATTGATGAAATGAAAGGAAGGAGAGGGGAGGTGAAGAACATGGACAAAGATGTTCTAGTGTAGTAGAAAGAGTGCTGGGGTTGGAGTCAGTAAAGATCTAGGCTCTTATCTTTACTTTAGCTTGCTCTTACCTATATGAACTTGTGTAAGTCACTTAATTTTTAAACTTTATATTTTTAATTATTTCATTTTATGTTAACTTTAATTATTTTTAAAGACTGAGTTCTGTTTATATCACTCAAGCTGGAAGTACAGGGGCTACGCAGGAAGCTGAATCCATTATTAATAGCACAGGAGCTTTGACCTGCTTCCGTTTTGATTTGGGCCAATTTGACTCTCCTTTTACAGCTTGGTGGTCCTCTGCTCGTAGGTCCTCACCATAGCAATGCCTAACTTAGTGTGGACCTGTTATTGGCATTGCCCACTGTCGCTCAGAACTTCTGAGCTTGAGATCCACCAGCCTTAGCCAACCTGGCAGCAGAGATTACAGGAATGCACTACCACTCTTGGCCATTTACCTTTCCTTAGTCTCAGTTTCTTTATGTGGAAAATGAGGATAGCAATAGTTTTATAACCTACCTCATTGTGATGAAAATACTTTGTAAACCTTAAAGTGCTATCTCATATGACTTTTTCTCATGCAGATCGATGAAAGGGCAGAGCTAGAAGTCTGAGAAAGGCCCAGTCTATTATAAGTCAGTCAGTCAGCTTTTATTAAGCAACTATTGTGTGGCAGGTATTGAGCTTAGTGCCAGGGATAAAAAAAAGGCAAAAACCAGAACTTTAAGTGATGCATTGATGTCCTGCCGCAGTTACTATCAACACTGCTTTGGAATCAGAGACATTTATTGAGCACCTACTATATGCCCGATGTATTATCCCTACACCAAAGGAATTTTCCCCCTCCCATCTGTGATTTCAGTGATACAGGAGGGCTACTCATATAGAAATTCTGATCAATAAAAATTAGAAACTTTTTTTTTGTAACTTACAGACTTAGGAATTGCTCAGACTACTGAAAAATATTGTGTTTTTTCTATAGTCACACAGCTAATAAATGTCAGAGGCAGAAAATGAACCTGCATAATGTTCCATCTACTATACTGTAGTAAATATGCATATTAAAGAAATTCACAAATTCCCCTTT
Source organism: Potorous gilbertii (assembly GCA_028658325.1). Classification (NCBI taxonomy): domain Eukaryota; kingdom Metazoa; phylum Chordata; class Mammalia; order Diprotodontia; family Potoroidae; genus Potorous; species Potorous gilbertii. Next base: position 216,525,978 of record CM053771.1, on the reverse strand, counting down.
CCCTTCTGATCACTCTTTTCTCCTTTGCCCATTGCTCTTAATGTAGCTATCAGGGTAGAGGAAAGAGAACCAGGGAGAGAAAGATCTAGGATATCATTTTCAGTCTTCTTGACTCAAGTCTCACCACTCCCATTCATCCTACACTGTTATCAAAGTGGTTTTCCCCAAAGGTCAGATCTGACTGTGCTATTCTGTATTCAGGGTTGATGGAAATGTTTGTGTCACTTATCCACAAGAGCACAACTTAAAACCTCGGTTATAAACAACATTCTACAAATCATGAACATATACATTACCCAGATAAGACTTTTAAAAAGACTCATTGTCTCTCCAATAGAGACAAGAATCATGTAAAATTCTGCAACAGACTTAGGGCTGTTAGAAAGACATATATTTATAAGTAATACTGACAATGTTGGAAAATGAATGAATGAAAATGTGAAAAACAGTTGAAAATTCTTTGAAAACTATCAACTGCAGAGCTAGCTAGTAAGTTTTCTTTAATTTGGTAGCTAGTGTGTTTTGAAACTAAATCGAAAGCAATTAGTGGCATTTGCCAGACCCAAACTAGAAAGTCATAACACTACCTAAGTAGTGAAATTGCAGCTGAAATCTACTTCATTTCATGCATTTCTATTAAAGAGATTGGTAGGATCCAAAAAAGAGCTTTCATTTCATTTGGAGGAGCTTTAACATTCCAGGGCAAGACATCCCAAACTGAACATGTCCAACACTGAACTTAATATTTTCCTTTAAATGCTTCTGCTTCTCCTTTGTCCTGCCACTTTTCCTTCCACTCCCTTGTGTTTGTAACTAGAGACAGTCTTAAATCTTCACTCTTTCTTACCTCACATATCCAAATGTCAAATAATGTAATTTCTGTCTCTCCACAATGTTGCACACACAGCTCCTTCTCTCCATCGCGCAGGTGCTGTATTGTTTCAGGCTCTCATTGCCTCTCTCCTAGATTATTACAATAGGCTCTTAATTTGTCTTCTGACTTGTCACCACTCCAGTCCATCCAAAATAAAATAGAAATTCCTGTTTTGTGTTTAAAACCCTTTACAATCTGAGCTCAATTTATCTTTTCAGCATCATTGAATATTACTCACCCTCTCATGTTCACTGTGATCTGGCCAAATTAACTTCTCTATTCCTTATAAATGACAAGCCATCATTCCCCATGCCCCAGTGCACTCCTTAAAGTTACTTCCCTACCTACAAAGCTTAGAATCCTTCTCTACAAAACATACTTTTTTGGGTCTCTCATCTAGTTGATCCCTCTCCTAAGATACTTGATACTTATTCTCTTTATAATTATTTTGTGTATACTTATATGTATACTTATTATCTTCTCCATTAGAATGTAACCTCTGTGAGCAGGGATTCTTTCATTCTTTGTATCTCTAATATGTATCTCTAGTGCTTAGTACTGTGTCTAGCACATAATTTCTGCATAATAAGGGCTTATTGATTGAAGTTTTTTTATTTCCATAGAGAATTTTGGTGGATAGACTCCTCTACCCTAAAAATGGAAAGTTAGGTTCATAAGGAGGGGAATTGAGATGCAAATAGTACTAAAGACCTTTTCTGGTAAATTGCAAGATATGACATCTCCTTATGAGGTTTTCTCTATTGCCTCATGATAATATACCTCAAGGAAGACATTTAAGCAGCCCAAGAACTGAAGCTAAGTTAACATTGTAATGTAATCCAAAAGAAAGTAATGGTGTTGATTAATGCTGCCAAGGTGGTGTGTAGAATTTATAAACCATTACATGTCATGGTTATTTTGGAGGACATAGTAAAGAATACTTGATTAGGTGTCAGAGGCATTATGTTTGAATCCAAATTGTTCCAGTCACTTACAGTATGACCTTGGGCAAATTATATTTCTGGGCCTTGGGTTCTCATATGGAAAATGAAGGTGTCAGACTAGAGGTGTCAAACAAGGCCTTGCACAACACTCCTGAGTGTAGCCTGGAGCAACTTAAAATGTAATTGGGAAATATTTAACAAAATAAAAATTTAATAACACATTGATAATATTACATTTTAAGACTAAGTCAATAGGCAGCACTCAGGAATTCTCATGTATAGTTAGGTGGACCATGTTTTTACTTGAGTTTGATACCATTGAACTAGATGACCTCTGAGATCTTTTTTAGTTCTAAATCTTATGATTCTATAAATGTTGAGATCATGTTGTAGGTGTGAACAACCATGGGGGCAACTCTTATTCTTGTTACTATAGCTTCTTATATTATTTATTTTCTTCTTTCCCAAGACTGGTGTATAAACTTAAGGAGGGTGGTGATATGGAAGAGTTTCCTTGAGAACAGGGATGTAAAATCAGTTTTGTCCTCTGGTGGTGGGGAAGAAGGGTAAAGAGCTGCCCTACTGTCAAGGAGGGCTTGCGGGAGAGCTGATATAAATATTTTTCTTTTTGGAGGTAGTCAGGATTAAGTGACTTCCCCAGGATCGCACAGCTGGTAAGTGTTTGAGGCTGTATTTCAACTCCAGTCTTCCTGATGCCAGGGCTGGTTCTCTATCCACTGTTCGACCTAGCTGCCCCAGAAGTGGTTTTCTAAGGATAAGAAAGATAGGTGTACATGATGTTGGGGATACAGAGATCCAATTTTGCTCTAGTTGCAGCATGATACTCCTTTCCACTAGCAAGCGATAGCAATTTTGATTGGGAATTTCTTTAAATGCCATTACATTTCCCTCTCTAGCTGGATGTAACATGAATATAGTAAAAAGACCAGTTTTCATTAGCTCTCATGACTAACTTTTCTTACCCTAAAGGTTAAATTTCAGTGTTTATATATAGAGGCTTGTGATGCTTTAGTTAAAGCAAATAATCCAAACTTTTTTGACCTTCCTAAAGACTGATTGATAAACAGAATTGAAGGTCAGGTCATCAGTTTGCTCTTTTTACTACTTACGTGCAGACTGTGGAAAATAAAGGAACATTAACATGTTTTAACTTAGGAAATAAATACTTCATTTAGGGAAAAATCAATTCAGGTGCATGACAGCAACTTATACAAACTGGTTACTAGATGGCAACAACATTCCAATGAGATGCCAAGTTATTGAGCATCTCATTTCACAGTTACTCTAGCAGAAACTATTTCCATTAAAATAACGAAGAAATAGTGTCCCAATAACAACGATATTCAAAATTTTTTGCAGTTCTAGAAAGGTGTGTGAACTTATGGCATCACAAAATTAATTTGATTGTTGTAAAAATCTTTTTCAGTAATCCTAAAAGAGATATTTTCATTGTTTTATATTTTCTTGCCTAGAATTAAATAAAAAATCAGCTTGACAGTGTACCTATCAAAAGGCAAGATAGACTTCTCTTTGCATAGATAACTCCAGAGAAATCCATCCCATTCATTTCAATGCTGCAAAGCATTTTACCTTAAAATTACCATGTTTGGTACAGGTCCCTAAGAATGAGGTGAATAAAATGCTCATTCTTTGCATATACTTCAGGTAAGGGTTTAACTACAAACTTCTCAGGTTTCTTCCAGTTCTTCATCCTTCAGCTTCTCATCTATGCATTTAACTCTAAAATTAAAATTTTTATTCTTCTTTGATGTGGTGACATTGATTCTTCAAAGCCACTAGAATGTCATTTAGCACATTTTTCCAGTTCTCTTTCTGGTCCTAAATGCTTACTGTTAGACAGAAGAGTATTCCATTAATCCCTTTTTATAAGAATTTGGATATTATAAGAATATGAATAAAATATGAATAAATTACCATTTATTCATATATGGTAACCAATAATTGTTCCAGGTTTTCAACTCTTCTTTGTGGTGACTGCTTAGAAGGAAGTGGTTGAATGGAAGGTCATTGATCTAAATTCCCCACATGGCTTTAGTATCTTGTATACAAGTGAAATTTATGCAAGATACATCCTAACTTGAGATCAAAGTTATCACTTTCATTAAGGATCAATCTAGAAATTCCGTATTTTGTCCTAGTTTGACATTAGGAAAGTAGATTTGTTTGGAGGCCTTTTTAATTTGACTCCTTTCTGAATTAAAAAAGCTGCCTTTAGTCATTGCATATTGAAATTATCAATTCTTTTATTAATGATCTTCCTTTTCAAATAACTTTTGAAAATGTACAGTAGAACCGAACAAATCAGCAAAGCAGAATGAACACATTATTGTTCCAAGAAGTTGTTTGGCATCATACCCTTAAATGACAGTTGCACAGAGCATGGAAATGTTTCTAAGGGTCAAGAATTTAGAAAAACATATTACATGTGCTATCTGGCATAAAATGTTCAATTTGCTAAGTAAATAATACAATTTTAAGTGCCAATTTCCTTTTTTTACTTTATGATTTTACCTGAAAACATCTTTGGTTATATGCGGTTACCACATAAAAGTTGTAGATGAGGATTACGCAGTGTGTGACATTAAAACTTAGACTGGTAATAAAATTTTAGTGGTATAGGTGGGATGGTAGACCCCTGACATCAGTGTTATTCTTGAGACCAGGACCAGTGTAAGGCACAACTTTGAAAATAGATGAGGTTTTCTGAGCAGCTGTGGAATAGTGAAAATGTCAGAAAGTATGAATTTCAAATTGTTCCACTTACTAGCTCTGTGAGCCTGGGGAATGGATAAAACTTTTCTGTAATAGTTTGTCATTATCCTTTCGGAAATTGTTTATACATATTCTTTAAACAAGTCTTTTGGTGAATGACTTTTGGATCTATATCTATCTTCACATGAAGATTATATCTATATTCATATGTGTTTAATGTCTATATATCTTGGATACCAAATCCTTATCAGAGAAATATGATGCAAAGATTTTTTTTCCTATTCAGCTGCTTCCCTTTTTTATCCAAGTCGCAATAATTTTATTTGTGCAAAACTTTTCAGTTCCACATCTATATTTTATGACCATTTTGTAATAGTCTCTGTTGTTTGGTTAAGAATATGTCTTTTACCTATAACTGTAAAAGGTATATGATTTGCTTTTCTTCTCTCTTTTTTTTAAATATTAAGGTAACATATCCATTCTATTTTTAATTCCACGTCTTCCTGTTCTGCCCATTCTGGAAGCAATGGTGGGTTAGATTCATTGATGATTGGTGTAGAACTTTTGACTTTCTCTGTTTCCCAGAATGAAAAGAAGATTGGAGGGAGACTTGGGATAGTTTACCAGTCCTTAGGCAGCCTGTATTTCTAGTCTCAATTGTGTTTGACTACCTATGCCTGTACTTTGTAGGGTTAAATTGTTTTTTGTTTTGTTTTGTTTTTTAGCATATGTGAGTATTGTACTTTATCAAAGGCTTTTTTAGATCTATTGAGTATGGTTTTGAAATTTTGTTTTTAATATGATTAATTATGTAGACTGTTTTCTTAATATTGAACTATTTTTGAATCCCTGGTATAAGCCCAACTTGGACATAATGAATAATTTATTGAGTGAACTGCTATGGTTTTTTTGACAGAATGTTTTTAAAATTTTTGAATCAATACTCTTTAATGGGTAGAGCCAACATGACAGAGCAGAAATACATACCTCCTGTGCTCTCTCCCCAAAAGCCTTTAAAATACCTGTAAAAATGACTCTAAACAAATTATAGAGCAGCTGAAGCCACAAAATGATAGAGTGAAACAGACTTCCAGCCCTAGACAGCCTAGAAACCCAACAGGAAGAGTCTATCACACCAAGATCTGAGTGGAGCCCAGCCCAGCGAGGACCACATGGGCTCAGGCAGGACTGGTACAGGCTTCATGGGCAGCTGCTGCAATTTCCAGATTTCTTAACCCACAGACACCAAAGACAGCTTCAAAGGTCAGTGAGAAAACTCTTTCACCTGGGTGAGAGGGGAGCAAGGTTGGGCACCAGCCTTGGCCCCACAGAGGCTGCGGCCACTGCTACAGCAGTGTCCACTTCCGGAGCTCTTGGCCTGTAGACCTTGAGGAAATTCAGTGACTGCTCTGGGCCTCAGTCATGATCGGCAGTCCCAGGGTGAAGAGGAACACTGTTGTGGCAGAGCTGGTGGCAGCTGTGGAGAGGGAATCCTACTCCCTGTTCCGGGGCAGAAAAAAGTGCTTTTGGTTGCTCAGATCAGAGCACAGGCCAGGACAGGAGTAAATAAATACCAGTCTCATAACTATGCCACTTTGGAGGAACTGAAAACTTACAGGTCTCTAGAGATATCTTGGAGAAGAGTTGCAGAAAACCTTTGAAGCCTGCACTTGACAAAAGACTCAAAAATCAAATTGGCTGAGAAAATGACCAAAAAGGGGAAAAAATAAGACTATAGAAGGTTACTTTCTTGGTGAAAAGTTATTTTCTTCTATCCTTGCAGATGAGGAAGAGCAAAGCATACCATCAGAAGAAGACTAAAGCATACAACTAGAGGGAGACAGTAAGATCAAGACTCCTACATCCAAAACCTCCAAGAAAATATGCAACCGTCTCAGGCCATGGAAGAGTTCAGAAAGGATTTTGAAAATCAAGTAAGAGAGGTTGAGGAAAAGTTGGGAAGAGAAATGCAAGCACATCATGAAAAATGAGTTAACTGCTTGCTAAAGGAGACCTCAGAAATGCTGAAGAAAATAGCCCTTTTATAGATAGATAAACCCAGATGGTAACACCTTGGACATAGAGACTATCTCTATACCCAGCTCACCCCCAACCTTGCATAATTTTTAAAAAATGATCCATTTCCACCCAAGCTTGATTGACTGGAATTCACCTTAGACTAGAGAGTCCTTGTAAGTTTGGATGGGATCGTATAGAGGAGGTTAGTTCAACCTTCGGGGACTGAGGTCTTGAAATGACTATAGAGAAAATGGGGAAATCTGAATCTTCTCAAATCATTGGTTAATAATACTAACAATGATATTGACCATTATGTAATACTGATATTTATGTGATAATAGAGTGATTAATAACATCCCTTTTGTTTATTTTTTCTTTTGTTAGTGTTATTGTATTTTTTCCATTTTTTATGTGTTAGTCTAAAATAAGACTACTAACGCAGCAACCATAAGGCTCTTTAACAAAGGAAAGGAAATTGCAACCCGGGATGCAACGTGGCACCAAAGTACCGGAGTGCCCTGGGAAAGCAGAAGAGACAGGGTTAAATATGCTTGGTAGGGGTTTCTCATGGAGATATTATTTCTTGAAGCTGTTGCGTAAGTTGATTTGCAAAACAGTCAAAAAGTCCATAGAAAAAGCTGAAAAGGCTTGAGAAGGGATGACGGCTAGTCAGGACAATGAGCTCTAGGTGTAGCAACAGGGAGTTTCCAGAGAAATCACAAGACTGGTTCCAAATGTTTTATACCTGTTCTGATCATGGGGTCCGATAGCTCTTCTGATGGCTGCATTCAACATATGCATTTTTCTAGACTTTTTTTTTTAAAATCATGACCCTTCTATTCATTTATTCCTTCCTTAATCTCTGTATTCCTCATGAATTTAAAGCTTTCAAGGTACTTATTTTAAGTTTCTTCTTCTAAAGAGTTTGTGTTATTGCCCTGTAGATTCTGCCTTCTTTTGTTCTCTTTTGCTTTGCCCTTAGAAGTATCAGTTAATTCCTGCAGGAGATAGCATAGAAGTATTGCCACAAGGTAGAACTTTTCCTGTCTCCCTGATTGTACAGTTCATAATTATCCCCTGCCTTCCCCATTCTCGGGTAGTACTTTCTTTAGGCAACAGATCATTTGAGAATATTTCCCATTGTAAAGATCTCATTTCCCATTATAGAGTCTCTTTTCCTACCCCATCCCCTGCCTCTCATGGGAGTATTTTTCAGTGGGACTCCTCCTACCACTGACTCCAGTTCAGTTCTCCCTTCCTTATCCCCTTTCTATCCATTCTTTTGCCACTTGACCCGTTATCCTGTAGTCCCTCTTCTTCATGAGAGAGTGAAAGAAACTATTTTCCCTTTGTTTACCAGTGACTTGATAGGATACATCACACAATCTCTACTTTTTTCTTCCTCCTCTTGCTTTTTATGCACACCCCTGTTCTGCAGTTTAGTCCCACAGCAAACATTGATTCAAGTGTAGGTATAGTGTAAGGTTTATCGTATGTTGTTTCAGGCCTGTTCCTCCACCATCAGTTCTTCTGTTGAACACTTGTCTCCTTACAAAAAAGAAATCTCTTAATGGTCCCTCCTTTTTTTTCCCCTTAATTTTAACCCAACAGATAACTTTTTAAAAAAACAATTAGTTTTTCCCTCTTTTTTTCCTGAAGTAATTTATTTTATTGCTCTTTTCTTCTTTGGTATGGTATAATTATTTGCCTTCCTTATGTTTCTTTTGTCTGAGATGTTTGCAAAGCAAATAATGTGTATATGTAAGAATACTTCAAATGCTTCTCTTTTGTTGAATAGTCATCTCTTTTCATTAATGATTAGGTTCTGATTTGCCAAGTTAGAATTGTAACTTGGGCTCTTTTGCTCTTCCAAACACATCATTCCATTCCCTCCTGTAGTTGCTAGTAGATAAAATGGAATATTTTTGTGTTATTTGAAATTCTTTTCCTTTGAAAGTCTTAGAATTGTCTACTTATCATTGGAATTGTTAAATCTAACCATTGTCCTAGAATTTGCCAACTAGATTTGTTGCTGTTTTTTTTTTTCAATTTCCCTACAGGCAATCTAGATTCTTTTGATTAGCTTTTTTCTTTCTTTCTGTGTTTGACAGTTCTGGTGAGTTTCTTGTATTATTTCTTGCATTATAGTGTTCAAATTTTTTTTTCCTGTCATGTCCCACTGGGAAACTTATGATCCCTAAACAGTCTCTATAGATCATGTATTTTAAGATCAATATGTTTTGCTTGTACAGAGATAATTTCTTCTTGTTTTTTGCTTCTTTTTCTCCAGATTGTCTCTCATTTCTGTGTATTTGTATTCAGTTCTCTTTTTTGTTTCTTTTGAGAGACTTGGCACCATGGATTCAAAATTTTCTTTTCTGCCAATAATTTTTGCTATGGAGACCATAAATTTTAATTTTCATGATTCTTAGTTCTTTCTTGAATGAGTCAGGAACACCCAGCTGTGTTTCCATGCCCTTTTGGGCATCCATAGGGCACTCTGCCTCATTAGTTTTCATTTTTCTTTTTCTTAGAATATTTATTCAGAAATGTTTGAACTCATTCAAAATGTTACTTTATGTCTTGGAAACCATCTTTCCTCCTGTTTTAATGTCTTCCCTGTTGATTTATCATCTGCTGCCTCAGTCCTTTGTCCTCCAGTAAGTCCTCTCTGTATCATACAGTCAGCCTACATTCTCTTTTTCCCATTTGATTTCCTCAGTTTTTCATAAGCAAAATTCCTTTTCTGACCATTTCAGCTACCAGGCTGTTGAAATATGAAAAGAACAATACCTTATGGCTTTCATGGATTGATTTAAACATGTTTCTTTTATAGAAATTCTTTTAATTCCTCTTTTAGCAACCAAACTGTGCATAGGAAAAGAGGATTGGTACCTTAGATTATATTCAGGCAAGATTAAAACTTTCCCCTTGAAAAGAAAGAGAATGTTATACTTACAAAAAGACCTTTGAAACAACTTATTCTAAGATTTAGTTTTCTTATACCAATAGTTTCTCAATAACAATTGGTGCTAATTGTCACTTCCTCAGCCTATAGCTGGGTAGTCCTTCCTAGGATCAGGGAAGTGAACTGGCAGAAATTAAAGTACATTTTTAGACTTAACCTGTGGATCATTTTTTTCGTTGTTATATGCTATGTCTCACTTTGAAGCAGCACAAGGGTGACAGGGAACCCAGCTAGTCACACCACAAATGTATGTGAACCACACATTCATCTAGTTCCCTCTAGTGGTCAATGTCTGTGTCCATATACATCAAAAACACAAGAGGAGAAAATTTAGTCTACCCAGACCATCATGGCAGCTCTGTCACACAACTCCTAGAAGCATCATCTGGTCTTCACTCCCAAACTTTCCCCCACACAATTCTGTATGTCACTAATGTTGACCATTTGGAAAGATACCATGATTCCAAGTATCACTTGTGCTTAAGTGCTCTTCCTCCTATAGCTACTCAGGTTCCTTTCTGGTACTTGACTTCCTCCTCCTCTAACTGTGCCAAAAGTAACAGGTTTAGTCTTTTTCTTGGGATCTTAAGGAATGATGTTAATTTTGGCAACTTCAGGCACTGTGACAGGCTAGTGTGAAAGATATATATGCATGAATGAATGAGAAAGTCTTTAGTGCTTACACTGGGTATTAAAACATGATGTTAAGTGCCTGCCCTCAAAAATCTTATGTTCCAATAGAGGGAGACAATATATTTATATGGGGGGGGGGTGGATGCTGGACTAAGTATTTTAGTCTGACCAGTCACAGGGATGGTGAGTGGAGCCCTTAGACATTTTGGTTGATGACTTTTCTAGAACAGTAGTTCTTTGATCAGTTTCTCAGGAATGCAATAGAAAGGGGGTGTTGTGGGTATAGTGGAGTACGCCTATCTCTGTACAAAACTGGACCTAATTAGAAAACTAAAACATCTGGGCATACTTTATTTTTGTGTAGACAGATTTCTATAATCATCCGGTGAGGCTAGCACATGGTGAACTTCTAGAATCCCATTTTTAAATTTTGGACTACGTGAATTTCCTATTCTCATTTGGAGTCATTTTCTATGTACCCAGTGAGTATAGGGGGCCAAGGGAGTAGAAGGGACACCAGGAATCTGGAAGTTAGAGAATTCTATGTCGGTTCATGGGCTCTTTCTTCTTGCCTTTTAGTGACTTGTATTAATATGCCCTCTTTGAATAGTGTATTTTTACAATTAAAAATGCTTAGCAATATTCTGCTCTCCATGAAGCTGCCATTCAAGGAGTAAAAGGCAAAATGTGCTACAAATACTTTGACATACAAGCATGTCTTCCTTCCATCCTTCAAGTTAATTTTCTTTTACTATAGACTAATCCTACCATAAAAGGTAGGTCAGGCAAAGAAACTGGCATTTTTCACTGTAATGATCTTTGCTACCAGTTTAGTTTGGAGAAGTGAATGTTTTCCTTAATTATCAAGGACATGATGCCATAGGCTGAGTAATTGAAGTGGAGATGTGCAGTAACTAAAGCTGACCTAGTTTTCTTTTCCAGTGAATAACACCAGAGTCATACACCAATGTCATAGCTACTTTGAGAATTTTTCTTCTGAAAATGATCCATTCATTCCCAAGCATTAACAAAGAAAATGGTCAAGGTCTGCCATATAGTTATTTGTTGATGACTTGTATCCTCTTACTAAAACAAAAACTTTATGAGATCAGGGACTATATCTTAGCTGAACTTTATATCTCTACCACTAACAGTGTCTGGCGTATTATAGGCTCCTAATAAATGTTTGTTTCGTTGAATGGAACTAAAATGAATCAAAACATAGCATGGCTAATTAGAGTAATTAAAGCAGCATAATTTAGGGATAGTGCCCAACGTGCCTTTGGAACATTGAACATTTCTTCCACAACAGACAGCCTCAAATTCCACCACTGGAGAATCACCTTTTTGTGTTAAATGGTCACTAGACTGATATTGACATCCTGGTGTAAACTAAGTGATCTCCATCCAGCCTGAGAGCACTGGGAGTACACGGAATGTGTCGTGGAAGTGAGAAGAGGAGCCCAAACTTATTCCCCAGTGTGGGGGAGGACGACGTAGGGAATAGGATAAAGGGGGGCAGCCTGAACCTAGCAACAAACATTTTTATATGCCCAGACCATTTCTCAAGCTTTTTAAATTAGTGTGCCAGCATATCCAAAATAACAGCTCATGTTGTAACATGTATATAACTATATACACTATATAACTATATAACTATAACACGTAATTTGACAAATGGCGTTGAAGTCCAGAAGGGTTTGATTTGCCTAAGGTAACATGCTAAGCTGATGACAAAGCCTACGTGTTTAGAACAAAAGTCTCTGCGTTTTTAGTCTTTCTTTTATGCCATACTACAGTTTGGAGGGTTCTTTACTGAACCCTCAGAGGGCTTATGGATAAGTTGTAGGGACATGCGAACTTAGACTAGAAAAATTGCATTTTTATTTTCATAAAACTTTGTTTTTCATTGTAATCCTATTTATTTTATTTTATACATTTAAAAACTTCATTCTGAGAAGTGAACCCTTTGCTTGACCAGACTTCTGTAGTTGCTCCATTACCCAAACATTGTTAAAAACTGTTGTTACAGAGAAAGGAGTTAAAGTTAAAACTCAAATCCCATTCATTTTTCTAGGGGTTAATAATCCTAGTAAGAGGTTTTTAGTGGTGGTGCATGTTGAAATTATTGGCTTGGATTTTGGATGATTAGTTAGAGCATTTCAGTTATTTATGGGATTTCTGTTCTCTGTGACCACTGATAACTGAATCATCTACATGTATTTAGAACCTAGTCCATTGTCTTACACATAGACCAACTTCCAGGTTAAAAAAATATTTAAAAAGGCTCAGTGGAAGAATTCATATTAAAAACTAGACTCTGGGCAGGTTGCCAGAGTGCTAGGGAAACATTAGCTGTAGGCTATTTAACCACTGGGCTGACAGCCTCTCAGACACCAATGCTGCACATGGCCATGATTCATTTATGGAGGGGCTGTCCATGTTTGTCCAATGTGTCAGAGTGTTGAGGCAGCCAATATTCAGGAAGATGGAGAGGTATTTTTTTTTCTTTTATGAGCTTTAATTTATTAGACAAAGCTATAAATCCAGATAGCAGCTTTGGTTAATTCAACAGGTGGTCATGACTGCTGGCCTCAGTGAGCTGGGTGATATAGATGAGAGGTTGGAGGATGTTGGAGATGCAAACACCAGGTGAAGGAGTGCCATCTCCCTGTGGTCATAGAGATAGAGACCCTGAATGGCTCTAGTATAATTTTCCTAAGCCTCCTATTTGTGGTAGTGCTTTATTGGATGTAAACATAAAAACCAGTGACAACATTTTTCTCATTTTACTAAATATTTAGTAGGGATTTTTCCCCCAGAAGATAATCAAACTATGGAAAGTATTGATTTTGTAACACTCAGTATATGACTTGATGAGTGAAAAAGCATTTATTAAATGCTTATAATGTAAGCACTGTGTAAATTCTGAGAATATAAAGGCAAGAAAGCAAGACAGTCCCTGGCTTCAAAAACTTAAATTATAAGAGAAAAAGATAACATATATAGTTAGAATTGGAGAGTTGAGGGGGAAGAGGGAGTATTGGGTAGATGCTGGCATGGAAATGGCCAGAAAGTGTCATGCTGGCTTTGAAACTAGGCTGGATAATGTGAAAACACCCATCAAGTGTCTAGGGTCCTAGTGCTGGGAATGCTGGGTCATAATAGAGGAGAAGGAAGAGACTGGGACTACCGCAGGTAGATCTCATGTGGTAAGTACAATAATTATTGCACAGTAGGGAATCATGTTGTTGTTATTTGTCCTGTGTTCTCCAAGAAGACCTATGATATCAGGAGAGGGTTGTCTTGACTTGCAAGTGAACTGGATTTAAGTGAGGCAGGGCTGTGCAAAGTCAGCCAGCCTCACTGTCTCCTCCAGTCATCTGGGTCCAGTGGCAAGATACAGGTCAAGATGACTGATGATGGCTCCAGTAAATCATACTAACCTCATGATGGAAGTATTTTATTTTAATCTCTTCTCATGCTCTGACTGTACACAGATAACTTAGTAAAGACAATCAGTAGAGATAGTCACTGTCATATAACTAGTTATTTCCTGACTTTAATCAGTGGGGGAAAATGTTATTTAGAACTCACCATATCCTGTGCTTCCCAACTCTCTTCTTGAATAAAGTATAGATGGTATAAAGATGTGAAGTTTCTGTAAGTTCTAAAAGCCTTTGGTCAGTAAAATATAAGCTATTTGAGAGCAGAGATTGCCTTAAACAACCCTAAGTTTCTCTTTAAAACAAATTATACTAGAGCCCATCTTTGTTTGACAACAGTGTTCTTCAGATGATATTGAATGGAACATTGCTGCCTTCTAAGATTTAAAGTTGCTTATCACTCAGAGGGCCTTGCAGGGACAAATGATAGGCATAAGTTTGTAGCATATTACCAATTAAGAACTGCGTTCAAGAAGCAGAACAAAGCATAGTATTAGGGAACAGGGACCAGAAAATGAGGTGACTGGGTTCAGAGAGCAAGAGATAAACAGCTGGCATTCACTTAATGTTAAGAGACCTAGAGAAATGACCTCAGTGCTCTGGGAAGTTTTAGAAGAGAAAATTAAAATGGGTTACAGGAGGTGAGGAGGTGTGGATGGGCTGCAGCCTGTAACAGTGGGGGGAGTACCCACATTAAAGAGATCATGGATCCATTCATAAATGAAAAATGTATGAAAAATGAAATCCAGTGAAATCTATTTGGGGTGATGATTGGGAAGAGAGAGTCAGAATATATGTGTGTATGTGTATATATAAATATATACACACGCATATATACATGCACACATACATGTGTTGGTATATATTTGACATAAATATATACCATTCTCTTCTCACTTAAAATCATCCTAAACTTCTAAGATGAAAAGAATAACCATCACATCACCCTGTAGTTAGCAGCAGTTTCAGATAATTAGAGTCTGGTATCCATCTACACTAGTATTAATTAACTGGCATTTATTCAATTCCTTTAATATAGGGGCTACAAAGACAAAAGTGAAATTTCCTGCCTGCGAGTAATATATTTTCTGGATCAAGAACAAGACCAACCACTTTCTTCATGTTCATTGACAAGGTCAATTTCTTTCAAGTAATTGAAGCTATATTCATGACAATTCTAAGATTGTTGAAATTATCAACTATTATTTGTACTCTCTGTTAAGATATATGTAGGTAAAAATTGGAAGTTCCAATATATGAAGTATGTATAAGTTTAAGCAGTGCTATGAACCCAATTCTCAAGCTTGAGGATCAAGATGATAATCCTCTTAGCAAGGAGTAGAGGACAGTGTGTATCCAGCGATAGTCTTTTGATAGCTCCCATTCTCCTATTCTTTCTGAGACATATACTTACGCACACAAGCACCATGACCATAAAATATATATTTGTCAGTGCTGACTTGGGAGGGAGAATCAAACCTATTAAACATAATCAAGAAGTACTTACTTGACACTAAAAGCTACATTTTAAACAGCTCATGTTTCTGCCCCCAATTTTAAGAATGTATCTTTTGAGAAAGCGTCTCTCAGATGCCAGACACCATGTTTACCCTTTCAAAGAATGAGCCAGCTGTGACTCATAAATGCACCTCAGGCTCTCTCATAGTTTCTCAGTTCAGCAAACAAAAATGATGGAATAATTGGTTCACTGAACACGAAATTTAGTCCTTAGGGTGAGATGATGAGAGATGAGGATATGGTCTATTCCCTAGGATATTACACATTATTTAGCACCATCCTAAGAGGGGAAAGGTGAAAGCCACTATTAAATCTCTGGTTTAGTGTTAACAAAGAATATAATGAAGAACTGGGGAGGAAGTAGAGTAGTAGCATTGTATCCAATCCTCTAGTACTTCCTTCTAAAAATACCCCATCTCAAACTACTGCTGCCTTAGACTACATTAGGAGAATATGTATAGACTCCTAAATGAAAGAGATTTTTTTGCATTACTCTCTTGAGCCTTGGTCAGATCAGCTCTGGAATCATGTTAGTTCTTGGCTTCACATTTTATAAAGGACATGGACAATCTGGTACGTATGCAACCTCCAGAAGAGGTTGAGTTGGTATGTTGAAAGGCTAGAGTTCATTAAATGGGAATGTTTAGCTGGAGGAAAGACTTGAGACTTACAGAACTTAAGACATGTAAGAAAAGATTAATAACTTTCTTCTAGCATTGGAGGGGTTGTGTAGAAGATGGAACAGAAATATGCTCCTTGGTCTCTGAAAGTAGAACTGGGACTGAAGGGTAGCATTTGCAAAGAGGGCAGCTTAGGCCTGAATAAAGAGAAACAGACAATGAGAACTGCACAAAAGTGGAATTGATTGAATTGGGCAGTAGTAAGTTATATCTCACTTGAGGTCTTTGAGTGGAAGCATTTGTCATGAAGTTTATGGAAGACGGTCATGGTCAGACATTGGTTGGACTGGATGAGCACTAAGGGTCCTTCTACTCTTGGAGAGTCTGGGATTCTGTGACTGGCCAGGGACAGATTCTAACGTAGGAATAGCTTTGTAATTAAGGTGCCAACCATAATCAAGATTGAATGATAAACTTTAATTAAATCAACAGTCAAGAAGTATTTATTAAGGAGCTCAGCATTCAGCATTATGCATAAAAATAAAACCTGCTTTAAATTCTAATAATTGTTTAAGTTAAATGCAAGCAGATTAGACAGTTATTGGAAAGGTTGCCTCTGTCTTGGCTTGTCAGTGCCTGCACAATGTTTTGAAAGAATTCAGATGTGGGGAGGAATTTTTTTGACTGTGATGATGATTAAAAAAAAATAAATCATCTACCAGGAGAGGAAATGGAATCTCCATTGCAAGAGATTTTTAAAATCCTATTTATTCAATTTTATAGAACTATGTATTTTCACAGTTCAAGTGATAACCACTTTTGTTAGATGTTGTGGTTCAGTCTTGTTGGTCATGTCTGACTCTTTGTGACCCTGTTTGGGATTTTCTTGGCAAAGATAGTAGAGTGGTTTGCCACTTCCTTCTCCAGCTCATTTTATAGAGGAGAAACTGAAGCAAACAAGGTTAAGTGACTTGCCCACCGTCACCCAAGGCTGTTCAGCTCTTCCAGACTCCAAGCCAGGTACTCGATCCCCTGTGCCACCTTGCTGCTTTTTGATGTTATATTAGAGATTTCCTAGGAAACATGTACAGTTTGAAATTGGAATCTGAGGAGTCAGGAATTAAATATATGAAATAATTTCCCCCTATACTTCTAAAATATGTCTAAACCAAGAGAATATGATCATCAGATAGCCCATTAAAATAAGGCAAGAGTAGTAGCCATTTTCCCAGTTCTTAAAGGAACAAGATTAGTCAACTTTATAAGGCAAAATGTCAATTGTGAAATTGCCAAACCAATCTAATTTTATTAAGTCAAGTCAAATATAGATATTTAACTAATATTAGGAACAAATTCTTCAGATATGATTACTTTTAAAAAGAAACAAAAAACCCCACATTCTTCTCTCTTTTATTGCTAGAGTTTTAGAAAATCTCTCACTGTTGATTCTTTTTCTTTCCCACTTATTCTTTCTGCAACACTTTGATATCTAGTTTCTCTAATCATTCAAATGAAGCAATATTTTCAAAGGTCAACAACTGTTAAATTAGTGAGTTTTCCTCAATCATCATTCTCTGTGATATTTTTGTTTTGTATTAACACCATTAAACATTATTCCTGGAATCAGACTTAGAAATTTACAGAGATGAAAGGCATTTGAGAACCAACGTCAACATATACTAAGAAAAGAGTCCTCTTTATAAGATCTTCAAAGAGTGGTCATCAAGGTTTTGCATAAAAACTTCTATCTAGTGAAGTATGATCCACAAACTCCTAAAGCATCTCAGTCTTCTTTTGGATTGCTTTCATTGTTAAAAGGTTCCTCTTCCCCCCATATCAAGTCCAAATCTTCCACTATAACTTCTAGCCACTATTACTAGTCTGCCCTCTGGAGTCAAGCAGAACAAATCTTACTTCCTTTCCATATGAAGTCAGTCACATGCTTGAAGCTAGCTACTAACCTCTTCTCTCCCCACCTCCTTAAGTTTCCTCTTGTCCAGGTTAAATATTTTTATTTTCTCTTCTGATCTTTCCATGGCCAGATCTTGTAGCATTCACCAGCCTGGTCACCTCCTGAATGCTCTCCAGATTATAAATACCCTTCTTAAGAAGTGAGTCCTGGAACTGAACACAACACTCCAGATGGGATCTGACCAAAGAAGAGTACAGCAGGACATGGCAGACCACTCCAGTATCTTTGCCAAGAAAACCGCAAATGGGGTCATGAAGAATCAAACACAACTGAAATGAATGAACAATAATCACAACAATGTGTTACTATGTAAACATTGAGCTTGTAGTCCATTAAACCCACAGATAATTTCCTGATAGACTGCCGTTTAACCATTCCAGCCTGTTGTACATTTGTACAGTCAATATTCCCAAACCAAGCATAGGTTTTATATTGAATTCTTATTAAATTTTATTTTATGAGATTCAGCCCAATATTCTAGCTCATGGGAATCTTTTTGGATTCTGATAACCTAATGTTTATTGATTGTCTAAAAATTGTAATGTTTGGTATCTAGTGCCATTTTTTTGCCACTCTAGAACTGTCACTGTGGAAGAAGGGGCCCACACATGACTATCACTCAATTAAAATTCGTTAAGCACCTTATGCTAGGCACCGTGTGGAGTGCTGACGTCACAAAAAAGGCAAACTAATGAATCTAATGAATAAGACAACGTTTAAAAAAATATTTACAAAGCAAGCTCTACACAGGATAAAAAACAAAGAGACCCACTCTCGAGTTCTGTCTAAGGGGAGATACAGCATGCAAACAACTTGGTGCAAACACAACGTGCGCACACACATATATAATATGCATATATATGTACACACATATATGTATAAATTGAGGGTCATCTCTCTAAGATTAGTGCCTTTGAAAGCATGAACTAAGGTGATGAACCTCTCCATACTTTAGTAGGCAGTTCCTTAGAAAGCAAAGATGATGTAACACTAGAGAAACAAACCTGAAAACCTCCTAGCATTGTAGAACCTGCCAGATATAGTTGGTTAAGCAAATGAGGGGGTCAGGCCAGATGGCTGTTGAAGTCCCTTCTAAATTTATGATTCTACAATTTTTGTATCACATCTTGCACACAATAGGCACATAATAAATGTGTTTTATTGA
>CM053771.1:216436288-216506565 GCA_028658325.1 Potorous gilbertii | reverse complement strand
TCTGAGATTCAAATGCTGCTCCCCAGCCTCAGGGCTTTTGGCGGCAGGCCTGACTGCTCTTCAATGGGGGCTTATCTGCTGGTTCTCAGGTGGGGGCAGGGCCGCCTCTCAGTCTCAGTTCCCTCAGGGGGTTTATACAGAGATCCTTTGTAGTGGAGCTGGGGTGGAGCTCCAGCCCACTCTGGGAGTCTCTGGCCGAGCTGCCTCAGCCTCTGCTGCAGCGGCCGCTTCCCAGGGGATCCGAGTCCCGGAGATCCCCCGCTCCCCTCTCAGCCCGTCTCCCTCACTGACCTGTGCGTCTGTGTGTGGAGGGACCTTCGAGACCGCCCGAAGATCCAGGTCCCTGCCGCCCGCTGGGCTCTGCTGGCTCCTCTCAGTGCCGCATGGCTGGGGCGGGGGAGGGGAGCGCTCCGCAGGGCAGGACTCTGCTCCCGTGTCCGGTTACCTTTGCGGTCGGTTCTTCAGGGCTCTCTGCAACGGAAATCTCCTTCACTCTGTTGCTGCGCGGCTTCCACTGCTCCAGAATTTGTCAGGAGTTCTTTTTACAGGAAATCTATGGGCTGTGGGTTCGGACCTAGCATAGGTGAGTCTTTCTACTCCGCCATCTTGGCTCCGCCCCCTTATTAGTGTATTAAAATAAAATTTGTATTAGGAAAAAGCCATATTAAAATAGCAAAATTCACTTTGGAGTATACCAAGAGTTCTCTTTTTTATTGTTTATTTCATTTTCCTTCCACTCAATGTATATGGAGGATGTGGACCATTTGAAACTTCTCTGTCCCAATCTTTTTTATTCTAGATGTGTTAGGAAACAGCTCCAGGTAGTTTGAATAAGCCCATCCAGTTAACAGGCAAGGAGCTAAGTAGAACTTTGGAGACAATTGGTGAAAAGTTAGAGTTCTTTATTAAAGTATTTGGATATCACTATATCAACCTAGTAGCATTAATAGAAAGGCCCTTGGAAGCAATGAGACGGTCTTAGCTCCTTGGAATATTTCTGCGGGACCAAAAGTTGATGGAAACTACAGTTCAAGAGAGACTCCAGACTGGAGACTTTCTAGTCTGGAGCATCATTAGATGTTCTGAATTTGGAGAGAATGTTTTTCATGCTGAAAGAAAGCAGCTCTGAATCACCCCTCTCTGCAGTAGTATCAAAACAGGATCCATGACAGGGGATGTTTTTCTGACAAAAGGCTAGTAGTGATGATGAACTTCTGAAAGGGGTTGGCACTGACACTGCTTGCTGAAATTCATGTAGTTACCAGAGAAGTCCCATGATTTTACATGCTACAAGCAAAATACTCCTCTGATGTTTATTGCTGGGTGGTGCTGTTTTCTATACATTCTGTTCTGCGTTCCATTTTTTCCCCTTTTGGTCTGTAAATAAAATATTTCTTGTTCTAATTTTGTAAAAGGTGTGTTTTTAAGAGAAGATGATGACAACACAAGATAAATGATATCTCTTGGGAGGTAACAAATAGTCAAATAGGTGAGAAATTTCCCAAAGCATGTCAGATACATGTTTTGTCAGTCAGGACATTGGGGCGCAGTAAAGTGACACATGGCTTAGTTCTTCCTGAAATACGGAGCCAGATGAGATACTCATGAATCAGGAAGGGAGGAGAGCGGTAGGGTGGAAGTTCCAGGGCTGAAAAGATTAAATGACTAAGAGTAGAAAGAGTGTACACTTTGTGTACCCTTCACCTCACCCTTTTCCCATTCTGGAACCATAGTTAAATCAATGCTTCCTTTGTTGCTAGAAAATTATGTCAGTCCTCTCTTCTATGGCCGTCCTTTGCTGTTGTTGTTCAGTTGTGTTCGACTCTTTTGGGGTTTTCTTACAGAGTAGTTTGCCATTTCCTTCCCTAGCTCATTTTATGGATGAGGAAACTGACGCAAACAGGATTAAGTGATTTGCCTAGGGTCACACAGCTTGGAAGTAACTGAGACCATCTTTGAACTTAGGAAGGATGAGTCTTCCTGACTCCAGGTCTGGTACTCTATCTGCTGCACCACCTAATTGCTCTTTATAAAAAAACCTATCCTTCCCTGGCGACCACTCCCCTACATGTGTTGTCTCCCCCTGTTAGAATGTACACTCTTAGTGGGTAGGATCTTTTTGGTTTTATATTTTGCTCTTGAGCACAGTGCCCTCTTCCTACATAATGCTGAATAAATGCTTTTACTTTCATTCATTCATGTGAGAACATTAGTCATAAGTTACGGGAGTTACCCTGTTCTCTCTAAGAAATGACCAAGCTTTCAATTAATCACAGTATCATAGATATTTCTTCTAAAAGAAGCTATTTTCAAATCTAAGTTTATCTGATAGAACCAGCATAGAAACAGTGAATTTCACTAAAAATATTCCATTGCTTTAGAAAAACCTCCTGGTGTAGGGAGCTCCGAGTAAGATAATCTAACAACACAAGTTAGCAACTGTTCTACCATTTATAGTGTTAGAGGGTTGCCTGGGGCAGTAAGAGGTTAAATGATTTGTTTAGAATCATATAGCCTGTGTGTGTCAGAAGCAAGACTTGAACCCAGGACTTCCAGACTATGTAGCACTAGCTCTCTTTCCACTGTGCTAGGAGAAACCTGACAAGGTTATTCTGAGGATAAAATGAAATAATATCCACCATGTTTGGTATGTAGTGGGTGCTTAATCAATGTTGATTCCTTTGCCCATGCCATGCTACCTCCCTTTGTTGTTTTTGTCAAAATAGAAAATTTTGTTATGAATACAAAGGATTCTTAAAGAAAAACTTACTGACTTACTATAACAATTTTCTCAAACTATGGAACATGTAAAATTGCATATACATTTGTACCCTTTCTTCCTAATATAGTCATGATGGTTTAAATTGTGTGTTGTTAAGATCTTGTCATTTTTGTTGGATAATTTTTTAGCGTCATTGTTTCTTTTTCTTATTTTGGTGAGAGGAATAAGAGACAGATTTTTCCCGATGCTCTTTTTTTGTCTTTTTGCTAAATAAAATCTCTTCCAACTGTTTAGGGTGCCATCTTGGTATAACTAACCCATGTTCATTAGTTAGAAATAACTTTAAAAGGGATAAAAATATTTTAAAGAAATTCCTGAGACTATAACACATTTCTTTGTTCTTTAAAATGTTCAGAAAGGAGTAGATTTGTAGCTACACTGGGCAACCAACTTAGGGTGCAGCTGAATAGTAAACAGAACATAAAAATCTGTCTTAGTTATTTGTAACTGAGAATAGAGAAAGTCTCAGTAATTGAAAAAAGGATTAATGACCGACCCTCACTTTATACTTTTCAGATGTGTTTGATTCTTTGTGACCATTTTTGGTGGGTTTCCTTGGCAGACACTAGAGGGACTTGCCATTTCTGTCAGCACTGTGGCAAAGAGGATTAAGTGATTTGCTAGTTGTCTGAGGGCAGATTTGAACCCTGGTCTTCCTAACTACAGTGCTCTACTGAGCCTCCTGGCTGCCTCTCTTCATTGTGACATTTATTTAGCAGTAAAAAAAAATCAACAAACGATTATCTTGAAACAAAGATTTATTGAGGAGCATTATTTCCAAATTAATCTCACAACATTTCATTCTGTTCGGTGAGAATATTTGTAATGGTGATTTTATTTATGAAACCGTTTCATTAAACTCACATACTTTTATAGACAAAGTGACTTTAATACTTGCTTGGAAGTAAGAAAACAACTATTAAAAAACTTCCATCCAGCATTGCTACTTATTTTAAAGCCCGTTTGTTCTTCATTTCAGTAGGCCTTTGGAGTGTTGTGGTGAATACTGGAGAAATTTAATGCCTTGGTGTTTTAGTTTCTTCCTCAGGAAAGTGATAATGGCACATACTTACAATAGGCATTTAATATATATTTGATAAAGCTTTTGTTCAATTAAATTAAATGTAATAAATGTTACATTCTTACTCTGTAATGAACTCTTCCCGAAAGTGGGAAAACAGACAAACAAAAATGACAAAGTTGCTGTACCTTCAAAGAGATTGTATTGTATTGCAGAAGACAATACATGTGGAGACAAATAAAAAAAGGTGATTGGAGGATGGAGATGGCTGCAACATCTGGGGAGACGAGAATGGCGGAAAGTTTCATAGTAGGGGGATTTGAACCAAGGTAGGGGAAGATAAGTACTCTAAAAAGTTGAGATGATGGTAATTATGTGCATGAAGTCCAAAAACTACCTAGGTGAATTTTGGTAAGTCATTTAACTTCTTGGGGCCCCAGTTTGTTCAACTGGATACATTCTGATGTCCCTTCCAGCCCCAAAGTTATGAGCCTATGAATGGGCTAATGTCCAGAACTATGTATAAAGAGATATCAATAGATAAACCTTTATTAAGCACCTATTATGTTCCAGACATTGTGATAGACACTAAATTCTAGGAAAATAGAAACAAAACCAAAAATAGCTCCTGCCTTCTAGAAGTTTAGCAGTTAGGATACAAAATGACTATATATATATGTATATGTAAAATAGGCACAAAATGAATTTGGTGGGAAGGCACTAGGAGCTGGGAGATTAGAATCAATTTATGCAGAAGGTGGCACTTGGGTTGATCTTTGAAGGAAAGGGATTCTGAGAGATGGATATGAGGAATTAATATACTCCAGGCAGAGGCAAAGGCCAATACAAAGGCATGGGGGTGGGAGATGAAGTACTAAGTATAAGGAAGAGCAAGAAGGCCAGGTAGGCTGGATTATGGTGTCTGTGGAGGGGAGTTATATGCAATAAGCCTGGAAAGATAGGTTGAGGGTCAGATTGTGGAGCATTTTTAAGTCTCATACAGGGGAGTTAAATGCTATTCTGGAGGCAAGAGGGAGTCAGTTGAACTTACTGAATAGACTACCGGTCAGTTCTGTGTTTAGGAAAATTAGTTTGACCTCTGTATGAAGGATGGATTGGAGAAGGTAGAGACTTGGGGCAGGAAGGCAAATTAGGAAGATATTGTACTAGCATGAAAGTTGGCGAAGTCCTGAACTAGGCTAGTAGCTGTATGAATGGAGAGAAGAGATCAGATAGGATAGGTGCTGTGATCATAGAAATGACAAGATTTGGCAGCTAGTGGATATGTGTAGAGAGTGGAGTGAAGAATTGAGAGCCATGCCACTTGATAAAGCAAACCTGTATTCTTAAGGTTTAACTGTGTGTTAGACAAGGATAGACTTCATTCCGAGCTACTTTCAGAGAAAAGAGAATTCTATCTGAAGGGAGAGTTCTTGCCTTGATCTGTTTTAGAAGGTTTCTTATAGACTGCAAGCAGTTTGTGTTTTGACCAAATAAACTTTTGCCTTCTCTCCTCATCTCCATCAAACAGAAGGCGTGGATGCACTGATAGCCCTCTTTTTCCTGGTTGCTTAACAATATCCATTTATCACCTTGAGATGAGTGAGAGAAATGATGAAATGCTTCCAGTCTCTTTGTCTTTTCATATTCTCAGACTTCAAAGAGTAATACTCTTGGGACTGACCAGTTATTTCCAAAGTTCAGTATTTAACTATTGGTTTTAAAACCACTTAATTCTTTGTTTTAAAATAAATGCTCCCATGAACTTTCTGACATGTTCATTTACAAGCATTTTGTATTAGGAAAAGTGCTTGCTAAGTAAAAGGATACCTAAATTAAAACATTTTAATAAAGTGTTTATGAGTGTTGGGCCAAACCATGGTTAAGATTATTTGAGCTGGCCATTTTGACATTATGATATAACCATATCAAGCAGAAATTAGTGTAGCTCAGAGGGCCAGCTGGTAGGTATGTAGATTATTGTGTATAGCTCACTGCAAAAATGTAAATATAATAATGAACTAACCAGGAAAATAATGAATGAAAAAAGAAAGAAAGAAATTCTGGCAGTGAGGATGCCCTGGAACACTTGCACTTAGACAAGTAGTTAATCATCAAGTTGGGCCTGTCTTAATAACAACTCGTAGAATGTAAGAAGAAAAACAAATGGCCCTTATTTGTCCAACCTCATAGTTTCATGGGCTTGACTGACAGTAGCACCATTAAGAACGTTTTGAGAGAAAATATAGGAAAACTGAAAAGGGAAGATGAAGTCAGGAGTGACCTAATGTGTATCTCATTTAATTGCTGTAAATCCTAATCCCAGAATGAAATATCTCAAAAATCCTTTGGGTGCATCCTTATGACTGAAAGCTTTAGCTGGCTTGTCTTTATTTAGGTGCCTATTTTAGTCAAGCAAATTAAGAAAGAGGAAAAGAATATTTGTTCTTTTGAGAATGAAATAATTTGAACAAAGAACCTTAGAATTGACATTGCATTATAATATTTATGTAATAGTAACTCCATTTGCATAGTTCTATATAGGGGGAAGGTTTTTCATGCTTTATCTCAATAGATATGATTATGGAAGACTCAGAATATAATCACTAAATGTGGAATAGTTGCAGGGGGATAATCCTGTAACCTCACAACAATGTGTGAATAAATCCCTACCCATTTGAGTAGGATCATAGGGCTTTGGCAATTGGACAAAGGCAACTAAATCCACACAGGACACATTTTGTGATTAGCTGAGATAATTGTTTGCACCCTTTGGGTCTGCATATAAAGAAACAAACTAATTGTTTGCAGTTCAGGCTTTGAAGTGTTTGGGACATTTTGAGGAAGGAAAACTTTTCAATCATACAAGAAGACAACAACATGAGAACTTTCTTTTCTGCTTCTCTCTACCTCCACCTCCCCAAATGGACCACTACATTGGAGCTGCTGGGTTAGTAACAGGTAGTACATCCAGTTAGGGGCAAAAACATACCAAAGGAATTCATTGATCTGATCTTTCCCTATCCCCCATTTAAAATAAAAAGTATTTAGAGATAAAAATTTTCCCCTAAGGTCTGCTTTGACTACCTCCCAAAAATTTTGGAATGATGAAGGACAGATAAGAATACTGATAATTCTAAGATACTCACTAGTGGAAAGAAATAAGTTTAAGGAACATGATGGCTCATAGCAGAGAAGTGTTTCAGCTTTGGGCTCAAGTAAGTAGCAAGCATTGTGAATGCAACTTAATGGTCTCTCTAGCAGAGACTCTATACCAAAGTGTAGCTACATGAAGAGTCTATGTTGAGAGATTCAGTACTGGAAATTGTGAGTGACCCTTTGCTACATAGATATTACATCATTCTTCCCATGCATGTTGTCTACTTTTATAGGAGAATACACACTGGGTTTGGGAAGGATTATTTTGCACTAACCCTTTTTACTATACAACCTTAGTTAATGCCTTTGTTAAAAGCTATTTACCTTCTGGCTAATAGTTAATGGGAAGCACACTGGTGGGGGTTATGAACTACAGTAGTAGGAGTAGGCACACATAGTGTTATCCCTGGAACTTGAGATAGCAATTGCTCCTCTGAGAACCAAACTCACAAATTGGAGAGTTTATACTTACAATAAGCCAATATATACAAGGTTTTTGTTTACTTACTTGAGACTTAAAGAGGTTAAATCTAAGGTTACACAGTAAAGTGGCAGAGTCAGGGCACAAATCAATTCTTATAAGTCTAGTGCTTTTCCCACTAGCTCATATGGCCTCTCAATGTTCAAAATGAGATTTTAAATCAAACTAATTATTGCTTGTTGATATCTTGCTATGAATTAATTAGCATTAGTCTGTACCCAACATTGTGTAAGGTATTGTGGTAGATATAAAGGAAGATGGAATCCTTGTTTTAATTGTTTAATTTTAATTTAATAATTAATTTTATTAATTATTTAAATTAATATATAGCTGTATGTTATATATAAATAACAAAATTAATTGATTAAAATAATTTTTAATTGTTTTATTGTTTAATTTTGTAAGTTTGTAATCTAGCTTGGGAGGCCAGTTTTGGAACTCATGGGACAAATTGAGAAAAATCAGACAATGTCAAATTAGTCATGCTATCTAAAAGGTAGTATTTCCATGCTTATAATGGTCTTAAAGGAAGGAAAGCCTTAAACAAATCTCAATGGCAGAAGAATTTTGATTTTCAAAGCTTTATTATTCATCTAATTTCATTTACCTTGATTTACATATACACACTCCAGCAAACACTCCCATTCCTTCCCCTGTAACTGGTTAGTCTTTGATGAAATAGAAATTATCAGCTTTAGCATTATATTGGGTGGCGCTCCTCAGAAAGTTTCTTCAAAGATACTCTTTATATAATAGTAGTTACATCAAGAAGTATGTGTTTTTAGACGATATATGAGTATGGTCAGCTTGCCACCTGTGGTGGCCCCAGAACATCTGGGTACACATCTGTTACCTTGACATTTCGATAGATGTTCTGATTCTTACTTGGGCAAGCATTATCTTGCATAAATATTTTCTTCAGCCACCTTCGGTAACTCCCCACACATTCTTTTCCCACCCCTTTTTGGTGATATCCTCATTCTCCCTTCCAAACTCTAAATACCTCTCCTTGCATATGTTGGTTTTTATATTCCACTAAATTATCTTAAATAAAGTGAGATGATATTGGTAAAATACTTTGTAATCGCACAAGCTCCATGTAAGCGCGGGTCATTGTATAACAATTATTATTAATTACATTCGCCAGTTCTACTCCTTTATACTTTTACACTTCATAATATCACTTTTAACATTAGAAGAATCTGTAGCCCAAGATGTTTCACAACAATATATAATTAAGTATTAAATTACATTATTGGAGGCTGCCATCACAGTTTAGAGAAGGGATTAATCAATGTGAGTTAATGTAGTTGAGCAAGTCTGAGTAGAATACGTGGGATTTCAGCTGGGCTTTGAGGTATGAGCAGGATTTAATTAATTGGAGAGGATGGGAATTCTAGGTGAGGGACACCACATGATTAAAAGGATAGCAGTAGGACTGAGAAGTTTGGATTACATGATTCCCAAGGTCTGTTCCATTTTCCATGACTGTGTTCCCCCTAAGGGAAGTCTAGGCTTCTTAAGGCTTAACATAGGATCATCTGTGTTTGTCCTTTGTTGCTGAAGAAGACCATGACATCAGAGAAATAAAGACATGACTTGCACTTTACTTTATTTTGAGTGAGGGAGGGCTGTGTAGATCACCAGCCTCACTTCTCCTCCAAAGCCTTCTGAATCCAGTGACCAGATATTTGGGGTTAAGTGACTTGCCCAAGGTCACACAGCTAGTGAGTGTCCAATGTCTGAGGTGAGATTTGAACTCAGATCCTCCTGACTCCTGCACTGGTGCTCTATCCACTGCACCACCTACCTGCCCCATAGGACCATCTCTCTGGGGTTGGAAGGGACTACAGAGACCCACTAGTCTAGTCTCCTCATTTTACAAATGAAACTGAGGCCCATGGAGGTTAAGTCACAAAGGTAAGTGTCAGAGAGGGTTTGAACCCAGGTCTTGTGATTCTTCAATTCCTTTGGTATAGCATACCTTCACTATCTAGTTTTCTCTCTTTAAATATATAGTTTTCTATATTATTCATAAAATATAATCCCCATAAATGAACCTACTATTCTAGATGTGTTCTGACCAGGTCAGAATGCCACATAACTATCATTTCCCTAGTCCTGGACTTTATGCATCTCCTGATGCAGTCTAGGAATGCATTAGATTTTTTGGGTGCCACATCATGGTTCACAGAATCTAAATTTTCAACATTACCTATTTCATTATTGATGGAATAGGCAGCTAGTTGGCACAGTAGATGGTGTTGAACTTGGTGTCAAGAAAACTCAAGTTTTAATCATTTCTCAAACATTTATTAGTTGTGTAACCCTGGGCAAGTCACATAATCTTATTAGTTTTAATTTTCTCTTCTCTCAAATAGGGATAAGAATAGCACCTACTTAATAGGGTTGTTGTGAGGGTTCAATGAAATAACATTTTTAAAGTACTTTGCAAATTAAAGCACCATACACATATGTGTGTACATATACGTACACATATATTATCTATATACATGTCTATGTTTCTACATAAAGGGAAGATGAGCATAAGGAATTCACAGATTAGTAGAAAGACAAAGAGGATCTGGTGAAGGAAATGGAAAGATCATGTATTGATAGGAGCCAAGTAAGTATGGAAAATGAAGTATAAAGGTGACTACGAAATGGAGAGGCTCAGGGAAAAAGGTAATTAACAATATTACAATAATATCGAGTGTCCCACTAAGGGTACCTTGTCCAAAACATAACTTATGCCCTGTCCATCCCCCTACCACAAACCCTCTATTCTAAATTTCCCTGTTACTGAAGGCACCACCATCTTCCCAGGCATCAGACTCAGTTTCAGTCATCTTTGATTTCTCATTCTCACTCACCCCATATACCCGTTCTATTACCAAATCTTGTTATTTCTATCTCCACAACATTGATGCTTTATGTCCTCCTTCTGTCCACTTATAACTACAGTCTTATTTCCAGCCTATATCCCCTCTTCCCCAGACTATAGTAGACTTCTGAGTGAATTCTCTGCCTCAAGCCTCTCCCCATTGCAATTCATCCTCCACTCAACTTCCATGGATTTTATAAAGCATGGATCTGGCCCTATTATCCCTGCTTTTCAATGAGGTCCAGGCTCCCTGTTACCTCCAGGATCATATATAAACTACCTTTCCAGTTTTACACAGTACTTCCCCCTGCAAACTCCATGTTTATTTTGTGTTCCTTGAACACAACATTCCATGCCTAGAAAGCTCTATCCCTTCACCTTCACCACTTGGTTTCCCTAGCTTACTAAAGGATTTATCTCAAAAGTCACTTTCTGTAGGTCTGTTCTGGTTTCCCCTGCTATTAATGCCTTTCCCTCTCAGATTACCTTTTGTCTACTCTGTATTTATTGCATATGTTCTTAGATGTTTACACTGTCCCATTAGATCGTAAATTCACTGAAGGTAGCAACTGTTTTTGCCCTTTCGTATCCATTGATTAACACAGTGTGCAGAAAATAACTGCTTCGTATATTTTAGTTGACTGACTTGCTGGTGGGAATGAGAGCTTGTCAATCATTTTTGGTACCTAGACTTTAATGATATCTTTATTCATTTTTCCATTTTATTTTAAGGCTTGATTTTGATTATAACCCATTTCTTTTTGAAATGCAGTATTACAGAAGGGGAAGAATACATCATTGACTCCAGAATTCAGGGCTGCTTATTTATCTGTTCCTTAGTCATATGGTTAGTAGAGAGGGGATCAGATTGTCCTAGACAGTAAACCCCTCCAAGGAGAGGATATCTTAAGGACTGGCAAGACTAAAAATTGATGATGAATTTCAGTGTGACAGGAAAGCCCCTGGACTCTTGCACTGATGTTAGCTGAGATTTTGCATTTGTAAATATCCTGAGAAATCACAGAAACTCCTTTGTCTGAAACCATTCAATGCCAGAAAAAAAATCTGTAGTTCAGAAGGTAGAGAAATAAATTAGAAACATCTGCTAAGTTCAAGGGCAGACACTGTCTGTGCTGGCATATAGAGACAATAATAAGGCAGCTGATCAGGCAAGGCTTTATTCTAGTGAATAATATTTTTGTAGCAGTCTCCTGGCTGTAAAATACCATCAGGGAATGGGAACATGCTGTAAAGTGTCTCAATGCCCAGAACAATTACACTTTGGAAACATTCTCTTGGCTGGTTGAATGCATGAAAAATCAGGTTTAATGTGTGACCAGGGACCACAGTCCTGGTCGTTTTGAAATAGATTTAGTCACATAGACACACGTGGGAGGATGCTCACTGTTTGCAGAAGAGCAAATGTCAACTTTCTCAGGACATGATTTCATATTGTGCTTTCACACCTTGGAAAGATTCTGCCTCATGTTAATGATGTAAAGTATTAGAATAGGACAAAGACAGAATATTTAAGTATTTGGAGAGTCCTAATTTATAACAGGAATCTATTTTACTATATAGCTGAGGTTCACATGATTTCCCAAGATATTTCTAGCACTCTCAATGAACAGTTTTGGCAGAGACACACTTTATATACGATTGAGCCAAATCCAAGTCCCGGAGGTATAGTGTACTGGTCATGGTTCCATGCCTTGGCCCAGAACATATATAGGAAAAGTTAAAAAGGTAGTCTGGTACAGTGGAAAGAATGTTGGTTTTGGAGTCAAATTACTTTCATTTGAATTCTAGCTCTAATGGTTACTAACTGTATGACCTTTGGCAAGGTACCTCTCTGGGCATCAGTTTCCTCATCTATATGTAAGGGTGGGAATGGAATTCCCTCCATCCCCTATTAAATAAACATAGAAGGTTCAAAATTCTTAAATGAATTAATAAATGATCAAAGTGGAAGTTCAAAGACATGTTTAATCAATTTGGGGTGAAATATTTTGATTGTTGGATAAAATCAGAGTAATTGTTTTGGGATGGGTTGAATCACACACACCTGTGATCTCCCTTCTATAATATAGCATTCCAATCTGCCAGCATTTTTCAGCAGGAGATTTCAGCAACAAGCCATTTTGTGGTCAAAGGATTTGCCCCTGGCATAAGAGGAGGGAGGGAGAATTGACTTTTCTCCCTGCTCTCCACCCTTCTTAAGCAGAAGATACTCCTCTGAACTTCAGAAAGTCGGATGATTTTTGGTAGCAGTGTTCCTGTAGCAAAAGCATCTGCAGTGGGAGCTGTGGGATATCCCAAGAACAATCTAGATAGACTAGGAAATGTCAGAGTTAAGACATTAAAGGACACTGACCCAGAGCTCAGAAGAGAGAATACACAGAGGGTACTTGATGAACACCCCACAAAGGAAGAAAAAACCAGGTTCTATGAGTTACCTTTTGGCCATATATGCTCTGTGTGTGTGTGTGTGTGTGTGTGTGTGTGTGTATTCCACTTTCCATAAGGACCTGTGTTTGGGGATGCGTTGTGCCAAACTTTGTTACTCTATCATCTCAATAAATGTCCCTTTCTAAAAGCTAATTAGTTTTGTTTAGAAAGTAACAATTAATGAGGAATATATGAGGCCAGTTTTTGAGCCACAATACTAGGAAAATTCCAGTTCCTCAGAGTTACTACTAGAAACCTGAGGAGAGCTGTACTTGGGCATTCTGTAAGGACCCAACATACCACATCTAGTGGGAGTTGGGAGAGTAAGTCCAAAAAGGATGTTACAAATGACCCTAATTTCTTCTGAGTTCCATTTGTACATTTCAAATTGACTAGTGGTCCTTTGAAGGTAGGTTTTTTTTTTAGACCACTAAAATCAGTAAAATTTTGAGCATATAGTGACTTGTCTGATCCATTAACATATTTAAGGAGTGATCTGCCTGAGCAAAAGTTGCTTTTTTTGACTAAATGTGTCTGTCAAAATGTCCAAAACAGAACACCTCATTCTTCCAAAACCCACCCTTCTTCCCAGCTTCTTTATTTCTATCATGGCCACCACCATCTTTCCAGTCACCCAGATTTTCAAACTCAGTGTCGTCCTTAACTAATGCTCACTCTTCCTCATCCCTTATATCTAGTCAATGTATTCTATCTTCTTTCTCTATTCTTTTCTTAAAATTAAGATATAAAAGAACCACTGCTAGACCTTATCCAATTGAACTTCCTTCTATGATGATGATAGGATTCAGACTTTCTCCTTGAGCTGTTTTCCAGGTCATTTGCTTTTGCTATTTACTTCTATATTTTCAGTCTTTTGTCTTTGTTTTTAATATTTCTTGTTGCCTCATGGAGTCATTGGCTTATATTGGGCTGATTCAGATTTTCATGGAGTTTGTTGCTTGAAAAGGTTTTGTAATAGCTTGGCACAAGAATTACTCTCTCTCGTAGCTCTCAGTAGCTCTCATTTTTCCCCATTTTTTCCATAAACACTCTCATTTCATTGATGAAATCATTTTAAAACTCTTACCTATTGCTTCTAGTTGTATTTGGGCCCAATATGAGTTTTTCTTTCATGCTCTGCTAGTAGATGCGTCAGAATCATTATCTTTTGAATTTGTGTATCTTGAGCTTCTCTGCCATCATAATAGCTCTTTATAGTGAGATTCTTTTACTGTTTGTTTAGTCTTCCAGCCTACTTCCTGACTTTGGAGGGGGCAAAGCAGGAAGCGGCAGGACTGAGGAAGCCTTTAAGGCCTTCCCACCTTATCACATAGTGCCATTTTCTGTTAATGAAGGAGCTCTTCTCCCACAGATGAAAATGCCAGAAAACTGATTAGGTTCAGTCAAGCCTTTTTAAAGATTCAGACAGTTCTGACCACATAACCAATGGTAAAAGACTGCTCTGAACCACACAGTAGGACGCTGCAGAATGTCTAGACATCCTCCAGTCTTCTAGAAGCAGGTCCCCAGCATTTTCTACATGAGAGATGCTGTCTCAGGTGATCTAGGCATGCACCAAAACTCTTTTACATATATTTTACCTCCTGAAAGAAGGTTCTGTGAAGGCAAGAATTGTTTAATTTTGATTTTGAATCCCCAAGGCCTAATACGGTCAGTATTACATGGGGAGTTCTTCATATATGCTTTTTGATTGGTTGATTAATCTGTTCTTAAACCATATCATATAGTATTCATTAAGCATCCACATATAAAGCTGATCCATTTTCTTTGCCTAGTTAATAGCAACACATGATGATTTCATCTCATTCTTTCAATTTTATTGATTGATGCTTTATTTTTGTATCACATTTATTTCCGAATATATCCCTAATTTATCTTTGTCCTTTCAATTAGCTCAATCCACAAATATTTATCAAGCACCTTCTAGGTGGGAGGCAACAAGCTACAAAGGGGATACAAAGACAGAATGAAGTGGTACTTGCCCTTGATGACCTTATGTTCTCATAGGAGAAGCAACATATACATCTCTAGATGTAATTCATTATCACCAAGGGGTCTGATGGGAAGTGTGGTTTTTCCTAGCTGGTAGGAGGGACTGAAGAATTGTGGTAGTTGGGATCTGATCCCAACAAGGAGAAGCCTAGAAAGGTAGAAAGGAGAGAGAGACTGTAGGAAAATGTTTCAGTGATGATCTCATGGCAAAATTCCATGCTGTTACACCAAAATCAATAAAATTATGAGCATAAGTAACTTGTCTGATCCATTAATATATTTAAGGAGTGATCTGCCTGAGCAAAAGTTGCTTTTTTGACTAAATATGCCTGTTTGTGGTGCTATGGGACATTGCCATGTTATCTCTTCTTACTTTTTCTCCCCCTGCCTTATCAATGCCTGGACAACCAGCGACATTACCCTCAGGAGTTTCTCAATCTAAACCTTGTTTATTTTACCAGCCGTATTTTGGAAAGTGTTGTCTCCAAAAATATCTTTTTATTGTATTCTGAGTGTTTACAGTAATAAAGGAGTGAGGATAATAAATTCAAGAATGAGAAGTCAAAAGAAAACCTGAAATTGATTTCTTTATACTTAACTGGGAACCCACACTAAGCTGACTGCATGTGAAGGGACTTACACATACACAGACACAGACACACACTCACATAACCAAGACATATTCAAATAAGTATGAGGTAATCATGAGGAGGGGAAGCAACTAGTACCTGGGGAGAGGAGGAAGGAGTGCATCCAGCAAAAAGGTCTTTTGCAATAGGTGGCTCCTGAACTGAAGAAACAAATGATTCTAGAAGTTAAGGTGATGAGAAAGAGATCTGGGGGATGGCCGGTGCAAAAGCATGGAGACAGGAGATGGAGAGGATTGTGAGAGGGACAGCAAGATTATTACGACTAGAAGGTCTCAATAGATTGGTGTGCATTTAACTCCCAAATCTTTCTTGAAATAGACTTCTTCATCACCAGGAAAATCCAGATGTAGACCTAAACTAACTTTCAGGGGTGGCTCTTTTACCTGTCTAAGTCAGTCCCAGCATAGTTATTGAAAGGTTGTGATGACACTTGCAGTGGGTGGACCTGGTGCTTCTGGTAGCTATCTAGCCACTTAAGAGAGCCATACTCAACAGGGAATCAGCTCCCAGGCAAGCTGGGGCTGGTACTCCTTTCCCCTTCTTAATCTGCCCTCCCTTCGCTTCTAACAAAGATTTTACAAGAAAAAGAAGAAAAGAGCAGTTCAATAGAAACCACCTAATACATAGATTGGATCTGACAACATGCACAATTGTTCACACCTATAGCTTCCTTTCCCTCTCCCTTTCTTCCCCTCCTCAATGATGAGCTAGAGGTACATTTTCTCGACTCCTCTTTTGGGTCACAGTATTTATCATTACACAACATTCAGTTTCATTTTATTATTCTTTCCATTTACACTGTTTTAATCATTGTGAATATTCTTTTCCTGGTTCTATTTACTTTACTCTCTCTCATTTCAAAAAAGTCTTCCCCTATTTTGCATATCCTTCATATTGATGATTTCTTATGGCACAGTAATAATCCATCACATTTATGGATGACAGTTTGTTTAACCATTCCCCAATTAATAGGCACTTTCTTGCTTTTTGTTGTCACAAGAAATGCTGCTATGAATATTTTAGTATATATAGGACCTTTCTGTTTTTGATTTCCTTGGGATATAAACCTACCAATGGGATATCAGGATCAAAAGGTATGGACATTTTAATTATTTTTGTATCCAATTCCAAATTGCTTTCATGAGCGGTCAGATAATTCTTAGCTCCACCAACATTGAATAACAGAATGTTAGATTTAGAACTGGAAACAAGCTTAGAAGTAATTAAGTCTAAATGCCTCATTTTATAGATTAGAAAATAGCAATCTGTGGAGGGAGGTTAAGTAACTTGTCCAGGGTCACATAATTTGTAACTGTCTATGGCAGGATTCAAACCTAGGTCCTCCTTATTCTTGAGTCCAGTACATTACGCTACTTTGGAAGAGATCTAAAAAGTCAGCACATTCAACACTTGTATTTTATATGTTAGGAAACAAATACCTAGAGAGCTTAAGTGACTTGCCTCCTGTTGTTCAGTTGTTCAGTCATGTCTGACTCTGTGACCCCATTTAGGGTTTTCTTGACAAAATTACAGAGTGGTTTGCCATGTCCTTTTCCAACTCATTTTACAGGTGAGGAGACCAAGGCAAATAGGATTAAGAGACTTGCCCAGGGTCACACAGCTAGTAAGTGCCTAAGGCCAGATTTGAATTAAGGAAAATAAGCCTGCCTGACTCCATACCCTAGCACTCTAGCCACAGCAACAACTGGCTGCCCAAGGAGCTTGCTTAGTTAGCATCAAATAACTATTAAGTGTATAAGGCAGGATTCAAAACTAGGTCCATACCATCAGTGAACCTATCTCCCCAAATCCCTTATAACTTTCTATCTTTTGTTTTATTTTCCAGTTTGCTGAGTGTTAAGTGAAACCATAGAGTTGTTTTAATGTTCATTTCTCTTGTTATTTGGAGTAATCTTTCATATGATTGTTAATAGTTAATAGCTCCTGTGAAAACTGTTTCTGTCATTTGGCCAGTTATCTATTGGGAAATGAGTCTTGGTCTTATATATTTTGATTAATTTCATTTACATTTTACATATTAGGACTTTATGAGAAATTTTGAATACATTTTCCCACCCAGTAGTTTATTCCAGCTGTGAAAATTTTATTTATACAACAGCTTTTTAATTTCCTGTTGCAGTGAGTGGAATTTCTAAGAGACAGGGTAAATTGTAATAGGTTTTTATTGAATATAGCTAATCAATAAAATTAGATTGTTTTTTCCTCTTTGTGAGCAAAAAAGACCTATGAAACCTTGAAAACATATAAAATCTTTGGAAAAGGGAGAACACTTAGTGGTGGAAATTAACTCCTTTAATAAGTAATGAGAGAATAAATATTATAATAAGAGATAGGCTTATTCTTTTGAAGGTCTGGGGATGTGACTCAGTCTTGATCAAAGAGACTTATCTATATGCATGTCACCTCATCTATGGTAATGGAGACAAAAGGGGGAGTCCACTTTTACCCAGACCTATCTGACTAAAACACAATGGGTTAGAATCCACCAATTCACCTAATCTAAAATTTCTTTATTTTTTGGTCAGATCTGAGTTTTCCCAGGGGAGCATCTTGTCCACCATTTCATCTCATTATCATCCTTGCACTTCCAAGGCTATGTGTATAGCCTACAGAGATTGATTTTTGAATGAGGAAATGGGAAGGGTAAAAATCTTAATCTTAAATTGAATAATTGAGAAAAATAATCCTTTGTCTTAATATAATCATAATTATCTATTTTATCTTTTGTGATCTTTTCTATTTTTTGTTTCGTTCAGGAATTTCCCACCTCATTTTGAAAGTTATCTCCACCTACTTTCTTTCAATTTTTAAAATGATGTGACTTTTTTATTTTTACTGGGATTAACTATGGTAGGCAGTATGAATTTTTAGTCTAAATTTTTTTCTTATTTATTTTTAGTTTTCAACATTCATTTCCACAAGTTTTTGAGTTTCAAATTTTCTCCCCATCTCTCCCCTCCTCCACCTCAAAACACTGTGCATTTTGATTACCCCTTCCCCCAATCTACCCTCCCTTCCATCATACCTCTCCCTTCCCTTATCCTTATCTTCTCTCTTTTCTTGTAGGGCAAGATAGATTTCTATATCCCATTACCTGTATTTCTTATTTCCCAATTACATACAAAAACAATTCTCAACATTAGTTTCTAAAACTTTGACTTCTAACTGCTCTCCCTTCCTCCCTCCCCACCCATCCCCACTGAGAAGGCAAGCAATTCAATATAGGTTATATATGTGTAGTTTTGTTAAAGACTTTCATAATAGTCATGTAGTGAAAGACTATATTTCCCTCCATCCTATCCTGCCCCCTCATTTATTCTATTCTCTCTTTTGACCTTGTCCTTCCCCAGAAGTGTTTACTTCTAATTACCCCCTCCTCTCATTTGCCCTCCCTTCTATCCTCCCCCTCACACCCCACTTATGCCCTTCTCCCCTACTTTCCTGTAGCGTAAGATAGATTTTCATGCCAAATTGAATGTGCATGTTATTCTCTCCTTAAGCCAAATGTGATGAGAGTAAGCATCATTTTTCCCTTCTCACCTCCCCTTTTCCCCTCCATTGAAAAAGCTTTTTCTTGCCTTTTTTATGAGAGATAATTTGCCCAGTTCCATTTTTCCCTTTCTCCTCTTAATATATTCCTCTCTCACCCCTTACTTTTATTTACTTAGATTTCATCCCTTCCTATTCAACTCACCCTGTGCCCTCTGTCTATATATGTATGCATAATTTCTCCAACTACCCAAATACTGAGAAAAGTTTCAAGAATTACAAATATTATCTTTCCATGTAGAAATGTAAGCAGTTCAGCTTTAGTAAGCTTCTTATGATTTCTCTTTCC
This sequence comes from Potorous gilbertii, assembly GCA_028658325.1. Lineage (NCBI taxonomy): Eukaryota > Metazoa > Chordata > Mammalia > Diprotodontia > Potoroidae > Potorous > Potorous gilbertii. The sequence goes on along the minus strand of CM053771.1, from coordinate 216,487,268 downwards.
TGTTTAACTTTTCATGCTTCTCATGATTCTTGTGTTTGAAGTCAAATTTTCTATTCAGCTCTGATCTTTTTATCCAGAATGGTTGAAAGTCCTCTATTTCATGGAATGACCATTTTTTCCCTTGAAGTATTTTACTCAGTTTTGCTGTGTAGGTGATTCTTGGTTTAGTCCTAGTTCCTTTGACTTCTGGAATATCCTTTTCCAAGCCCTTCAATCCCTTAATGTAGAAGCTGCCAGATCCTGTGTTATCCTGATAGTATTTCCATAATACTCGAATTGTTTCTTTCTGGCTGCTTGCAATATTTTCTCCTTGACCTAGGAACTCTGGAGTTTGGCTACAATATTCCTAGAAGTTTTTCTTTTTGGATCTCTTTTAGGAGGTGATTGGTGAATTCTTTTAATATTTATGTTACCCTTTGGTTCCAGAATATCAGGGCAGTTTTCCTTGATAATTTCATGAAAGGTGATGCATAGGCTCTTTTTTTTGATCATGGCTTTCAGGTAGTCCAATAATTTTTAAATTGTCTCTCCTGGATCTATTTTCCACGTCAGTTGTTTTCCCAATGAGATGTTTCACATTGTCTTCTATTTTTTCAGTCTTTTTAATTTTGTTTTCTAATTTCTTAGTTTCTCATAAAGTCATTAGCTTCCATCTGCTCCATTCTAATTTTTAAAGAACTATTTTCTTCCATGAGCTTTTGAACCTCCTTTTTCATTTGGCTAATTCTGCTCTTTAAAGCACTCTTCTCCTTATTGACTTTTTTGGGCCTCTTTTGCTATTTGAGTTAGTCTATTTTTAAAGGTATTAATTTCTTCAGAATTTTTTTGGGGTCTCCTTTAGCAAGCTGCTGACTTGCTTTTCATGATTTTCTTATGATACCCTCATTTCTCTTCCCAATTTTTCCTCCACCTCTCTTATTTAATTTTCAAAATTCTTTTTGAGGTCCTTCATGGCCTAAGAGCATTGCATATTTATTTTGGAGGTTTTGGATGCAGAAGCTATGAATTTTAGGTCTTCCTCTAATGATATGCATTGTTCCTCCTCATCTGAAAGGATGGAAGAAAATACCTGTTACCAAGAAAGTAACCTTCTGTTATCTTGTTCTTTTTCCCTTTTTTGGGCATTTTCCCCAGCCAGTTACTTGACTTTGGAGTGCTTTGTCAAGGGGAGGGTATACTCTGGGGACCTGTAAGTTCTCAGTTCCTTCAAAGTGACACAATCAGAGAAGAGAAATTCATTCCTCTCCTAGCCTGGACTCTGGTCTGTGAGCAGGATTTCCTCTCCAGAGCCTCCATCAGATCCACTATGCCAGCCAGCACTCCTCCTCATCCCAGGACTGCCACTCAGGGCTGAGATGCAGATCAGCTGCTCAATTCCCCCAGGGGCTTTAGTCCAGGGCTCCAATATTGGAAGCTGCTGCTGCTTGGGGCCAGGGCTAGATTGCTGGGTTCCCTTCTCACTCAAGTGAAAGAGCTTTCTCACTGACCTTTGAAGCTGTCTTTGGCATTTGTGAGCTGAGGAATCTGGGATATGTAGCTGATGCTGGTGGCACCTTGAAGACTTTTTTAGTCATCTCCTTGTCTTTGCACAGCCCATGCTGTGATGAGCTTCTGCTCTGTGCCTGGTTGTCTTATCCAACAAAGACATGGGATGGAATCCAGGAACAAGAAGATTCGACAATACTTTAATTGTAAAAGAGTGAATGTTTTGAGTCATAGACATTTAGAAATTGAAATGGCTTAAAAGTTCATTTAGTGAAATCCCTTAGTTTTACAATTAAACCGATGCCCAGGAAAATTAAGTGAATTTCCTAATGTCACACTTTTGGTGACAAAAGCATTAGAACCCAGGTCACAATTCCAAAGTGCATGTTCTTTTCACTCTATCTTGCTGCTTTTAGCTGTGCTGTATTTTGCATAATAAAAAAATGGCAATTTCTTCTCATTTTCCACTTTTCTTAAGCAAAGAGATTAGATTAAGATTATGATGAAACAGTATTTATTTTGGTTACTCTTTATGAACAATACTGGTTTCTCTTAGTTTTGTTCTAAAAAAAGCTGTAGTCCTTTATTTCAAGCATAGAAATATTACTGGATGCCGGAGAAGGAGGAATGGAAAAACCTGAGGGGTTGCAGATATGGAAGGGAGACAAGCAAGGTGAACAATTAGACAGTAAGGAACAGGTTTCTCAGACAACAGTGAATCTGTGAGAATTTATAGCACATATTTCCCAGCTGTTTGACTTTTTAATGGTCTGGATAAAATACTTGTAGCTTTGGGTTGGAATCTTTTGGAGCTGGGAGAAGTTATATTAATCCTACTGTTAACTAAGATACAATCATGGCTTCTAATAGTTATTAAAATGATTTCAGGTTTTTCAGACAAAGAAAAATGGGATTAAATAACACAATTGACATGTTCCTCTGCTTTTCTATTAATCTTTTTTTAGTTGTTCTAGTTGCATTTTAAAATTATCTCTCATTTTTCTTATGTTCTGTATTACCTTTAGAAAATCTCACAGCTTTGATAACCAACAGGAGGCCTTTTTTTTTGGAAATGATTCATCCCAGCAAAATACCAGTGGTTTGGCATGAGCCTTTAATTTGGAATGTTAAGACTGGCCCTAATGAAATGACTTGTGGCAGCAGATGTCACTGTTGGTCTTTGTTAGCAAAACCTCATATTAGAAATATTAGAGAACATCATACATGCAGGTTATCCCTATTGAACTCATTGAGAACAGGTAGGCTGCTTCAATATTTTCTATGGTATTGGACTAAAAAGATATTAAACATATACACATATGTATACACAATATCTATCTTTAAAGAGTTGATACAATTTAACACAGGAATATATGTAGAGAAGCATGTATCTGCCACTGGAATAATTTTTAATAAATTTTGATTAACTTTTTATATAATTTCTAAAATCAAGTTAAAAATCTGTTTCATGTTAATAATGTTTTATTTCCTTTTCATGGGTGCCCTTTCCTGAAGCTCCACTTGTGTTTTTCTCTAAGTCCCAATTTCTTCACCCACAAAAAGAGAATTATACCTATTCTACCTATCTTATATGCAAACATATAATAATATAAGCATATTCATATAATATATGAACTATATAATATATGATTATATAGTAATATAATATAAACATAAAATAGAAAAATATAATTTGTTATTATTAATTATTCTTTCTTTCATCTTTTGTAGCTCATCTCTTATGCCTGGAATAGGTTCCTTACTCCCTCTGGCACACAATGTCTACTGAGAATTCATATCCACTATAGTGATTTTATCTTTTCTTTCCACTGTACTACACTACCATGGTCAAAGAATTTGCAGAGCAGTCCATTAGTGAGAATCATGTTCTTGTCTGGTTCTCAGAAAATGGAGGCAGTCTATTCCTAAGACCATGCTCAGAAACATTTCCATTTTGTTTTAACTTATTGGCTTAGCCTTCCAGAGCCTTGGCCCTGTGATGAGGCACTGGTATGGCACCTCCTGCCTAATGCAAGTCATCATTTTATTCTTAATAAAAATCTTTTGTACGGAATTAAATATTTGAATTTGTGTAGAAAGTCTTGTTAATTTTGATTTCCTGAGTGGAGGGTATTTCTTTCTTTCTTTGCTTTCATAATTATCATTTGTTTTCCAATACACTTGGTTTGGCTATTGTCAGTCTTGGAAAATCTTTTGAATTCATTACTGAGGAATAGGAACTTCCTGGCTAAACCTCTGTTTTGCACCTACTTCTAGAGGAAAAGATTTGGATGAAGATCTGACTTCAAGTCCAAGAGAAGCACTTGGCTAGCTCATTTCATTACATAGCATGCCCTCAAAGTTGCACAATAGGAGGGCTTAGCCCTGTGGCTAAAATACAAAAACAAACCTGGAATGAGTAGCACAGTGAACGCACACACATGTGTGTACATACACACATACATAGATGCATATATACATACATGCATACATATATACACATACAAATAACTTTTAATCCAGCTTACAGCTGCTTGGCATCTTTTCTTAAATGTAAAAAGAAAGTTGTTGAAACAGCTAATGGTGTTCTTGGCAGGTGTAACGGAAGAGGAGAGTGTCTATGACTGGACAAGAGTGCTACCAAAGAGTGCACACCCTCAGGATTCTCCAGGGTGCATCGAGAGACGCATTTCCTCACTGGAAATATTTGAATGGAAAAACTCTCCCCTCCCTCCATTGAAACTAGGATAATACAAATTCATTCTCGAGAGTGTAGAATCATAGGTCCACCCATCAAATCATCACTCTAGAAGTGGAAAGGTCCTTAGAATTCATCTTTTCATCTTACAGATGATATGATGACCCAGAGTCATAAGGTGATAATTCCAACTGGTTCTGTGAACTTGGGTCCCGTGACTCCCAAGGTCAGAGTTCTTACCTATTCTGCATCTTTTATTATCTATTTTGGCTTCTTCATTTTGCAGCTGAAGAAAGGGTGAAATATTCACTGTAGAGGTAAAAAATGCCCTTGCCCAAGGTTGCATGTCTAGTTAGTGGCAAACCAAGGGTTATAATCCAGTTCTCCTTGTTACCAGTAATACTCTTTCTACTATATCACACTTGCGAAAATTGAGATGATGATACCAACTTCCATTTCTTTTTAAAAAATATTCTTCTATGCTAGACAAATATAAATTAGCATAAACATTTCTGCATATGCAGAATTGAAAAAGAGGCTCATACATGTAATCATGACTCTCCATTTCAGCTTGGCCTTCTAAAAAAAGTGTATAATAAATTGAACATGTTTTAGATCTGCACTGCTTGTCTATACTTCCTTTCAAATCTCCTTTTACACTCTTCTATTTGTTTTTTTAAATGCTTCAATGTCCCTCCTTTTCCACCCTTTTTTCACTTCCTCATTACTTGCTCCTCTCCCCAAATGAAAAAAAGTCCTCTCATGTGACAAATAATCATAATCAAGTAAACCAAGCCTGTCTGAAATTTTATGTCTCATTCTTAACCTCCCGTGTATCACCTCTATTGGTGATAGGTAGCATGCTTGATTATTGGTCCTCTGGTATCATGGTTGGTCATTGCATTTGATCAGAGTTCTTAAATCTTTCAGCCATTTTTCTTCCCAGTCCAACTTCACAGTACGAAGCATGCTTCATTTTATTTTTCTCATAATGAGGAGTTATGAGAAATAGCATTAATGAAGTCACTTGTGTGACTGACTGAAGATGGAGAGATGTTTTGAACATTAGAGGCAGTAATCTACCATAGGCGTCAGAAGACATAGGCTTGAATCTTAGTTCATACTGACTGTGCCTCGGCAAGTCCTTAGGCTTTCTGAGTATCACTTTGGAATAGATGGTGATACTTGGGAATTACAAAATTCTGGATTTGTAAGAAACTTAGCAACCTATACCTGAAAGGAATCCCCATATAATTTACCCAACAAACAGTAATCTATCCTGTTTGATGACCTCTAATGAGGTAGAACCTTCTAACTCCTGAAGAACTCCATTCTATTTCTAGATTGTTAGGAATTGTGTTAATAATAATTATTAGTATATATGTATACATACGCACCTGTATACACACATGCATATATATATGTGAATATATGTATTTGTTAGTAATTGTTAGGAAATTTTTCCTGATATCAAGCCTAAATTTTCCTCTTTTCAACTTCCTCTTGTTGCCTGTTTCTGCCTTCTGGGGCCACAGAAAACATCTAATCTCTCTGAAACATGGGAGCCCTTAAGTTTTGTAAAGATAGTGTTCATGTGTGTCCATACAGGGTAGATGGAAGGACAGCACATTGTAATCCTGAGATTTGATAATCTCTAATTTCTCCTATATTTATCTTGTTTGTACATAGTAGACCCTAATGGACTGTGAGATCCTTGAAAGTAGCATCTGTCTTTTGCTTTTCTTTTTATCTCCAGTGCTGAGTATAAAGCTTGGAGCATGGTAGGCTCTTACTAAATGTTTGTTGACTGACTGATACATAAACATGAACTATTAAGACAGGTATCGGACAAAATCTAAAATTAATGGTAAAGACAAGTGACTATGTAGTTCAGGCCACATGTGGCCTTGAGGCCGTAGGTTCCCCATCCCTGATTTAGTTATATAGTGTCCATATGCTTCTTACCACAGAGAAATTCCAAGATTTTACATTCTGGAAAGAGAGGTATGACCTTCAGCAAAATTGTAAAGTCAGCAGTTTGTCTTCAGTGTTTTCAGCCTCTCCTTTGTTTCCTCTTCCCCTAAACATACCAAGTCCTCATGTATTTTATCTCCCCCTCCCTAGAAAAGCCTTCTCTGTGGAAAATATCTGGTAAATTCATTCACAATAAGCTTTTCAAGGGTGTTAAGAAGACAAAGGCCTTCCCCAAACCCCAATACGATGCTTCATCATGATGTGGTATGAAGATTATGCCAGAAAAATACCTATTTTTGGTAGGTTCTTCCTAAAATGTAGGCTAACTATATCATCCCTTCCCTCTCTCCCCATTCAGCAAACCCCAGTTGTTTATTGTCACTTCCAGGTTCAAGTATAAAATCCTCTGGTACTTAAAATCCTTTATAACCTGCCCTCATTATTTGTATCATCTTAAATCTTGCCCCCCACACTCCTTTCCCAGCCTCTCATGTTCTCTGTGATCCAGTGACACTACACTTGCTTGTTCCTGACATAAGATACTCTATCTCCTGACTCCTAGCATTTTCACTGTCTTTCTCCATGCCTGGAAATCTTTTGTTCTCATTGCTACCTCTTGACTTCCCTGACTTCCTCCAAATTCCAGATAAAATTCCAGGTAAAATCCCACCTTCTACAGGAAGTCTTTTCTTATTTCCCTTTAACGTTAGTGCCTTCCCTCTGTTGATTATTCCAGATTATCTTGGATATATTTTCTTTGTACATAGTTACATTCATGTTGACTGTGAGCTCCTTGAGAATAGGAACCATCTTTCCTTTTCCTTGTATTCCCAGCACTTAGCACAGTTCTTGGTACTTAATAAATGTTTATTGACTGACTACCAAGCTAGACTAACCTCTGATGTAGTTCTTTCAATAGCTTGTGTGTGCTGTTCAAGTATCAACCTAGGTAAGTATGGAGAAATTCATCACTAGTATTTTGGTCACCAGGTGGTGAAGTCTTTGGTCTTTTTGACTCCTCTTTCCCAGTCTATTCCCTAATTCACTGCCAAACTGATGTTTCTAAAGCAGAGATCTGTCTATGCCACTCCCCTGCTCAAAAAATTTCAGTGATTTTCTATTGCCTCTACTGTAAGCTCCTCAGTCTGTCATTAAAAATCATTCTCAACCTGCCTCCCACCTAATTTTCATAGAATAATATTATCAGACGCCAGCTGGCCTATCCCATAACTGAAAGGATTCCCCCACTTGTGTGTGTATGTATGTTTGTCCTTCGCTGCCAAAGAAGACCATGCCATCAAAGAAATTATGACATGACTTGCACTTGACTTTGTTTTGAGTGAGGGAGGGCTGTGCAGGTCACCAGCCTCACTTCTCCTCCAGAGCCATCTGAATCCAGTGACCACATATTCATCAGGATGACTGGAGATGACCCAGGATGAGACAATTGGAGTTAAGTGACTTGTTTAAGGTCACACAGCTAGTGAGTGTCAAGTGTCTGAGGTGAGATTTGAACTTAGGTCCTCCTGACTCCAGCACTGTTGTTCTATCCACTGCACCACCTAGCTGTCCCCTAAGGATTCCCCCACTGTAGTGTGCCTGAAAAGTGATCATCCTTTTTAGACTTATTAGTCTCCTTCACATACTGTTTCACTCAGTTGGCTTGCTAGCTTTTTCCCGTATGTGACGTTGCATCTAGCTTCTTTTGGTTTTTGTACAAGTGCTCCCCATGTCTAGAGTGAATTCCCTCTTCCCTTCTGTCTCGTAGAAGGCTGTGTTGTTCAGTCATTTCCGCTGTTTCTGACTCTGTGACCCCACTGGGTCATCACTGGGGTTTCTTGGCAAAGAATCACTGGAGTTATTTGCCATTTCCTTCTCCAGCTCATATTATACACGAGGAAACTGAAGCAAGTAAAAATGAACAACATAGAGGCCATCAGTACCTATTATTATATGATTTTATTTTCTATAAATCACCAAGGACACTAAAAGTGACCAGAACGTGCATTAGTTAGCAAACACTCAACTTGCTGTCCAAGTGGAAAGATATGACAGCAAAAAACAACCATAAATTTGGAATATAAACTTGTTTGTAAAATCTTAGGAAAGGTGATGGGTGATTATGGGCAGTATTGTCTCATATTCAAAGAGAATTAGTTAAAGGTAAAACCAATTTAAATAAAGTTTGGCAAAACTTAGTAAAATCATCTCAAGGGCATTTAAGAATGAAAATAAGAGGAAGAAAATGGAAAAGATCTACAAAATCATAATAATTAACTATAATAATATACATAAATAATAAATAAATAATAAAATTTCATTGTATAGAAAAGTGGGGCCACCACTCATACTTGAACATCTCAGTGCTGAATGTGTTATAGCAGAGGAAGAAATGTCATTAAAGAGAATAAAGATAGAAAAAGTAGCAGACTGGACTAAGTATATGTGAAGAACTGCTCTGGAGGCAGTGCAATTGTGAAGGCATTGAAGGATCAATATACATGGTATATAAAACAAGAAAAAAAGCCCTCAGAATGTCTTAATAGCAAAAAAAGGTGATTAAGATAATTGAGAACATCCTTATGAAGATACTGGTAGGGAAGAAGTAATTATAAAATATTTTAAAACTAATATTACACATAGGATAGTGGAGAGGTACAGATAGTTTGGGGTGACTATTGACAAGAATTAAACAGGGTCCAAAAGTCTGTATGATTTGCAATTTCCTATGTTGAGGAGTATCCATGTTTAGAGATCATGGCTCTATTAAAGTATTGAGATAGAAGGGGAGGAGTCAGTCTTTATCTTTTAGAAATCAATAATCCAAGTAGTGTTGACATGGGGAAAGGGGAAACTTTCTAGTGTCTCTTAAATCACACCATGTAGGTGACTCCATTCTGCCTAAATTTAAGGCTATAAGCATGAGGTACATTGCACATTAAACTGTAGTTCCATGCTTATGATTATTGGTAATATCAATTAGAAGCATCATTTTCAAATGACTATATGATTTACTAGTTCCCCATTATAATATAACTTGCTACAATGTAGAATTTTTTAAAAAATAAATTAGCCCTTACTTAAGGCTCATGTAACATATAATTGTTACTTCCTGACCATTAAAATGATCCTGTGGCATGTCCTCTCAAATAGCATTAAGTGTATATCTCATTATTCTTTGTTAATTGCATTTTATTTTTTCAGTTAAATAATTTTTTTCCCTCCTATCCACTACCCACTTTTGAAAAAAGAGTAAAACCTTTTTAACAATCCTATTTAAGCAAACCAAGTCTCTCATTGGCCATATCTAAAATCTGTTTGTCTCATTCTGTACCCTGAATCCATCTCATCTTTGTCAGAAGGTTTATGGTATGTTTCATGAGTGGTCTTCTGGAATTGATTAGTCATTGCATTGATCAGAGTTCTTAAGGCTTTCCAAATTATTAAATAGCATTATAGTGAATGAGTCAATAGGGTCATAATTAAAAAGTGAATGAGTGTACAGCATCATATTTTGTGGATAAGATTTAACCTTCTGTACCAGAAGAGATCAAGGGTTTGAGTCATTTCCCATGGAGTTGGACAAGCACCCCTGTTAGCAGCTGTATTCCCATAACTGATGAAAACACAGGTCTGGAGCCACCATATAACTTTGCATAAGGATACCAGAGACTTATTTTCTAGTCTCTTCCATTTACTTTACCTTCTCCAGCCTAGCAGTTATAAGAGAGTGTTAGTACATAGTAAAATAGAGGGTTGAAGAACACTGAAAACAGTGGGTCAGAGAAATCAAGCACGATAAAGTTAGAATAGATTAATTGAATGAATGCAAAGAGGCAGTGTGATATAGGAGAAAGAGCTCCAGACCTTTATCTTAGCCCCAACCCTGCCATTCATTAGCTGTGTATCCTTTATAAAAGGACCTCGGTTTACTCATGTGTAAAGTGATTGCAGATGATCTCAAAGGTTCTTTTCACTTCTAATATTTATTCTAGGATGCCTCTGGAGGAAGAGGAAATAGAGAATACCACAAAAAATATGGATAAAAAAGAGAGATATTTGCATTAGTTTAGAATGGGGGCAAAAAAAAGAGGGGATCTTGGATCTGGACAAGAGTAGAGGTTAGCCAGGGAGCAGAGGCCTGGGTAGATTGGGAGGTGACCTGGCAGTGTTAGTCTGCGTGGAAGCCAGGGTGAGACACTGACCTGGGTGGCCAGGATGGGGGCCAGAGAGCCAGTGGAGCCAAGGGAATGAAGAGCCAGTAAATGGAGTGCCAGGAACAGATGAACCCAAAGAACCATGGGCTCTTTGCAAGGCTGGGAGGGGAAGTTATGCAGCGTGCACAACCCAAACGTTCATTTTCAAATGTGAACATGATTGAATTCTTAGTGTTGGTGATCTTAACTGCAGTCATTTTCTCCCCTCTGAATATTCTTCCTTTAAGTGTTGAATGAAGAGTTAAGTTAGTTTCAAATCTGTAACTCTCTTTTAAAAAACCCCAAACACCCAAACATATCAGTTTTCCAACCAATGTTTTTTAAACAGTTCCTGTAGCCAAGTTGCTTCCTGAACAAAGAACAACAGTTTCATGAGAACTGCACGTCTCCATACACATCTCCTGCCACATGGTAACAGCAGCCTCTGGGAATATCTCTGAGTCATAAATGTTGCAAGTAACTTTCCAAAGAGATTTTCTTGCTACGTTGGAGATTACTAATCTTATATTGGCAGGCTGAGTTGGCTATGCAGACCAGTGTTTATTTTGTATCCTTCTCAGCTGTTCCACATGATCTGGGATCCCATCTTTTTGGAGAAAAGTTAACAGAATAATTATATCATGGTAGAATTTTCACCGTTACCACCTCTTCTCCTTATTCCACCTCCCCTCCCCCAAAATCTGATCCATGAGGAGGCGCATCTTTAAGGACAACAGTATGGCTCATACAATTCTGAAAGGTTACAGTGCTGGTTGATTGAAGACATTTGGTTCTCAGTTAAGGATGCCAAAAAGACTTCTTAACTTTGTCATAATGACTTTTCTGGGGTTAATAGCTTTTAATCATAAGTTTTTAGATATAGTTGAAAAGTACGTGGTAGAATTGGGCAAGAGTTCTGCTGAAAAACGTAACCTGAAAGTTAACCATATTAAAAGTGAGTGAACCAACAAAGTGGGCCAGATGCACATGATTTAATCTTTCTCCCATAATCTTGACCTGAACCAAAAACCTTTGATGTTTGATGTCACTGGGATAACTTCTAAAACATTTTTTTCGTCTGTGAGTTTCAAGACTTTTTTCTTCCAAGCATTTTCCATTCCCTTTCCAATAACATTAAAAAGCTGAAACACATTAACAGGGCAATAGAGTCTAAATCTCTTAGTTGAGCACTTAAGCTTTTGAATTCTTTTCTAAACCAGCCATACAATCAAGTCCTGATCATAGCTGTTATTTAATTAGAGTTTCTGTGAGCTGCATCATCTATCCAATAGTGTTCATCCACATCCACCTCTAGTCCAGAAATGTTTTAGATTGTTGTACTCAATTACATCCTTTGGAAAAGTAAGAAGGATAAGAATACATAAAGGATAAATTACTTCATTTCAGTGTAGTGCCCCTTAAAAGCAGGAACTGTTTCATTTTTACTTTGTATCTCCAGGACCTAGCATACAGTACTTAATAAATAGTAATATTGAATAATTAATAATAAATTAATCTAAACATTAGTATATGCCAAAGGACTATCATACTGTGCATACCCTTTGATCCAACAATACCACTACTTGGTCTGTATCCCAAAGAGATCATAAAAAATGGAAAAGGACCCACATGTACAAAAATATTTACAGCAACTCTTTTTGTAGTGGCAAAGAATTGGAAATTGAGGTGATGCCAGTCATTTGGGGAATGGCTGAACAGATTGTGGTATGTGAATGTAACAGAATACTATTATGTATAAGAAATGATGAGCAGGTAGATTTCAGAAAAACCTGAAAAGACATGTATGAACTGATGCTTAGTGCAGTGAGCAGAACCAGGAGAACTTTGTACACAGTAATAGCCACATTGTGTGATGATCAACCTCAGCAATGCAATGACCTAAGACAATTCCAAAAGCCTCATGATGGAAAATGCCATTCACATCTCTAGAAAGAACTATGGACTCTGAATGCAGATCAAAGCAGACTATTTTTCACTTTTTTTCTTTATCGTGGTTTTTCTCTTTTTGCTCTGATTCTTCTTTTACAACATAACTCATGTGGAAATCTATTTCATATGATTGTACAAGTATAAACTATATCAAATTGCTTACTGTCTTGGGGAGGAAAGGGAGAAAATATTTGGAACCCAAAATTCTAAAACAGTGAATGTTGAAAACTATCCATGTAATTGGGAAAATTAAAATACTATTAAGAGGGGAAAAAATAACCCTATGAGGTGGGCACTATTATAATCTTCACCTTGCAAATAAGAAAACTGAGACTAGGAGATTTGCTCATGGTCGCAAGCAGCGTCAGTTGGAGAGAAGATTCAAACTCAGATCTTCTGTTCTCCCAATCTAGAGCTTTATCCATTGAACCAACCAGCTGCTTATAGCTTGCAAGCTTATCCACTTGCTTGCCCTTTACACCAATGCTTAATAATATAAAAGCTGGTCAAGAACCAACTCAGGTACCATCTCCTTGATTAATTCCCCCATTATCCCCCAGTAGAATTTGAGCTCTCCTTCCATAATTTCTTGTATTATTTCTTTCTGGATCTCTCCTTTGCACTAATCACTCTCAGTGCAGTTTACAAAAGTACACTGTTTCATCTGCAAGACACTCCCATCTCCCAATTCTAAGCATTTTCACTTTTATTTTTCCATTTTCATCACAAGCATGGAATGCTCCTCCTCTTCATCTCTGCCTCCTGGATTCCCTGACGTTTTTTAAGTCCTGGCCAAAACCCTACTTTCTACAGGAAATCTTTCTCAATCTCTCTTAATTCCATTGCCTTCCAAATGTTAAGTCTTTCCAATTTATGCTGTATAAAACTTGTTTGTACATAGTTAATTTCATGATGCCTTCCGCCTTGGGTTATGAGTTCCTCAAGGGCAGGGATTGTTTTTTTTTTCCTTGGAATCCTCTGTACTTAGTACAAGGTCTGGCATATAGTAGGAATTTAATAGATGTTTGTTGACTAATTTTCTGATTTTAACATCCCAGCATTCTAGCAAAGTGACCGACACATAGCAATTAGTTAATGTTTGTTGAATTATATAAATTTGATAATCTGTCATTTATCACTATGAACATTATCAGACAAATCAATATCATAAACAGTCTTGGGTTTGATATTCACACTAGTTGGATAGAGGACCAAATAATAAATATGATGCCCTGTAAAAAGCACTGAACTAGGAAACTAAGGTTCAAGATCAGTCTATACCACTCCCTTGCTGTGTGACTTTGAGTAAATTGCTTGTCTTCTAGGGGCCTCAATTTCCCTATTTATGGGACAAGAATAGTCTAATTCACTTGACAGGATTGTTGTAAGTATAAACTGAGATGGTGGATGTATAAATGATAAAAATCTGTGAGGAAATGCATTTTTGCATACAAATCTATCAGTAGTTTTGAAATGCTGGTTTTGCTGGGAGACAGTGCCCCTTTAGACATGGGTTGAATTACCAAGTTATGACCTATGCCATAGGGTAGCTGTCAGGAGAAGCTGAACAAATTCAAGCTTTTTGCGGGAATATTTTTGAGTCCTGAATATCACAGAACATAATCATGCTGATAAATTCCAATTTTTTATCTCGTAGAAGATGTGATTTAATGGGAATGCTTAACAGTTTTGGAAAATAGCTAACTCTTTTTCTAGCTAGGAAATTCTGAACAGGAACTTTTAATCAAGTTTGAAGTTGAATTGGAATAAATTTATTTTCAAAATGACATGGACACAAGTGTCAGAGCATGATAATACTATACTGATGACCCAAATGATATTTGAGAAAAATCTTTTTTTTTTTAATCACGTTTCCAGCATAGGAAATGGTTATCAGTAAAAGAACCAATGCCTAATTCATGGTTGCCCTTGGTAAATGTTAAATATTATAACAACCTGACTCAAATATCTTTCAACAACTGGGCTTGGCCCTTTATGGAATTATGGTTATATCATCTAATGGGAAAGCACCCAAGGAAATCACTGGAAGACTGCTAAGTTTTGGATTCTGTGTAACCAAGATTTGTAAGTTATCATATAGATTCACAGACTTCTTTTTCTGATAAAATTCTTTCCTATTGTCCCTAGGACTTAGAATAATCAAAGGGTCTAGCAACTGTCACACCTGGATTATTTTAGCAAAACTTTTACCTTTTTTTTTTTTAACATGGAACGAAGAGATTCTCCCTCTTAGCTACGCAAAGGCCAGGGGAACACCAGCAAAATCCTTTTCTTGGACTTAAAAGAATGTGCTGGGATTCATTCCGTTTTTCTCTTCTCTCTTTTCCACAGAAACCATGTATAATAATGCAATGGAAAGATGTAGGTTGCACCTCCTGTCATTCCTTCAGTTATGCTCTAAGATACAACAAAGAATTGAACTGGTTTCATATTATTTGCTTTTGTATACTCTGGCTGCTCAATTCCCTGTGTTCCTTTGCAGGTTGTCAGTTTGAAAAATGTACAGAGAAACATATACTTTTGTGGGTTTAAAAACACTCCTAGAATTTATGCTAGGAAGGAACCACTTAGTTTAAACTCTTCATTTAACAATGATGAAGCCGGGAAGCCCAGATTGGTAAACTGATTTACCAAGACCACACAGGTAGTATTCTTGGACTCTAATTCAGCTTCTCTGATTCCAGAATGTTTTTTCATCCAGAAACATGCTTTTTGATCTTAGAACCAATGTAAATTCTGTCCCAAAGTGTTCTGAGATCTGATGAAGTACCTATTTTTCATAATTGAAGGAAGATATTATTAAATGTATTATTATTATTAAAAGGTATTATTAAAGGACTATGTCAACCTTAAACTCTTTGGTATATGTATGTTGTAAGACCAAATATAATGGAACCATTTCTAATATTTGAATCAGAAACAGGCTATACTAATGATTATCAATGTGTACTGAGGTCTCACTATGTGCAGAATATATAAAATAAAATTTACTTTCTGAATTTTAGAAACCCAATTTGTAAATATCCAATGCATATTAATTTCTGGTTGTACACTGCTTCTCTGTTACTTCCTTAAAATAAGTAATTTGTAGTTAATTGTAGGCCTTTTTTTTTCCTGTTGGCATTCTGTGATTTTCTTAATATTCACTTAATCATATGCTTCCTGGCAATTCTCTCAATGGAATTGAGCCTTCCAAGTCTACTGGCAATAAAAATAATTCCCCCAAATTTTTGAGGGTGAATGGTAGAGATTTGGTTGAAGATGCTCGAGTCTTGAATATTCAGTTGAACTTCTTGTGATAATTGTTTTGATCTTAATGAGTGGAAAAGTGAGTTTCTATAATTAAAATGATCTTTTTTTTCAAGTTTTACTACTCCAATCATTTTTATTTTGAGTATGACAAACTTTTTTCTTCATAGCAATGGTTATCAACTGATTTAAAAAAAACTGGTCTCATTATTATGCTATTCTGAAGAGGAATCACTAATACCTGTTCTGGCCTGTAGGCCTCTCTAAAAGCCTGTGGTTGGGATCAATTGTGCATTAGGCTGTTTTGGAGTGATTATCTTTCAGTTTTTGATGTTGTTATTCCATATGATTGCATCATTCTTTGTGCTTTCAATGAGACTGCTCCTATTTCATTATAGACTTGAATGATCCTTGAGCAGTTACTGCAATATCTCTTAACAGTCATTGAAGTCTGTACTTTAAGAAATAAAGTTTCCTCTTTGGAGTAATATCCATTATTCAAAAATAGAATTAAAGAATTAAAAACATAAGAAATTATGTTTTAAAAACACAAGAATTGAAAACATAAGAAAAAGATAGAAATGAAAAAATATATGCATACATGGAACAAAATCTAATGCTCAATTGGCAAAACTAAGCAGTATGGGAAAAGTAGCTCACTTTGGTTTCATCAGATAAAATTCAGATATTCAGAGTCAGTGTCAGCAGTACATACTCATGACCACTATTGTCACAAAATGGAATCATATCAAAATTACTACTTGTCTCAAGTCAACAAGCATTTATTAATCTCCTACTATGTTCCAGGCACTATGCTAAGTACTAACAAATATTGCTTTAGTAAAGAGAAGTGTCAGCTCATCATTTGAGATGGGTGAAGAAGGAGATAGTGGTGAATGACATTTGAGTGACATGAGATGTGGAGGAAATAGGTCATCTTTCAGTGAAAGTCTTCATTTTTTTTTTGAAGAAATGTCAGGCAAGATCCTCAGGTAAGAGAACAGGGAGAAGGTTGAGTCTTGGGAAGAGTAATGAAAAGTTGTGGAAAAGTCAATGGAATGAACGAGATAATCAATCAATTAAGGAAGTGTAAAGGGATTGCCTCATAGTGTGGGTCCAGTTGTGATTATATAAGTCAACTGGCATTTATTAAGCATCTGTTATGGGTCAGGCACTGTGCTAAATGCTAGGGATAGAAAGACATCACCAACTTTATTTATAAGCTCAAAGTAGCTATGAGGAGCTATAGAGGGGACTGAGACATTTGGTTTGTGAATCACAATGAAAACTTTGCTCAACTGTATCAGTTCAAGGTGTTCTTGATGCCTATTGTTGTCAAATATAAAAAAATTAAATAAATATTGTTGCTAAAAATCCATCTCCTGCCTTGTCTAAGTAAACCTAATATTTTTAATTGTTAAGTATTTCATTTTGTTCCAATGTCAACTTGGAATTACTGGGGTACTCACCTGATTCATGTCTAGTGCAGAGCACAGGGGTAGCAGTCACAATCTTAGACAAACAGAATTAAAAATAGACAACCAAAGCAGACAAAGAGAATGACATTATTCTTAAAGATAATATAGATAACATAACATTAATACTGAATATATATATATATATATATATATATATATATATATATATATATATATATACTGAATGGTATATCATCTAAGTTCTTGAAGGAAAAAGTAATCCAATTATAGGGATTAATGTACAATGAAATTCTCATAGGTGGACAGATCTAGACAAATCTAGCAAAAAATGAGAGAATTTAAAGATCAGAGTAGACTTATAAAAGTTAGATATGATAGCTCCTCAGGAATTACTGGATAAGAACAGAAAAAAATGTACCTATTTTTCAGTGGTGCATAACACCTTTATAAAAATTGGCTAAATGCTATGGAATAAAACTCATAAAGAAGAAGAGTGAAAATGTTAAACACATTTATTGACCACCAGGCAATAAAAGTATACTTGGTAATGGATATTTGAAGAAAGGATTCAAACTTGAATGGAAACTAAAGAATGTGTAAATCAAAAAAATCACAGAAACAATAAATATTTTTTTATCAAGGGAGAGATAACATAACAGTAGCTTGACAGCATGCCACAAATTTGGGAATGTAGCCAAAGGAGTAATACTAGAAAATTTATATTTTAAAATGCCTTTCTCAAAAAACCTGAGAAATAAAATATCAATGAATTAGGCATGTAACTAAAAAAAAATCATTAAAAACTAACAAATTAAGAAATCATAATTTAAAATGAAAAAAATTCTGAAAATAACAGATCAACATAATTGAAAATATAGCCCTGTTGAATTTATAACTAAAACTAGGCTAATATATTAATTTATAGCTGGAAAGGACTTCAGAGATCTTTTATATGAATCCCCACCTTAGTTTTTTTTAACAAAATGTAATAGTATGACTCTCCTGCTTTCTTTACTTTTTAGCTTTTTTAATAATATGGCTAATATAGAAATATGTTTTGTCTGATTTCACATGTATAGTTTTCTTGCCTTCTCAGTTGGTAAGGGAAGGGTTGGCAAAAGAGAGAATTTAGAACTCAAAATTTAAAAAGAAAAGAATTTAAAATAAATAATATACTTAAAAAACCCAAAAGAATGAAGAAAGGATATTAAGAAGTGATCAGAAATATAAGAAGAGAACCTGAAAAGAGCAGGGTAAAAATATAAATAACAGTGAGTATTCAGGATGAGATGATGATCGACATTATAAAATGATACAGAGAGATCAAGAAGGATAAAGCTTAAGAAAAGGCCATTACATATGGAATTGAGTTCCAGAGAATGTATTGATTTGGATTGGCAGAAGACATTTTGGAAGGGAACTTCTTACATCAGTAAAATTCCATGTCCAGTCAAAAAAAGGGGTGGGGGGAAGGTAATTTTAGAACAGTGTTCTTATGTCCATTCTCTAGGATTCCACCTGCAGGAAAGAAATAGGAGGAGACAAAGGTCTACATCATTTTAATGTGCCTGTTGGTTAAAGTGCACCAGTGTTTTGGAGATCATGTAATTCCCTAAATGTCCTGCATGGTCAGCTTTATAGAACTGTCATGCTGGTACCTGGGAAGGTGACCCTTCATTAGAATTTTTCATGATGAAAGCTAGTCTAAATAAATACATTTTAAAAAGAAAAATATGAATTAGACAAATCATTATCTAATCTTAAGAAAAAGAGAGAAAAATTAAATTAGAAATATAAAAAATGGAGAACAAGAATCCACAACAAAAAGAATGTATTAGAATCCATTTTGTCTAATCAGATGTTAGCAAAAATGATTTAAGTGAAATGGATGCATATTTATAAAGATGTTAAATGCCTATATATGAGACATAGAGAATTTAAAAAACAATAATAAATAAATAAAAAACATAGACATATACGAGACAAATGCCCATAACAAGACATAGAAAATTTAAAAAACTGAGCTCAGAAAAGGAATTTGACTAAGCTACAAATGAAATCCCTGAGAAAAAATCAGGATGGATTTGTAAATAATATTCAAGTGGATATGTGAAAACATAATTGACAAGTGAAAAATATAAACAATTAAAAACCAATTCATTCAAATCATGCTTAAGTTGTTTGCAAAACTAGAGAAGGATGTAAACTTACTTGAGTTCCTTTTCTGAGTCAAAAAATGATCTTGATATCTAAAACATAGAGAGAAAAGTCAGACAAAGAAAGTCACATAGCAATATCCTTAATTAATAAAAAAATATTACAAAGCTTATACATGATATCCAGGTTATATTGATACCAAGAATTCAAGGTTGATTCTATATAGTAGACAATATTAATTATATCCATTATCAATAAGTGGGAAAAGTTCTGTTTTTATTTTTGTGTTTCTTCTTTTAAACAAAATACAGTTAGTGTAACTGTGAAATGATCCTGCCATTTTGGAGAGCAATCTAGAATTTTGCCCAAATAGTTACAAAGTTGTGTGTACACTTTCACCCAGTAATTTTAATTTTAGGTCTATTTCCCAAGGTGATCAGGGAAAAAGGAAATGAACCAATATGATCTAAAATTTTTATAACAGCTCTTTTGGTGATGACAAAGAACTGGAAATTGAAGAGATGCTCATCAACTGGGGAATGACTAAACAACTTGTGATATGTAATGGCAGTGGAATACTACTGTGTGTAAGAAACGATGAGCTGGTTGATTTTAAAAAAAGACATAGAAAGGCTTGCATGAAATAATGAAAAGTGAAGCAAGTAGAATCAAGAGAAAATGTATACAGTAACAGCAATATTGTTTGAAGAAATAATTGTGAACAACCAAGTTATTCCGAATACTATAAATAATCAAATCAACTATAAAGGACCTATGAAGGAAAATGTTATTCACCTATAGTGAAAGAACTGATAAACAGAAGCATGCACAGTATGACTTTACACATATTTATGAATCTGTGTCAAATTGTGGCCTTTTTCTTGTGTGGGTTAGGTATAGAAGGAGCAGAGACCATTCAGAATTTAAGATGGTACAAAAAAGACTAAAATTAAATAAATAAAATACTAAATATATATTAAAATAGATGTAATACATGGAATTTTTATTTTGATCTTAAACTACATTTATTTAAAACCAAGAGCAGTGATGGAGAAATGCTAAAGACATTCTCAATAAAATCAGGATTAAAGGAAGGATACTTATTCTCATTACAATTATTTGATGTAGTTCTGGGACTTGTACCTATAGCATTAAAAATAAGAATAGAAATAGAAAAAGAAATCAACAGAACAAGCATAGTCAAAGAAGCAAAGCATTGCCTTTTGTAGAGAGTGTTTTCTCCAAGAATTCTAGAGATGCAACTAAATTAATAGAAGCAATTTATAACTTCAGTAAATTAGCAGGATATAGAATAAACTCATAAAAATCATCAGCCTTTTTATCCGTTAACAATAAAATCCAGGAAGTGACAGAGAAAGCAATGCAATTCTAAATTATTATAGTATGTAAAAATATCTATCTACTTAGATAAATTATATAAATAACAATACAAAACACCATAGAAACAAATAGAAATTTAAAAACTTATAGAGGAAATTATCATACCTGGTTGGACTGTGCTAATAAAATAGAAAACAACAAAGAGCTCAAAACCAAAGAGGGTGCTTGTGAATTATTGAATAGAGGATGAATAAATATATATATATAGACATATAACAGAATATTATTGCATGTATGCAAATATTGTATGTATTATATGTATGTAAATATATATAACAGAATACTATTGAATTAGAAGAAATATTGAAATATGTGGATTCAGTTACACCTGAGAATACTTGTCTGAATTGATATGGAGTTATTTTAGCATGACCAAGAGAACTATTCATACAATGACTACAGTATTGTAAATGAAGACACCTTTGATAGACTTAAGAATTCTGATTAATTCTGATTAATTAATTAAGAATTCTGATTCTGATTAAGAATTCTGACTAATCAGGACTCAAGAAGACTGAAAATGAAGCATGTCTTCCTTCTTGGTGGAAGTGTTATTGACTGTAGATACATACAGAATGATGTATATGTATACGTATATATATATATATATATATATATATATATATATATATATATATATGTATAATTTCCATATACAATCAATACACCACAAATTTGTTTTGCTTGACTGTTATAAGAAGGCCAGATGAGCCTACAGAGATTATCCCAGGGAACATCTGTCCAGAGGTTCACTGGAAAATTCTGAGAACTCTTAGCACAAAGTGACTTATTTCTTGGGATTTGGGGAATGAGCAACTTCTGGGATACTTCTCATGATGTAGTTACTCAGGGCTGGTAGAACTTTTTGGTATTTAAGGATAATAGATAGACCCAGAGTGGTTCTTTGTCCAGCCCCATCATTTTCACCACCCTCCACCAGGTCTCCCTAACTACAGAAGGTAGGTTGGGTGCTGCATCTGATGAAAGAAGAAGCTTCCACTAGTGATAGGATATTTAAAAAAAAGGAAAAATAACATCAACAAAATATTAAAGTATTAAAGAACAGATGGAAGTTCAGAAGGAGATTCAGAAAAGAACAAGGTTAGTGCTACTATATTAAATTGAATATATATTAAAAACTAAGCTGAAGGTAATAAAAATAAAATATATGAGATGTGATTGTACAGTAATAAGATAGATTCCTCATCTTTCTCATCTGGATCACTCATGGAAACCAGTTTCATTGCTCTATAGAAGCACCTGGTATGGCTAAATAACCATGCCTGATTATTGGTGTTGGGGAAGATGGTGAGAATACATTAATGTTTTTGTTAGCTCATTTTTTTGTTACCTATTTTGCCTAATTATAAAAATTCATGTGAGTAGTAAGATCTGTATGCAGGATGAAAAGCCAAGGCAAGGCTAATGATGGCAAACTAAAGTAGGGAAGAAGTTTACAAAATCATAAATGTGAAGCTAGAAGGGACCTGAGAGATAATCCTCTTGTTTTACAGATAAGAAAATAGAGAGCCAGAGGATTTTACCAATTTATTTCAGGCTATAACAGGTAGTAGACATAAGTGGTGGGAATGAAATATATAACCTTTGACTCTACAGTCAAGGATCTTTCCAGGCGTATTTCCAGGGTAAAGTCAGAAAACATAAGCTCTTAAAGACAAACCAAAATATTTATTCAGATACCAGAAAGCCAATTCCGCTATGGTAATAAGGAAGTTTGTCCACATCCCCAAACCTTCCCTTCTTCAATCCTCCCCAAAAACAATCCCCCTTAGGCAAAATGCCCCTCTCTCACTCATGCTAGCTGCTTTGCCTGCTGCCTTTTTCTCAGTTCCACCTCTTTCTTCCTGCTGCACCCTTCTTACTCCACCTATTTGACAAGTTCCTCCCACCATGGGCTTCATGTGACTCAGGCTGTGGGCTGGGTCAAAACTCAAAGCAGGTCACATGGGCCTATTAAGGGGCAGGGAAGATCTTCAAATTCTCTTAGCATTACAGAGACCTAGGATTAAATGAGGGGAAATGGTTTGTGTAGATTTTTTTAAAAGGGAATGCATGTAAATTGGTTGCTGAGGAGGTCTAGTTTGTGGTCTCTGTTCCTTGGCCCCAGGGACTATATTACCAACCTTGCATAATAAATTTTAGGATAATTCTATATTTATAATATTTTCAGTGTGTAATCCTCTTCATAGGTATGTCTCTTCAAGAGTTGATTGGATGATTTTCTTAATTTATAGAACTGGGTGATTGAATGTGTAGAAAATAAAGCAATATATGTAAAGAATAAAACTATTTTTAATTCTTCACCTCTTCACCTCATGTCTGTAAATAAATTAGGTACAGAAAATAATTATCATCACATTAATTAAAAGAAGAAAAGAAAGTCTAATCAGAGGGCAATAATTTTAAAGGAAAAAAAGCACCAAAATTAATTACTATCTCCTACTGAATGTATTGAAGGTCATAGACACTTCCAAATCACTTCAAAAGAATTAAAATTCTACCAAAAACCCAATTTTGTTTAACACGGTTTGGGGGTTGTCTGACAGAAAATGGACCACATGCATAGGCACTGATTTTTTTGACATTTAAACCTAAATGGAATATAACTATGATAGACTCCTACTTTCTATATACTTGGAAATTCTAGTCTTTAGCATTCACTGGAGAGCAGTGCTGATTGACAGAAAGTTGCCAGAATCCCACTCTGAGGCAAACATTATGACCTTTGGCAGGGCAGAGAGGGAACCTTTTGAGCACAAGTATGAGAAACATATTTATAAGGACCTTTAGCATTCATGTTGGTCATTTATTCCCAGAGGGAGTTGATATTTATATTGTTGAATACATAATTGCATGCTGTCAATAGTAATTGCACACATTAATAAGTCTGATCTAATGTTTCCATCACACTAGCCAGCATATGTACTAGTTCTATTAATTAATTACTAACCATATAAATACCTGATAGTTGAGTTGGAGGAAATATGACTAAAAGAAATAATATAATATGTCTAGTTGCTGCCATATTTGGAATTAAATAAAAGACCACTTGTCTGGAATTGGAGAATGTGTAAAAGAAGGGGTGTCTGGTCATTTTGCTTCCCCCTAGAAAAGAAATATTAGGTTATGCATACCCAAATAAAAGTATGATTTTGAAAAATTCTGTATATATACATTTTATGATGTTTTTGCAGACCTTTGCTGAATTTAGTGGTAGGAAAATATATGCTCAAATTTTAATTGCTTTATATAGAGTTAAAGATATAAATGACAACATTTTAATCCAACTGGATAATTTTGTTTACAGTTAATCCTTATATATCCCATGTGATTTATTTGACTGTTAATAATTTGACATAAGAAGGAATTAGAAATTAACATTAGGACATCTTCCTATATTTGTATTTTTAGCATCACTGAAAGCATTAGTTATGACTTCTGAGGCAAGCTCTAACCCAATTAGATGTTCATGACAAATGAACATGGATGAACTATATATGGATCAGTTAAGAACTTATTATGTGAAGGGAAAATATGATTAGATTCCTTCCCTTTCAAAATGTCTTTCTAAACACTTAGTCACTGATATTTATAACAAAAATAGTAATAAGAGCTAGTATTTATCTAGCATTCTAAGGTTTGCAAAACACTTTACAAATATCTCATTTGACCCTCAAAACAACACTGGGTAGTTAGTGCTATAATTATTATACCTTTTTCATAGATGAGAAAGCAAAGGCTGAGAAATGTTTTTAGATGATAACAAAATTATACGGATTCAGGACTGATTGAATGACCTGAGAGAAAGAGTAGTAACAGATCAATGTTAACCTGGTTAATCTCGAGAAATGTTCCTATTACCTTTCCATGATTTTCTGCTGTTTTATATTTTAGAGTGACTAGGATGAAGGCATAGAGGTCATGCTTACCAAGTTGATAGCACAAAGCTGGAAGAGTTACTGAACATGTTGAGTAGCAGAATTAGTATTCAAAAGGAGCTTGACAAGTTAGAAAAAAAGGTCACATTTAATAAGGCAAAATTTATAGGGATGTCAAATATATAAGTACAGGTTGAGGGGATGCTTGGTTAGACAACAGTTTGTATAAAATAAGATTATGAACTCAATATGAGTCAAGAGTCTAATGTCAGCTTTAAAAAAAGAAACTATGCCTCAATTTTATCATATGCAACATGAAAGAATTGGATTAGGTTTCTTTTATTTTTATGATCTAAGCTTCGGTGTATCCTGAAGAGTACCATCACAGTGGTATAAGATGACTGGAAACCATGCAACATGAAAGTCAATGGAAAGAACTAGGCTTACTTAGCCTGTAGAGTAGACTTGGCAGGGGCTTGAGGTCATAACAGCTTAAAATATTTGAGAGGCTATCATAGGAAAGAGTGATTGAACTTGTTCTGCTAGACCCTAGGTGGGGATGGATAGAAGTAATAGGTGTAAATCACAGACATGTTTTAGCTTGCTATAAGGAAAATATAACAATAAGAGTTGTTTCAAAGTGGAATGGGCTACCTTGGGAAGCTGAAGATTGCTTTTCACTGTAAGCTTTCACACAGAAGCTAGAGGAGGTGATTGAAAGGCTTTTCTTTAAGTACAAGTAGGACTGAGTGGTCTCACAAGTCCCTTCTAACCCTGTAATTCGGTTATTCAGTCCTGAAATTGAATTTTATTTAATAGAAGTCACTAAAAAAATCAAATTTTGTTTTAAAATTAGGCTCTTTTTTTAAAAACAACATATTGGCCTGCAGGGTAGTTAGTACAGGATCTATTTTTATGTCTAGGGCCAGTGGAGACATATTACAGATTAGAGTCTTAGTGTATCTGTCTACTTCTGCCCTCACTAAGTCCTTTACTAAATATAATTTCATAGAAGTCTTTCTGTGAAACTGCCTTTGGGTTGTTTGTTAGGGTACAATAGTAGTCATTACATTCAGACCTTCTCCACTATCATTCTATCATTTTAGGTGAGCCATTCCAGTCCCACTCATCAAAGTTTGCACTAGCAATTAACACACTTGTGGTACAATCTATACATAAGCACCTGCATGATCACTATAATTTTTTTCAATGACATTGGGTTATGTAAGTGGGAGGTTGATTCTGTTTTCTAGAGCTAGGCTCCATAGTCACTGGGATCCATTTGTGAGAGGATATATACTTAGCTGTTGAGAAGAGTGACTACCTTCCCAGTTGGGCAGCCTGACACAGAGAGATAGTAGAGATAAGTGCTAATAGAGGTAGCAACTACACTGTTGAGTAGGTTGATTGCCAACAGACACAGACTGATAAAGCCAGAGTGAGGCATAGAACCACTGGTTCACTTGCATTGAGACTGTGATTGTGAAAAATTTATCAATGTAATGGAATACAATTATAAACTAAGAGATGATCTCAAGGACAGTTTCACAGAAATATGAGAAGATTTGAGTGAACTATTACAGAGAGAATGGAGAAGAACCAGAAGAATTATTTACAGGGAAAAAAAACCCATCACAAAGACAATCAACTTTGGAAGATTAAAGGACTCAACTCTAGAGGGCCAATGATGAAGCAAGCTACCACCTCTCTGACTCAAGATAGAGAATGACATGCATGCTTTTTGACAAGGCCAATGAGGGAAATTTGTTTTGTTTGACTACTCACATCTATAACAAAGGCTTTTTTTGAAATTGGTGGGGATGGGGGAGAGAGGTCAGAGAGAATGGGAAGCAGAAAAAAATAGTGCTTGTTAGTTGAAAAAAAAAATGGTTAAAAGAACAGTGTGACGCAGGTCGTATCCAGTCTGCCTTTGCAGTTTGGGAAAGAGTGCGAAGATTCCAGTGTTAACATTCATTTAGAATGGTGCCATTGTTTGGAGAGGCTGATGAGTAAGGACCACGACTCTCTCACAGGAACCCTTCAGGAACATTTATTTGCACAATGTGATGCTTAGGAGATTGACTATGCTTTCAGAAGTTTCATGGAGTTTTTCACATGAAGTTTATCACAAATCTATGATACTTGAAAGAAGTGATAAAATTCTTACTAATCATTCTCATGTTTGTAGGGAAAATATTGATTGCAGCTAACACAGAGGTGGTTATAGTAGAAACTGGCTTGATATTTCATAAGTTTGCAAAGGAGGACTCTGAAGATGCTATCAAGAATATTTGAAGGAAGAATGGCCCTTGTCATCTTGATATACAATTAACTTTTTATTTTCCTAATTGTCAATTTTTATTTCCATTCTTTTTCCCCTGGAGATTGTTCCCATGGTAAGGTGTTTAAAAATTTATGTACATAAAGGCAATTCTGAAATAGAAAATTAAAACTCAAAAATATATTTTAAAATAAATAAAACAAAATTAGTTATCAATCCAGATAGTAAAACTTATGGCATCTTCTTTGGCTTACCTCTCACAGCGCATGAATGTGAGTTGCATTCCCTGGGAAATAACTGTCCAAGATTTAAGGTACTCTGTTTATCTTCAGATCTAAAATTTGTGCTCACAAACTTTACTGTGTTCCCATTTTAGTAATTACACAGAGGATTCAATTGGCTGAAAACAAAGGCATTTATTGAAAAGACCTAAAAAATAATAGAGCATCTTTCTTATAAGCTTTTTTACAGTCTTCTGCAAATACACACAGCATCAGCAGGAAGTGGACACCTGTTGAGGTCCCTAGAGTCAGTCGTGTAAGGAAAGCATACATCCATACATTCAGTATTCATACAAGAAGGGAAATTTTGTGTCTCTGATGTTGTCAGGTTGTAGATGTCTTCTCTGTTTCTATGGACTTTAGTTTTGTCTCTATTGGACATGGCCAAGAGCTGTCCTAATGCTCTGCTGGATACTGCCAGTCACTATTCTGATCTTGGATGATAATTCACTGGATGCTGCCCTGCTGAAATCCTTGGCCTGAGTATTGCCATGCCCTTTTAGCTATCTGTTTTAGAAAAAGCCAGGACCCTCACCCTGGTATCACCGGAAGCTTTTCTCTTTTACTCCTGAGCATATTCCCAGCCCCAGGTACCAACCATTTCAGTACAAAATGCAGAGTAGTGTCAGAAAGCCACTACCCTCAGGTTTAGCCTTTTTATATTCCAATCCTTTCCAGTATAGGACTAGAGGACCTCAGTCATAAACTTCATCAAATTTATTGTAACTAACCAATTTGACTCCAATTTACTTATCCACTCATCCTGATGAATATCTGGTCACTGGATTCAGATGGCTCTGGAAGAGAAGTGAAGCTGGTGACCTGCACAGCCCTCCCTCACTCAAAACAAAGTCAAGTGCAAGTCATGTCATCATTTCTCTGATGGCATGGTCTTCTTCGGCAACAAAGGACAAACATATACACTTCCACCTCTTTGCAAACTACTCCATAAGCCAGGGAATGGTCATTTCTTCAATGATCACAAAACATCCCTACCGTTGAGGATTTCCCTAGTTTTTTGCTTCTGAACTTCCAGCTCATGTAAATAAGTGGGCAGGGAAGAGATACAGATATAATCTATACCCAGGCAATAAAGTCAAAAGGGCTAGAGGGAAGTCTTCAGCTACAGGAAAAGTTTCCAATGGAACATATATGTGAGGTTCTGAAAAGACATGAATGGGTTTCTATTTATATTATATTTATATTAGTGCTAATTTTTATCAGTTGCTATTTCTATGAGTACTTGTATTGATGAGATACTGTGTCAGCTGAAGTATTGAGGTTGTGAAGGGCAGGGTGAAAGGCTATCTATAATTTGAGAGGCAAACAAAACAATGAATCCTTGAAGAGAGAAGCTAGAGAGAGCTCTAGGAGAGGGACTATTTATTCCTAAGGCACTGAGTCAAAGAGAAAGCTGGTTGCAAAATTATGTAGGGTCAGCGAGGCCTCCACATAGAATCTTACATGTTTAAACACACCAGGAAGAAGACTGCTTGTTGTTGCTTCTTTACTACCAATCTTAGGCTGAATTTGCATTGTTAAGACTGTTTCTCAACTTATTTGGAAACAAAAAGAAGACACACTGGGCTTCCATAGAATATAGTGCAAAGCTTTTCCACATAGGTGTGTTCAATAGTGGTGGTTCTAAGATGATGCTTCCTTTGAGTTACCTGGTTCTTGGAAAAAATGGTAACTTGACAAGCCTTGACTGTGGCTTTGAAAAAAGACATTCTTTAATCAATTTCTGTAAGGTTGCTTAGACTATCATCATTTCACAACAGTATTACTTATCACTGATACATATTTATACCCAATACCATCAAAATACAGTGAAATCCTACTGTAACATCACAGTTCAGTCTTTTGTAGAATCAACAGTCCCCTGGAATGTTGTGCTGGCTAACACTGTATTTTTCTGGAATCACTTGATGTTCATTAATTTTCTGTCATGCCTGACTCATCATGACCCCATTTGAGGTTTTCTTGGAAAAGATACTGGACTGATTTGCTGTTGCCTTCTCCAGCTCATTTTTCAGTTGAAGAAACTGAAGAAAAGAAGGTTAAGTGACTTACCCAGAGTCACCGTAACTGATGCTGGATTTGAACTCGTGAAGATGAATTCCTGATTCTAAGCCCAGTGCTCTATTCACTATGCCGCCTAGATGTTCCAGTGATGTTAGGTAGAGTGTGCCTATACAACTATCTGCTGTCCTTTCTAGAAGATATTATCACCAGTTTTTCAACGGAGAATCACATTTTAAGTTACAATATGCCCAAAAGTTTCATGACCAAGGTTAAAATATCACCATGACATATTTTTCAGTGATGAAAACACCAAAACTTTGCCAAATATGGTGTTTCAAGTAGTTGCTACAATAAATACATGAGCATTTGATTAAGATTAGCAAATGACAGGAATTAAACTGGGAATTTCAGTGAGTTCCAGTTTTAGGGCTCAGAGAAATGGGAAGTTTTATTATAAATTGGATGGATGAGATGAGAAATTTTATTCCAAATCTAGTCAAATGCCAAATGACCTGGTAAATTACCAGAGATCCAAGGGTCACCATGACATGCTAGATGACATGTTCAAAACACAAATGACTAATTGTGTGAATAGGAGCACAGACTTAGTCTTGTCCCAAAGTCAACTTTCTTGTGCCCAGGAAGCAGAGCAGTGTCTGTATAAAATCATTTATCTTGGAAATCCTTTTTCATAGCCTCTTGGGTCCTTCCTTACATCTCCCAATGAATAAATAAATAAATAAATCCTCTGGTTTGTTTATCATTGTTTGGTTTTATTATTTCTTCTGGAGTGAAGATATCTTTTCTGCTGGCTTGATGAACAAATAAAATTTCTCATGGTATTTGTTTCCCAGAGTATGCATGCAGAGAGACCAGACTGTGGAGCTGTTGACCTATATTCAGGCTAGCTTTTGACAGGAAGGTTTAATAGAATGGTATTCTTTTTCACTTGAGCAAAGGAATATTGCTCAAATGAAAATGTAAATCTTGTGACACTTCAGATTAGATCACACTAAATCACACCAGGCACAAAAGTTCAGTAACTTCAGGACTTCAATAGGTCTGTGATCTCTTCAATAGGATATTTCCTTCAGATTGCAAACCATCAATAATATCAAAGATAAAGTAATTGAGATATTTATTTCCTAAGAAAGAAGTTTTGCTATTAATGGTAAGAGTCTAAAGTCTAGGGCTGAATAAATATTGGGGAGAGAAAAGTGCTAAATTTGAAGTCATAGTTCCAGATTATCAAGTACATATTCTGCTACTTACTACCTCTGTAACTTTGGGCAAGTTCCTCCTCTCCTCTGGGCCTCCTTGGTCTTTTTATTTTTAAAATGTTAGGGATTTGACTTGTTCAGTTGTGTCCATTCTTCTTCACCCCATGTGAGAGTTTTCTTGGCAAAAATACTGTAAAGGTTTGCCATTTCTTTTTCGAGTTCATTTTACAGGTGGGGAAATTGAGGTAACTGTGTGAAGTGACTTGATCAGAGTCACACAGCAACTAAATGTCAGAGGCTGGATTTGAACTCAGGGAGATGAATCTTCCTGACTCCAAGCCCAGTACTTCATCCACTATGTCACCTAATTGCCCCAGGAGTTGGACTAGTTGACCTCTAAATTTACTTCAACCTAAAACTTATGTTTTACCTGGATTTAAGTCAGGTAAGTTGAGGAGTCCACTGACAAAATATATTTTAGATATGGAAGCAGATCCCTTAATTGAATTCATCTCTTAATTTGAACGTTGATGTGGGCACTGTTACATTAAAATTCTTAATTTCTAAGAAATAACATTTCTTTAAGTGAATTACAGAGGGAAAAATGGGCAAACAGTTCTTTTTTCTCAGTGTATACACTCAAAGTTGAGTAATTCTTTTCTATAAGTAAAAAGTAATTTGATTAATATCTGTTTGTTTAAGAGGGGAAAATTAACATATTCTCATCCACTTTTAAAATGAAAAACAGAATATAGAACTATTAAATTAATATAGTGAATAACACAATTGCATGCAGTAGAAAGCTTCCTTTCTCCTATTTGGAGTTAGTGGGCAAAGATTCTAATCGCAATTCTTCTACTTTCTACCTGTGTGATCCTGGGCAAATTATTTAACCTCTTTGGATCTTATTTTCCTTATCTAGTAAATAAAAGGCTTGGGAGAAATAACTATTAAGGTCCCTTCCAGTTTTATATTTCTGATCCTATATATTTTAGTCCTTTACCAAGACCAAACTGAGAGGTGAGGGCAGGAGTTATGTAAGGGAAAAGAAGAGAGAATCCAGAGACAAACGCAGAGAAATAGACAGTGACAGATAAAAGGAAACATACACACATATATGCACAAACAGCAAACACAAGCACAAATCTGCCTACATGGAAAAGAGTAATAGATCCCCCACTTTCATTTTAAACATATCTACTGAGTATTCATTATCTGCCATGGCCTTTGACGCCATCTGTGAACTTTTTAGGAAATTGCTGATATGCATTTCAGAAAACACATTGTGAATAGGCAATTGCCTCCTGGTATATGCAGGCTGGAAAAAATATATGAAGGCTGGACTTGGTTGATGAGTCTGTGTGCTAGAAATCTTCCATTCTTTCAATACACAGTAATTTTATATATAATTTAATTGGTGTGGACTCTCTGTAATGGTGCAAATCCACCTTCCTCCCTATATCAGTAAGCACTCCAACATACACATGGGGGCCTGCTATCACAGGTTCTTCAATCCACCTTCATAAAAGGAAAGCAACTTTCAAGGGTTTAGCAAACCCTTTAATCAAGCACATGTGTCATTCTTTTAACCAAATACATGTATCATTCACCTAGTTTAGGGGAGTCAGCACTCTGAGCTTCACAGAAAGTACAAAGAAATTAAAGATCAACAGACATGACTTCCTCCACCTGAATTCAACAGACAGTCAGACCCCAACTGTCTGACCATAGTTACCAGAGAGGTAAACACTGACATCTGAGTTTTCAAAGTTGGGCGGCTCCTAAAAGCAGCTTCCCAGAGTTGGAATATGGCGCTCACACCTTCTTACAAAAGCTAAGCCCCAAAGTAAAATCTCAACTCAGAGTATTTGTACATTTTTTTAGAGCCAGAGGGCATCCCAACCCTTGAGAATCGGTGCCTCATTAACAAAAGGCTTGGGCCTTCCCACAAATCTTCCCTAATCAAACTCCCCTTAATGAGCAGATCCACTAATGGATTGGGAAGGTCTTTAATCACATTAAAATAATTAAAAATACAAATACATATACTGTTTCCAGTTGAAGAAACTCTTGTTTCTGCACTTTACTCCTTGTAAAGACTCTTGATCGATAAAGGAAAGATTCAGTCAGAGGCATTTGATTACACTAAAACAAAACCAGAAAAAGATCTTATTTAATTTGCCATCACCACCCCGCCCCCTCCCGCCACCATTCTCTCACATATTTTTCCATTCTTCTCCATGATCTCCTAAGGTTGATTTATACAAAATGTTGGAGGCCTTGATACTATCTTCTTTTTAGGTTCACATGACACTGCTCTCTTGTGGTTCTCCTCTTACTCATTTTTCCCCTTAATTAAACATTTTGGGGACCTTCCATGAGGGCTTTGTAGTGAACAATTTTTGATAGACCCATGTCACAGGCTCCCCAGGCACACACCCTACTGGGGAGCCATCTTTAGCTGGGTAAACTTCTTTCCAGAGATCATCTGAGATCATCATATCAGGAAACACCAGAGGCTTACCAGTGAAAATAGTCAGGTATAAGGTCTTGCCAGTCTCATTGGAATGACACAGTGCTTCAACATAGTTCAGAAATTTTGTTTTTGACTTCAGCTTGATAAAGTATGGATTTGTTGGTTCTGGAGGGAATTGAGACCTTTGAAAATACTTTAGTTGGGGATTATGCAGGTTTTTAGGTTCGGGGGAATTTCAGTTGGCTGAACACTTCCAGTATCCTAAGTGTCAACAAAAGGATCAATATCTGTCTCACACTCACTGTCAGTGAGCTCCCTTTATTCTTCTGGAATACCTACTCATTGGGAGGGCTCTCCCCTGAAATACTCATCAAGGTCTGTGACATTCAAAGGTGTTCCTTCTTCCCCACTTCCAGCCACTTGGAGAGTAGAATAACTTTTCAGAAATAGAGGTGTTAATGGTTGGAAATTTGTGGATAGTGGATTGAGTGATGTCAACAGAGAGGTAGATATGTTGGTGTTTGCAGGTCTGATCAACTGGAGTTCTGGTCTAGCGTGAGTTTTGGTTTCCTCTAATACTTTGAATTTTTTGTTGCCCTAGGGGTGGGCTTTTCTCATGTTTTGCTGTTAATTTGGGAGCTAACTGCACTTTGAGTTTATCAAGTAGATGTTGAGCTTTTGCAACCTCCCTTTTCTGATGTTTACTAATTCTCTTTTTTCTATTAGTGAAACTCTGAGAGGATCTTTTCTTCCTCTTTTCCAAGTTTGAACTATTTAACCTCCAACATTTCCTGATGTCACCAGAGCTTATTCTCAGCTTTGTGCACTGACTCCCTAAGAGCTTGGTGTCTCTCATCTAAGTTCACCCCAATAAGTATGCTTTCATGGGCAAATGCAGCACCTTTTGGAATGACAGAAAGTTGTGGACGTAATCCATGTTCCAACTGATTCACCCCAGAAAGACTTAAGAGTCTAGCCTAAGGGGAATAGATTCCATGCCTGGAGATCTCTTTAATAGCACATCAGAAGCTGTCTAATTCATTCTGGAGGCTCCTGCCTGGAGCCAAAGGATACAACTCAATTCCATCTTTTGTTTGAAGTAGAATATGATCAAGTACAGTCTTAACTATGAATAAACAGGCGAGGTGGACCTGGATGACCAATGTGGCAATGATTAGTGGTATCATGACCTGCCTGTTGGTGGATTCACTGATGTATAATGAACTTGAGAAGGAAACTCTGACACATGTTGGTAAATATTATTTTCATGATAGCTGTTAAAGTCCAAGTTTGTGAAAACCCTACAAAGCCTTGCTTGGGGTGAACCCAGATTTGAAGCATTACCTTCTCAATAGAAGCATGTTTTCCCACAACAAACTTCAGGAGGAAAAGACTAGAGATGGAAATAAATAAGCCAATTCTGCCTTCGGTAAGGTCTCCTTGAGGGACTGCCTGCATTGCCTATTGCAATGTTGGAAGCTAACTAAAGTTTACAGTGTTGTCTTGGCTGAGTTGGTGAATTGAGTAGCCATGCTCAGGAAGATACTGAACTACTGGGCTATCATTACACCTTTTTGTCACCCTCATAATGATAATTAATATTGTTAGTAGGTGATTGTCCAGATGATTCCCGAGATTGATGCCTGCTTCTATCACATCAGTAATTTGATGGCATAGGAGATCTAGATCCTTAGAGGTATAAAAAAAATCAAATTTCTAACTGCATATTTACTTTTGATGTTCAACTCAAATTCAAATATTTCATACAATGAGTCCATAACCATGCGTGTAATAATGATGTTGATTTTGATGTCTATTCTCAGTCTTTTATTAAATTCCACTTGAAACTTACTCTTCTTTATTATAATTTCAGTTATGAACTTTGGGTGTCCATCCCTGTCTCTGTTCCAATTCTTGAAGAACCCAAGTTAGACTTTAATATTCCTTCTCCTCTCACCTGTTTTAATAAACTTAACATCCTTTGTGAGATTTTCAACTTATCCCCGCCAATCAAAGATGTTCCCACAATGGCTTTGTCCTGTGCCCTCTTTTCTTCTCCTTTCATACTATTTTGCTTAGTAATGTCTTAAGCTATCATGAATTCAGTTATCTATGCTGATGATTTTCAGAGTTACCTTAACCTCCCTCCTGACTTGTAGTCTCTCATGTCAAACTACCTGTTGGAAATCTCAAACAGCTTCCCAGAGTCCTTGCCTGGCCAAGTCAGTAAGCCCCAAAGTAAAACCTCACCCTCAGAGTATTTATACAGTTTTCAGACATAACCCTTTGATCAATGACTCAATAGAAAAAACAAAAGGTATTTGGAACCCTCCTACAAAACAACTTCCCAAATCAAGCTTCCCTCAGTGGGTAGGCCCCTCAATGGGCGGGGAAGATCTTTAATCACATTTTTTAATCGGAGGCACTTATAGTAAAACAAAAACAGAAGATCCTAATTTGATTGCCATCACAAGCTATCACCTCTAAGATTAAATATGTTTTCTGTTTGGCATTCAAAGCTCTATATAATTTGGACTCCTCTCCAAATACCTTTCCAATACCTTATTCCTTCACCATGTTTATCTGTGATCCACTGACCTCTTTTTGTTCCTTACACAAGACACCTCATCTCTTGACACTGAGAATTCTCACAGGTTGTCCTCTATGCCTGGAATGCTCTCCCTCCTCATCTTCATCTCCTTCAAGTCCTAGATAAAATTCCAGTTTCTAAAAAATGTCTTTCCTGATCCTCCTAAATACTTGTGTCTTCCTTCTAGGATTACCTCCAATTTCATATACATAAAATATGCTAACTCGGATATATATGCATACATATATGTATGTACGTAGATGTAATTATATATCTATATCATAGTTGTTTGCATGGTATATCCTCCATTACACTGTGAGCTACTTGGGAGCAGGGACTGTTTCTATGTCTTTGTATTTCTAAAACTTGTGCAGTGTCTGACTACTGGACAGACTTATTTTGTACTACTGCCCCTTCATGAGGTTGATATTCCGGTCAAACGACTACTAGCTGTACCATGAACTTTATTGTCCATAGCAAAAGCTATTTCCCAAACCTGGAAACAACTCAGTGCTCATCTCCAGCCTTGAGAAGTTTTGTTTTCTTTAAGGCTGAATTTAGGCACCACCTTCTCCATGAAGCTTCCCTGACTGTCCCTGTTTTTATTGCACTTTCCCTCAAATTTGCTTGTACTTGACTTATTTTGTATATTGATTGTGCCTTCCCATGCCTCTCTCTTTTCTTCCCCCAGACCCCCCCTCACTGGAATATGAATTCTTTTATGGCAAGGAATATTTCATTTTTGTTGTATCCACAATGCTTTGTACTTAGAGTCTTTTCATATATTGTGGCCTAATAAGTGGTTTCTGAATTGAATTGTGCTGTGGCTATTACATTTTCTTTTTTGAATGTACAATTCTGGGATGATATCTTTTATGCCACTTCTGTGGGTATCATTGTTTGTCATTTGCTATAACCTGTCTAAGGGATACAATGACACATCCTTCAGATTCCAAAATTCTCCAAGTAAGTACCACAATCATGATAATCTAGGGAATTATTTAACAACTATAACTGTAAGGTATAGTGGAACAAGTACTAGACTTGGTGTTAGGCAAATAACTTGTACTCAAATACTTCTACAGATAAATTTAGGAAGTATGTGACTATGGGCAGTTCACTTGGCTTTAAGAATCAAATTTCTGTATTGCTGAGCTGTATGGGAAGATATTTTATACATTTGAGATATTTTAATTTAATTCTTTGATGTATTACTTGTCTTTGGGCAAATTGCTGCGTTTCCTTGGGTCTCAATTTCTTAATTTGTAAAATGGAAGTTTCACAGACTAAATAACCTATAATAACCCTTCTGGTTCTAATACAAAAGAAATGTTATTCTTAAATTTGTAATAAAAATATGCCATATTAATTCTCATAAAAACCCACTCTTATGACTCCAAAGGTAATACTCTCTGGTATATGGTCATGGTTTATTTTGTCGTTGATGACTCAGTGTATTATTGAAATGAAGTATGAACTCTCATAAATCATATCAACCTGGAAATGCCATATGTCAACGAAGAATCCCCTCAGAGGGGTTCATCATCAGAATGCTGACCACCATGGATGAATTGTTTCAGGCACACAAACTCATTAAAGTCATCACAAAGTAGGAAATTACATTTTTTGTTGTTGTTGAACTCACCTTTGATTTCATTGATTTGGAGAATTTCTATTAAGGAATCTTATACTAATGGTTAGCGCTAACTAGCACTTAGCAAAGTGACTAGTACAGAAAAGGTACCTAATTAATACTTGCTGACATCTTGACCTGGAACATATAGGCTTAGAATGTTAACAAGTTTGCCAAGAGGTTAAGTTATTGACTGAAGTCATAAAACCAATATGTGTCAGGGGTGGAACTTAAAACCATATCTTCATAGCTGAGACTGATCTTGTGTTCACTATACCCTACTGTCTCTACAAAATTATGTACCAAAAATACTTATTAGTTGACATTTTTAAACATGAAAATAGATTTAACTTCTGTTCTATTTTAAAATATCTGAATTTCCTTTAATCTTTGAGAGATTCCATATCACTTAATAACCTTTTCTCTCCATATTTCTCAAGACCATTTATAGACCCATCAATATATTCAAAGCTAAAAGTAATCAATGTAAGTAAAGTTTGAGATATGTTGACTTAGATGATGTTTAGGGTTTACTTCATCTCTTAAAGTTCTCCAAGTCTCCAAGAAACTTTAAAAAGTACCTTGTAAATACTAAACAGTAATTACATAGGGATTTCAGATGATTATGTAGCAGGAGTCTCTTAGAGTCTGGCTTATGAAAGCCTAGTGTAATTTATATGCAAAGAATAACGGGTTAGAAACAACAAATTTTTCTGATTTCCTCTCCAAGAACTATTATAGGAAATGGCAATCCATTGCTGTAGGGTAGCATGATGAATGCTGGGTCTTAAATCTGTGGCATTTATTTTGACATGATTAACCTTTCCCTTCCTTTTGTCTTCCAAACTTGACAAATGGATAAAAATGGCACTGAGACAAGGGGTGGTGGTGGTGGTGGTGCTGGTGGTGGTGGAGGGTAATGCTTTTTCATTTCAGCTCCTAGGAACTTTAAGAATAACCTGTCTTTGGGGAGTTAATCACCAGGGGATCAAAGGATAGTCTTGTGGTTCTGATGTTATGAAATTTCTATAGTTCCCATCAAAGAAAAAAAAGATTCCTTTATCATTTTATAAATATTTCGGAATTTCATTCATTAAATACCAAATCTATTGTATACTTAAGTTTGGATATTGCTTTACCAGTTTCTCTATGTATAGCTTTGGGAACTTTCTGAGTCTCAGTTTCCTTATCTGTAAAATAAGGACATTGAACTAGATGATCCCTGAAGTTCCTTCCAGTTCCAAATGGTTGTATCAAATCATAATTTGAAATGGACATATCTGACAGATGCCCAGTGTGCAACAATATCCCCAAAGCAGTGCTGAGAGCCAAAACATATGGCTTTCCTAAGAAATCCCAGTCATCCTGAGAACTCCAGACACCTGTGTTTATAAGCTATCTAATTTTTCCTTTATCATTTAGACAGTCTCTACTTTGTGCTAGAGCCACAGATGTTTCCCAAATGTTTCCAAGATTTTTTTTTCATGCATTAACTCCCACAACTATCTGATGGACTTTTAAGGGATACATGATGGTTTTCTGATTTAGATGGTGCCATGAGGAGTAGAAGTGAAAAAACAGATGTGATTTCATTCACTTTGTTAGTTTTAGTCAACAAACATTTAGTAAGTCCCTGAGAAACACCTTGTTAACCAAGGGGTCTGAGAACAGGAAAATAAGCAAAAACACCAAATCAAATTACCATGTCCAGAGGCCAAAAAGATCTTGTTTTGCTTTGCAAAAGGTAGTAATATAACCAATACAAATTGATTTTTCATCATATAGGTGTAATGATATCTAAACAACAGGCAGTTCCACAGAGAATGTCTAAAAACAATAACAAATTTTGCTAGGATTTCCCAGGAGCTGTCTTATGTATGGTACATTCATTATGGGTTTTTCCAATGTGGCCTCATTTAAAAGATGTCCTGCTGTAAAACATATGGCTCTATTTTTGAAGAGATGGGCACACAAGGTTTATGTTGGGCCTTAGTAGCTTGAGTTACCTCCATTCTTCCAAAATGGTGAGTAATAAAACTTAAAAGACATGCAGCACTCTTTTTTAATGCTCCAAAGAATTATTTAAGGCCTCTCTGGCTTGGAATCTGGAATGCCCCAAAGTAAAATATAATATGGAATTTATTTTTCACAGCCTGTAGTTCCAGTTATTTGAAGGATGACAAATATCTTTATTTAAATTATGATAAAAAGCCCGACACCTAACATGCAGTCACTTAAAAATGCCAGCCACTTTTGTATGGTGAAAACCAGATTAAAAAGTGCCTTTGATATTCATGATCTAGTCTGATCCTTACAGCAACACTATGAGCTAGCTGCAAGAGGTGTCATCCTGTCTCTGTAGATGAAGAATCTGGTTAATTGACTTGCTCAGGTTAAATGACTTGCTCAGGGCTTTTGTTGTTCAGTTGGTTTCAGTTGCGTCTCTTTGTGACTCGGGATTTTCTTGGCAAAGAAGTGGCTTGTCATTTCCTTCTCCAGCTCATGTTACAAATGAACAAACTGAGGCAAACAGAGTTAAGTGACTTGTCCAGGGCCAGATGGTTGGTACAAGTTAGAAATAGGACTTCAACTCCGGTCTCACTCCAAGGATAGCTTTCCATCCGCTAGGTCATGCTACCTCTTGCCTATACAACACTATTCTTTAATTGGACTTTTTTGTTTACTTTTTTAAAAAATCATTACATTTTCAAAATTCTCTGCTACTGTAGTCAAAATAAGGAGAGGACTTGAAATGATGACTCTTTATTGTAATTAGCCAAAATGGATCAACTGAGATGAACAGATAGTTCTGGACCATCAAGTACTGCCCAACCAAGAGGCATTTAAGTGTGAAACTATTATGCAAGGCTCTGGATAACCAAAGTACAGCATAAGGGCCCTGGGCCTGGTGGCAGAGTCTGGAAGAGAGATGAGAACCTTGGTACCTTTGAAAGTACAAAGCTACTTTCTTATGCCTCACGAACTGATCTCAGGGTAGCTCCTATAAATAAGCTTTCTTTCCATTGCTACTTATATCATACAATCACCTACCAAGGTGTTCTTATCCATTTTTATTTCACAGACTCCTTTGGCAGCTTGATGAAGCTTATGAACTCCTTCTCAAAATAATCCTTTTAAATGCTTAAAATAGGTATGATTAAAAAGGAAACCCTTATTAGGGATCTCACTGCATTGGAATACATGTTTTAAAAAATTTTTAAGTTCATGGGCCCCAAGTAAAAATCCCCTGAATACACCTTCATGAATGGTGTTTCATATTACATAAAACACAAACACACACACAGAGTTTTCTTGTGCTATGTTGCATTTCTCAACCTTTTATCCCATATGGCACTATGCTTTGATTAATGATTAATTTTATTTTCCTCTATTCCCTGCTTTAGCAGTGACATATCTGGTAAAAGGAGGAAAATGAATAAGTAAGTATGGCAAATATGATTACAATTTGTATAGTGCCAAACAGTAGTGGCAAAGAGGTTTTAAAATATAATGGATTATAAAAATTCTTGATTAAAGAATACTATTATGCACATACATACATGTGTATATATGTCCATATGTACATGCATGTATGTATATATCTATGTGTATGTGTATGTATGTGTATGTGTATGGGGGGGGAGAGAGAGAAAGGAAGTAGATATAGTGGATGGAAATCTGGTCTGAGTCAGAAGACCTCAATTCAAGTCTTTCTTCTAAGACATCTTGGTTGCATGACCCTGGGCAAGACACTTAAAGGGAATAACTAGGCAGTTTCTTCCAAGTGAATTCCTGGAACCAGTGAAATCCCAGGTTCCCAAAAATGAATCAAATATTTCAAAGTTTGAAGTTTAGCTAGAAATATATAACTTCATTCATTGAAGCTTCATACTTAAATGTTGGCTTCTTAAAGTTTTAAGGAAGCTCTAATATTCAAGTAATGAATATTTTGCCCTGTGGAAATCTGGACTGTTATGCAGTAATGCACAGTTTAACTGGAAAGCAATCAAATGATGTTCCCTTTTCATATCCTGTTTTCCAGATTAGTAATTGTGGGCTTTTCCTCTTTCTTGCAAATAGTTTTTCACCATTACGTGCTGTCAGCAGAGTTCCACGTTACCTATGTTCGTTCTATGGCAACCCTGCTGCCTACAGGTTATTTGTTTCTTGATGTCTAACCATTGCCTCCAACTCATATGTGCAAAGTTCAAGTCTTCCTCTTGTCTTCACAAAATGATTCCCTTTCCTTATATCTTCCTTTTTGTAATGGCCCCTTCATTCTTCCT
Source organism: Potorous gilbertii (assembly GCA_028658325.1). Classification (NCBI taxonomy): domain Eukaryota; kingdom Metazoa; phylum Chordata; class Mammalia; order Diprotodontia; family Potoroidae; genus Potorous; species Potorous gilbertii. The sequence goes on along the minus strand of CM053771.1, from coordinate 216,446,007 downwards.
TTCTTCTGGCTCAAAATCTTGAAGTTATCTTTACCTCTTTTTTTCTCTTACCGTTTTCACGTTGGCCAATGGATGCCATGAGCTTTCCTTCAAAGTGTGTCTTGTATCTATGTGTTCCTTTCTATGGTCACTGCTGATACTCTTGCTTAGTCCCTTCCATCTTACAATATGTTCTATGTATCATTGAAGCCTAGATCTTTAAATCTAGCTATGCATCCTGAAACTGTGCTCTACAGGATAACCAATCCTCTCAGTTCTGGACTTTTGCCTCTTGGTCCATACTGGTACATATGTCACATAGCTCACTATAACTAGCTAACCTCAGCCCATACTTCACATTCCTCCATGACTATTTGTTTATCATCTGTCCTTAACCCCTCTATCCCTTTCATACTCAAAACAAAGTCAAGTGCAAGTCATGTCATCATTTCTCTAATGGCATGGTCTTTGGCAATGAAGGATGAATACAACAATAACCAGTGGACCTTCACGTCTAACCTGCTATTACATGCATGCCCAGCCCCCTTCCTACTTCTTGGGACATGCTTATGGAAAGAACATATTAATTAATTTGATCCCTATGACTTCCCAAACCAAAATATTCTTTCCCAACTATCATTTTGTGTGTGTATATACACACATACATACATTATTGGTATTGTTTAGTTGTTTCAGTTGTGTCCAACTCTTCATGACCGCATTTGGAATTTTCTTGGCAAAAACACTAGAATGGTTCTCCATTTCCTTTTGCAGTTCATTTTATAGATGAGGAAACGGAGGCAAACAGGGTTAAGTGACTGGCCCAAGGTCACAAATCTAGAAAGTGTCTGAGGCCAGATCTGAACTCAGGAAGATGAGTTTTCTTGACTCCAGGCTCAGTACTCTGTCCACTGGGCCATCTAACTGCCACCTATACACGTATCCCAAGCACTTAAGTGCCAAGATCGGCACATATAAGAAGTGTTTAAGGACCATTTATTCATTCATTCCAGGACTATTGCAATAATATGGTCTCCCTCGTTTCAGTCTCTCCAGTTTCTCTTTTTTTTTCTGCAGGAGGAAACCAAGTTAATGTTCTTAATCCCCAACCTTGATCACGCCATTTTCATTAAGCCCAAAGCTTCGGTAGCTCTCCAGCCCATCATCCAAGCCTCTCAAATTCTATTTTTAGCCTTATCTCAAATTACTCTGCTTTTTGCCCTTAGCACAACTTTCTACTTAGTATTTCCCCAAAATGAGCCCTTATACTTTTCACCTTCACAATTTTACCTGTATTATTTCTCACACTTAGAAGACCCCTGTACCCCATCCCTCTGTATTTATAACTTTCCAATGATACCTAAGATGCATCATGATCATCAAATATTTGTTGGGAACCTACTAAGTTCAAGATAATCTGCTCTAGAAATTTAAAGAGCTATAAAATATGGTGTTTTCCCACAAAAGGGTTATAATCTAGTGGGAAAAATAATCACTAGTCAACAAAGACTTATTCAATGCTTACTATGTGCCAGGCACTGTACTAACTGCTGGAGAATACAATGATATTCCGTTTCATTCATATACCACAACTTAATCAGTTGATGTATATCCCCTAAATGTCCAGTTTTTTTTACCAACATAGAAAGAGCTGCTATAATTTTTTTGTATATAAAGGTCTTTCTTCTCTTTCTTTGATCTTTTTTTTTGGTTATAGGCCCAATAGTGCTATATAGCTGGGTCATGGACATGCACTGTATAGTAACCATATCATAGAACAATAGTTTGTCATGCTCTTCACAGTTGTGATGGCAATTACTCTGAACATTTTCTGGGCCTGTCTTATTTTCAGAGCCCTCTCTGATTGGAAGGTAAGCAAAAAGAATTCCATTGTCCTTTTAAAAATCTCAGTTTTGCAATCACCCACTGTGCTGTCTTGGCAAGTGGAGATGTATTAAAGACATAGTCTTGCACTGATGCAGGAATCAACAAGCTCTTTGGATACAGTTAAGAGTGAAATAACTCACAGTTGGATTTAAAGGATAATTTGGAGACCTAAAAAAATAAATGTGATGAGTTCTGTTCTGAAGGTGTGTGGGCAAGGAAAGACATATTGTACTACCTAATTAAGGAGGAAAGGGCAAAGATGCTGGCCTTGGCATCATATAAGTTTCCCGTTCCAAACAAACCAAATAGGCACGTTCCCGTAATGATAGACCATGGGATGAAGGCTCCACAGGATGGCAGGCTAGTAGTGAGCCCTCCTCATTGTCATAGAGAAAAAGAGAAAAGACAACTTAAGGTATCCTTATTACTCCAAATGCCTTCTAGGGCATCAACTATGATAGTATATTATTAATATAATTCATTTTATTAAATAAACATAACTACCAAACGTAAGTACCAAACTGTGCCAGGAACTGTGCTAAGCACTGGGGATACAAATAAGAAAAAGACAGTCCCTGCCCTGAAGAGCTTACAGTCTAATGGGATATTAAAAGGGAGATATGTGCAGCCCTGAGGGAAAAGAGTGTATTATCTCACTGGTAGTTCTTTAGCTCAACTATTTTGTGAATTGCAGTGGGGCCAGTAAGTGAATATAGTTTTAGTTAGAACCTAGCAGTTCTAAAAAATACAGATCATCTTTTGGTCATCTGACCACTGGGACTGAGCATGAAATACGATCTCAGGATTTTTGAGGAGTTTATAAATGAGAAATGAGTTCATACGTAATAGTCCTAGAAATCCAAACTATAATAGAGGCAGACAAAGAGACCTTCCCAAAAGATGTCATATTGTCCAAGTTAGCTTCAGGAAAATATGACTTAACACTTCTGGGACACTTCTAGTCTGAGAAAAACATCTTCTTGAGTCATGGCACTCAAGGTCACAATCAGCCTGGCAGAGTGGATGAAGAGCAAACCTCAGAGTCAAGAGACTTGGGTTCAAGATCTGGCTCTGATATATATTGGTGGCTTGACCCTGGGCAAGTCACTTAACCTTTGAGCATTCTCAGCAGCTATCAGAAAATAAGAGAAGGTTCCAATATGCACTTGAGACTGTCATATTGTGGAAAGATTTGGCTCTGGAGTTAAATGGCCTGGGTTCAAATTCTTTTCCAGATGCTTATTAATTGTAACATATTGAGAAACTTGTTGCACTGCTTGGACCTTCATTTTCTTAATCTGTAAATTGAATTGGTTGAGCTAAATAGCCTCTGAAGTCCCTTCTAAATCTAGGTTCTGAGTAATTATTTAAAATAAAAACAGGAATAAATGTCATTATGAAGTTATAGATAGAAGACAAGCATGAATTAAAGGAGCTGTTCTGAATACAAAACAACAATGAATATAGTGAGTCAAACTAAGGAAAGATCAGTGAAAATCACTGTTTATTGCCTTCAGAAACATTTTTAAAGAGGGTAACACTGTTTTCCCCCAAAGACCGGAGGTAATTTTACAAAGGGAAACCTGTGCTTTTGGGAAACCTGAGGAAGATGTGATTCATGACTATCTGAAAGACTGCTGAACTCAATGTTGCACACTTGCCATAAGGGATTTAGTTCAGTTTTCTTACAGATACATTAGAGAGACACTTTGGATAAGGATGCCCAGGGAGGTGGCTAAGAGGAGAATGAGTTGGAGATGGGGGGCAGGGGAGGAAGTGGGAGAAAGAGACACGGAGATAGAGACAGACAAAAAGAGAGAGATTTGAACGGTATACTGGAGCCTCCAAAGGTTCTGTGGCTCCAACAACTCTAGTCTTCTATTCAGAAGTCTCACTTGACCATCATACTGGAGAAACTCTCTTGAGGTGTCTTTCTGAAGTGTCTGTAACAAAGATGAACTAACTTCTTTAAGGCTGGTAGGTGGTGTGCTTAGCATTCTCACAGCCAACCTCATGAGTCATGTCTCCCACCACAAAACTGGGTAAATACAGTGTGCGTGCATGTGCGTGTGTGCGTGTGTGCATGCGTGTGTGTGTGTGTGTGTGTGTGGAATCTAAGGAATGATTTGCATTCAAGAAAAAAACAGAAGGAAATCACCCTCTTTGTTCAATCATTTCAGTCATTTCCAACTGTTTCTGACCCCATTTGGAAGTTTTTGAGCAAAGGTAGTGGAGTGGTTTGCCATTTTCTTCTCCAGCCCATTTTACAGATGAGGAACTGAGACAAACAGGGTTAAGCGACTTGCCCAGGGTCACACAGGTAGTAAGTGTCAGAGGTCAGATTTGAACACAAGAAGATGAGTCTTCTGAATTCCAACCCCAGTGCTCAATCCACTGTGCCACCGAGCTGCCAAATCACCTTTTTTTCTTTCTTTCTTAATTAGTTATTCATTTCCACAAGATTTTAAGTTCCCAATTTTCTTCCCATCTCTCTCCCGCTCTCCAAGATGGCATGCATTCTGATTACCCCTTCTCCCTCTGCTTTCCCTTTTATCATCCCACCCCTTATTACTCCAATCACCTTCCAAGGTATATTTTTAATAACATGATTTATGATCCAGTGATTGTCAAAGAAACAAGCAACGTTTCCATTTTCTGGAGTCAATTTAATATCTCATGATAGGTAATTGCATTGCTTTGAAAGATTTAGAGAAAAACTATAGAGCTCTAAAGTTGATAATTATTGACAAAAGTAAATATCTTATTTGGATTTGCTAAGACAAGACTTCTTCAAAGTTTCAAGTTACTTGTTTTTTATTTTATAATCATCAAACCTTATTAGATTTCTTTGTTTCATATTTGCCACAGTTAATATTATATATTGATAATTCGGTTAATTTGAATCATTAAATGATAGTTTATAATATGGTAAAGAAAAATAGTGAATCAAATTGTCCGTTTTTCTCCTGTGTTTTTTAAATTGTCCTTAGGATAAAATAGAAACTCTTCTGTTTAACTTTTAGAGCCCTATGCCACCTGGCCCCTTCCTCTCTTTGCAGTCTCACTAATTGTCATTCCCCCTTCCACGGTTTGCGATAGGCACAAACCAGTTTTCTCTCTCTCTATCTCTTTTTCTCTTTCTCATCCTTGTGCCTTTACTCTGGGTAGCTTCCCCCTTAATTCTCCTCACAGAGTCCTTCCCTTAAAGACCACCTTCTGCAAGAAGTCTTTCTTCCTTCCCCTCACCCAGTATTGCCCTCCTTCCCTCACTCCCTTGTACTTTCTTATTTTTTGTATATTTGCATTTATTCACTTCATGTTTTCTGCTATATACATGTTTACATATGAACACTCCCAGACCTCGAGAGCAAGAACCATTTCATTCTTTATCCTTGTATCCCTGGCACCTAGCATATTTCCTAACACATAGTAGGAGCTTATTGGTTGACCTGTCAGTTTCGTGAGATGAGAAATTCTAAGCAAAGCCTATGCCTATGACTTCCTAATGTCTTCTTTTATTCAACCTGAGAAACCTTGCTGAGGTTCAGATCTTCTCCCTTTATTTCTGAAATAAAATGAACATAAATGAGAAAAAGGAGTCTCAAAAAGGTTACAAAAATTTATTTTATCTACAACTCTGCAGGAACCTGTCAAGTGAGGCTGCATGTTAGGGGAAAGCACACTGGGCTTGTAGTCAGAGGACTAGAGGTTTAAATTGTGGCTCAGTTATTTACTAGCTATGGCATCTTGGAGATGTCATTTCCCTTTTCTGGGCTTCGGGTTCTTCATGTGTAAAGTGAAGATGCTAAACTATGTGACCTCAGAAATTCATTCAAGATATAAACCTGAATTTATTTCCTGGGTTGATTCGCAGGAGACATATGGAGGGTGAAAGAGTTTATTCACTCAAAGTTGTAGGAGGAGATAAAGCAAATTAAACTGCAGAAAAAAATCCATATTTAGGAATAATTTGTCAAAAAATCACTTAAGGTAATTAGGAAGTCTCTTACTGGGTAAACTGGGATTTAAAAACCTCATTCTAGAAATATATTTTGCTCCAGGATGGGAGCAATGCTAGTAAGTAATGAATACTTAATAGTTCTTGGTTGGTTAGTCATGGAATCCATTTGGTTCTATGAATAATAATCCTTTTTTGATGCTTGCCAGGGCTTGTGAATGGATTAGTTGATGGGCTGTTCAAATGGAGTCTTTTTTTCTCCCTGAAGTTCCTGGGTGGGGAAATTTCAAGCCAATAAGAGTTTCATACAACTAAAGGGTAACCCAGGCCTTTGTTTCATCAGTGTCTTATGTTAAAGTTCCCTCTATGTCAAACTGTTTTCGTTATCAAGTCATATTAATTGCCATATGCTTATGAGGGTCAGTGTACATAGTGCTTAGAGTGCTGGACAGGAAGATTGAGTTTTATATCTTCCTTCTGACACTAGTGTAGTCACTTAAATTCCCTCAGCCATAGTTTCCTCATCTTTAAAATGGTTATGATTTATATATACTTATTTTATGGTTTGTTGTGAAGCCTTCATGAAATAATACATTCAATGCATTTGAAAGTGCTCTTCTAACTTCAAAGTCATATATAAATGCCAGTTATTACAATATGCCTAGCAATGCTATAAAGTTGTTGTTCAGTTTTTTCTGTTGTATCTGACTCTTTGTCACCCCATTTGGGTTTTTCTTGGTAAAGACACCAGAGTGGTTTTGATGAGATGCAAGTTCACCAAACTGTTGACGTGCAAGTTGTGTGTGTGTCGTGGTATGGTCTTGAAAGTATTCGAAAAGGCTGTCTCCAAATCAAGTAAAGACATTTATCCCCAGTAACATACCAACAGGCTCCTCCTTAAGGGAGGTAGTAGCACCCCACCAGAGTGAGCTAGAGATTTTATAGAGGAAAATTTCCCCTGGGTGGGGAAATGAGGTAAACAGGGAGAGAAAGGTGAGGTAATCAGGAACAGTAAGGTGGGTAAACTAGGAGCATATAAGCAAGGAGGGCGGTAGCTCAGAGTTTTCCACATGTCTAGGCACATTATTATTCCACTGTTCAGCCCATTTTCCCAGGGTGGAGGGATCCCTGTTAGTTTCAGTATTTCATTGACCAGCCTTTCTGAATCTCCTTCTCTCATTGACCTGTCCATTTACCTAGGACAGAGAGGCCCCTGTTTTTCTCATCAGTTTGCTATTTCCTTCTCTGGTTCATTTTACAGATGAGGAACTGAGGCAAACAGGGTTAAGTGACTTGCCCAGGGTCACACAGGTAGTATGTATCTGAGGCTGAATTTGAATTCAGGACCTGACTCAAGATTCTGCACTCTATCCACTATACCACATAGCTACCATCTCTAAAGTTACCATTATCTAAACCTTTCAGGAACCTAAATAAACAAATGGAGGAGGCAGAACAAAGTGATATATAATAACATATGCCCTTACGGGAAATGGAAGTACGTACTTGTTTGTAATTATTTAAGTTGCTTAGCCACAAAGTAGCTACACAGATCTTTGCAAAACTTTAAGCCATTAAAAGAACAGGGACAATTCAATTTGGTGCAACAAATATTTATGAAATATCTGTTATTTGCATTTTCTGTACTATAAATGAAACATCCTGGTTTCTTCCCTGTAGGTCCTTGTCTAAGGACCTTTATCCCCTTATGCAAATTGCTGCTGTTCCTCTGTTATTTTCTGTAGGAGTGTAACTATATATTTTATATTTTGAAATCAAGTTGTTCTTAATGTAGGCTTGAATCATAATCTTGGTCTTCTTTGCCTTTTGAATTGAAATGAATTATAAAAACTTTAAATGGAAGCTATTTGAGAGGTAATTTAATCAAATAATCTCATTTTACAGATAAGGAAAATGAGACATAGAGAAGTTCAATTATTTGACAAACGTTACATGACTCTATAGTAGTAGAAGGACTTGAAAAATCTTCTAATTTCTACCCCAGAATGCTTTCTGCCAAATCTCAGCCTTGGATCACTCATGTCAATCAATGCTTTTGCTTCTATGCATATGCCACTAAATGAAGGCAGAGAAAATAATGAAACCATGTAGATTGGATTCGCCACAAATTCATGTTACAAAATGTAGCTAGGTTCTTATTGTTATGAGGCCATCCTTTAACATCTCCCTAATCAACTTATCACTCTTGCTACACTAATTCTTCCAAATCTTTCTGTCCATTCTCAAACTTTCCATGGCTCCCCCAGCCTCATCCTATGAGTTGAGAGTCTTGTCTCATATTTTACTGAAAAAAATTGAGTCTACTTGACAAGAGCTCCTTCCTCTCCTCTCATCCTCATATCACATCACCAAGATTCCTTCTGCGATCACCTCCTCCTTCACCTATCTCATATGAAAAGGTCGCCCTATTCCTTGCCAAGGTTCACATCTCTGTATGCACAAGTGATCTCATTCCATCTCATCCCATTTTCGCCAACAGATTGTTCTCTCTGTCACCTCCACTTTCAATTTTCTTCAATCTCTCCCTCTCTACTGGCCCTTTCCCACTGCCTTCAAACATGTCCATGTCTCTATCATCCTCAAAAATCTCTCACCTGATCCAGTGATCCCTCCTCAATCTCTCCTACAGTTTGCACCAAATCTACTTGAGCAGGCCATCTATAATAGATGCCTCTACTTCATCTTGTCTTCCTCTTTTCTTAATTTGCTACTTTCTGGTTTCTGACCTCATTGTTCTACTGAAATTGCACTCTTCAGAGTTGCTAAGGAACTCTTAATTGCCAAATCTAATTTTACCTTTTTAAAGTCCTCATGCCTGAACTTTGACACTGTTAGTCATCCTCTTCTTATTGATACTATCTTCTTTCACTCCTGGTTCTCCTCCTAATTATTTAATCTCCACTTCTTAGTCTCCTTTGCTGCATCTCCATTCCATTCATAACCAATTAACTGTGGGTGTCCCACAGCATTCTGTTCTGAGCCCCTTTTTTTTATTCCCCTATACTTTTTCACTTGATGGTCTTATTAGCTCCCATGGGGTCAACAATAATTTCTATGCATCTGATTTTCAAATCTATTGTTTATTGCTCTAACCTTTCTCCTGACCTCCAGTAACCAAATGCCTGTTAGACACCTTGAACTGGATAATCTGTAGACTTCTAAACCTCCAAAACTGAAATCATTATCTTTCTCCCCAAACCTTCTTCCCTTCCTTACTTCCCTAGTACCTTTTAGGACCCCAACTTCTTCCTAGTCCTTCAGCCTTGCAACTTAGGTATCATTCTCTACTCCTTATTCTCTCATTCCCTCGTATCCAATCCGTTGCCAAGGTCTGTTGAATTTACCTTTGAAACATCTCTTATATTAACCCCTGTCTTTCCTCTGACACTGCTACCACTTTGGAGCAGGTCCTCATTCCCTCATGCCTGGATGACGGCAAACCCTCTTGGTTGGTCTTCCATCATGTCTGTCCCCAATGTAGTCCATCTTCTACTCAGTTGTCAAAGTGATCTTCCTAAAGTATTGATATGACCATATCACCACTCCTTCTTATCTGTAAACTCCAATGACTACCCATTACCTGTAGGGTCAAATATACAATCCTTTCTTTGACATTTAAAATTCTTCATAAACTACTCTCCTCTCTTTTTTAGTTTTCTTATGTTGCACCTTCCTTGGTACTCTTTGATCAAGTGATGGTGACTTTTTTGCTTTTCCTTGAACAGGATACCTTCTTAGCTGAAGACATTCTCTCTTTTTTTAAAAAATAAATTAATTTATTTAACTTTTTACATTCATTTTTACAAAATTTTGGGTTCCAAATTTTCTCCCCATTTGGGGGGGGGGGGGGGGGGGGGGGGGGGGGGGGGGGGGG
>CM053771.1:216409414-216435788 GCA_028658325.1 Potorous gilbertii | reverse complement strand
TAGTCCCACAACTTTTAAATTGTCTCTCCTGGATGTATTTTCCAGGTCAGTTGTTTTTCCAATGAGATATTTCACATTATCTTCCATTTTTTCATTCTTTTGGTTGTTTTGTGATTTCTTGGTTTCTCAAAAAGTCATTAACCTCCATCTGTTCCATTCTAATTTTGAAAGAGCTATTTTCTTCAGTGAGCTTTTGAACCTTCTTTACCATTTGGCTAATTCTGCTTTTGAAAGCATTCTTCTCCTCATTGGCTTTTTGAACCTCTTTTGCCAATTGAGTTAACCTATTTTTCAAGGTGTTATTTTCTTCAGCATTTTTTGGATCTCCTTTAGCAAGGTATTAAGCCGTTTTTCATGCTTTTCTTACATCTCTCTCATTTCACTTCCCAGTTTTTCCTCCACCTGTCTAACTTGATTTTCAAAATCCTTTTTGAGCTCTTCCATGGCCTGAGCCCATTGGATATCTATTTCAGATGTTTTGGATACAGAGACCTTGACTCCTATGTCTTTCTTTGATGGTAATCATTGTTCTTCCTCATCAGAAAGGAAAGGAGGAAACATCTGCTCACCAAGAAAGTAACCTTCTATGGTCTTATTTTTTTCCCTTTTCTGGGCATTTTCCCAGCCAGTTACTTGATTTCTGAGATTCCTCTCCATGCCCACCTAAATCTTCCCAGTTAGTGCTTGGGGTCTGAGATTCAAATGCTGCTCCCCAGCCTCAGGGCTTTCAGCAGCAGGCCCAGCTACTATTCAGGGTAAGATTAAATTCAGGTTCTCAGGTGGGGGCAGGGCCACCTCCCAGGCTCAGTTCCGTCAGGGGGTTCATGCAGAGACCTTCCATAATGGAGCTCCTGCAGAGCTCCTGCCTGCTCCAGAAGCCTCTGGCTGCCCGCTGCCTCTGCTGCTGCCTCCTGAGGGGGCCTGAGTTATGGAGACACCTTGCTCCCCTCTTGGCCCACCAAACAGTCTCTCTCACTGACCTGTGCGCCTGTGGGTTGAGGGACCTTTGTGGTCGCCGGAGATTCTGTCCCTGAAGCCTGCTCGAATCTGCTCCTCTCGGGGCTGCGTGTCCAAGGTAGGGCTGGGTTCTGCTCTGGTCCTGTGTGCAACAGACCTTTGGTGAGGGTTTTTCAGGTCTTTCTGGAACAGAAATCTCCTCCACTCCGTTGTTCTGTGGCTTCCACTGCTCCAGAATTTGTTAGGAGTTCTTTACAGATATTTTATAGGCTGTGGTTTCGGAGCTAGCATATGTGTGTCTTTCTACTCCACCATCTTGGCTCCTCCCCAGCTGAAGACATTTTCGTTAGCTGTTCTTCATGTACAGAAAGTTTTCCCCATTCAACTCTGTCTCCTTGTCTCCCTAGTTTCCTCCAAGTCTCAACTAAAATACTACCTTCTACTGGAAGCGTTTCCCAATTCTTTTCAATTCTAGTGCTTTCCCTTTGTTGATTATGTCTAATTTTTCCTGAATATAGCTTTTCTATGGGTGTGTACACAATTATCTGTGTGTTGTTTTCCTCACTGAATGAATTGTGAGCTCTTTGAGAGCTGGGACTCTCTTTTACCCCTTCTTTTATCCCCAGTGCTTAACATAATTTCTGGCACACAGTAGATTCTTAATAAATGCTAATAAGTATTTACGGAGTGACTGACTTTCAACCAAACTATGATCTAAATCATGTCTAAAGTTTTGAATAAAAGTCTTATAAAGGAAAGCACTATATGTCGAACAATATAAACAGTAATTTCAGGTAAATCGAATGAATGGTATAATTCATGTAAGTGGTAGTCAGAGACAATTGCCCAACCTGAGAAGTTTAGGTATAGTTCATCTCTCTGACTTATTTTCCCTGACTGAAAGGTCTGGGAAGAAACTCAGCATGTGACAGTCCCACTTCCTAGAGTATTGTTTAAAATTCCCCTTCAAGTACATATCCTCACAAAGCTTAAGGTAGTATCAAGTTTATTGAGAGGTTAAAAGAATATAATAATACAGTCCATAGAAACAAAAACTCCCATCAATGAATAACATTTACCCAGAGGCCTAACAGGCTTAGTTCTTTATATTACTGCCCTTGATAGGGTTTCATTTACTAGGAATGAGCATTTGATCCTCCATATTGCTACTTGACCCCACAGGTACTCTGTCAGGAGTGTCAAACTCAGATAAAAATGGAGGCCACTAAATTGTACATAAGGACCTCTATGGGCTGCATATTGACTTAGAAAACTATATATTAACGTATCTATGTTTCATTTTTATTTATTTTATTAAGTATTTCCCAATAACATTTTAATCTGGTTCTTGAGTACTGAAGTAAGGCCATGTGCTTGACACCTCTGCTTCATATGTTTGCTCAGTGTGGCTCCTTTCTGGCCCCTCTCACCTACACCTATTCCCAGTTGATACCACCAGCTGCTGCTCCAATATACTTTCTGATTCTCATTCTCTCCATTCTCAGATGACAGTGGTAACAGGCTGGGCTTTCTCCACAGTCCCAATTCATGCTATTCTCCTCAACCTCCAGCAGATGGAACCAGAAGTTTCAGTTTTGACAGATTGCATTTATAACTCAAACATGTCTCCAAGTTTGAGTGCCTCCAGTTTCTGAAATCTTTTGTACTATAATTCCCAGACCCAGGGATTACACACAGGAGGTCTTCTACAACTAGAGGAATTGATTTCCTTTGCAATTTATAAGTAGATTTTTCCTCCTAATTTTATGTTGTCTCCTGATAGCTTACTTCTTTACAATACCTGGGTAGTCAATGGTAGTGCCTGGCCATATCAACATTTCCTGTTAGGTTCTAGGAACTCATCTTTGTGGAGGGGATAAGCAATTCCCCCTCTCCCCAGTCATCTTGGATTTCTTTTTGGGATTATTCAGATGACCAGGGACTGCTTCCTAAAACAACTAGTACACAGAGAGAAAGATGGGGAGACGAAGCAATTCTCTGCTTTTATACTAAGGAAAGAAATATGTATAGTACTGGTATATTTATAGAGTATACATATATATATATATATATAAAATATAGTACACTATATATATATATATATATATATATATATATATATATAGTGTACTATACATATAGTACTGGTATATTTAAATTTTGTAAGACACTATAGAAGTGCCCAATTATAATTTAACAATACAGAAAGTGATAAAATCTATGGAAATACAGCCGGACCCTTAATGTCTGAGAGGAGTTTTACATGCTATCTATATGACCTTTGAGAAGTCACTTGAGACCTGTCTTCGTCTTACTTTCTTCTTCTGCAGTAAAATGAGGAGATTAGACTAGAGATGCTCTAATGTCCCTTCCAGCTCTAAAAGTGAAGGAATCTTTGGATTCTGAAAGATAATATCAAAGTCTATCAAATATCTGCCAGTTGGCTGGCAGATGGTTTCTTAGACATGGTAACGGCTTTCTATTAAAGGGCAAAATCTCAATCTTTCTTACTCTGCCTATTCTGTTATTGACTAGCTCTTGGTTATTAGGAAGTATCACTAGATGATAATTTCTTCACTAGATAATCACTAGATAATATTTCTCAATTTGAAAATGTTTTCTCTCCCAGAACATTTTCCTCCTCTTAGAAATACTCATATTTTAAACAATTACAGCTAAAATCCTAGATTTATGATTCCAAAGTAATTTGATTTTATAAAAATCAAAATTTCATATTAAATGAGATAATATTTATTGAAGTACAGCTTTTGGCACATAGTATGTAATACATAAATGCTTATTTCCTTCCCATTCCCCTTAGGAAAAAGCTATGCATTCTAAAGATCTGTCTACATTTAAGGAGCTCTTAAAGGAATGTGAAAGGTAATGCTTGTTTTCAAAACAGTTCTAGAAACCCCCTTAAAACTGATTTCACTGAAGAGTGGAATCCATATTTTCAAGTTCTGCCAGGATTTCATCTTTCTTAACGTGGGTCTTTTTCTAGCTGTAGTCTCAAGTATGACCATCTCTTGTTTCCCCCTCCAAGTGCCTCCCATGGAAATTCTTGGAAAATAAAGCAATGCTTCAACCCACACTTTAATGAGGGGACCGGCCTCCATATCCCTTTAGATAATTGTGCAGTGACTCATAGCATTGTCCAGCCCTTTCTTTCCTAACATTTTCCATTCACTGTAAATTAATTCTTCTCTCTCTCTTTATATGCTACACAGAAGTGATTTTCAACACTGTATGTCTAGCAACTAAAATAAAACTATGAATAAAAATAATATATGATTTCAAATTTAAGTGTGCTGTTTCAGCTTTTTAGCACAGCTTTAGACAGTGTGTGTTTGGCAAAAGTAGCACCGGGCAGTTAAGAAACAACTAAAAAGTTGCTTGGCTGTAATTTGCTGTGCCCCATGCCAAGCTATATCATCTGACCTTAGTATGACACTTGGTGATCTCTTCTATGCCTGGGCCATTTTCACCATATAGAAAAACTAGTGTGAAGGTGCACTTCAGCCATGTTGCTATCATTTCTGCTGTCTGAGAATGGGATTCCACTCTCATAGCCATTTAACTGTTGATAAAGCAAATGCTAATGTACAGATTATTTAATTCAATCGCCACAATAGTCTAATTAGCTAAACAGGCATATGTTATTATCCACAGTTGATAGATGAGAAAGATGAGAAGTCAAGTGGCTTGACTAAGATTGAATTTAAGGATGGAGAGAGTCCTAACAAAGCAGGAGCCTGGGGAGTCAAGGAATATGTCACTAAGGAGGATGAACCTCTAAAGGGGATTCTGAGATGTAGAGATGAAGAAGGAAGGCATGTCTTTCTCATTCTTCTGTTTATCATTTTCTTATACTTCTCTTTCATTCTGCTATCATATCTGTCTCATTATTCTATCATCCTCTCTCATTATTCTATTCTTTCTCTCTGTCTCTGCCTCTATCTCTCTTTCTGTCCCTGTGTCTGTCTCTCTCTCTCTCTGTCCCTGTTCCAGTCTGAATTTAATTTCAAATCATAGAATTACCAAATTTCACACTTCGAAGAGGCTTCAGATACTAGTCCAACCTGTACTTGAGTGATGTGCCCCTTGATGACATGCTTAACAAACAGTAATCCTTCTTTTACTTGAAGATATTAAGTGAGGATTATTCTGACTCTCGAGGGAGCCCATTTCACACTTCTGCTGTAATATTAAAAAGTCATTTCTCATATCAAGCCTAAATATGCCTTCTTGTTCCATTCACCCATTGTTGGAAGCGTAAGAGATGCTGGATCAAAGATGTTACTGCTTCCTGGGATTTTGTAACTGAGCAAATATAAGTCATTGGAAAGTTATGATATTGAGGAACTGTATGTTCATGCTGACAACTTAGTAAGATAGGTAACAGACCATGGTACAAATCCTATTTATATAAACAGGAGGTTTCTAAGGTCCAGATTATAAGATCTGTTGATTTCAAGCGGGGATTTTTGAGAAGGAGTGAAAAAGGATCTCAGAAAGAATATAGGGAAAAGAGAAATGAAACTATGAAGGATGCAAAATCTCCATACTCCTTTGATGGCAATTTTCATCTCTATTTACTTTGAGAAGTAGCTTTTACTAGGAATTCAGAATCTGTGCTTGGCAGATTGCCTGGGCAGAAGTAGAGTGAACTGTAAACTCTGTGGCTAGATATTTAAGGCCTTTCACTACTTGGCTCTGACTCCAGTTCCAACCTACTTTTCCAGCCTTATTTTATAATTTTTCCCTTTATAGTCTCTACATTTCAGCCAAAATTGTCTACTCTCTGTTATCCAAACTTGACATGCCATTTCCCACCTTTTCACATTCATCCAAGTAATCCTTCATGCCTAAAATGAACTCTTTTCTGTCTGTCTCTCAGAATCCTTATCTCCCTCAAAGGTTCAGTGCCATGCTCAAAATAAATGCCTCTTATAAGTCAGGTCTTGGAAACCTCTTGTTTGTATAAGGTTTCATTTAAATCTTTAAAACATACTGTTTCCTCAGTGAAGTCTTCCCAGAATGCATTCTCTCCAAGCCCTGCATTGTCCTCTCCATCCTCAACTTCATTGATAAGTCATTCAATCACTCAATTTTCTCATCTGTTGAATGTGGGTAATGATATTTCCCCTGTCTAGCTAATTGGATTGTCACGGAGATCAAGTGAGATGATAAGTGTATTTACAGGTGCTTTATAAAGTTTAAAGTGCTGTAGAAATTTCTGTATCTAAAACTCTCTATGTAAATAAATAACTTTCCATGGCATACTTTAGTGAAAAGAGCTTTGGATTGGGAATTAGAGGGCTTAAATTCCAATATGGATTCTACTACCTGCTGCTTATGAGAACAGGCAAATCTCACAATCTCTTTGGGCTTTGCTTTACTCATTTGTAAAAACTTGAGAACTGAACTAGTTGACCCTTATCATCTGTTCTGGCTCTAAATTCTACGAACCAGAACATATAGGTATATAAATAAATGAAAAGTAGTCACTTACTAGGAGTATGTAAATATTGGTAAATGTAGTTGAAATGACTTTACCTTCTGTATTTTTATATTTACTTAGATGTCATCCAGTTTTCATATGCCCTACAGCGCACAGATTTTGAACCATGCCACCTTGTACTTATGCCCAAAATGTTTTGCATCTTTCACTTCTTGGTCCATATGTGTTAGTTCTATTTCTCCAGACGGAATGTAAACTTGCCAGGTCAAAGAACATACCCTATGTTCCTTCTCTTATCTTCCACATTGTCTAGCTCAGTGCTAAGCAAACAATAGATACACCCAATCAATACTTGCTTGAGTTGTTGATTTTCTTATTTCAGTAATACCATCTTTCACCCCTCCCCTGCCCCAGCCCACTTGACGCCTCCGCTTTGGCTCAAAATATCTTGTTACAATGAACTTGGTTCTTGAAAATATCATTTTTTTCTGTACATCTTTTGTGGTTTTCATCCTATTACTACTCCTGCCTTGCTTCTGATTCCCTAGCATCTTCAATTTCTTCACTACATTTTCCAGAAATCTTCTTGGGAATGAACTTCCAGTTGGCCACCATCTTGCATCACCTGTTCCAATCCTCAGGCTATCCTTACGAATGTCTGTTCATCCTGCATTCTGGCCAAAAAATAGTGTTTGAATACGGAATTTGTTCAGAGCCTCAGTGGTTGGATATTGTACAGGAACTCTGGTATAATTCATGCACAATCATAAGATTATTAGAAATACTGGATCAGGTCTATATCGCAACTTTTCTTGACTTGGTTCATAGGAATTAGAATTTGAAGAAAGTTTAGGGACTCTTTTACAGATAAAATATCTTTGACAGGGGCACCATGGAATGATGAACGACAATGTGTGGTTACTTTAAAAGACCATCATTTCTCTTAAATAAACCATCATGGAGGGAATTCATCTTAGTCCTTGAAGCTGCTGATATTTCCATTTTGGGCCAGCCTTTGGGAACTCGAAGTTTCATAAATGTACTTAATTCTTTGTATTTTCTTTATGCTAAATCTCTTTTTAAAAATGACAAGGTTTGTTCTCATATTTTCATATTTTCACATTAGGTGTCCATGTTCACTTATGATACAAATCTAAAATAAAGATTCTTAACTGGGGTCCATGGATGCCCAATCTGTGGATAGATTACAAAGATCCAAGAACTTGGAGAGGGAAAAGAAAAACTCTACATATTTGTTTTTAGTAATCTTTAGTTTCCTCTGTAATCTGAGAACATCTGTTTTAGAATCACAGACACATTTTTAGACTTTACTTTTCCCAATTGAAGAAGTCTAACAATTTTAATCTAACATCATTTATTCTAACTTCCTCTAGTCTAACCTAATAATATAAACGCCACCTTGTAAGTGGCATTTATATTGCTCACTTTTTGAGTTATTTTTTTATTTAAACCTCATAATAGCTCTATAAGATAAAGACATTATCCCCATTTAACAGATGAGAAAGCTGAGGCTCAGAGAGGTTGATTGATTTGATCATAGTCACACAGCTAGTGATAAGACCCCTTTCGATGCATGATTTGAATTCAGATCTACCCTAACTCCATATTCAGCATACTTTTTCCCTCACATCCTCGCACAGACTGGCTCTCGTATGAAAAATGTCAAGGAAGGCTGTTGATTTTAGTTGTCTTTCTACCTTTGGCAGATCTGAGATATGATGAGGAGAATTACCTGAAGCATTCCAGATGTGTATATATCCTGGACTCAAGATGAAATGATTGATTCCTTAAGCTTAAAGTCTCAGTGAAAAGATCAATGTCATCCTAGCTGGATGCTGACATGACAGTATCCATACACCTAATCTGTGAATAGAGTTTAGGGCATCTAAGCTGGATGGGAAAAAGTAACTATATAATTTTTTCCAATAATTTCAGTAACAACAGTGTGGTCTCTATTGCAGTCTCAACTGACTGAGATTGAAGTCCCCAAATGTTAACAGAAGATGAGTTTCTTTGATCCTCATTTGTATCTGAATTCTCTCTTCCTCCCTCCCTCCTTCTCTCTCATTCTCTGATAGATACTTTGTCTCACAAAGGGCACATGAAGGAATTTCTATTCTGGGACTTCTGTGGGATTGCCAACAGTGTCATAGGAGAGAGATTTCATGCTAAATAGGATTTTGGGCTATTCAAGAATTGCTTAGAAACTGCTTGTTCCTGGGATTTGGGGGAGCCTGTTCTGTTCACTAGACACACATGAAAAGTTAGTATTAACTAGGAGGTATTAGAAAATGTATTTAAAATGTCACTTCCTTAGAAATCATGGAGTATTCGTAGATTCACAAAATGTGGGAGTTGGAAGGGACTTTAGCAGCCATCTTGTGCAGGGATTCTTTATCCTTTGTCTGTTGTAGACACCTATGGCAATCTGGTGAAACCATATACCTTTATAAGAATGATGTCGATTGCTCACATTCATAGTAGAAAGAAATGTTTTATTTCCATTGGAGATATTTTTTCTCCATCCAAGTTCAAAAAGACCCTGAAAGTCTATCTATGGGCTGTTCAGAAGTTCATGGACCCCAGAGAAAGACCCTCCTAATCTAGTCTAATCTATAAACTAAAGGAATTCTTGCAGTTGTATACTTGTCAACCTCAGCTTGAAGACTTCCAAGGAGGAGAGACCTACCACTTTTCACGGCAGGCCATTCTGGCTCTCAATATCTCTATTTGATAAGGAATTTTTCTTGATATGTTGATACTCTAAATTGGCCTCTTACTTCCACCACTTACTTAATGCCCACAGAACTAATATCTCTTCAGATACTTGAAGGCAGATGTCACATGTCTTCTGGGAATTTTCTCCTCAAAATTAAACATCTCCTTTAACCAATCCTAATATAACATGAACCTCATATTCATTCCCTGTGGACCCATTCTAATTTTTAAATCAGATCTGAAAAGCTTCCCAAGGCAGAAATAACTGTATCATGGGAAAATCTGTTCTAATTCCTTTGTGGAATTGGAAGAAATTTGATTCTTCAGGCCTATTACATTACTATTTCTTGGGAATGAACTAATTGTTGTTAGCTTTTTTTGAGGGGGGTGCTGTTCCATTAACAGAACATTGTTTATGTACAAGTTTATTTCACCCTTAGTTGTTACTTTGCCACAGCTTTCTAGGAATCTCACACTTAATGTTGAAGACAGAAGTGAAAGCCACTTCTGAAAGTAAGAGGGAAGGAAAACATGATCATGAATCTTTTAGAACTTCCAGTTCTAAATAATTTTTTCCAATAATTTCAGTAACAACAGTGTGGTCTCTATTGCAGTCTCAACTGACTGAGATTGAAGTCCCCAAATGTTAACAGAAGATGAGTGACACACACACACACACACACACACACACACACACACATAGAGCACAGGGTGAATTGAATAGGAAGGGATGATATCTAAAAAAATAAAATTAAGGGGTAAGAGAAGAATATATTAGGAGGATAAATTGGGGGCAAATTATCTCACATAAAAGAGGCAAGAAAATGCTTTTTCAATGGAGGGGAAATTGGGGAGGTGAGAGGGAAAAAGTGAAGCTTACTCTCATCACATTTAGCTTAAATGACACATTCAGTATTATATGCTGAGCAATAGCATGACTCTCTTGTTGGAGATTTTGCTCAAGACCTGATGGAGAACATCTTTCGCATTTTACTAATGATTTATATCCCGAGGGAAAAAACACAGAGCCACCTAATTGAAGGATATCAATCCCTGCTTCAATTAGCTGAGAAAACAGCAATAAATTTTCTAATATATAATTCTGGTACATTGTTAGATATAATTCTTATTGAAAATAGTGAGGATTTGAAGCATGCCTTAACTCCATTTGGTGTTAGTGACTTTTGGGGCAATGTTGATTTATTTCTGCCATAGGACAAGTGTTACTTCCCTCTTCCCTCACCTGGTAGATTAACTCTTCTATTAGATTCTGTTACTATTGTAGATTATCTTTCTTCCTTTTTCATGTGTACAATTTCTATCTGTACTTTATCAAGTACCATGTTTCTAGCTGTACAGTAAATATGGTAGTATTAGAGTCTAAGAGGCTTAAAAATGCTCTTTATTTTGATGCTTAATTTTTTTAAATGTTTATTTATTTTTAGTTTTCAACATTCATTTCCACAAAATTTTGAGTTCAATATTTTCTCTCCATCTCTCCCTCCCCTCCCCTCACCCCCAAAAGCCATGCATTCTGATTACCCTTCCCCCAATCTGTCCTCCCTTCTATCACACCCCTCCCTTCCCTTATCCCCATCTTCTCTCTTTTCTTGTAGGGCAAAATAGATTTCTATACCCCATTACCTGAATTTCTTATTTCCCAGTTGTATGCAAAAACAATTCTCAATATTTGTTCCTGAGACTTTGAGTTCCAACATCTCTCCCTTCCTCCCTTTCCACCCATCCCCGCTGAGAAGGCAAGCAATTCAATATAGGCTATATATGTGTAATTTTGCAAAAGATTTCCGTAATAGTCATGTTGCATAAGACTATATTTCCCACCATCTTAACATTCCCCCATTTATTCTATTCTCTCTTTTGACTTTGTCCCTCCCCAAAAGTGTTTACTTCTAATTTTACTCCCTCCTCCCATTTGCCTTCCCTTCTATCATCCCCCCGCCCCACTTATCACCTTCTCCCCTACTTTCCTATAGTGTAAGAGAGATTTTCTTACCAAATTGAGTGAGCATGTCATTCCTTCCTTAAGCTAAATGTGATGAGAGTAAGCTTCACTTTTTTCCTCTCACCTCCCCAATTTCCCCTCCATTGAAAAAGCATTTTCTTGCCTCTTTTATGTGAGATAATTTGCCCCCAATTTATCCTCCTAATATATTCTTCTCTTACCCCTTAATTTTATTTTTTTAGATATCATCCCTTCCTATTCAATTCACCCTGTGCTCTGTCTATGTGTGTGTGTGTGTGTGTGTGTGTGTGTGTGTGTGAGTGTTCCTCCAACTACCCAAACACTGAGGAAAGTTTCAAGAGTTATAAATGCTATCTTTCCATGTAGGAATGTAAACAGTTCAGCTTGAGAAAGTCCCTTATGATTTATCTTTCCTGTTTGCCTTTTCATGCTTCTCTTGATTCTTATGTTTGAAAGTCAGATTTTCTATTCAGCTCTGGTCGTTTCATTAAGAATGCTTGAAAGTCCTCTATATCACTGAATGACCATTTTTTAACCTGAAGTATTATACTCAGTTTTTCTGGGTAAGTGATGCTTGGTTTTCTTCCCAGTTCCCTTGACTTCTGGAATATCATATTCCAAGGTCCTTGATCCCTTAATATAGAAGCTGCTAGATCTTGTGTTATCCTGATTGTATTTCCACAATACTCAAATTGTTTCTTCCTGGCTGCTTGCAATATTTTCTCCTTGACCCAGGAACTCTGGAATTTGGCTACTATGTTCCTAGGAGTTTCTCTTTTTGGATCTCTTTCAGGAGGTGATTGGTGGATTCTTTCAATATTTATTTTGCCCTCTGGTTCTAGAATATCAGGGCAGTTTTCCTTATTAATTTCATGAAAGATGATGTGTAAGCTCCTTTTTTGATCATGGTTTTCAGGTAGTCCCATAATTTTTAAATTGGTTCTCCAGGATCTACTTTCTAGGTCAGTTGTTTTTCCAATGAGATATTTCACATTTTCTTCTATGTTTTCATTCTTTTGATTTTTTGGGTTTTTTTTTTTCAGTTTCTTGGTTTTTCATAAAGTCCTTAGCTTCCATCTCCTCCATTCTAATTTTTAAAGAACTATTTTTGTCAGTAAGCTTTTGAACCTCCTTTTCCATTTGACTACTTCTGCTTTTTAAAACATTCTTCTCCTCATTGGCTTTTTGGACCTCTTTTTCCAAATGTTAGCCTATTTTGAAGGGTATTATTTTCTTCAGAATTTTTTTGGGTCTCCTTTAGCAAGCTGTTGACTCACTTTTTATGCTTTTCCTGCATCACTCTCATTTCTCTTCCCAATTTTTCCTCCACCTCTCTTACTTGATTTTCAAAATCTTTTTTGAGCTCTTCCATGGCCTGAGATCATTGCATATTTATCTTGGAGGTTTTGGATGCAGAAGCCTTCACTTTTATGTCTTTCCTCTGATGGTAAGCATGGAAGAAAATATCTGTTCACCAAAAAAGTAGCCTTCTATAGTCTTATTTCCACCCCCCCCTTTTTTTGGCATTTTCCCAGCCAGTTATTTGACTTTTATGTCTTTTGTCAAGAGGAGGGTATACTCTGGGGACCTGTAAGTTCTCAGTTCCTCCAAGGTGGCACAGTCAAGGGAGAGGGGTTAGTTCTCTCCTGGCCTGTGCTCTTGTCCATAAGCAAACACAAGCACTTTGTTCTACCCAAGATCTGCGAGGACAATCCCTCTCTACAACTGCCTCTAGCTCCACCATGTCAGCACTCTTCTTCAACCTAGGAGAGTCACTCAGGGTGGAGATTTGGATCAGTTCCTCAATTCCCCAAGGAGCTTATATCCAAGGGCTCCAAAAATGGATGCTGCTGCCACAGTGGCTGCTGCCGGAGGTGCAGACTGTGTTCCTTTCTCTTGGGTGAAAGAGCTTTCTCACTGACCTTTGAAGATGTTTTTGGCACTTGTAGGTTGAACAATCTGGGAACTGCTGCTGCCTGTGGCTCCCTGAGGCCTGTTCCAGTTCCTGTCCCTGCCACGTGATGTGCAGCCCACGCTTGGCTGTCTCTGCTCCACGCCTGGTGCAATAGACCCTTCCTATAGGCCTTCCAGGCTGCCTTGGACTGGAAATCTCTTTTACTCTGTTGTTTTGTGACTTCTGCTATTCTAGAATTTGTTTAGAGTCATTTTTACAGGTATTTTATGGGGTATGGAGGAGAGCTTCTACTGGTCTGTCTTTCTACTCTGCCATATGTGCTCTGCCCCCTTGATGCTTAAGTTCAAAGGGAATTATGTGTTTGCTTGACTTGTCATATAGCATCAATTTTGTTCAGTGAATTCAGGCTTTCTTATGAGTTTTCTAGTTTTCAAAAGCTTGTAAGACATCTTCATAGTCTACAGTACTGAAGCATTCTTGGTTATGTTAATTTATTTGATAAGCATTTATGAGGTGACTATTATATAACAGACATTGTGCCATTTTCTGAAGACACAAATAAGATAAACTTTCTTTTCTGTCTGTTGATGCTCCTATAGTTCCTGAGACCCCAAGGGTGTGTATACTATTCATAGCTAGCCTCTAGACAGAATTTGTTCAAAAAATTCTGCTTATTATATATATATATATGTGTATATACATATATTCAGTTTTCTACATATATAGTTTAATACATAATTATATATAACATAATATTTATGTAGAAATATGTATATAAAATATATTTATAAATTTTTAAAATTTAGTGTCAGTGGAAAGAAAAGGCACACACATAGAGAAAATTAGTAGAGAGCCACATATAGAGAATACACATAGACCAGACAACTTACACCTCTGGCAATTTAGGGCTTTGTAGGCATTATTTTTCTTTTTATATCATCAAACTGCTTCCTGTGGGTACATTATTTTTTTAGGAAGTTCACTCAGCTGGGTTGTATGAGTTCATTCTTCTCTGCAGCACAGCTCCTGAAATTCAATGTTAGTTCTCTCTCTACTCATTAAGCTCCTCTCATCTTAAGCCTTGACTCATTAGGCATTGATGCAATGTTTCTGACTAGGTAAAGAGTTCTGCTACAGGACACTATGCTCAAGGAGGGGAGAAAAGTCTCTTTCCTTCCTATGTATCCCTGTCCCCAGATGGAAGAAAGATGACTTCTGTCCTCAAAGAGCTTACCTTGCTCAGATGCTTCAGTGAATCTGTGATCTCATTTATATATTACTCCCTCAAACAGTATAGATTCCAACCCTTCCATTTTTTATTCTATGGGATTCTTGTCTATGGCTTTCCTTAAATCCTGTATAGGGAGGTCACTAAATAGAGTAGGTGTTTTCTTCACCTCTCAATATTACATAGATACCAATGGAACAGGAAGAACATTCATCTATTAAACCTCACTCGATTCATGAATGAGTCATCATCTTTTCTGGCCACATGTTACACTAATTAAATGTTATACTACTTCAGCTGCAGTCTTTTGCTAATAATATTTTGCAACTCAATCATGCCTAGCAACTCTTTCTCAATTGCCATGTGGGTAAATTATAGAATCTTATGTATAGTGGGAAAGGACCTTGATCACATCTTAAATTCCATTTCTTTTAGGATTGAAATATATGCTTTTTTAGGCTCATTTATTAGTCTTACCATAATTTTATTATTTTGACAATTTGTTATTACAAAGTCATTTTAGTTGAGTCTTGACTCTTTGGGACCCTATTTAGGTTTTCTTGGCAAAGACATGGAAGTGGTTTGCCATTTCTTTCTCCACCTCATTTTACAGATGAGGAAACTGAGGCAGACAGGGTTAGGTGACTTGTCCAAGGTCACACAGGTAGTAAGTGTCTGAATCCAGATTTGAACTCAGGTCTTCCTGATTCCAGGCCTGGCACACTATTCACTGTAGCACATAGCTGCCCCTAGTTTGACATTACAGTGTAAAAAAAGATAGGTCTCGAGGAGTACAAAGTTGATCTAGGAATAGAATTCATGACCCTTTTTCTAATCTCTTGTTTAATGTCATAAAATGATTATATATTTTTTCCTCAGTCCGTATAAGCTTTCCAAGTAGAGATTTCATTTAAGTGTTTTTAAAATAGTAAACACTGAGTGTTGAATATTTCACCTAAAGTTCCATTAGAATATGTAATTTTCTGTTTTCTTAAATATTTTCAGGGGATAGAGACTCCACAATCTCCTTTGAAACTTCATTCCAGTGTTTAGGTAATGATCAATATGTATTCTTTTATGTAATTTAAATCTTCTCTAATTAAGCGTATTTCTTTATATTTGACCTCTCACCTTTGTCTTTTGATTCCTCTGGCTTCCTTCAAGATTCAGCTTAAATCCTACATTCAACAGGGCTTTCCTGGTCTTCCTTGGGTTAATAATGTTTCCCACTTTCAGATTGCCTTTTCATAATCTCTATATAAAATACCTACATATTTACATGTTGTGTCCCACATTAGAATGGATACTTCTGGAGAGCAGGAACTCTGTGTGCGTGTCTGTGCGTGTGTGTGTGTGTGTGTGTGCGCGTGTGTGCATGTGCATGTGCATATGCATTTGCTTTTGTATTTCCAATGATGACCACAATTTCTGGTATATTAATAAAATAACTTATTCACTGACTATTTTATTCCTCTACAGATGAAAGAAGTTTCCCGTCTCCCACATAAGTCTTTTTTATTATTGAGGCAGTAGTAAATCAACTTTCAGTTTCTCTGGAAACAAATATTCCCAGTTTTAAATAGTTATAGTTCCTAATGACCTAGTTTGATATTTTTGTCATGCTTTTCTAGATTCTTGCCAGTCTTTCCAAATCCTTTTCAAAGTGCATTAAAATTATATATGACATTCTATGCATCTGACTAATGAAATACATAAAAGATTGAATGATTTTTCTATGGTTGATCCTTCTATCCTTCATTTACTGTATTTGTCTCAGATATTAATGATACTGTAAGAAACTCCAACAATAATTATAAACTAACACATATAGATTATGTCATTTGAGATTCATAATAACTCTATGAGGTCAGTACTCTAGACACTAGGCAGATGGAAAAGATCTGCAAAAATTATTACAGCAAACTGTTTTAGTATCAAAGACACTGGAGTCACCACATTTAGACCCCAACACCACAGTCCCAGATGTGCCTATAGGCCAGGAGTTCTTAGGTCCATAAACTTCACCAAACTGCCAAAGGGATCTATTACACGAAAAGATTAAGAACCCCTGCTATAAAGGATGTATAAATTTCACTAGAGGGAACAAAGATGGGAAAAGCAGCTGGATTGGATCAAATGTATATATTAGAGATATGTATTGGAAGTAGTGCAGCTGTGAAAACCTTGATGGATTGATGGTCAAGCTGTTTGCCACTGTGATGAAGGAGTTTCAGTGCAGAGTCCAAGCTGCAGAAGGTGAGGTCCTCCAAATCCTCTCATTTATGAACGCTGTTGTACTCATTCCCTTAAGTCTCAGAACAATACTGAGCCTCCTGGAAGAAATCCATAACCATACAAAAGAGTTTGGCCTATCTAGCCACATGGGACAGACCAAGCGAATAAAGAATGTCTATTGGCTAGACTATGATGCTCATTTTGAAGGGCAGCCCATAAAGCTTCTACATTGATGAGTTTGGCCCAGACTTGAAAAGAAAGAAGAGAGCAAGTTAGTTTGACTTTTCAAAATTGCAAAGTTATTTTAATGACCTTAAGGTTCTTCTGGAGCAAAGGTCAGTCTTTTTAATACCTCTCGCTCTCTCTCTCTCTCTCTCTCTCTCTCTCTCTCTCTCTCTCTCTCTCTCTTACAGATGAGGAAACCAAGGACCAGAAAGGTGACTGATTTGCCCAAGGTCATATACTTAGTAAGAGAAGAAATAAAAACTTCCAAATTTTTAGACCTTTAACCACTGAGCTTTAGTAGAGGAAAGTCATCTAGAGGACTTAGTTGAAATGGAGGAGAAAGGAAGACATGGAGTCCTGAATATATATGGTAAGTGAGTGGGCAAGGGGCAACAACTGGCAGAGCCAGTCTGGCCCCTCCTTGCTTTTGCTCTCCCAGCTGCCCTTCTGCTTCCAGAGTTGAAATGGTCCCTAGGAAGTGCTGGGCCTGGCGTTAGGAAGACTGGTGCTAGATTGTGGTTGGAGCTGATGAGGCCAAGGCAGGAGTATTATCAAACTGAGCCTATGTGAAGATTGGTGATAATATCCCATTGATTACCTAGTGTAGAATTTATTGGCCTAGTTCTTAGGGTTTCATTACTTGAGGAGTCTAACCCCATGTTTGTGACATTGACTCCTGGATTTCTGATTGACTCAGAATCTTTGCTCAAAATCAGAAGCCTTTCAGGAGATAGATCTGTTAGAGTTGCTTCTTTTATCTTATATCATGCTTCATTATTTAAGGGTGAATATTTGTGCATCTACAGGTAATTCATAACACAAGGAAAGAGGGAAATACAACTGTGTGTGGATAATCACAAAGGTTTACCCTGCCCCTACACAAATCTAGGGGTATCAGGGCAGCTTTCTCTTTCCCATCGTATTAATCAATCTTCTTGGCCCCAGACCTGAAAAGGAGTAAAGATAAACTGTGGCACTAGGTGGTATAGCGGATAAAGAGCTGGGTCTGAAGTTAGGAAGACCTGAACTCAAATCCACTTCAGATGCGTATTAGCCGTGTGACCCTGGACCTTAACCTCTGTTTGCCTCAGTTCTTCATCTGTAAAATGAGGATGATAAATAGTACCTAACTTCCAGGGAATGTTTAAAGTACTTTGCAAACTCTTAAAGCCCTTTGTAAATTTAGCTATTATTAGGAGTAATTGTAGGCCGAGGAGCCTTGCATTTATCAAGCCCCACCTGTGCCTAGGGTTGTCAGCTTGTGGATCTAAGGAAGGAAAGGAGGAACAATAGATATCTCTGTCCTTTTCTCCCCTTACTCTCCCCCAATTCCTCACCAAGGGAGACTTGAATCCCTGTGAGGAGTGGAAGCAGGAAGTTGGGACTAGAAGCCTCTCTGTTCTCAGAGAATTATGGACTAAAATTTTATCTATTTACTCCCTTAAATATTATTAGTTTAGGGGATGTGATTGGGTTCAGTGTAACTTCTGATCACCCCAAGCTTTATATCCAAGGCTAGACACTCTCCCCCGCCCCATACCAGTTTTACAATGAATGCACATAGCAAAAAAAGCAAAGAATTGCCATTTATTCAAAGCATTTAAGTCATTTAGCCTCACTGGGTCTCAATTTCCTCATCTGCAAAATGAGAGTATTGGCTAGATAAACTCTCCAGTGCCTTCCAGCTTCCAGTCTATGATACTTTGATTTGTAAAATGGGACTAGAAATACCTGCCTTTCCTATTTTATTTATTGTGAAGCTCAGATGAGATCATGTATTTCTACAGATGTAAGATGTATTCCATGTCTATGGGACCTGCAAGCAGCAAGAATATAGCTCCAAATGCTTCTTAAGTGAGTAACCATGGGCAAGTCACCTAACCTTGTTCTGCCTCATGTTCCTTATCTGTAAAAGTTGGCTGTCCCAACTTTAAAGTGCTGTATAAATCCCAGATATTATTTTTATGCAGATATAACACATGGGAAAAGACTGTGTTCATTAATTGGGATTGTCCTTTTAGGCAGCTAGATGGCACAGCTGGACCTGGAGTTAGGAAAGCCTAAATTCAACTACCACCTACAAAACTTACTACTATTTGATCATATACTTTCTCATCTGTAAAATGTGGATAAAAATAGGCCCCATCTCACATGGTTGCTATGCAAGAATCCAGCAAAATAATATATGCAAATAGCTATAGAAATCTTAAATAATTTGAGTTGATGGTGAGCTATGGATATTTGTCAGCTTCAGTAACCTGATGGTTGATTAGAAGAATAGCTAATTTGTGACTAAAGCTGAACACCTGATAGAGAATGGCCTCCTTGGGTCTTTAGCTTCACACATAAAACGTGGAAATTGCTGTGTGTGGAAGCTCAGTAGCTCCACTTTGTATATATTCAAAATAAAAGACATTTTTATGCTAATTTTCCTGGTCTAAATGATGTTTACTATGCACTGGCAAATATGGTAACAATTGAAAGGAAATTGTCATTATGGGATTATCTTGATTTAAGCAAAAACTTGGAAAGAAAAGAACAATGCTTAGGCTCTTATTTATACACTTTTGTAACTTTTTTAAAAAGATTATAAAATAGTTACAAGTTTCATGTAAGTTTTGAAAACATTTTAAAATATGAATTATATAAAAGTTGAAAGAAATGAATAAAACAGGATTTAATAAAAGCACGTGGAATTGAGAACGGTAGATTTTGGGCTCGTTAAAAGGCAGCAACCCCATTAATCTACATGAATAAACTTGACAGAGAATTTAACATATACGAAACGAATGTTGCAATATTTTTTATGCCTTTCTTTTTTTGCAAATAGTGAGCTACTATTCCACACACAGAAACAGATTATGAAAACCTTCAGCCAAAGTGAAAAACTCCTGGGAAAAGAGTTGGGAGAAACTCAGTGAGGCCATGTAGGTCCTTATGGAACTAACTTTCCATTATGAATAGTTTGTAGTTACAGCTGGTTGTTGAATATTTTTTAAAAAATTACATATCATAACTTTCATCTTAAAATTCTTTTTCTTATCTTTTTTTTAAACTTAGTCAGCTTGACTCTAGTGAAAAGGTGAGAAAAAATACCTCTGTTCGTTGTAAGGGTGGCTACTATGGATATGGAATGCTAGGTACTATCATATATTATCAATATGTTGGTTACTTTTGCTGAACCATGTTTTCTTTTTATATAAATTATATTTCTATACATATATGTATAATATCATATAGTACATACAAGTAATATATAATATAAATAAATGGACAGCTAGATGTCTCAGTGGATAGAGCACTGGGTTTGGAATCGGGAAGACTCATCTTCCTGTTCAAATCCAGCCTTAGATACTTAGTAGTTGTATGACCCTGGGAAAGTCACTTAACATATATATATATATATATATATATATATATATATATATATATATATATATATATATATATATATACCTCTTTGGTTAGGGAAGGAATTTGTAGTTAGACACTAACATGATATAGAAGTGAAAAGTATCAATAAAAATAACATAAGCTTTTAAAAACAGAACAATTTCTTTAGTTAGAAATGGTACCTTATATGGTTTTCTTCACTAAATACATGTAAATTTAAAATTCAGCCAACTGTAATAATTAGACTGACATGCTTGACATATAGCTATCAAAACAATCTTCCTAAGGTTCAGTTCTGACTTACCCTACTCAAAAATCTTCTGTGACTCATTTTCTTCTATGAATGAAATGCAGATTCTGCATTTTGAAATTTAAAGTCTATTACAAGCTGCTTCAACCTACCTTTCCAAATTAATTTCATAATATTTTCCATCCTTCCCCTTCTGGCTTTGCTTCTGCCTTTCCTGACTTTGCCACCATACCTTAGTTTGACTCTTAGCCTAGAACTTTCCTCAGTTCCTAGGGCAGCTTCACCCTGGAACATCTGTCTTCCTCTGCAGATTTCTCACCTTAGAAGACCTTGTTGCCACGCTGGTCCTGTTACTTCTGGTTCTGCTTCCTCTGTTTCAGCTCCCTTAGCTCATTACCTAACACATAGTAAGGACTAATTAGATGCTTGTTGACCTCCTTCCTGTATTTGAAGGCTCTATATTGTAGTTAAACTCTCCTCCCCTCAACAGTCCTTCACATGGATGGTGGTGCACCAAAGCTGGATTGGATTTCTTCCTCTCCTCTGCCTCTTAAAATGTCTAACATTCTTCAAAACTCAATTCAAGTTCCTTCTACAGAAAACCTTTCCTAATTCCTCAGTTATTAGTGCTAGTCCTCCTCAAACTACTTTCTTTTTATTTTCTTTAATTAAAAAAATTATTTTCAATTCCAAATTCTCTCCTTCCTTCCACAATTTCCCTCACTCAGTGAGAAAGCAAGAAATATAATACCTGTTATACATATGAAGTCATACAAAACATTTCTACATTAGCTATATTGCAAAAAACCAAGAAAAATAAAGAAAATAAAAAATATGATTCAATCTGTCCTCAGAATTCACCAGTTCTGTCTCTGGAGATGGATATATTTTTCATGATGAGTCCTTTGGAATCCTTGTGGATCCTTACATTTTTCAGTGTAGCAAGTCTTTCACAACTGATTATCTTATTACAATGTTGCTGTTATTATGTACAGTGTTCTCCTGGTTCTACTCACTTTGTACCAGTTCATATAAGTTTTACCAGGTTTTTCTGAAACCATCCCTTTCATAATTCATACATCACAATCAGATACCACAATTTGTTCAACCATTCTCCAGCTGATGGAATTTCCTATTCATTCAGTTTCCCAATCCTTTGCCACCTCAAAAAGAACTGCTATAAATATTTTTGCACATATGAATTCTTTTCTGTTTTCTTTGATCTCTTTGGGATATAGACCTAGTAGTGGTATTGCTTGGTCAGAGAGTATGCACAGTTTTGCAGTACTTTGGGCATAGTTCCAGATTATTTTCCAGAATGATCAGACCAGTTCACAACTCTACCTGCCATGCATTAGTGTCCTAATTTTTCCACATCCCTTCCAGCATTTGTCAATTTCCTTTTCTGTCATTTTAGCCAATCTGATGGTTGTGGGGTGGTTCAAACTACTTTCTGTTTAATTACCTTTTTGTTTCCCCAAGGAAAATGTAGATTTCTTGAGAGCAAGGACTATTTCTTTTTTGTCTTCCTAGTTCATACACTAAGAACAGTGCCTAGCACACAGTACATGCTTAATAAATGCTTATTAAATTGAACTGGAAAAAGAATTCCAAGTTCTTCCTAACCCTAATGTTGTGTCTTTATTAAAACATCTTTTACTTTTTTCCTAGCTGAAGGTTACCTTTCCTTAGTATTGCATTTGGATGCTTTCTTTGTGGGAATCTCTTTCTCTTGGCTTCCCTGGCTTTATTTCAAGTCCCAGCTAAAAGCATGCCTTCTTCAAGAAGACTTTCCTTATTGCTGGTGCCTTTCCTCCATTGATTATCTTCAATTTATCACATAGGTATGTATGTGTATGTGTGTGTGTGTGTGTGTGTGTGTGTATATATATGATTTGTGTGTGTGTGTGTGTATATATATATATATATATATATATATATATATATATATATATATATATATGATTTGTTACTATTTTCATGTTGTTTTCCCCTGTTAGACTATGAACTTGAAAGCAGGAACTTTTGTTTTTCTTCATATGTCTATTGCCTAACACGGTGCCTGGCACATAATAGACAATTAAATGCTTATTGAATGACTGGTTGTATCTTTGTTATTAACAGAATCAATATTGTATTAAAAAGAAAAATTGTGTTTCTACTAGTAAGATGGTCAGAAAATTGGGCTGCCAGTCATAGTAAGGCAGGCAGCTGATGATAGTTGAATTCGGGAAAGGTGCAAGTCAGGGTGGCTAATTTTTGGTGAGTTGAAAGGTGGGGAAAGCAAGAGTTTGGGCAGGAAGTTGCTATCAGGACTAGCTCATGACAGGACCTGTTTGCTGACTGACAGAGGGAGGGGAATGAGATAAAGAGGTAGGGGCTTTTGGACCATTGGTTCAGAGAGTACATGAGACATAGGCCTCCCAGGGATGGGCACAGTTTCCCATGAGAGAAGTTGTCCTGTCAGGGTCTAGAGTCAGATCCTTTGATTTTTGAGTTCCAGGAATACTTAGGGAGTTTAATGTGGTATTCACATTTGTAGGTGATGTTGTACATTACACACAATATTAAATGAACTTTAAGCTTTTAATATATGGGGAGGTCTTAACTTTAAAAATTTTTCTTCATAGACCCCTTTGACAGTCTGGTGAAGCCTATAGATTCCTTCACAGAGGAATATTTTTAAACACATAAATGAAATATACAAGTCACAAAGGAAATGAATTAAATTGAAATATGGTTATCAAAACTTTTTTAATAGACAACAGGTTAAGAACCTCTGCTTTATAGGGGATAGCCCAAGAATCAGAGGAGTTTTTGCTCAAATAGCCAGCCTCTCTAGGGACTGACCAGGAAGTCAGTGTATCCAAGTTTAAACTTAATAAAACAAATTTTCAACATGAAAAAAGAGAAGTTTGTTGGAATGGCAGGACTTCAGCGTTTTTGTTTATAGTATTTTTTTGCCTTTTTACTATTTGTTTTGTCTTGTCTACACTATGTGCTGTATGTCCCATCCCTTCTATGCTGTGAATTCTTTAAGGCAGAAGTGAGTCTCTCTCCTATGTAGCACTCTCTCACTTTTTGCTCTAACCCAGGTGGGTGCTCAGTAAGTATTTGTTCCCTAGCTGACTAACTATTCCCTGCTCAACTTCTTTTAAAACTAAACAAGGAGGTAACAAGATTCAAAATTTCCTGAATAAAAACCATGTTTTCAACAAGGATGGAAAAAAATCCACTGTCACTGAGAAATGACTTCATTAATGAACTTTCCAGAAACTTTTAAAATATTTTGGTTCCTCATGGGAAGTTTATATTATTGTAAGTTCAGTTATCCTAGCCCTACTGTCTGGCCAGGTCTAATATGCTGACCTCAGTTTAGAAAGAAGATGAATAGCATAAGAACACAGTGGCATTACCTACTGAAGACAAATTGTAGAAAATGCCCTCTGTATTTTATCAGTTCCATCCAGACAAGATGGTATTTGTAAATATTCATTTGTATGTGTGAATGTATACAAAAAATGCTTCAAACTCCTTAACCTGACATCAAGGCTCACTTTATAATCCAATTTCAATCTATTCTTTGACTTTTATCTCATCCTCTTCCTCTTTATGTAGTCTATATTCCCCCAAACTCGAGAGTTTTCTGTTTCTTGATCTTTTCTTGCCCTCTCCCATCACAATCATTTTTCTTGTGTGTCTCCACTTCTGAAGTAGACTCCCCCCATCTCCATTTTTCAAAATATTTTCTTCTATTCAATATTCAGCTCAGGGTACATTTCTTCCATGACTCCTTTAAGCCCTCTGCAAAAATTGATCCCTCCTTCTTGAATACACATAACTTTTTTTATACCTTTCCTCTATTCACATAATACTTTTTAATTTACAATAGAGTTTGCCTAATTGTCTTATTAGCTTCCCCACTGGAATTGAAATTCCTTTGAAGGAAAGAACTGTATCATTTTTCAGATTAATGATGGATGGATGAGTAGACATATAGTATTCTTATTTCTTTTTTTCTGTTGGGAAAGATTAAGAACAAAAGGAGAAGGGAGGCAGCAGAGGGTGAGATGGATAGATAGTGTCATAGAAGCAATAAACATGAACTTGGATAGACTTTGGGAGATAGTGGAGAATAGAAGGGCTTATTGTGCTATGGTCTGTGGGGTCACAGAGTCAGACATGACTGAATGACTGAGTGACAACAGCAAATTCCTATTTCTTATCATGAATCTGTATATAAGGAGCTTAGCCTTTGTGGGGGAGGGGGTTTTAATTAATGAAGTGACCCTTTGCAGAATACTTTTTAAATGCGTAAAGTAAAATAAATAATATTACAAAGGAAAATACTTATAATAAAATTAAGATGCAATTTTTCTACCCAAGTTTATAGAACCCTTGAAGTTTTTCCACAGACCCTCAAGGGTCTAGGGACTCCAGGTAAAGAACTTCAGTGGCACAGTAATTAAAGGAAGTTTTTCCTAAAAAGAAGTAACACCATTTAAGTTAAATTGATTGTGTGGAAGGGCTACTTCATGGAGGAAAACTCATACTCTGGTTCTTTCTTTTAGAGTATGCTACAGTTTCCAAGGAAATTGGTATAAACATCAGGGTTATCTGTGTTCACTCTCTTGTTTCTGAGCTCTACTAATTTGCAAAAGTTATCTGGTTTGCGTGTGTGTATGTGTGTGTGTGTGTGTGTGTGTGTGTGTGTGTGTGTGTGTGTGTATGTGTGTGTGTGTGTATTTTGTCAGATTTGTTGTTATGTAGTAGGAAAATACAGGTACAAGAAATTTCAGTTAATAGCTCAACTGAGTTTTATTTAAGTAGATCACATTTTCTCTGCTTTGCTAAGGATTCTGGAATGTTCTATGCCACTTTCAGTGGAAGGGATTTTCTGATTTGAATGATATGTGGCCATTTCAAAGACCTATGACTAGACTGATTGTTTTTTGATAAATTGTTAGCATAAAAAAGAATTATAAAGATATTAATTTATAACTATAATTTCTATTATTGTCTAAGACATTTTAGTTTATATATTTGTAGAAATATATTTCCCTATATTAGCACCATCATGGAAAAAGAATTTTTAGAAGCTAAGAAGCTTGCCTTAGAAATGGCTTTATATCAGCCCTTAAGCTCTAGTCAAGTAAAATATATCTTCTAATCTTGTGCTCTCTCTTTTTTGAAATTACTTTGAATAATTTTATATATTATTTACATTTACTTGCATCTATACATTTAGTATCCATCATAGGATATAAGCTTTCTGAAGGCAGGCTCTGTTTTAAAAAAGAAATTGTCGAGGGGCGGAGCCAAGATGGTGGAGTAGAAAGACTCACCTATGCTAGGTCCGAACCCACAGCCCATAGATTTCCTGTAAAAAGAACTCCTGACAAATTCTGGAACAGTGGAAGCCACGCAGCAACACAGTGAAGGAGATTTCCGTTGCAGAGAGCCCTGAAAAACCGACCACAAAGGTACCCCAGACGAGAGCGGAGTCCTGTCCTGCCGAGCGCTCCCCTCCCCCGCCCCGGCCACGCGGCACTGAGAGGAGCTTGCAGAGCCCAGCAGGTGTCAGGGACCTGAATCTCTGGCAGCTACGAAGGTCCCTCCACCCACAGACGCAGAGGTCACTGAGAGAGATGGGCTGAGAGGGGAGCGGGGTATCTCTGGGACTCGGACCCCCTGGGAAGCAGCCACTGCGGCAGAGCCTGAGGCAGCTGGGCCAGAGGCAGAGGCAGCTCAGCCAGAAACTCCCAGAGTGGGCTGGAGCTCCACCCCAGCTCCACTACAAAGGATCTCTGTATAAACCCTTTGAGGGAACTGAGCCTGAGAGGCGGCCCTGCCCCCACCTGAGAACCAGCAGATAAGCCCCCATTGAAGAGCAGTCAAGCCTGCCGCCAAAAGCCCTGAGGCTGGGGAGCAGCATTTGAATCTCAGACTCCAAGCACTAGCTGCGGATCTAGGTCAGGGGGTGG
>CM053771.1:216334158-216408914 GCA_028658325.1 Potorous gilbertii | reverse complement strand
CACAAATGGGGAGAAAATTTTGGAACCCAAAATCTTGTGAAAATGAATGTAAAAAGTTAAATAAATTTATTTAAAAAATAAAAAAAATATTCTAGGTAAAAAGAAAAAAAATTGTCTTTGTATCCCCCGGGTCTACTATAGTGACTTACACATACTTAATATTCAAATAGACTCCTAACCTCATTAGTGTGGATATTCCATCCAATGATGAAGATCCCAACCCATCCTATGCAATTTTTGTCAGTGTCCTCCAATAATTTCATCATGGGAGCTACACTCAATATGGTGGGGACTTTGCTTGTTTTCTTTTGACAACTCCAAGAGAACGGTGAAGTACAGGACTATCAGTTGTTTACCTGTCACTCTGACCATGAGACTTGTCCACCTTCCTTTTTTTTTGACCATACATTTATTCGATGATGTGTTTTTACTCTTGTTTTTCATGGTTCCTTGTTTATAATATGTTACAACCAATTCACATCAACCATGAAGTTCCTTTAACATAATAAACACATAATACAAACTTGTTGAATAGAATTAACTTGAATGAGGATTCAGACTCAAAACTAGAAATATCTAATTAGAAATTTGGATATACTTAGCTCAATTTGTCATTTTGTAATGAGGAAAACTTAAAGATGGTATGCAAAAATACAGAGCAGGAATTACAATCTTTCTATGGGGCAGCTAGTGGATAGAATGCAAAGCCTGGAATCAGGAAGACTCATCTTTGTGATTCAAATCTGGCCTGAGACATTTACTAGCTATATGACCCTGGGCAATTCACTTAACCCTTGTTTGCCTCAGTTTCCTCATCTGTAAAATGAGTTGAGAAGGAAATGGCAAACCACTTCAGTATCTTTGCCAATAAAACTCCAAATGGGGTCACAAAGAGTTGCATGCAACTGAAAAACAACTAAACAAAAATAACTTTACTTTTTATAATACTGTTATTGTAGAATATTGTAGAAGAGAGTAAGTGCTGACACCTATTGGAACCAAAGATTTTTGAGACTTTATAGTGTGATATAGTAGACATAAGTA
The DNA here is from genome assembly GCA_028658325.1 of Potorous gilbertii. NCBI lineage: Eukaryota > Metazoa > Chordata > Mammalia > Diprotodontia > Potoroidae > Potorous > Potorous gilbertii. The sequence continues at coordinate 216,407,870 of CM053771.1, read as the reverse complement.
AGTTAAAATATTTAATATGACTCATGAACCAATAATTCTAAAGAAAATTTAATGTGACCATCAGATGGTAATTGTATATAGTATGGTAAATGAGTACTTTAAGACTCACGTTACATAATGATTTTTGGGAAATCTGATATCATTTGCAAAGTTTGAAAGGATGCTATGGATCTTAACTTGTCCTTCACCTCAGTGGATAGAATTTAGCATTAGTGAGAAGCAGTGGTATTTACAATCCAGTAAATATGTGTCTTATTAAATGGCTTATAGTGGTCATTACATATACTGAAGAGAAAAACAAAAAACAAAAAACAAAACCTTAAACCCAACCAATTCTGCCTTTAGAGAACAGACTCCCTAATTTGGAGTTACTTATGAGAATGTAAAAGGTGGTTTGGGTTAAGCACAAAAGTCAATGTCATGAGCAGTCTGCTTAATGAAGATGAGAAAATTTACCACACTTTCCATGATGCTGGGGCATTCGGAGGGAGACAGATTCATGGGTATTTTCTTTCTGAGGGCAGAAAGAGTTCTAAAACCAGAAAGAGTTTTTAAAGACTATACCAGTTAATCTACGTTGAGGCCACAGTTTTATTTGCTTGTAATTAATAGAACAAATGAATAATTCTGGGAAAGAATGACTTTTAATTTTAACAAATCACTAGCTGATGAAAATGAATCCATGATAACCTATAGTTTTCAAAGTTTCCAAATTAGAGACATTGATATTACTTCCAAATATAGCTTTTTACTTTTATAATTTTCTTTTAAAATTAAGTGAAAGAAATTAAAGAAATAAGTACTAATTATTACTATTGTGGAAAAAAAACGTAAGTGGCAAAACCACTTATAATGTCTTAGGAAACTTTAAATCATGCTCTAAACATGTTATATTCAAGATAATTGATAATCACTTTTATTACTGGAGTAATGGCTAAATAAATACTTTCTGTCACTATTTGAATCATGAGTTTTGGAAATCAAATGCCATCAATTTCATTACCTGACTACCATGAAGGCTTTTTTTTTTATCAATCAAGAAGAAAAGCAAAGATTGAAGGTTGTCATAGGGATAAAAGCACACCACACAAAGGAATTAATTTTGTATTAATCTCATTCTCAGTAAAAGTCTGTGCTCAATGTTTTCACTATCACTAATAACTTGAATATAGGTGTTTTCCTCAGTCAAAGGGGATACTTCTAGAGATCTCAGCAAATAGTAAAATTCTGGAATATTGTACCTTATTGAAGTGAAGACAATGTCTTAATTAGGAGATCAATGGATAAGTCATTAACAAAAGAATTATGAGAACTTAATGTACATTCTGCTCATAGATTGTATCTCAAGTTAACACCGTGGAGCTTCAAGCCTGGAGTTTATATATATATACATATATATATATATATATATATATATATGTATATATAGTGTCTGAAGTCTATAGTACTGTTTTCTCCTCCTCATGCTCACTCATTTTTTATCATCTTTCTTTTCTTCCTTTTCCAACATTGTTACCTAGTTGGTTTTAAGTTTAAAATTATGAGTTGTGAAACTACAAATCAACAGGCTTTTTATACCCAGAATAAAAAAAATATTTAGCTTCAAAAAGATCAGAAGACATTGTTAATTAGCTTCATACCTGGCCAGATTGTCAATTAGGTGGCACCTATCATCTGTATTCTAATCCATTATTAGAGATAACAATTTTCTATTGCATCATGGCCCCCATAATAATTTCATTATCAGTATGTATTATCCATAAGCTGTCTTTTTCATTTATGGAAACCTCTCTACATTTCAACCATTTCTTTTAAAAACTTTAAACCTTTTATTTCTGTTCAGGCTGAGAGGTGCTGCTAAATGTTTAACAACCAGTCCTCTGGGGGAGAAATGTACATGACACATCTTTAAGTTTAATCCACATTTTCTCCATCACTTTCTTACATCTAAACAATCAACAAAACAAATAAAGCACCAATTTGTAGTATTTTCTGATTTCAAAGGTGTAAATGCCCACCCTCAAAATTTAACAATCAGCCCTAGAGTCGATGTAGGGTGACTTGTGCACACCCTTATATTCAGGTTATAACAAAGTAATACTGCTTTGCTCAATTATAAACTGGTGGAAATGAAGACTTTCTCACCTTAATGCTGTGTAAGTCGTTTAAAAATGACTAAAAATTATACTAGTTAGTGGAAAATATTTTTCCTTTTACTAAGCCCTATGGGCTCTGATGAGGCTATAAGTATCCATTTTTGTTGTTCAGTTATTTTTCAATCATATCTGATACTTTGTGACCCTGTTTAGGTTTTTCTTGGCAAAGATAGTGGAGTTATTTGCCCTTTTCTTCTCCAGCTCATTTTATAGATGAGAAACTGAGGTAAATAGGGTCGGGTGACTTGCCTAGGGTCACATATCTAGTAAGTGTCTGAGGCAGGATTTGAACTCATAAAGATGAGTCTTCCTAACTCCAGATCCAGCACTCTTATTTTTACTGTGCTACCTAGTTGCCCCGATAAGTAGCCATCATGTTACTTAATTACTTGTGATTTATTAGCCTACCAAATTGTTTTATTTTCTGAAATTTTTTTAATGTTTCAAATGTTCAAAGTATAAACTTGTCTTGGGATTATTAAAATAAAAAAAACTAAGTGAAAATTATTAGAGTATTATATGATCTTAATCTTAATCTGAATTAAATTGTCCAATCTAATTAATATTTGATGTAATATTTATAAAGAAATCTAAAATACTTTGGATAATCTAAATACTTTAAATCTAATGCTTTAGAATGGCTTTATTTAGAGCTACAAGAGTCTTTAGAAATTATATGATCCAACTCCCTCATTTTTTAGATGAGGAAATTGAGGTCAAGATCACATGACTAGTCAGGCTGGAACTCAAAACTAGCCTTTTCATGAAGTTCTGTGTGTTTTTCATGATAGATACCATGTTTCCTCTATGATTCAAAATTTTTCAGTTATATTTTATAAACATTTCAAATCTTGATATAGTATGCCCCACAACTTATGCCCTGTGGCTGAAATGAACTTTCAAGACTTCTGCTCTTCAAACCTTCCTTACTCTTCCTTCTGGGGCAGCTAGATGGTGCAGTGGATAGAGCAAGAGTCAGGAGGACTTGAGTTCACATCTCACCTCAGACACTTGACACTCACTAGCTGTATGACCTTGGGCAAGTCATTTGACCCCAATTGCCTCATCCTGGGTCATTTCCAGTCATCCTGATGAATATCTGGTCACTGGATCCAGATGGCTCTGGAGAAGAAGTGAGGCTGGTGACCTGCACAGCTCTCACTCAAAACAAAGTCAAGTTCAAGTCATGTCTTTATTTCTCTGATGGCATGGTCTTCCTCGATAACAAAGAACAAACACACTCTTCCTTCCAATTGTAATTATCACCATAACCTTATTAGGTAAGTTGTGTAGAAAGGAAGAGATGTGGAAACTGATATGATTTCCTCTCATTTCCTTTTCCCTAGCCTATTTACTTCTGCCAGAAATGTCACAGCATTATCACCACTCTCCTTGGGTGGCAGTAATACCCTATTGTACACATACAACAAAAAAGAAAAAAGATCTGATTGCATACAATGTACATTCTATCTTGTCTTAAGCAAGGACCAAATGTGAACATTTCAAATTTACACTTAAGACATACCAGGTTTAGTTGGATTTCATCGGAAATATTCTGTAAAATTTTAGGAAGAATGTCACTAAAGAAAAAAAAATAAAGCATCCTTAAGAGGACAACCAGTTTGGAGAAGGGCATAGGGTTCTTATCGTATGAGAATTGGTTGAAATATCTGGGGATGGCTAGCCTAGAGAAGTAGCCTTAGGAGGAATATACTAGTGGTCTTCAAATACTATGAAAAAGAGAGATTCAATTTCATGTTTTTCTATTGGGCCCTCACAGGTTGTTGCTGTTGTGTTTGTCCTTCATTCTCAAGGAGGACCATGACATCAAGAGATTAAAGTTACAGCAATTTTCACATATTTTTCAGAATGAATCTATTATGTAAAGTGAGATCCACCTGTAGGGAGATTCCTCTCTGGTAGCATATGGGTAAACTGACAGGCAGTAATGAAAAGGGCATTGAGTTTGGGATCAAGTGGCTTGAGTTTTGAAATATTCTTTCACTTACTTTCATATTTTCAGCAGGTCTCTCCAGGTCTCAGTTTTCTTATATGTAAATTAAGGAATTTGGATTAAACCATCTTTAAGTCTTTTTCTAGTACTAAATTCACATGGACTTAATTTATTCTGATAGTTCATGAGAGGAACACATCCTTTCTAATGTTTATATTTTAAGTGTCACAAGACAACAGATCAAACCTGATATCTTGGTACCACCTACCCTGAAATGTAGTTTTTCTTTACAATGTTAGGTTGAAAGGTTATTTGTAACTCCCTTTGTGTTCATAGATGGTAGAAGAGAACCACCCAGTGATTTACTTGACATTCTTGGCAAAGAAGAAACTATAATCATTTCAGAAAATGAATGGTAGTGATGTATGATGAGTTAGGTTTTCTCAATTCCTGAAATAATATCCATGTCAGTTGTCTCAGTTCTACACAGTGATGGAAAAATAATTCAAAAATACTTGCCTCTGGTCAGACCTTCAATGAAACCCTGTGTCCAGTTCTTGGCTCCATGGCTATAAAGGGATATAAAGAGATTGGAGAAAGATCAGAGAGAAGCCACAAAGATAATTAAAGGGTCAGAGAGTAAGACATATAAGGAAAAGTTTGGGATGATTCAGCCTACAGAAGAAAGCATGAGGTGTTATTTAATAACAGTCTTTGAGGATATCAATTGCATTTATATGAGGGAAGGTTTCTAGCTGTTCACTGTTTCCAGTAATGAAAGAATGAGAAGCTTATTTGTAGTAGCATGTAGATATAGATGTAGGGCTGGAAGGGACCTATTCTAGGACAAATGCCTCATTTTATGGAGAAGGAAACTGAGACCCAGATAATCAAAGACTATTTCCTAAGGTCACACAGGAAATAAACAGGATACCTGAGAATCAAATACAGGTCCTCTAATTACAAATTCAATGTTCTTTCAAGGAAAAAGAAGCCTTAAATTTCAATATGAGTGATTTAGTCTAGTTGTCAAAAATAATTTCCTTTATAAAGAAGGTTACTAAATACTGAAATTGTCATAGAAAATTGTAGCATCTCTTTCTAGAGAAGTCTTGTAACAGGACAGAGACTCATTATTTTAGCAACACAAATTTTAGAGTTGGAAGAGAGCTTAGAGATTAGGTCTACTAACCCTCATTGATGCCTTGAGGCATCGATCTCTGAAGGATTAAGTGAATTCAGCTCCAAATTATGACAGAACTATTTAGTGGCAGAGCTAGAACTGGACCCAGGTCTACTGACCCCTATCTTGGCATGTTCCAGACTGAAAGATTGAATGATTTCTCACAATGTCTTCTGTCTAATGCTATATAAAAGGAATATTGGCTCAGTTGAAAGTTGTCTGTACTAAAGAGGAACTAATGATGAAATGTAATTTCTGAAGTTCTTCAGCCAAAATCAAGTTGGTTCATTTTTTGACTAGCTGGTAGGGTACGTTTCATTTCTTCTTTCCAGCTCATTCCAGTTAGTTTCAGAAGCATGCTGTCCTCTGTCTGCTGACCCATATATGGTCAGACGAGAAGCTGAATTTATTTCCAACAATTCCTTACCAGTGAATCTAGACCTGTCAGACTTGTGGGTTTTCTCTTAACCTTAGACATGCCATATCCCCACTGCTCGTCACTCCCAAGAGGTCGGGCGTTTGCCTGAAACTGTTCGTAAGTGAAGAGTACGCAGGATAGAATCTGCTTAGATGACTAAACTGTAAAAATAGCACAAGGTCTGGAAACAATTTAAACTTCTCCTGCCACATGTACACTATGCCAGAGAAACAGGGGTTGGAACTACTGAAAATTGGAGCCAGTAAAGTCTGGCGTAACTCAAAAGGGATGAAGCATAGTATATTGGGACTGAGATGATAGCATTTGTTCTTATGGGAACAATGCCATATTTCCAGATTACTTAGTTGGTTGGCTATAATCCGGGTGGAATGACTATTCCATAGTTATAGTAAATATACTCCCATTTAAAATTTATAGAGAAGCTCTAAAAGCCAAAACGTGTATGGGTGTGGTTGTAGGTGTGTGTGTGTGTGTGTGTGTGTGTGTGTATGTATATGTGTGTGTGTGTGTGTGTGTGTGTGTGGGTTGGGGATGGTGATGTGGAAACTAGAAAAGAGAATTCCCCTCAAGTTATAAATTAAAAGTGGAGTATGTAATTTTCAATCCAGCAAAAGTGTTATGCCTAACTGTGATGGAGAGCTGTTAAGACTCCAAATGTGAGGAGGGGCATCTTGAGACAAACTAGCCAATAAAGGCATTAAAAGAAACCTAAGTGAATCAGGATGTGGAAACATCTAGAAAACTTTCATGATAAAGTCTCTGCTCAGAAGCACTAGACTGTGAAATCATCTAAAGAGAGATTATAAAACCTTATGGTGAAATTCCTTTTGTGGTTGGTTTAGTTTGAGTAACGCAGTTGTTTATAGTTGATTTCGAGAGGATTTTTATAAAAATATTCCTAACTCAGGGTATTTAGGTGTTACAGCCTGACTGTCTGGTTTCATACCACCAGATATCCTAACTGAAGGAAAAGCTTCTTTAACAGATGCCTTCATATCACAGGCTCGTTTGCTCTGTGACCTGAGAAGAATGTTTCCCAGCTTATTGCTATAACCCTCAGACAGATAAAACAGAACAGATTGCTGCCCCCAGGGGCCCCTGTGCTTCCCACAAAGGCAAAAGGTTCTAATCCTTAAAAAGAAAATTCTAAGGAACTATACCCATTCATATCCAAGAAGAGAGAGGAATGAAACCTCAGGACTTTCATGGGACAGAAGTTCTTCTCAAACTATGAGCCTGTCAATTCAATTAAAATATCATTTTATTGATTCTCTACTATGTACCAGACCCTGTGATAGGTACTAGACATAGAATGACGAAAACACAGAATCCTCTGACTTTAAAGTAGATAAGGAGAGCCTGTGCACAGATAAGGAGATACAAAATATCTGTTGCTATACAATATATTTTTGGAGGGGGAAGAGCACTAGGGGATCAGTAATAGCCCTCCTAAATGAGATATCATCTGAGCTGAGATATAAAATAAATAGGGAATTCACAAGGCATAGGCACAGAGGTGAGCCCTGTAAAGGGACATTTAGGAAAGTTTGGCTAGGACACAGAGGGAAGGAGGAGTAACGTATGACCAGGATGGAACGAGATTGCCACCATATTGTCAAGAGTTTCTTTAGAAGGGGAATGATGCCATCAAAACTAGCATTTAGAAATATCAATTTGGCAACTGAGTACAGAATGGAGAGAAGAGGGTCTGAAGACAGGAAGAGAAACTAGGAACTCCCCTGAGCAGTGTTTGATTTGGCTTCTCCAGGTCTGAGGTGGGAAAATAATTTAAATATCCTTAAAGCCTATTAGGATCCAGTTTAACTGCTCCCTCTGCTTTAAATGGGCCTCCTCCTAATCATTTGTAACTGTAATAATGACGAAGCACAGCCAAGAGAAGGCTACGACTCTTCTTCCTGAGTTCAAATCTGTCTTCAGGCACTTATTTTCAGTGTGACTCTCGGCAAGTCACTTAAACTCTGTTTGCCTCAGTTTCCTCATCTACAAAATGAGCAGGAGAAAAGAAACGGCAAATCATCTAATATCTTTGCCCAGAAAATTTCCAATAGCATCACAAAAAGTCAGACATGACTGAAACAGCTCAACAACAACATAATGATGCTTATATACCATTTTAAAATTTGCCAATTACTTTATATACAAGTCTGTGAATAAGTATTACAGACTATAATTATCCCCACTTCATGGAAGAAGAAACTGAGAATCATAGAAATTAAATGACCTGCCCATGATCATCAAGAAAAATTAAGTATCAGAAGTAGAATTTGAAACCAGTTATTCCTGAATTTAGGTCCAGGAATCTATTTACTGTGCCATACTATTAGAGAGGTTGCTGATGTTTTTTGGGGGGGAGGTATCTATTTTTTTGGATAAAGTTTTATTGATAAATATTGCTTGAACACAGCAGACAAAACAAAACTGTTATTCCCTGGTAACAGTTAAGCGTAATAACACTGAAAATTACCTATGATGGATGGCAAATGTTTTTTAACCTTTACAAGGTAGTGTGTTGAATTGTCTGTTGTGTTTAACCTGACTTTTATCACTATTTAATGTCTTTTTTAATTAAAGTTTTAATTTTTAATGAACAGAAATCTATTTTCTCTCCCTGCTACCTCTTGCCACTTGGAAAAAAGAAAGAAAGAAAAAGAATTCCTTGTTCTACATGGATATAGTCAAGCAAAATAAATTCCCTCATTGACTTCTCTCAAAATTTATTTGCCTTCTTAGGCATCCCGAATTCATCACCTCTCTGTCAGGAGGTAGGCAGCATGGTTCATCGTCATTCCTCTGGAATTGTGGATGATCATTGCATTAATCATAGTTCTTCTAACTTTCCCAGTTGTTTGAATCTACAGTGATATTATTGTATAAACTGCTGTCCTGGTTTTGCCCATTTCATGCTTCATGAGTTCATAAAAGTCGTCAACATTATTCATTTTATAATATTAAAGTTATGGTAAAAATTCTTCTTCTGGTTCTGCTCACTTCATTAGCATCAGTTCATATAAGTCTTTTTGAAGTCATCTGTTTCCTCGTTTCTTATAATTCAATAGTTCTCCATCACTTTCATATGGTACAATTTGTTTAGCCATTGCCCAAGTGAAAAGCATCTCCTTAGTTTACAGGGGTTTTTTTTGCCACCACATAAAGAGCTGTCATAAATACTTTTGTACATGTAATGGGAGCTTTGGTGTGAATGCCCAGATCACCTAACATGGAGGCATCTAGCTTCTGGGAAAATACATCCTGTCTTCCCTCACTACATGAGTGGGAAGAGCCTTTGTGAATGCATAGCCAGAACAGGCTACATCTTTCAAAATTACCAGCCTGGACACTTTTCTTCCTGTGGCTTGCAGAGAGGGTGAAGATCCATAAGGACTGGGGACCTGTTTATATATCTAGTCTTGCAATTTGTTTGAAGTAAATATTCTTTTGTAAAGGCTAATCCAACTGTTAAGTGGTTAATTGGAACTGAGGTACAAGGGAGCCTGGAACTGAAGAAACACCATTGGTGGAGGCTGGAGGAAATAGCATAGACCCTAGACATACATAAACCCCTTAAGGATATTAGAGAATCTAGGGGAAAGGGTGACATTTAACACTCCTTGGACTTTAGGCAATAGGAGTCAGGGTAGTCACTGTTACACAAATATGTGTTTTCCTTTTCCGTCTCTTTTGGATATAAGCATACCAGTGGTAAATAAAGCAGGGTCAAAGGGAATGAACTCTTTACTGACTTTCTGTGTTTAATTTAAAATTGCTTTTCAGAATGGCTTTTACCATTTCACATGTCCCCCAATAGTAATACTGATGTACTCCAGTCTTTCCAACCTTTGATGTTTTCTGTTTCTGTTATCTTTGCTGTTCTATGGGATGTGATCAAGATAACCTTAGTGACCATTCAAAAAGGGCATGTTCTGCCTTCTGTGCTAATCTAATTCAGGAATGTTGCTCTTTTCATGGTTTTCCTATAGAGGGAAATTATAGCAAGGATTGTAGGGTTATTGTGAAAAAATTATAAATGTGAGGCAGCTGATACGAAAGTTACTATCCCAATTGTCATATTTAGGAGACTACATCTCCTTTATCTTCCTCCTGCTTTGTTCATCTTATTTTCTCCTTGATGTGTTATACATTAGGACCCCAGACTACTGCTAACTAACTACCTAAGAGTGGGTTAACTTAAATGGCTTGAATATTTCACATATTGATGTAGGAACTTTCTGTAGCTGTCAAGATTGAAATCCACCTATGCCTTCTCAATTTGTGTGGTTCTTACCAATATTCTTCCATAAATCCTCTAAAGACAATTTATCCATCATATCAAATACTTGTCCTTTAGGTCAGTAGGTCTTAGACTTTTCTTATGGATGCTTTTGGGCATCTAGTGAATTCTATGGACCACTTGTCAGAATAATCCACATAGTAAAGTATGCAGAATTGCAAAAGAAACCAATTATACTGAAATACAATTATTGTTTTTTTTTTAACAAGTTCAGAGATTCCAAGTTAAGAGCCCCTGCTTTACATCTTTTCACATTTTTCATGAGCTAAAATAGCACTTAGGCTGTTCATCTGTTGTCTCTTACTCTTCTAACATAACCAAGCTATCTACTTTTCCAGAAAAGAGGTTTTTCACAACAAAAGCTGCCCAATTTTGTCATTTTTTTCTTTCAATTAATTACATGGGATGATTTAATATGGCTAAAATTCAAGGTCTTACACAGTAGGCATAGAGAGAAATCTCTATAGTTAAGGTTATCCTACTGAGATTGGAAAGGACATAACAAAAATAATGCCATTCACATTTCAGGGTTTGACTGTCACCCTAATTGTGTTGCAGTGTTGTTAAGAGCAGTATCATAGGGTCATAGGTTGAGAGTTGAAAGGGGCCTCAAAGCCCATGTAATTCAAAAGTCTCATTTTATAGATGAAGAAACTGAGATCTCAAGGATTAAATGAGTTGCTCAGGGCACATCTAATAAGAGTTAGTGGCAAGATTTCAACCTAGATTCCCCTTACTTCAAGCTGGCTTCTCCATCCTCTGTTACTCGTTTTGTGTTGTTTTTATTCATTATTTTAGATATGAGGAAATTGAGGCACAGATGGATTAAATGACATATCCTGCTAGTTTAACCAGGACCTGAATATTTTCACTTTGAGCCCATCACTATACCTTGCTGTCTCTTGAGATAAGAGGCTGGCTTATCTAAATTTTGTACTTCTCTAAAATCTAGTACAACACTCTCTCAACAGTATATACTTAATAAAAGATGAACAAATCTTTTTTTATTATAAATGTAATTCATTTGTCAACTGTGGACACCCAGACCCGATTCATTCTTGGGGAACAATTCTCATGACAATTTGTGTGACTTGAATATTCTCTCACCAAGAAGTATTTGTGGAAATATCAAATTTTACTTAATTTCTAGCTCTTTCCTTGGGGTATATCACCCCTTCCAGATTCCCATAGAAGTAACAAAGCCCCTACTAAACATCTGAAATTAAAGTATGTTTTTTACAAAACTGAAGTGAACAGAAATGGGACTTACACCTTAGTCTAATTTGCAAAGAAATAGTTCATCTTCTACGTTTGTGGCATGGGAGTAGATTCTGCCTGCAAGAAATAAAACTCCCAAGAGTAATTGGGGAAATCCCAGGAGTATGAGCAAAGAATTTTGCTGAAAGCAGCACTCACCTCTTATATTCCCTGGGAAGTATACTTGTAAGGGATGATAAATGAATTTCACTTGTCATTGGATTTTGACTTTCAAGTGATGATAATTTGATGAAACACTTTTCCCTTTCTTAATTAGAAAAAAAATTCTGGAATTGTAGCATTAACTTTGGCTAGATATTTCTCTGGGAATCACTCATCACTGATCTTATCAAATAGCTTTTAATGAGAATTTTTTAGAAAAAAAATTAATTTCAAAACTTTGTGTGAGTTTCCACCAAAGTACCTCAGCAAATAGAAGCACATCTGTAGTGTAAAGTTCACTGATGGTCCTTTGACTCTTTTGACAGGGGGAGAACATCTTTCCTCTCCCTACCTAAACCTATTCTTTGACCTTATTTAACACTTATTTAACATTTATTTATTTTAAAACCTTATTTTAAACCTTATTTAACATTCCATTATGGATTCCCAATCCCCTCTTGCCTGATTTTGACAAGGTTTGAGTTACATCAGATCGTTGTTATTTTCAGTTCAGTTGAGTACTTGCTATATTCCATGCCCTATCTAGGGATGTAGTAGACCTTCCATTGTAGATTGAGTAATAACGGCAAATCTAAAAACATATTCATCTTGTAGCTCAGACTAGTCTCCTTCCTTTACTTCTAACTTTCTGCTCTTAGTAAAGCTCTTCCCCTAATCAACCAGGTTCCAGACAATGCTGTTTCTTATTCCTCCGTCACCTTCTGTAAAAATAGTTGTCACATAACATTTATTTTTTCAACCAAATAACTCTTCTTTTAATTCCTATTGCCATCTCCCTGTAGGTGGGAAAGTACATGGGGGAGTGGGGATGTGGGGATGGGGCAGAAGGAACAAGTATTAAGTAAGCACCTTCTATATTCTAGTAACTTTGCTAAGTGCTTTATAATAGTTATTTCATTTACTCCTCACAAAAACCTATTGGAATCTTCATTTTATAGTTGAGGAAGGTGAAGCAGATGGAAGTTAAGTGTGTCTGAGGCCGAATTTGAATTCAGGTCTTCCTGACTCCAAGCCCAGTGCTCTGTACACTGTGACACCCCCAAGCTGCATCTCATCTGATTAAGGTTCTCATTCTCTCCCTCTTGGAAACTTTTGTCAGGAGCATTCCTTGCTTTCAGCCTTTTACCTCCTCCAACTATCCTGAGCATCACCGTCTAATTACTCTCCTTAAAGTTCTGTTTAAAAAATATTTAGTATTTTATTTTCCCCAATTATGTTAATTAATCCAATTAATATTAATTATGATCAATTTTCAACATTTGTATTTAAAATTTTGGGTCTAAATTCTCTCCCTACCTCCTCATTGAGAAGGCAAGGCATTTATTATTGGTTATACATGTTAAAGTTCCATTCTGATCATGCTCCTGTCCTGCCCAGAAGCTTTTAGTGGCTCTCCTTTGCTCCCCAGGTAAAGTTCAGAGTCCTTAGTCTACAAGTCCAAGTTCTCCTCCATCTGCCTGTCAGTCTTCCTAACCATATTTTCCCCATTTCTTACTCCCATCTAGGAATCTTATGCTCTGGCCAAAATGAACTACCCACCATTGTATTTGTGAGCTGTGCTCTCCCAACTCTGTGTTACTGCTGCTGCAAACCCCATTCCTACCTGGAATGTAGAAATTCCCTTCCTACACGGCCTACTGGAATTCCATCTATGCTCAAATGCTCTGTTCTCCAGGAAATTTTATTCCATTCACCCAAGCTGAAGTTATCTCTCACATCACTGAAATATCATAATACTTTCCCAATTTGTGGCTTATTTAATTGTGCCCCATTCTGCCTACTTAATTATAAATTCCTTGAGAGCAGTGAATTTGCCCTCTTTTCTTTTAGAATCACTTAATGTTCTTCACAAAGAATGTGCTTTTTAACCATGAATAGTTTCTCAGATAAAGAATCAAGGCAACTGAGTTTCATGACCATGATGGTAACTTTTGACAAATACTTTCACATCTCTGCCTCAGCTTCTTTACCTTGGCACTTCCAAGAAGCCAGTGACTTCAGTAATAGGGGCACGGAACTTGGGATGGAAATAATCCTGGGTCATCGAAGGTAGAGCACAGGCCCTAGCACATCTTACTAAGATGCAAAAACTTTGAGTATGAACTGACAACAGACTGGGTCTGTCATCTGAGGGACAGCCTACCAAAGTTCAGAGGCTTATTATCAGATAATTTGCCACTAGTTGATAAACTTTTTTTTTTTGGCTACAGCAATTCATGAAGATCATCAACTTACTCATTTATTCTATAAGTGAGTATTTATTAAGCACCCACCATGGGCCTGGTACTCTGATTTGGGTTTTGATCTTGATTCCTGCACTTAAGGAATGCAGTTTTTTTTTTAAAAAAAGGGAAAAGCACAAATATGTACACAAATAAAAATATATATTAAATGAATACATGGGAATTCTGGTTTGTGGGCACTGGCAATCAGGAAAGTCAAGGCAGACATGTAGAAGGTAGAATATGAATTAAATCTTGTAGGACGCTAGAGGCAGAAATGAGGAGGGAGTGCATTTCAGGCATAGAGCAACAGCTTGTAGAAAGCCATAGAGAAGCAAGATGAAATACAACTTACAGGTAATAACAAGTAGGCCAGTTTGCTTGGAATGCACAGTGTGTGTAGGAGCCAAACTTGAAGGGCTTAAGGCTGAAGAGGGGAATTGGTATTTTCTCCCTGAAGCAATTGAGAGACTGAAGCATCCTGATTGAGGGAGTGATAGGGTAGACCAGTGCCTCAAGGCATATCAATTTGGCAGCTTTCTAACAGATGGATAGGAATCAGGAGAGATGGGAGTCAGGGAACATGGAGGCTTTTGGACTTTTATGGGTTGAAGGAGAACCCCCATTACTGAGGCAATGGCTTCTTTGAAGGGCTGAAGTAAGGAAACTGAGGCAGAGAGGTGAAAATATCCATGGAGAAAACCTGCTATTAATGAAATAGTGCTGGTCTTCAAAAGGAATAAAGTGTGCTAAAGCTAGAAAAGTAGGTTGGAGCCAAGCTGTGAAGGGCTTCAAGAATAAACTGAAGAGTTTCTATTTTTTTTATATCTCTTGTATATAATTTTATACATAGGGACTACTTTATTTTTGTTTTTGTTTTCCCAATACTTAGCTTAATACTTGACAGGGAAAGCTAGGAATAAGAACCAAATAGATGCTTAGTCAATGTTAGCTGCTTTGGGTTATAATTCAAGCTCTTCTACTGACTAGTTTTGAGACCTAGGGAAAAATCACCTAAGATCTTTCCATCTTAATTTTATCATTTAGGAAATAACAGTGTTGTAATAGATGACCTAAAGTCTCATCCAGCAGAGACAGCTTACATGCTCTCTGACAAATCTAGAATCCTCTGAAAAGTTCAGTTTAAACTGCTTTTAAAAATGTCTCTGAATTGCCTTATAAAAGTGGAGCAAGTTTCAAAGTGCAGATACTGGGTTCTTATATTTTACTCATTTATGCTTCCGCTTCCTCCTCATCCATAAAGAGATGCCTCCTTCCCTTTAATCTCTTGTCCCTCTCTGTTTTATTTACACGGATGTGGCAAGAAACAGTGAGCTTTGGGGAGGAAGAACTTTGAGCCTTGTAGAACAACGCATGTTTTTCGAATACAAGGGACTGAGTTTGCCTGACACTGCTCCGGGGCCAAAATGCTGCAAGAAGCAGATCCCATTCACTCTGGCCACTGTAGGTACCTCTACTTTTCCTCTAACCCCACTCCAATTCCAATCAAGTACTGAAGTAGGATTGTAGAGAGCAAAAAAGGTGTCAGAAAAAAAAATCTATGGTACAATTTGGAGAAAATTGGCTGCTCTCCTTTTGCTCCATGACTGACAAAAGCAACTGGTCACATTTTCCTCTTCAACAGAATGGTTGACAAGGAGAAAAGTAAAGAAAAGAACTATTTCCCAATTATTTGAAAAGAATTTTATTCTGAAGAGACATTCTTCAGTCCTTTTGGCTTCAGCTTTCTAATTTGATGCAATTGTATAGATTCATCTTCATCAGAAGTTAAACTAAAACCACTTATGGACTCAAAGACATTAATAAGAGTAATATTTAATGGAAAAGAATATTGTATTAATTGTTATCTTTTTCAAAAAAATTGACATTAGATGTGACATATGTGGTTCTATGTTTTTCCTGCTCAGGAGCGTGATCTGGAAAATGTATCACTATGTTCAAAACTCCTTTTATTTGGAATTGCTTACCTTTCCTGTAGCTGTGACTTTATTCTGTTTTGTCTGTTGCTATAGCAGCCACTACTGTGGTTCCTAACACTTGGCTGAGAGACTGGACTTCCTCTGTAGGTGATAGACATGGCAATATTACCCCCTGAGAGGCCAAAATAAAGACTGGTGAATAGATGGGAGGATTATCTGTGCTTCTATACCCATATTCATGCAAGTGAGAATCAGAGGTATCATAAACTGAAGAAACATGAAACTCAGAGCTGGATCCTAAAGCCAAGTATCTTACATGATTGCTGAGTAAGTCCTGGAATGAAGAAGGAGGCCATGGTGCCATGCATCTACTTCATATGCATTTGAGGATGGCAGAGATCAATGTGTTATAATTTGTTTTCAGCTGATCCAGTGCCAGCTCTCTTTTCTGAGGGATTTTCCTGGCCTTTTGAGCCAATCTGTAAATCTCATTACTTTCCTAACAATCTTTCCAGACACCCTTTAGTGTAGAGTCCTATTATGTTCTACATAGCTCTGAAAGAGCACAGTTTACTTGGGAGAGTATTTTCAGTAAATATTTTGTGTATGTAGAAGAATATTTTTGACTTTTAAGAAGGAAGGAACTTCAAATATGTTATTTCCCCTTCCTTTCCCTACTGATGTACCTGCATATAGGCTTCCCACTTCTTTTTATTAATATATGCAAATTTTGTGGTCACAGAATCACAGTAAGTTGTAGTTAGAAGGGAGGTTAGACACCAAGACCCTCATTTAATAGCTAAGGAAACTGAAGCTTGGGAAAATGTTGTATTTATGCAGTGGCATAACAAATTGGAAGCAGAATCTGTGCATTCCCCAGTTTCCAGTCCAGCATTCATTCCACTAGATAAAAATCACGTTCATACTCTCACTGATTGGATCACTTTGATGCTTGGAAGGCAGTGCAGATGACAATCCAGCCACACTTTCTAACTTTGTGCAGATTTTGATCATATTTTTCTTTAAATTATCCACATAGTTGGATGGGAATAGGTGAGTTTCTCCCTGAGAAGCTAGGTTTCTTCTTTTTAATTTCATGACTACCAAATAGGCACACATGAACCATTTTAGTTTTCCATATATCCTCAGTCTCACTATACATTGGCCTTACTCTTTTACTGGTCACAAACTAGAGAATAATTCTTTCACTTCGACTTTGTATTAGACATTCTCAATGACAGTGGCTTCAAAAAGAATAGTTTTGTTAGCATAGAGTTCCCTATTTAATTTTTTTATTTAATGTTACTAATCAGAGGGTTATTGAATGAAGTTTCTCTGTTAGTTTTCAGTGAATCGTGTATGATGTTGATGTATGCATGGGAGACAGTTTGATAGATGAAAGCTTTTAAGATAGCTTTTCTTTCCACCAAAACAAGTGCTTTTTTGGGGGGGAGTAATTAACAATTCACAAGCACAACAGAATCTTTTATTCTCTACAACTTTCAGTTGTATGACTGTGAAAATATGGTCTTCTGTGCAATATTGTTTGAAATGTTTGCCTGTTCCCTTCTCATGTCCTTAAAAAGATTGTCTCTTACACTTGTGTAGATTATTTTTAGAGATGGAAAAGTAGATATATGTTAGCTATTTGAATTTTCTCTCTTTCTGGTAACAATAAGGTTTGTGATTTTCATGCTGTTGATGTCTTCTTTTACAGGGAGAATGAATTCCTGAATTCTTGAGAATTCATCTCTCATGTTCCTCAAAATTGTGCTACCACAATAATCCTTTTTTTCTATATGTATTTGGTTTATTCTATCCACTGCTGTGTTTGTTTTTGGATTTGTTTTTTTAATAATAAATTATAAATAAATGTAACATACAGCAACCTGAAATTGTGATGTTAGAGCCCAAAATGTTGTGATTCTGCTCACTGATGAAGAAAATAATTTGTTGCAAAAATCTTTGTAGCTCTTTTACATTTTTCATCTACTTGTCTTCCCTTTAGTTTCATTCTTGCTCTTGGAGTGAATTGGTTTAGTTGTATCTTTTGCTCATAGAATCTATAAACTTGTTTTCCCCTTCATTGCTTCTTGTTCATTAGCTTCTAAAGAGTTTTTACAGATGGATTCATATTATAAACTGATTTTGTCTTTGCCATCCTCATCTCTCTCTGCTTGGCAACAAGAGCAAGTGTTTGCTTGCTAAAATACTATTTAGCTTCTTATGGTCTTTTGTTATAGTGATTTACTTATATAATATAAAATTATTTTTCATATGATGACACTCTGGGTTATGTTTGTTCTTTTATTTGTTTCTCATTTTGGGATAGTGAGGGTCAACAGCTTATTGAAATAAGTCAAAGTAGAGTGACTTCAGTTGTATTCTATGTCATCTAATATTTATTTATTCTCTTAATTTAATATTAATTTTTATCTTTGCTCTAATATAAATTTCTGATTACCCAGACAACTGATTTGGAAATGACTCCCACATGTGATTATCAGTTGCATTTTTAATTATGTTATTTGAAAATGGTCATATACTATATGCCTTACAATTCTTTTTGATATATTTATGTATATATGCATTTAAATCTACAACAATAGTGAGTTTTTTCTATATTTTGTCCCCAAGCTTTAATTTCTTTCTAATTTTTTTCTCTTTTTTAAATTTTAAAACTTTTATTTTAAAATATTTGTTTTTTCCTCTTAATAGTATTTTTTTTTCCAATTACATCTAAAGATAGTTTTCAACATTCACTTTTTTAAGATTTTAAGTTCCAGATTTTTTCTCCCTTCTTCTTCTCCTCCATCCCCAAGACAGCAGGTAATCTGATACAGGCTATACATGTACAATCATATTAAACATATTTCCATATTAGTCAGGTTGTCAAAGAAGAATAAGAACAAAAAGGAAAAACCATGAGAAAGAAAAAACAACAACAACAAAAAAGAGAAAATAGAATGCTTCAATCTTCATTCAGACTCCATAGTTCTTTCTCTGGTTATGGATGGCATTTTCCATCATGAGTCTTTGAGAATTATCTTAGATCTTGTATTGCTGAGGAGAACTCAGTCTCTCAAAGGTGATCATCACACTATGTTACTGTTACTGTGTACAATGTTCTTTTGGTTCTACTCCATTCAGTATCAGTTCGTGTAAGTCTTTTCAGGTTTTTCTGAAATCTCCCTGTTCATCATTCCTTATTGCACAATAGTATTCCATTATATTCATATACCACAACTTGTTCAGCCATTGTGGTGGAGTTGTGAACTGATCCAACCATTCAGGAGAGCAATTTGGAACTATACCCAAAAGGCTATAAAACTGTGATCCAGCAATACCATTACTAAGTCTGTATCCCAAAGAGATTATAAAAAAGGGGAAAGGACCTTACATGAACAAAAATATTTATAACAACACTTTTTGTGGTGGCAAAGAGTTGGAAATTGAAGGAATGACTGAACAAGTTATGGTATATTTTTTACTCTTACCTCATGTTTTCCAACATTTTTTTAAACTTTCCTTCCCTTATATATTCCTACTGCATAAAGATGTTACAAGGTATTGATATATATGTATATGTTGATTTAGTATGGAGGGTGTTATAGCCAATTCTTTATACAATTTTTCTATCTTCTTTATCCTCTAAAACAAGTGTTTCCCTGTAAGCTGTAATTATATCCATAGTGGTCATCATAAGCATAGGGATATGACGTGTCCTATTAAATGATTGTCGTCTTTGGAAACATGAGAATTCCAAATACTTGCTGGTTTCTTCACTTGCCTTTCCAATAGAACCTGTGATCTACACTTTCATTCAGGGGAAATTTCCCTTTTCTCCCCATGTTTCCTTTATATTGAGAATATTGAAATTGATAGGATTCTATTTCTCTAGTCATAGGTCTACTTGTTGATCGCTTGTCTTGGACCTCACATTTAGAGCAGCAAGAGCTGTTAATTGTTTTAGATGGCTAAAAAACCACTGAGGTTCTTAATGTCCCTCCATCCTTTCCCACAGTGCTGCCAATGACTCAATGGAAGTAGAAGGGGACCATATAGAATTGAGAGACATTTTGTATTTTTCTTCCTTTTATTGGTTGCTGTGGTCAAAAGGTTTATGACTAAGTGATCAACTTACTGATAATGACCTTTCTGTATTTAGCTAGCCTAGTCCTCAAAAAGCCCTTACAGTATCAAAGGAAAAGTATTTTAAAAATATATGGTTAAGTAATATTTATTTTCTAGTTGAGTAACTCCAAAGACATTTAATCAGTTCTCTTCCTCCAGATATGAGTGTTTTTAAGCTGTTTCTGGTAACAGTTTTTTTTGTCTATTGTTTTTATAAAAACAAAAAGCAAACGACAAAATGACAACTCTGAAATTCATTTATCTGGTGAATCCCTTAATCATTTCACCTCTCCTTCTGCCTTCTGCCTGACTCTTTCATTGTCAATGTGTGTATGTGTTCGTCCTTCGTTGCCGACACGACTTCTAAACCCTTGACTCCTCAGTTCTCTTCCAGTCCATCATCCTTGCATTAGCTACCCTCTCCTCCTTTTCCCGGCTTGACCTCTTGGCAAACCAGTTCAAATCTATATTGTCCCTCTTCTGAGGCCCTTTGCCCCTTAAGATATCACCTATTTGTCATGTCAAACTTCAGTCTTTGATCACTCCCACCATCTTCTGTCTTCACTCCTACACACATACACTGAATGAAATTGGAGAACAGTCATGAAACCATCCTGACTGGATCCTTTACAATTTATGTTACATACCTACAAGTGGGCCTTCACTATGACACAGTAATCCTTTGACACCTCTTGAATTAATTCATTATATCTTTTTAATCTTCTTTAAGCCTCTCATGAGTCTGATCACTCTCTCAGTTGAGAAACTCACCTCACATTTTAGAGAAAGAAATGGAGGTCTTTTGCTGAAAGTCTCCTTCTTCTTCACTTCATATCATCCAGATTAACAACAAACATAATATTTATATAGCATTTACTATGTGCCAGGAACTGTGCTAAACATTTTATAATTTTTACCCCACTTGATCCCTACAACAACACTGGGAGGTAGGTGCTGTTATGATTCTCCATTTTACAGATGAGGAAACTGAGGTAAGCAGAGGCTAAATGAATTGCCCAGGCTGGATTTGAACTCAGGTCTTCCTTATTCCAAGCCTGACACTCTGTCCATTATATCACCTAGGTGCCCCAAGATGCCCTTTTCCATTATCTCCTCTTCTCCTTACCAAAACAAACCTCTTATGTGGGATCAAATGATACTATTTCATTTTATTTTCTCCATCAGATTTTCCTTTCCATTAACCCCACTCTCATGTTCATCGTCAATCTCTGCCTGTCTACTGCTGCACCGATGATACATCCTCTCTCTGCCATGGGGAGGAAGCTATGGTCTGTCACCAGTTATTGGCAGTTAATGTCATTCCATTCATTTTGACAATCTCTTCCCAAGGAGTAGATGGTTAATTCTTCAGTGTTACACAACCCTGCCTATAATTAAAGCAAAAAAGATAAAATCTCATTGCAGACTTCAAACTAATCTCTCACATCTAATTGCCATATTGAATCTAATAGTTAAACCAAACAGCATGTCATGTGTGGCCATTAATTTACCTATAATACACTAACAGTCTTAAAATCATCTTTGTCATGTCATTTTTCTGTTCAAAATCTTTTAATGCTCCCTATTTCCTTCTTCATCCAGTCCAAGGACATGGAGGAGAATGGAGGAGAAGATTGAATGGTATGAAAAAAAATCCCAAACCCTATTAACAATTTAAAAAGACAACTTAGAGGACATAATCAATCTGTATTCCTACATTCCCATCTATACAAAAAATATGAGCACTATATAAACACATCAATCAATCAACAAACATTTTTAGTGTCTCAGATATGATAGGCATTGTGCTAGGCACTGGGAAATATGTGAATAAGCATCAAATAGTCCTTGATCTCAAGGAGCTTGCATTCTGGTGGGGAGAGACAACGTACACATACGGCTAAAACAGGTGCAAATAGCTAAATACAAAACAGATGCAAAGTAATTGGTGTAGTGGTTGGGGAGATACTGGAGAGGTTTAGGAGAGCTCATAGAAGGTAGTGTTCAGACTCAAGGATGTGAAAGTAGGACAGTGGTCTTGTGAGTGAAGAGAAGGAGAAAGACATAATAGACACTGTAGCGGTAGGTCAATGATTTTATGACTGATTGGATATGGTAATAAGGGATAATGAAGAGTTGAGGATGACATGAGGACATGTCCTTGATGAGAATATTAGGAGAGTTTGTGGTCCCTTCATTTCAATTGTGTCCAACTCCGTATGACCCTACTTGGTGTTTTCTTGGCAAAGATACCGGAGTGGTATGTCATTTTCTCCTTCAGCTTATTTTACAGGAAAGAAACAGAGATAAACAAGATAAAGTGACTTGCCTAGAGTCACACAGCTAGTAAGTTTTTCTGACTTACAGGCTCAGTGTTCTGTCTACTATACCACCTGTGTTTCAAGTGGATTTTCACAAGTGACGTTCTACAGCAAACTATATCTTTAACATTTGTTAATGAACTGAAAGATATAGAAAGAATACAAGAGCATACAGCCTATATGATTTTTAAAAGCTTTTAAAAAAATTTATAAAAAAAAATCATTAAAGGCTCTTGTCCAAAGAGGTATCTCAACACATACATCACAATTCTATAAGATCATCTCTGAAAGGCAAATAAGTGCCAAGTGGGTAGAATGCTGAGCCTGCGTATGTGTGAAAAAAAACAAACTGAGTTCAAATCCAGTCTGTCACTTATAAGCTGTATTACTTTGGGCAAGTCACTTAACCTGTCTGCTTTAATTTTCTCATGTGTAAAATGAGAATGATAATAGCATCTAACTCCCAGGATTGTTGTAAAAATAAAATAAGATAGTGTTTGTCAAGTGCTTGACAAACCTTGAAATACTCTATAAATGCTAGCTAGCTATTAGCATTTTTGACAGGTATAATGAAAGAGATAAACTTGGTCAACAGGCTTCTGATCATTAATATTGAATGCTAAGATAGGGGATAAATGTTTGCCAGATGTTCCTGAAGGGAGATCTGCTGGCTGGATCCATGTATGGCAGGACATGATCCAGTTCCTAGAATGAGACAGTGAAGGTAAGAAAAACCTTTCTAGTCCTCAGCCTTTGGAAAAAATTTCTAGAAGCTTAAACAAGGCCAATTGGCCAAGATATATCCTCTCTAGTCCCAGAAAGGAGATACTAGAAATAGTGAAGATGAATATATAAATATGTAAATTCAAATGTAATATGTAAATATATATGCAAATAACTGGCATCTGACTTTTTTCTATTTTGATAAAAGGAAAGGCTTAGAGAGATGAAGGATCAGAAAAGGGGGATGGGTATGAGGATTTGGAAATGGGGAAAGAGCAGGGATCACCAATGAACAGTAAAATGTATAGAGAGAGTGTCATCCATTCCCTTCACCATTCCATTGTGAATCAGGCCTATTTAAATATTGACAACTACATATAGATGAGTGGAAGCTGTGTGAGGAAATATTTACATACTTTTCTTCCCAGCAGAAAGGAATTATGGCATAGAAGATTGAGAGGTAGTCTCCAAGCCCAGAAGACCTGGGTTCAAGTCACTGTGTGACCCTAGGCAATTCATTTGACTCCTAGTGCTCTGGGCAACTAACTCAAGCTCTAAGTTGACTTGTGTTGGTAGAGGAAATTCCCTCCTCCTGGAGTCAGTTACCTCCTCCTGTAACTATCTCTGATTTCTCAGCACATAATCAACTTATCAAGAACATTAGGGAGGACTTGTGCGATGCACATTAACAGAGATTTATAGGATTTTTGAAGTTTGGGTTTATTTTATTTTGCTTGAAAATAGCTAATTTTATAATAATAAATGAGTTTTATTCTCAGAGGAGTAATTGGAGTGTTTACCAGACAATTTAGCACATAACACTCATTCATATTACTTAATGTTTAATAATTGTTAGATTGGTCTGCCAAACTAAAATATTGTCCTGATCTCTCCTCTATTAAAGGGTAAGAAAGGCATCAAGGCATAGTGGAGAAAGACCTGGGCTTAAAGCTAGGAAGTCCTGGGTTCAAGTCTGATCACTGACACATACGGCTATGACCTTCAGCATATAACCACCTACCGATGCTCTAAAAAGTTCTCTGAGACTATATGTTACAGAGAAGATACTGACCTGCATTGGTAGAGGGAGTGTCTTTGTCTGCAAAGGTCCTTATACCAATGAAATCATGGAACTTATTGCCATTAAGCATTAAACTCATCAACATGTATTACGCTTCTCCTGTACTCTACAAAATTCTCCCAGTACAAAACACAGAGCACTTCTACATTTTGAGGAATCTGTGATCTCACTGGTGCAGGTGCATCATTGATGGAATCCATCCACCTCCTTCCATTTGCTTTTATCCTGTTTTCCTGTAAAGTTCCCAAATTAGAACAATTGAATGTAAGCCCTCACTACAGCAAGGCAATTCTTTTACACTTTTCTAATAGTCTCACAGTCCCACTCACAGTGGCCATTCAAAACCTTTTCATCTCTTCTCAAATGTCTCATGGCTCTCTCAGCTGAAAAACTTGCCTCATATTTTACTGAAAAAAAATGAGTCCAGTCGTTAAGAGCTCCTTCTTCTCCCCTTCTCAACTCACATCTCCCAGATACTTCTGCCATTGTCTCTACCATTACCCTTTCCTCACGTAATGAAGTGGCCCTTTTCCTTGTCAAGGCAAACATGTACAACTGAAAATTCCATCTGGTCTTCTTTCTCAGATTGACCCATCCATCATCCCCACTCTCTCTTACCTTCAGTCTCTCTGTCTACCAGCTACTTTCCTACTACCTCAAATATCTCATGTCTACCACATCCCTAAAAAAATTCACCTCATCCATCTATTCCTTCTGACCATAATCTTATATTTTTCCTCCCTTTAGGGATTTAAGTCCTTCAGAAGGTGGATTACAATAGGTGCCTCTACTTCCTTTCCTCTCACTTTCTTCTTAAGTCTGGAATGACCTGGATGACAGACTGATTTCTGTCTCATCATTAAACCAAAACTTTTCTCTCCCAAGTTACGAGCTATCTCCTAAATACCAAATCTGTAGCTTTTTCTCAATCCTCATACTTCTAGATCTCTTCAGTCTTTGATAATGCTGACCACCCTCTTTTCTCTGGTATTCTCTTCTCTTGCTTTTTATGACACTACTCTCTTTCTCTCTCTCTCTTTCTCTTTCTCTGTCTCTGTTTCCATCTCTGTCTCCATCTCTGTCTCTCTTTATCTCTCTCTCTATCTCCCCCCTCTATCTCTCCTCTCTCTTTGTGACTGTTTCTGTGTCTGTGTATCTCTATCTTTCTCTCTTTGTCTCCCTCTCCCTCTCCTTTTCTTTTCCTTGACATCTAGATTGCTTTCTGCCTTATCCATCTCAGTCTCCTTAGCTGAATCTCCATCCAGGTCATTTCAGCTAACCATGGGTGTCACCATAGGATTCTGTTCTATTTGTGCATATGTGTTTCTATGTTGTCTCCCCAATTAGATTGTGAGTTTCTCGAGAGCAGGAACTGTTTTCTTGGCTTTCCCTGTATCCCCAGTGCTTAGCATAGTTCTCAGCACATAGTTGGTGCTTAATAAATATCTATCAGCTTACTGAGTGTTAGGGAACTTCCTCTAGATCTCTTGATGTTGCACGAGGACCAATACAGCACAAAGGCACTCAATACATGAGTAGTCCACCCACATCAATTTCCAGGTATAGATTTCTATGAGGATATCTTTTATGCTGCTTTTACCACTCAATTCTTTGTTGATAATACATTATAACATATTCATATTAGCTAAGCCTCTCTTTTGCTTGCTGGATGACCTATACTTGCAATTCTTTGGAAAATTAAGTATTTTGTGCCTCATTCAAAAAACATTACCAGAATAATGGTGTTGTTAAAAAAATGTATATTTTTTCAGGAAGAAATATGGGTTAAAAGCACAGCACAATTTCCCAAAGCAAATCCAGTCACCCTCCTTCAATTCAAGGTACAGCCATCAGTCTAGTTATACTATTTTCTCCAAGATATTTGCTGTCATTGAGTTGTTTTTCAGCAATGTTTGAGTCTTCATTATCCCATTTGGAATTTTCTTGGCAAAGACACTAGAGTAGTCTGACATTTCCTTCTCTAGCTCATTTTACAGATGAGGAAACTGTGACAAAAAGGGTTAAGTGACTTGCCCAGGGTCATACAGTAAGTGTCTGAGGTCAGATTTCAGTTCAGGATGATGAGTCTTCCTGACTCTAGGTCTGGCATTCTATCCATTGCTCCACAAAGGAGCCCTCTCTAAGATATAGGCACTAGTTTAATACATTTTCCATTTAATTGTCTATCCTAACTTAGATGATTTAATTTTTTAATTTAAATTTTAAGCACTTGACACAATATCTGCAATATCTGGCATATGGCAGATACATAATCTCAATATATAAATTGGTTGGATGGTGCTGGTGGTTGTCCTTCATTCTTGAAGAGTACCAAAATGACATCACTATGCTAGAGTCAAGTTTCAATGTGTCCGATTATGGCTGATCAGATACATCAGTGTGGATTGATCAATCAGAATTCTTCAACCACTCTCATTTTCCTGTATGGATCATTAGCAACAAACTCTTTGAGAGATTATTACTCTTATTTAGGAGCTTCTGTAGTATTCTGAGATTCCTATTATAGCCTTATAAAAATTTGAGGTCCCTCTGCTGGTTGAAGTTGCAGAGGCAAACAGAAATAGCAGGATGTCACAGGTTGTTCCTACAGCTGTCATGAGTCTCAAATCCCCCAACTCTATAAGGGTCTCTTATCTCACCTTGAGTCTAGGTAACCCTCTGTCTCTTTAGGAGATTCTCCATGGAGAAGTTGGTGTGATGGCAAGCAAAGTAGGATCTCTTGCTGTTTTTGTTTTAGTATAATCATGTGCCTCTGATTGAATCTTGCCTTTATCAATCAAGAGTCTTTACTAGGAGTAAAGTACAGAAACAAGAATTTCTTTAACTGGAAACAGTATATGTATTTGTATTGTTAATTATTATAATGTTATTAAAGAAGATCTTCCCTACTCATTAAAGGGCCTGGGAAGATGTGTAGGAGGGCCCACACCTTTTATTAATGAGGCACTGTTTCTCAAGGGTTGTGATGCCCTCTAACTCTATAAAGTGTATAAAGACTCAGAGGGGTAGTTTTATTTGGAGGCTTATTGACTGGAAGTGTTTTGTTTGGCCAGATGAAACTCTGGGAAGGTGCTAAGGAGTCTCCCAACTTTGAAAACCCAGATGTTGGTGCTTCCCTCTCTGGTAACTATGTATGTATGTATGATCAGGTAGTTTCATCTGTCTGTTGATTTGTGATGTATATATTGCTTACTCTCAGGCAGTTTGGAAGCTCTGTCTGTTGATTTAGATTTCTCTTTATTTTTCTCTGAAGTTCAGCGTGTTGACTTTTCCCCCTGAACTAAGTGAATGATACTTGATGGAAGTGATTGTTGACCCCTCAAAAGTTGTTTTCCTCTTAGAAATGCAGATCTAAGAACCTATGATAGCAGGCCCCACTGTGTATTGTTGGGGTCCTTACTATTATAGTGACCATTGCTTTATAACAAAATCATTTGAAAATCAAGTGACCTAATAAGGATGAATGAGTTTCCACATGCTAGAACACTCTTTTTTTCCTTTAATATTCATGAAAAAGCATGTGTCCCAGGGACACATGACCTCATGTCATCATGCTGCGCAAATATATCCACTGGCAAAGTGTAGCTACACAATGTAGCTATAGATACTATTATCTAAATAGACAAGAATGTGTGTATATATGTGTGTACATACATATGTATTTAAATCTACCTCCTCTAATACAGATCCTAATACACAGTAGGCCAATAATAAATTGGTTGAATATATAAATTCCATGAATGCATACATTTTCTAAGTCTAGTATCAGCTATTTCTATTCATTTAGAATATTTTAGGACACATTAAAAACTTGATATTAGGCATGAAATATAGTTCTGCCAAGGGCTCTGAATAATAGAATGTATTTATTTTAAGCTAATGAAATTCCACAATTTCTAATCCTGGTACCATGTGCTCGTTTAGTGACTTGGATTAGTAGTTTCCATTCCCAGGAAACTGTTGAGTCTGTGATCATTTATTCTTCTACCAAGTAAGTCTGGTATTTCAGAGTGGTTTCCCTTCTCCACAGTTATTTCCATGTGAAAAGAATGGAAAAGAAACAGATGTTGGATGAAGAAATAGATTTTCAACTGTTTCAGAATATATTTGGCAGAAAACACTCATATCTTGGGGTGGGGAAGACTTTGTAAAAATGGCTAGTTCATTTGGAATGTACTTTTCTGAAATGAAAAAAATATTCTACATGAATTTGAATATGGATCTGTGAATATAGGGTAAATAAAACAAGAAAGTGAATGTTTTGAATGACTTATAGCAGTTAAGTATTAGAAAATAAAACATTCTTGTAATGATAAGGGTTTTCACTATCTCTTCTAGGCCTCAAACCTTGTGGTTCAGTGGTTCTATGTTTGAGTGTGAAACACTTCATTTGGGATAAAATTCAGTATATATTTTCATTCTCAAAAGTATATTTAAAAACAACTTCAAGTTTATAATTTTAATATTTATTTACTTTGTGGTTAACTTAGCCTTTCTGCATTTCAGTATTTATTGTTGCTTTCATAGTTGACATAGCAAGTTACTTGGCTAAGAAATAATCTGATTTATGATAATATGCTGTTCCACAACGTTTTGGAGATGATTGTTAACTGTCAGAAAACTGGTATCATTCCCATTTAAAGTAAGGTAGACATGATAGATCATTTAATTGACCTTGTTCATTTTCTGCATAGCAAATAAGAATTTCCTCATCATTAAATATAACTTTGAAAAAAATCTTGGAGTTATTTTGCTAAGGAGAGCAAAAGCTGATTCCACTAAAAAAAAAGGAGGTTATTTTAATGTTTCAAAGGATTTTTAAAAAGCACTGGTCATCCCAGCTCTGAATTGTGCAGCCACTCACATATTTCTGTGCTGCTCATTTTAGAGAGATAGGCCATTCTCTTGTTTATTTTGGCTCCACTAAGCAGGGTTATCCTCTGACAAATATCCAGCAAATGAAGGTTTCAACATACAACACTTTTAATATCTTAACTCTGGCATTTGTTTTCCTTTGCTAAAACTCTCTAAAATTAAGTTACAGTTCCACACCAGCTATTCTCAGTAACTATGCATAAACCATATGTATCATAAAGTTTGAATGTCCTCCTTCAAAGAGGCAAAGATGTACCTGTAACCACAATGAAATCAGAAAAACATTTTTGAGGCTCTGAAGTTTTTTTTTATCATCCATTATGAACTTGTATTATTTCTTTGTTTGGTTACTAAGGCATATGTTATGGCTGAAGTCCTAAAACTGGCCAGAATTTGAGTCTACAGTAGCACCTTCTAATAGTAACACTGTAGTTTCTATTATGTTCCTTGCTATAGACTTGCAGTGTATATAAAGGATGATGGATTGCATTTTTTATTAGTCACATTGTTGGGGCAATGGGTTCTCCATCATGAGAGGTATTTAAGCAGAAGTTAAAAAATGAATTCAGTCCAAGGGCTATACTTGAGAACATGTAGTCTCAAGGTTTTGGATTCAGTCAAAGGATCACACTTGAGGACCTAGAGGGACACAGTTTCCCTGCTCCTGGGTTAGATGAACATTTGTCAGGGATATGGTAGAAGTGGATTAGGTTGGATTAGATGACTTTAAAATCTCCCCATTGCATGTTATGACAATATGATTTAAATATTTAAAGAAGTCCATTGATGTACCTCCTAACAAGGACAACAATCATTTGTTCAATAGACAAACTATGTACATACACATACATCCTAGATATATACATAAACATATACCAATAAGTAACATTTTAATTTATATATAAACTAGATTTGAGGGGATAAGTGTATCTCATAATTAGACCAATGTGGTACTGCTCACAGAGCACTTGAAGGTGCCAGTAAGAGTGTGAAATTTACAAAGTGACAAAGAAAAATATGACATTTTGCATGGAAAGTATTAAAGAAGTTTTCATGGTACACTGATATGTTTTGACTCTGACGTGTCAAAATCAGCCCTGACAAGTGAAGACTTTTCCATGGATGTTTCCATTTGTGGTGGTGGTATTTATTTTTCTTCTGTCTGTGGTACCAGTCTATTGAAAAGTTGATGGAGTTCAGTTCTACCATGCAGTCCAATATATGTACATGGCATGATAATACAATTTGATTTACTCTTTTCTTAAACACAGTTTTTTGGCAAAATGATTCGTAATCTGTCCTTGAGACATTCAGTGCTGAGTTAAAAACAGAGAACATCAAGTTTTAGGCTATAAATGAACTTTGTCAGACATTGTGCTTTTAACGCAAATGCCCATCGACTCAAATGGAAATCTTATGTTAAGTTAGAACATGGAATTATAAAATGGAAAAAGCCCTAGAAATCAGAGGGCCAGAGATTGAATCTTGGCTCTGCCACTTAATCCTAAAATGATCTTGAAGTCACTTAATCCTGTTGCCTCAGCTTCCTCATCTACAAAATGAGCTGGAGAAGGAAATGGCACTCCAGGATCTTTTCCAAGAAAACCCAAATGGGATTAGAGAGGCTGACACAAACTGCAACAACTGAACATCCACAACATCATAGCTAGCTGGTCCCAGGTGTCTTCCTGCCTTGAAACATGTTGTTCATGCCCTCTCTCCCTTTCCACTTCTATTTTTGAGAACAGTAATCAAATCAACATTCTTATTACGTCTGGAAAATCAATGCCAATAAACTTTCCTGGCTCTTCTCACTATCTCTCTTACTTCCCCAATTGAAAAACCCCTCCCTGGTCACCACTCTCCTAAATATATTTCCTCCTACATATGTTAGATCTCGCATTATAAAGTTAGTTCTTTAAAGTCAAGAACTGTTTCTCTTTTGTATCTGTATCTTTAGCATTTAACCTAGTGCCTCATACATACTAAATTCTGTTTTTTTTCAGTCATTCATTTGCTCACTCACTGGTTCATTCATTTCAGCTTCCCCCATAATTATCTATTTATTATCAAAATACAGCTCAAATCCCAGCTCCTCCATGATGTTCCTTACTCTAGAGGGCTAGCAGAAAGCGATCTCATTTTCTCTTTTTCTCTCTGTCTCTTTCATCTCAGAATGCCAATAGTCTTTTTTTGTGTGTTAGTGGAGTCACAGGTGAGGGAGAAGCACAGAAGGTCTGAGTGTGGGAGATGTTTCCTTTAACTCATACTTACACTAGGGTTTCAATGGGGGAGGAGAGACTTTGAAACTCTGGTGACTGGCGAGTCAACAGATTTGGCATCATCTTGAAACTTGAGATTTGGGTATAATCTTGAAACAAGGTCTTACGTGTTAGGTGGCTTGTAGAGTGAGTTGTGTGAGAAGACTATAGGAGACAAAGCTTGGGTAGTCTTATTTACTGATATATGATGGTAGTGATATTGGGCTTCTGGGCATCTTCACTTTGTTTTTGTGTACATACCTAATTACTAGTCCCCTGGGAAAGATGACCTAAAGTATTTGGGGATTTAGCTGGAGGTCAAGGTAGAAGAGAGAGGTAAGCAAAATTAAGCTATGTCTCAAATTCAGCCTAACAGCTGGGTATTTGAATCTGCTCCATCCTTGGAGAAGAATGTACGACACTGAACACTGGAAAATAATATAATATCTGTATTACTCTATAGAGAGGCTAATTATTAGAGTGAGAATATATTGATATTCCATTATACCTCCTTTTCTGGGCTCCCATTTCCTTACCTCTAAAATGGGTAAGTTGTACTCAAAGATCTCTTGAGACCTACTGTCTTTCTTAAATCTATGCTCCTAGGAAAGTGATTGTATTTAGTGACGAGAAGCCAGGAAAGGTGTCTAATATTCATTAGCCCTGTGCTATGTATGTCTTTTGGGTCAGCTTAGCCAAAGCATGGTAAGATTGGGTGGGGACCTTCAGGACGCAAGGGGGCAGAGTAAGTTAGGCAAAAAAAGAAGAAATTATTTTTACCATCAAGGATTGAGCCATCAAGAAAAGATCTAGTCAGTAGAAATTGCTTCATGTGGACTATACAGGAAGGAGAGAACAGGGCAAGGTATGAAAGAAGGAAATTTCCAGGGTCAGAGCTCTGAGACCCCAGAAGGATGAGGCAGAACAAGGTTAAAACCCAAAGTTGGGAGAGGTAGCTGTAGGGGGCTCATGGTGGTAGTGGCAAGAAGTCCTTACCCAGCCTTGATTTAGTTTCAGGAAGTAGTCATCTCAAGAATAACAGAGTTAGGGGGTTCTAAGAGAAAAGAACTTAATGAAGACCTAGGTTCTCTCTATAACTGGAAAAAACAGTTTTAGTCTGAGTTTAGTCTGAGTTAGAATGAACTGACTAGACAAATGCATAGCAATGGTTGATCTAATAACAATACCAAGGAGGGGCAGCTAGGTGGTGCAGTGGATAGAGCATCAGTGCAGGATTCAGGAGGACCTGAGTTCAAATCTCACTGCAGACACTTGACACTCACTAGTTATGTGACCTTGGGCAAGTCACTTAACCCCAATTGCCTCATCCTGGGTCATTTCCAGTCATCCTGATGAATATCTGGTCACTGGATTCAGATGGCTCTGGAGGAGAAGTGAGGTTGGTGACTTTCACAGCCCTCACTCAAAACAAAAGTCAAGTGCAAGTCATGCCATCATTTCTCTGATGGTATGGTCTTCTTTGGCAATGAAGGACAAACACAAGAACATCAAGACTAGAGAGGAAGGTGGGCTAGAAAGGGTTTAAGTACATTTGGCCATGTGTCTGATAGTTGGATTCAGCTATTTCCTCAGACTTGGATAGTCAGGAAAAAAACAAGCAAGCAAGCAAGCAATGATAAATCAAGGACTGAACTATTCATGTAAAGGCAGTCTTGTTTTTCAAGTGGACTATTCAGAAGGAGGAGGCATTTATGAGACAGAGATATTGAGAACTACCTGACTCTTGCCTATAATGAAAATAAATTTATTCTTGTCATTAGGAATAAAAGTGAAAATGAACTGGCTGAACTAGCTTCATTCTGAATGTTCCCAGAGCCCTGGGCAGGGACTAAGAGGTATATGACGGTGAGTGTGGGAGAGAATAGGAGGAGGCTTTCCTAGGTTGAAGCCTGAGACAAAAAAGCTTATTTTATTGTTACTTCAGATTTCTTGGGACTATGGACCAAATTCCTTTTACCATATTTGTGTAGATGCAGTTATTTGAATATTGTTTTGCTCATGAGAATGTGGGCTCCTTGAAGTCAGGAACCATGTTTTTTCCCTTATTTGTATCCTTAGTACTTAGCCCAGGACCCTGGGTATAGCAAATGCTTAATAAATGGTTGTTGACTGATGTGCTAGCACTTATGTGTGCACACACATATAACGAACCTTGTAAGTGACAAAAAGATAGGATAGCCTGTGGAACAGCTCCATAATGCTAAGCCAGGTTCATTTTTCTGTATCCCAAGCCCACAAATATGGCCTCCCCTAGGCAGAATAAGTTGCACGGACAGTGTTTCAGTTCTTAGGGGAGTAGTTAAAATTCCAAAAGTTATCTTCACCCAAGAGCCAATGTTTCCTTTCCCATCCTCCGGGGGTGGGACCATATACTGACATATATTGACCTTTGGGCTCTTTTCCTTATACTTATCTTGTGAATCCCATGTGCAGGAAGGTGGGACTCATAGGATAAGTGCTCTATTCCCAGCACTAGTCTCTCGACCAATCTATTGTGCCTTGGGAAATGTATCTAATTGTCCTGACATCTCTATTTCTTACCTAACAACTCTCTGATCCAAACCCATGACTCCTGCCTTTTGGCTTCTCTCCTGTAGTTTAGCTTGTGTATCATCTTGGTCTAATCTCTAAGAAATGGTGCTAGCCTAGGGGCATAAAAAATTGAGAGCTAATGGACCTTGGCACATTACCCTCAGTAATTATATTTTATTCACAGAATATTTTTAATAATATTTTATTTCCCCCAAATTACATGTAAAAACAATTTTTAATATTCATTTTTAAAATTTTAAAGTTCTGAGTTCCAAATTCTATCCCTCCCTTCCTTCCCTTCCCCCCTTCATGAGATGAAAAGCAATCTGATAATGTAGGTTATACATGTGCAATAGTGTAACATTTACATATTCATCATTTTGTGTAAGAAGACTTGAAGAAAGAGAAAGAAAGAAAGAAAAAGAAAGAAAGAGAAAAATAGAACACATCAATCTCAATCTGTATTTAGACATGTTCTTTCTCTGGAGGCAGATTCATCATGCATCCTTTGGGACTCACTTGGATCAATGTATTGCTGAGAATAGATAAGTTGTTCACAGTTCTTCATTGTACAGTATTGCTAGTTCTATATACAATGTTCTCCTGGTTTTTCTCACTTCACTGTGTATCAGTTCACGTAAGTCTTTCCAGGTTTTTGTGAAATCATCCTGCTAGTCATTTCTCATAGCACAACAATATTCCATCACAATCATATACCACAACTTATTTAGCCACATAACTGATGGGAATCCTCTTAATTTTCAGTTCTCAGCCACCACAAAAAGAGCTCAGAATAAAGCATATGATTTCTAATTCTCAGACACACTAAAAAAAAAAAGCACCAGCGCATTGTACTATATTTGCAAATTGCATGAAGAATATGACTGCGTAAGTTGTGATGTTTCAATGGAAGTTCACAATATAGAGAATATAATCATATATTAAATATAGTCATATATATAGACTATATATAAATATACACTTAAATATAGTCTTAATTTTAGTCTCTTTGTCCAAAAAAAAACTAGATTGTCAAAGAAGAGCATAAAGAAACTAATCTGATGGACAGATGGAGACCTTTTCTTAGGCCCTGGCAGAGTGATCTGCAGTGGTTCTGACCTCTCTATCCTCACATTTGGAAAGATTTGTTTTCATGTAGACAGAGTACTAGAAGATATTCTTTTTTGCTTTAAAAAAGAGAAATGATCTTTAGCTAGTCAAGCTTAGAAATTTGGCCTTCCCTGTCTCCTTGAGTGGGATCCATGAATCATTGTGGCAAACATTTTTTTTTTTTGCCCTGGGAACGTTTGTCCTGGGTATGCAAAAATTTTCTGGGATAGGACACTGGACCAGCGACAGCTGAAATGGTTCACAGGGCTAATGATGGCTTGCTTCTGAATCACAAAAATCTATTTCTCATGTGCTGAACGGGATTCTGCCTTGAGCCTCAGGGACAGCTGTATGATTGGAGTTTTGGGAAGCTTTCCACTGGGCATCGGTAACTTCCTTTCCTGAACTACAAACACGACCGGCCCTTCTGAGGAGGAAAGCAGACAGGTTTGCTTTGGCCCAGGTCCATGTCATCAGTGGCACAGTGTCAAGCTCTTAACTGCTTTTTCAAGTGCCCAGATCTGGCTCCCTGAGGATCTGTCTGTGTAGTAGCCTAAGAAGGAGACTAAATTACCTGATCCTCTTCGTCCTGGCATTTACTGTCGTACAGCTGCTTCCTTCTGTTCCCAAGGAGAACAACCTGGACAGTCATATTTATATGGGTAGGAAAGCAAGGCAAAGAGAAGGAGTGAACATTTATTCTATGATGTGCCGTAGCACAAAGATTACTAACTTTTTATGTCATAACACTCTTTGACTTGTCTGGTGAAACCTATGGATTCTAGTATTTTTGAATGCCTAAAATAAAATACACAGGCTTACAGAGAAAACTAATTATGTTGAAATAGTTATCCAAAAAAAAATAAATAAATAAAAAGTCACAACCAGATTAAGGACCCTGCCCTTGAGGGAGGTTGTTACAGGAAAAAAAAAAGTAATATGATTTTTCCTTAATAATTTTTGTACCTATGCTAAAATTTTCAGGCATGAAGCATTTCCTAGAAAATATTTGAAATTTAGGAGACATGAAAATTCTGACCTAGACTCAAAAATAGATCATTAGATTAAAAAATAGATCATTAGATGGAAAATTACCCCATTGACTGGAGCCACTTGGGGAAGAAAAGGAACTTGAAATAGAAGAAAAATCAGTATAGCTAACCTGAATAAGCCAAATCTGTTACAGATAGTTAAAGTTTATAGAGGTAATTAAAATCATTTACATCCATTTTGTGGAACTGCCTCAATGGTGAGACCAACTCTGCTTCCTCTTGCTGTTTCAATAGCTTCCTTTGGAGAGGATTCTTTTCCTTGAATGAGAATCTGTCTCCCACCTTTGCTTTTGAATAGGCTGTTTCTTATGCCTGGAATGTTCTGTCTTCTCACCTTAGACTTGGAGCAGCTAGCTCCCTTCAAGAGGGGAAGAAAAAGGGAACAGGCATTGATTAAGTTTTAGTGCCTACTATGTGCCAGATACTGTGTTAATAAATACTTTGCAAATATCATTTTATCTTCACAACCACTCTGAGTGGTAGATGTTGCTATGATCCCCATTTTACACT
Source organism: Potorous gilbertii (assembly GCA_028658325.1). Classification (NCBI taxonomy): domain Eukaryota; kingdom Metazoa; phylum Chordata; class Mammalia; order Diprotodontia; family Potoroidae; genus Potorous; species Potorous gilbertii. Next base: position 216,371,586 of record CM053771.1, on the reverse strand, counting down.
TGAGGAAACAGGGTACACATATAGTCAGCGTCTGAGAACAGATGTAAACTCAGATCTTCCTGACTCCAGGTCAAGAACTCTGTCCATTGTGCCACTCAGCTAGCTGCTCATCTCAAGAACCACCTGCAGGAGGCTTTTCTGGAGTGATCAGTGCTTCTCCACCCCAGAAATCACTGTGTGTTTATTTTGTATGTATTTATATCTATATACACTGCTTCCTGGGGGTAAGGTAATTCTGTTTTTCTCCTTGCATTCTGGTGCCTAGCACAGTGCCAAGCAAATAAGTGGGAGGTATTCAATAAATGACTATTGAATTTAATTTAATTCAAGACGAACTGTTTGACAGCATACTCCACTCAACAGAAGGTTCCAGGATAGTGAGTCTGCTCTATCTGCCCAGACCTTCTTCTGGTTATAGGCTAACATGACCTCTGCTGAGGGGTATCACTTTTAATCTTTCCTCATTGAGCCCAAGTGTGGGAGGATGAAGGGGAAGAGATGGGAAAATGAGACGGAATGACTATTTCATTCTTTTAGATGTGAAAACTGCAAATAACTACTTAAGAAAGGAGAGAGGACTTGTTACTATTTAAATCCTATTTGGGATTTTTTCCCCTATGCTTAAATATAGATTTATTTGCGTTCTATTTCTTGAGTCAAAGATCTAGGCTAATTTTGTAGTGGTGAAGATTGTCCCTCAAATGCAGACTGAGCATTAGATATTAAGGCTGTAACTTTTTTATGAAACAAAACAAAATGAGTTAGCATGTTTTCCCACTACAGAATTCAAATTCCCTGGACCTCAGTGAATGACACTTTTTTTTAACTCACATTGGCGGAAAATGAATGGGACTCAATAGAATTTGCCAGCTCAAGAGACTTTCCGAAATCATACAGTGAGTCAGGGGAATAGAAACCAAATCTCTGTATTATTAGGACATTATGCTCTTTACTCTTCTCACTCACTCAAGCTCTTCAGTTTTCCTCAAAAAGTTATAGTTTTATCTATTTATAATAATTTCCTCTGTTAAAACTAATGACCTTCAGACTAAGGACAAAAACACAGCAATATGTAGATATAATCATTTACAAAGTAAGGCTGAAATTCAAGCTGACTTGACTGACATTACTTTTTACATTTTGGGTTCTTTTGTCAATCATTCAACAAGTATTTATCAAGGACCTACTATGTGCTAAGTATACACTGTGCTAAATATATACATAATAAAGATGAAATAAATACAAGGTATAAGGAGGGAGAGTGGCAGATAGGGGTGTATCAGGACAGCCCTAATGAAGAAGGTGTAGCACCTACAGTAGTTATGAATGTGCTGGCACAATTCTGAATTGCGAAATACAATGGACTCTCCACACAGAAGACAGAATCAAAACATTTATTCAGACATCAGAAAGCTGAATCTCAACACCAGAAAGCTAAATCCATCATAGCAACAAAGAAATCCATCATAGTAACCAAGAAGTCTATACACAGTAACAATACAGAGGGCAACACTAGCCCCAAGTCTTCCCCTGCTAGGCTTCCTAGAAACTAGCTCCCTTAAACAAATCATAAACAGGCTTCCCTTAAACAAAATGATCTTCTCTCACTCACAACCAGCTTTCTGCTTGCCTGCATCCTTCCCAGCTCTGACTAGTCTCTGACTCACTTCCTCTCAGTTCTGTTCCACCCATTCAGCAAGCTCTTCCCACCACAGAATCATGTAACTCAAGCTTCCATGTGACCCAAGCCGGTCACATGGGCCTACTGATAAATGGGAAAGATCTTCCCATTTAAATTACCATAACAGAAGGCTATGCTTGACCTGAATCTTCAAGGAAAATAGTGGTTCTGTGAAATGGAAATAAGCACATGCACTTCTAGCCATGAGGTATGTGACTACAAAGGCATAAAGATGGAAGTAGTGCTATAAATATGTCAGAATCAGAGGGAAATTGGCTAGACTGTGGAGTGCAATGTATAATGAGAAGAGAAAGATAGGTGGGTCAGGTTGTGGAAGATCTTTATCTTTAAAGGAAATAGTTAAGACTATATTTAAGTAAAATTACTTTGCTACTTGTGTAAAGAATGGGTAGAAGTGAGGAAAGACTCCAGGCAGTTAGGAAGCCATTACAATGGTCTGGGTGAGAGATAAAAGATACCTGAGCTAAGGTAGCGGCTACATGAGCAGGGAGATGTAAAATATATTGTGGATGTAAGAAATGTAAAGATTTAACAACTCATTAGATATGTAAGTAAAGGAGAATGAAGAGTTAAGGATGATGCTGAGGTTACAAACTTTGAAGACTTGAAGAATGCACAAGCCCTTGACAGAAGCTCCTACTGTGCACCAAGCACTATGCTTAGGTACTAGGGTCTCCAGATGTGAAACTGCAAAAATCACTATCAGTAAATGGTAGTTGTTAAGATTATCAGCAACTACCAAGTAATGTCTTTTTTAACATTAAAAAAACATTCTGAGACCAACCTATGAATATTTCCATGGCATGATAAAGGCATGAAAGTTTAAAAGTATGAAAAGGAAACAGACAATATTATACAAATGATATTCCATTGGAAAATAATAAAATCAACTGGAAAGTACAGAAAGTGCAAATTTCCATTGTGTTCATTTTCTGTTGATATTGTAGAGCAAAATCATGTTTTAAGTCACTTCTCTAACAAAATATTTCCCATATATATCAAGGTCATTTAGATACTTTGATAGATGTAGTATTCATAGCAATATATAGTATATTGTTAGTCATTTTTTCAGTCGTCTAACTCTGTGACCCCATTTGGTGCTTTCTTGGCAAAGATGCTGGAGTAGTTTACTATTTCCTTCTCCAGTTTATTTTGCAGACGAGGAAACTGAAGCAAATAGAATTAAATGACTTGTCCAGGGTCACACAACTAATACCTGTCTGAGACCCAGATTTGAATTTAGGAAGATGAGTCTTCCTGGCTCCAACCCAGCACTTTATCCACTGTACCATCTAACTACACTAGCTTTGTTTGACGATTCTCTAGTTATATGCTTAATGATTCTCTGATTATGAATATCAAATGAAACAGGAATATGCATGCTCAAGTATTTGGTTCTGTCATGGGAGATGTTCATTCAGAATCTAAATGGAAGAGATATTTCCTATAGATACAGCTCTATTGATCCTTCTTTTTATGGATAACAGTCTACTGATCAATATTAGGAACATTGTAGAGCCTCCTCAATAAGACCCATAATTACTCAAAAGAGTTCAACCTAGTTATTAGTTACCTATCCACACAGGAAAAATCAAGTGGATGAAAAATACCTTCTCCCAGACCATGCTATGTAATTGGATACACACTCTATGGATTTGGTCCGTCAGCACACACACAATTTGGAAAATCATTAGAATGAGAGACAGCAAACTGGACTCAGAAACGAATATAAAGAGGCCATTGCATAACTGAAAAATATACATATAGAGAATAATGTTACACATATGTTTATACGTATACTTGTGTGTATGCATGGGTGGAAGTGTGTATAGATATATATGTATACACACAAATACATAGATATATAAATACACATACACACATGCACATACAGACATATACACACATATACATATATACCTATTTGTTTCTGATGGTAGCCATCTTGGAGGTGGAGTGGTGGGAACGAATAAAAAAAGAAATGTAAAAAGAAATTTGCATGATAAGTTGGTTGTATATTTGGAGGGAATAGCTCATTGTGTATGGTATATTTGCAGATTCATGTTGTACTATGTTATAGAAATGATTGTTTTGTTCCATGAATTGAAAATTAAAATAACATTTAAAAAAAAAAAGGAGAGCTGCTAAATTGGACTTGGGACATATTGTAATTATTTTCTCTTCTTAAAATGTTTTTACTAATGTCTTTTTTAAACATCATCATAGTTGCCTCCATAGACCTCCCCTCCCCTCTAGGAATCCATCCTATATAAAAACCAGAAATTTTTAAAGGCCAAAAAATAAAAAAAAAGAAAAGAAAAAAAGAGGAGGAAAAAAAATCAGCATAACCAAGCAATATGTTGGAAAAGTCTGAAAATGTGAAATGTGTAATACCTTTGGACCTCTCACCTCCACGAAAGGATGGGATGGGGTATCTTCCTTATATCTCCACTCAAATCATGCTTGATTTTTATAATTTTTTTATATTCATTTTTGATGTTTTTGGGTGTGATTGTTCTTTCCATTTTCATTGTTGAAGTCATTGTGTATATTATTTTCTGGGTTTTACTTTCTTCCCTCTGTAATAGTTCATATAGCCTTTCCATGTGTCTCTATACCTGTTACATACTTCATTTCTTACAGCACAGTAATATTCCATTAAATTCATGTGCCACAATTTGTTTAGTCATTCTACAATCTGTGGACATCTATTTTATTTGCAATTCTTTGCTATCACAAAGTGTACTGCTATGTATGTTGTGGTGTATATGGAGACTTTCTTCTTATCAATGGCATCTTTATGGAGTTTCTGTTCAAAAGAGTGTAAACATTTTAGGCACTTTATTTGCATAGTTCCAAATTGCTTTCCAAAGTAATTGTACCATTTCATGGTTCAACCAACAATGTTATAGTGTGCCTATCATTTCACAACCCCTCCAGCATTAACTATTGATAAATTTTGGTCATTTTTGCCAACTTGCAGGGTGTAAAGTGAAACCTCACTAAATATTCCTCCAAAACTTGAAGTTACTTTGATTTTCATTTCTCTTATTTTTAGCGATTTGGAGCATTCTTTCATGTGGTTGTGAATTCCTTTGAAAACTGTTCATATTCCTTGACCACTTGGCTATTTTGTAGTTATTTGGGTTTTTTTTTTTGTTTCCAAATAGTTTTTATTTTTACCAGTGCATATCAAGACAATTTTTAGTATTAATTTTTATAAAATTATGAGTTCCAAATTTTTTTCCTCCTTCCTTCTGCTGCCCTCTTCCTAAAATGGAAGACAATTTGATGTAAGTTATAAATGTGCTATCATGTAGAACATATTTCTATATTAGTTATAGTTGTAAAAGAAGAAACAAATCAAGAGAAAAAAGTGAAAAAGAATAAAGTGAAAAAAGTATACTTTGATATGCATTCAGAGTTCATCAGGATGTGGATAGCATTTTCTCTTATGAGGCCTCTGTACTTGTCTAGGATCATTGTGTTGCTGAGAAGAGCTGAGTCATTCGTAAGTGATCATACAATGTTGCTGTTAACTGTGCAGAGTATTTTCCTGGCTATGCTCATTTTGTTTTGCATTCCAGGTTTTTCTGAAATCTACCTATGCATCTTTTCTTATAGCACAATACCAAAATATTCCATTACATTCATATACCAGAGCTTGTTCATCCATTCCTCAATTAATCAGAATCTCCTCAATTGCTAATATTTTGCACCACAAAAAAAGTCCACTTTATCCTTTCCCCCCTTTTATGGTCTCTTTGACATACAGATGTAGTAGTGGTATTACTAGATCAAAGGGTATACACAATTTGGTTGCCTTTTGGGCATAGTTCCAAATTGCTCTCCACAATGGTTGGATCAGTTCACAACTTCACCAACATGTCCCAATTTTCCCACATCCTTTCCAACATTTATTATTTTCCTTTTTGTCATATTAGTCAATTTGATAGGTGTGAGGTGGTATCTTAGAGTTGTTTTAATTTGCATTTCTCTAATCAAAAGTGATTCAGGGCACTTCATCATATGCCTATAGATAGCTTTGATTTCTTCATCTAAAAACTGCCTGTTCATATCCTTTGATCTTTTATCTATTGGGGAATGACTTGTATTCTTAGCAATTCAATTCTCTATGTATTTGAGAAATGAAACCTTTATCAAAGACTTACTGTAAGGATTATTTCCAGGCTTTCTTCTTTCCTTCTAATCTTTGAGGTGTGTGTGTGTGTGTGTGTGTGTGTGTGTGTGTGTGTGTATGTGTGTGTGCAAAAGCTTTTTGATTTAATATGAAATTACCTACTTACATTTTGTAATGCTCTTTATCTCTTATTTGGTCATGCAACTGTAAATCACTTAACTTCTCCTTTATGAATATGGGTGTTATACTTCTTGGTACATATATGTTTAGAGTACTAATTCACTGTCTATGGTACTTTTTAGCAAAGTGTAATTTCCTTCTTTATTTCTTTTAATTATATCTCTTTTTGCTTCTGCTTTGTCTGAGATCAGGAGTGCTACCTCTGCTTTTAAAAAAAATTTTCAACTGAAGCATAATAGATTGAACTCTAGCTCCTTACTTTTGCTCTGTGTGTGGTACTTTGCTTCAGGAGTTTTTCTTGTAAACAACATATTGTAGGATTCTGGTTTTTGATCCACTCTGCTATCTGCTTCCACTTTATGGGTGAGTTCATCCCCTTCACATTCACAGTTATGATTACTGTTTATTTCTCTCCATTCTATTTTTGCTCTTGTTTATCCTTTCTCTCCTTTCACCCCTTCCCTCCTCACCAGTGTTTTGCTTCTGTCAACTACCTCCCTTGTTCTGCTCTTCCTTCTGTCAGCCCACCCCAACTTAATCTCCTTCCCTCCAATTTTCCTTGTTGGGTAAATAGATTTCTATATTCAACTGACTGTGTATATTATTCCCTCTTTGAGCCGATACTGATGGGATTAAGGTTCAAGTGATTCCAGTTGTGAGCCCTCCCATTTTCCCCTCCAGTGGAATAGATTTTTCATACCTCTTCATGTGAAACAATTTACCCCATTCTACCTCTCCCTTCCTCTTATATTGTGTACTCCTCTTTCTCATTCCCCCTTTTAAAAATGTCATTCACTTAAATTAACTTTATACCTATACCCTCTGTATATGTATATTCCTTCTTGGGTTTGAGGCTTGATCTTTGAGTAAGAGATATAGCCAATAAATCCAGAGGAAAAAAGGCAGCTTTTGGGGATGGAGCACTGAAAGAGGAGGAGGAAGAGGAGAAGGAGGAGGGCAGTGGCTGCTATTCACTCTTAGATTAATGAATAGGCTTCTTTAAATATTTATTCAAGGAATGGCCCCTTTAATAAAAAAAAGAAGTGAAACTAGGAGGAGAAAACTCTCAGGGTTCCTGGGGAAGAGAGAAAGAGTTACTATTTAGTATTTAAATCCACTCTGTGCTAGGTGGGTGGGGACTTGTCCAGTCCATGAGCTCCAGAATGAAATGGGTGTATCTCACTCAAAGTGAGAATGCTAGAAGACCTTAGCCTGAAAGTGCCAGGGTCTCACATTTTATCTTGGGCCATCTCCAACCGTCCTGATGAATATCAGGCCACTGGACCCAGAGGGCTCAGGAGAGGAAAGTGAGGTTGGTGACCTTGACAGCCCTCCCTCCCTCAAATCAAGTCATCATCTTGATGTCATAGTCCTCTTCAAGAACAAAGGAAAAACACAACAACAAAAATTCCTTCTAGTTGCATACAACAACAAAAACAATGGTACAATTTTTTAAGAATTACAGGTATCATCTCTCTATGTAGTGATATAAACAGTTCAGCTCCATTAAATCCTTTATATTTTCTTTTTCCTTTTTAACTTTTTAGGCTTCTTTTGGGTTTTGATATTGAAGATCAAAAATTTTTTTTTTGTTCAGTGTTGGCTTTCTCCTTTCGAAAGCTTGAATCCTTCTATTTCATTGGATGAACATTTTTTCCTCTTGAAATATTATGCTTAATTTTGCTTGGAAGGTGATTCCTGGTTGTAGTCCTAGCTCCTTTGCCTTCCAGATTATCAAGTTCCATAACCTCCCATCCTTCAATGTTGCAACTTCTAAGTCCTAGTCAATCCTAATTTTAGCTCCCCAATATTTGTTTCTTTCTGATCACTTGCAGTATTTTTTCCTTGACCTGATGTTCTGTAATTTGGCTACATGTTCCTTGAAGTTTTTATTTTGAGATCTTTTTCCTGAGATGATTGGTGGATTCTTTCAATGCTTATTTTGCCCTCTGATTCCAGAATATCACAGCAGTTATCCTTGATAATTTCTTGAAAGATGCTGTCCAAGTCCTCATTTTGATTAAGGCTTTCAGGTAGTCCAATGATTCTGACATTATCTCTCCTGAATATATTTTTTAATCAGTTGTTTTCCTTGTGAGGTATTTTATATTTTCTTCTATTTTTTCATTCTTGTTTAATTTGTTTGATTGATTCTTGATTTCTCATATAGTTATTGTCTTCTACTTGCCCAATTCTAACTTTTAAGAAGTTGTTTTCCTTAGCGAATTTTTGTACTTCCTTTTCTATTTAGCCAATTTTACTTTTAAGGAGTTGTTTTCTTCAGGGGATTTTTGTATCTCTTTCTATTTTGCCAGTTCTACTTTTTAAGTAGCTTTCTTTTTTCCACATTGTTGACTTTTTTCATGATTCTCTTGCATCACTCTTATTTTTTCCCCAATTTTTCTTCTATTCCTCTTGATTTTTAAATTCTTTTTTGAACTGTACCATGAGTTTTTTCTGGGCTTGAAACCACTTCCCATTTTTCTTTGTGGGTTTGCCTATAGGTATTTGGACATGTTTATCCTCTTCTGAGTTTGTGTCTTGATCTTCCCTGTCAATACAATAACTTTCTATAGTCAGATTCTTTGCTGCTGTTTTTCACTAATCTTTTTTGTCCTCTTTCCTTTCTTTTAAATTTTAGCTCTGCTCTCAGAGTGGAAGGGACAGTCTGTCAGGTTTCTTGTGTCAGGGGCTCCAGGTCTTGGCTGTTTACCTGGTGCTGGACTGATGTTACTCTGAGGCCCACAGAGTACCCTCATTTCTGGTGCTGTGTAGAGAGGTGGGTTAGGTGGTTGTTGATGCTGATGGAGACTGTAAGGGATCTGGCAGCTCACTTGGTGCAGAGTTGGGGTTCTAGTGCCAGTGTCTCACATGTGTTGAGGTTAGTGAACTGTTTCTGCATTTTCCTAGGGCTAAACTGAAGCTCAGAGGTCTGACTATTGGATGCTGCCTGTTTGGCCAAGGCCTATTCTGAAACATATGGTGGTTCTTGGAACTGAAATCTGTCCATTTCCCTAGATATGCTGAGGCATGTAGGGGGTCCTAGTATTGGGGTTTGCCTTCTATACCCCACTGGGGCTCAGGATCTCCCACTGGTTTGCTGAGGCAAGGCTGCTGACTTACTGGGACATTTCTTGTCCTGCACTGTTTCCCTTTGGCCTAAGTGAGGTGGACCTTTCTTGACAATCTTCCAAGTTTCTTGGGCTAAAAGATTGTTTCACCCTGCCTTTTTGCTGGTTCTGTTGTTCCAGGATTTATTTTGGGGTGTTATTTAATGGTTGTTTGGAGGTGAATGTGGAAGAGTTTTGGGAGTTTACTGTTTATTCTGCCATCTTGGCCCCTGGAAGTCTCTCCTTTTTAAGTTATTTGTAATGAGATTTTCTTTTTTAGTTTTGCTTTTTGGATTTTGGCATTATTATACAGACATGCAGCTGATATTTGTGGATTTACTATATAGCCTGCAACTTTTTAGAAGCCATTTTCTCATTAGTATCTTTCTTGATTCCCTAGAATTTCCCAAACAAACCATCATATCATTGGCAAATAGGGGTAGTTTTATCTCTTCTTTACCTGGTTTTATGCCTTTAATTTCTTTCTCTTGTCTTATTGCTGTTGCTAGCATTTTTAGAATAATCTTAAATAATATTGGGGAGAGTGGACATCCTTGTTTCACTTTTGTATTTGTTGGAAATGATTCTAATGTATTCCCATTGTGTATGATGCTTGATTTTGGTTTTAGAAATATTTTTCTTATGTTAAAAAGGTCCCTTTATACTTATACTTTGTATCACTTTTTAGCATAAGTAAGTGTTGTACTTTAGTCAAAGCAGTTTTTTTACATTGACTGAGATAATCATATGGTTTAGGTATTTTGATTTTTAATATAATTAAGTATGTTGGTTGTTTTTCTAATGTTGAACCATCCTTGAAATAAATCTGAATCAATAATAATGAATAATTTCTGGGGTAAATTATATAACACTTTCAATTATACCAAACCCATCTCTGAAATAAAATCTCATCTATTAAATAGCAATATTATCATAGTGATATTCTATGGCAACTAATCTTGGAATACTGCAATTTCTGAGCAATCAAAATTCCAAATTATCCAAAGGATACTAGAGTTACTCTTTATAGACATAAATAGCACATTAACTACAATGGATTCTATGTATACAGTAGTGGAACAGAAATAATGAAAGAAATTTAAAATAGACAAAGGAAGTGGATAGAGTTCTAGGTCTGGAGTCAGGGAGACTCATTTTCCTTAGTTCAAATCCGGCCTCAGACACTAGTTGTGTGGCCCTGGGCAAACCGCTTTGTTCAGTTTCCTTCTCTGTAAAATGAGCTAGAGTAGAAAATGGCAAACCATTCCAGTATCTTTGTCAAGAAAACCTCAGAAAGGGTTATGAAAAGTTGGCCATGACTAAAAATCAACTAAACAAAACAAAAGCCAATGGGCTGATCATATAAGGAGAAAGGAAGATAATAGATACACATTCCATATGCTGCAGTGTTATCTATATGAAGGCAAATGATGATGAGAAAGGCTCCCATCATGTTGAATTCATCTGCTGGGAAGAGTTAAAGGATGATATGGACGAGACTTGTGAAGGATGGGAAGGAATGAATATATTGAGATTACCACTATTGCCTGGAATATTCCTTATTGAAGAAATCACAGATTTATTAGTCTATTGAAATATGTATTTTTAGTTATTTTCTTAAAAGCATTATGTCTCCTTTTCATGAATAATTAGATTTCTTTGGTAGAGAGCAAATGGTAGATCAGCAATGACAACATATTTTAATGTCTCACTTCGGTTGTTGTAATATTTTCTATCATATAATGGTAGGGGATTTGTTTTTAACCCCTTACATTTTCTGAATCCCTGAAATTCAAATTCTATTTGTAATCTGTGCCCTTTTTCTTTTTTTAGCAGTTTGATAGAAAAGTGGACTTAGGTGATATAAAAACACAGTTTTATAAGAATAATTTGCTTTTTAGATATTATTCCTCCATATTAAAGAAAGCCATTAGCATTTTCAAATCCATAAAAATATTAATTGTATTTGATTACTAGTTTAAAACTCTCTGATTTCCAAAGCAGAAGCTAGGAAAAAAAATAAAATCATGCTACTATGATATATTTAGTGGATTACATGCATACTTAACAAGGGCCTACAGGAAGCAATTCCTTATGCCACAGGAGCAATGTGGGATATGTTAGGTATGGTGATAGGTTCATGAAAAGAATAATTTGGGGGCATATGATACTTAATTGTTAGAGTATTTTTAAATATCATACTAGCAGGGTCTACTCTTTCCATGCTCAGTACCATGACAAGAAGACTTTCCTTTACAAATGAAAAGAGGTTCATTACTATAGAATGACAGAGGGCAATATTGGAAACAGTACACTTTTGAGTCAGAGGTATAAATTACTGCCACCCAAGGTGCAGCTTTGATTATTTGGGTTCTAATGAAGGAAGATAGGAGAGGCAAGAAATGAAAGCAAAGTGGGTTGGGAGAGTGAGGGAAAAAGTAGTTTTATTTACTTAAGCTAATCAGCGTGCAGCATGTGGAAAGGTATAAGAAGACTCAGTATATGGCAAGAGTGAGCTGTGGTAGCCCATTTCTAGGTTTATTTGGGATGGTAAGGCTAAGTAAACATCTCCATAACCAAGAGTTCCCAAAAGAATTTCCTTTTTCTCTTGATTGAAAGTTAGACTGTCTTCCTATAGCATATATCTAGTAAATGAAAGAAAGAAAACTTTCCAACACTTGCTACCTAATTCTGATGATGTATGTGGAAATAAAAACCAAAATCCAAAGAAATTTGAAAAAAATATCCATATAGATTATTAATATCTGGATAAAAATTGAAAGGCTTAAGTACCCATGATGTTTTCTATTACTGCATTAGATTAAAGAGATTTTAAAAGTAAGAATTAGACATAAGAATTAAATAAATAGTCAAAATGCCTGAAAATAGGATTGGTATTTCTAGACCATAGCTTAAAATACAGAAATGTCAGATGTAACCTGTGATAGACTTCATCCAGAAGATACCTGGGGACTGATGGATCTGATTAAGAGGATGCTAAGTGGAAAAATTTGGGAGAAGTGGGCAAAGGTCCCAGTTAAAAGAGTTAAACAAGATACTGTAAAAGGTGGGCATGACACAGGAAAAAGAACAGTAGAGATGCTTAGTTGTTTCCAGAAGATAATGACCACAAAGAGAGATGGAAACCATAGTTATAAGCTCAGATCTATACATGTTCTAGGTCAAATCAAGTCAAGAAACATTTATTAAAGACTTATTACATACCAGGCACTTACACAAAGCACTGCAATTGAAAATACAATAGAAAGATAGTGTTTGCCCTCAATTAGGGAAGATAGGAGATTAAAAAAAAGCTAAAAAGAGAAATAGATAAAGTCTTTAGAGTCAAGAGTTTTACCTGGAGAGGAATGAAAGATTTGGCTGGTCTGGACATCTTTATGGGAGGAACTAGGAATCAGATGAAGAGGATGCAGAGGCAGAAGATATTTCTAGTATAAGAAGTTCAAGGATGAAATGAACAGTATCTGTGGCATGGTAGAGAAAGTTTAGAGTCAAGAGTACAGCCTAGAGATAAATAAAGATCATAGTATGGCTGATAAACAAAATGAGATAAGTAGATGTAGGACAGGAGAAAAATATGAGTTCCTAGGTCTTACAGAGATTTGATGTGTTGTGAGTCATGAATGGCATGAAAGAAAACAAGGGGTTACCTTGTTAAAAGGGGTGGGTTGTGGGGGGGAACTAGATAAAAGGAGCAAGAGAATAGCACTGTCCATTTGCTTCTTTTTAATTTTAAAAATGTTTTTACTGTGAACTTAGTCATCAAAAAACCCAAACATTTCAACAAATAAAAAGAACAAGGGCCTGGCAGCATTGTTCATTTGAAATTATATTATCAAAGAACTAAAGGGACCTCAGAGGTCCCCTTTCCTGAGCAGTAAGTACCTCCTCAATAACCCCTTTGTGGGGTCATTCAGCAATGGGAGCTCATTATCTTCAAGAACAGCCTGTTCCATTTTTCAAATGCTCTGGCTAAGACTTTTTCTTCATAATGAGAAAAATTAGGCCTCTTTGCAAGTTCTAGCTAGGTACAAGGGCTACCCACTAGGTTACAGTTTTGAAATCTACTTCTTTCAATTACTCTCTGGGTAAGCCTCAGCAAATTGCTTAACTTCTCTGTACTGCAATTTCCTCATCTTTAAAGTAAGAAAATTGGACTACATGAGGTGATCTCTGAGATTTTTTCAGGCTCTAAATTTATGATCATAAGTCACAAGACATTTTCTGTGCTTCAGATAAACTGCAGTAAATGAATGTATCACAGATTTTTTTTTTTACTTGTGATTTTCAACATCTTTTCCATGCCTAAAAGCTCTGATCTCTTACCTCAGCTCTTTGTTTTGGTACCCCACTCATCCTTTACAGATCTACAGCTATGCTCTCCCACAGCTTTAAAGGATGCTGTTCTCATTTGATTATCTGAGCAAGTTATTTGTATCTTTCTTATAATGCATTCCCACTCTACAAAGGGCATTGATAAGCGTGGTCCAATGAAAAGTCAAGATATTAAGTAGATAGTATCCAATCAAATGCATCTTAATACCTAGCATTAAATAACAAGAGGAAAGCTCCAGAAAAAATGGAAAAGGACAGTTCTTACAATAGAAATTCACTCAGAAACATTTAATTTTTAAGCATAATTACTGGATAGTCCAAGTAACCTAGGCAGCTTTCCATGAAGTTATCAAGAGGGACAGAGAATGGAGGAGGGGAATATTAGAGTGGGTCACAGAGAACCTGCTATATGTGTTTTTGATAGTGTCAAATAACAATCGCTTCCACATAAAATGTGAGTTGCCAGAGAAAAAAGTTAAAATGCTAAAGAAAAACTCTTCACTCTCTAGCTAATGGAACAGTGGAGAGAACATTGGTTCTAAAGTTGGAAGACCTGAGTTCAAATGCTGATTCTGCTTTTTATGCCCTGTGTGACCTTGGGTGAATTGTTTAATCTCATTGACCCGCCATTTCCTCATGTATAAAGTGAGAGGACTGGACTAGATGAACTCTGGGGTATTTTCCAACTCTACACCTGTGACCAGGTGACAATAAAGTGTCTCTTGAATAAAAGGAGGGCTTCCAGGGAAAAGAAAACAAAAAGCAAAAAGAATTTCCAGAAGTAAAGTGGAATACAAACTGCTCTAATGTAGCAGTTGTATTTTGGGAGAATATGAATCTAAAATGAAAGGGAACAAGAAGGATCGTTGGACTTCAGAGCCATGTAATAGTGTTGAGGTTTTGGGGTGCTAGGACCCCGAAATAGGGACATGAGTGTCCTGACCCAATTAATTCAGCTTCTTTCAGTCAAAGACAGGGCTTATTAAAACATAGAAGGTAATTCTAAAAATCCTCCATATTGCCTGACTCTTAAGTAGTTTAAGCATTTTTCCATGGCTAATGCTAGTGGGCCAGATTGAATCTGAGTCCTTTCATGGAGGCAAGATGGATCTTTTATACGGAAGGACTATGGGAGGGATCTAAGAGTGGCCAATAGGCTGGGGTGACTGTGAGGTAGTAGAAAGGGTCCAGAATGCCAGGCACCTTGACCAAGTGGCCAAGGGAGAATGAGGTCTAGATAGGATCAAGGGTGAGAATTAGCTGGGAATGATCCCAGATGTATCAGAGACTAGAGGGCTGGGCAACAGAGAATTAAGAGAGTGGGTGTAGACCACAATGAAAGGCCAGTTGAGAGGATTACTGGGATGCCTCTGGAAAAGTCTAGAAACTTGACCATATGGGAAAGTTCAAGGAGAGTTGGGGACAGGGTGTTTCCAGAGCCTGTACCTCACCAATAGGATAGATAGTCTTTCATTAGAGGTTGGAGCTGGAACCTGTGTGAAGTAAATATTCTTTTGGCATTACAAAAAGATGGGATAAGAATTCCAAGGCTCCAGTAGGAAAGCAAGGATGCAGTTCTAGTCACAGGAAAAAGAGAGAACTATGATGGTGGTCAATATTTGGGTAAGAGAATTGTAAGTCCTTCATTAGCATTAGTGATTCTTGTATCTTTATAAAGGAGAAGAAACCATTAAGAAGACTTGAAGAAAGAAGTAAGTAAGAAAGAATTAAATTGCTAAGTAGAAATGATGGGAAAACTCAGCAGGGGGAAGGGGAGGTTAATGGAGTGCTTCATTTTAAGATTTGTGACACAGAAAATGGGGCAAAGTCCAGCACACCCCCTAGCTTTTTGGAAAGCAGAATTTAAAAAGTTTAGAAAAAGGATAGGTGGGATTTATTGAACTCTACTTCTATGGGTCAATCAGTCCAGAAAAAAGTGGAAAGCTCTAAAGAATGAAATTCTGAAGACACAATGAAAATCAATTCTGATAAGGAGGAAAAAGTTATTGGGAGATACTCATTGGATAAACAGGTAGCTCATTGACTAAGTTATATTTAAAAAATACAAGTAAATAAGATGGAAGCAAGGGGGGGGCAATGGAAGTTAAATAGAAAAGAATGGCACACAACAGTAAGGTCAGCGTCCAGCATGAATGGGTGCTGATGAGGAAAGTGAGGGACAACAACAAAAAAGCATCGTTTTAGCTACATTGAGGAAGAAGAGGCAGATCAAAGAAGGAATAGAACTCCTGAGGGAGATGGACAGGATGATGATGTTGGATAACACTGCATAGACAGAACTGCCCAACTCATATTTTGTTTCTGATTTTTCTTCACCAGTGAATGATCATTGGAAAAATACGTAGGAGGCACCAAAACTCTCAAGATTAATAAGTGTTGTAAAAGAGAAACTAAACAATGTGTTCAAATAACTGGGAGGCTATGCCCAGGGTACTGAAAGAACTTACAAGTAGGGACCACTGAGCTATGATAAAGAAAAGAAGGACCACAGGATTGTAGATGGGCTAGTGAACTTTGATCCCTAGATTCACTTTATAAGACATTATTAGTAGTAGTACAATTTATGAGGCAAGGAAGAGATAACTACAAGTCAGCCTGGATTCATCAAGAATAAGTTAGACCTAACTAATTCCCTTACCTTTTTTTGACTGGATCAATAGACTGATAGGTTGATGGTTGTTCTTTTTCAGAGAGGATCAATGACATGAAGTGGTGATGTCTTGAGAGTGAATTAGATTTAAGTGAGGCAGAGTTGAACAGTTATTAGCCTCTCTTCCAGAGTCATCAAAGTCTAGTGGCAAGACAAAAGTCAAGATGACTGGCAATGGCCTGGGATACGTATATGACTTTGGCATCTTTCATATCTGACCAAACTCTAAGTGCTCCACAGCACCTGCTTTGCTGCCTTCCTAGCTGTTGAAACAAATTGTTCTATCTACCCATTCCCCTAGGCTAGGGAAAGTTTTTACATGTTTGGGGTAGATACCCCACTAAATCACTGACTGGTTTGTGACTTGTCAGTTACTATCAAACAGGTTTAGTTCATCTGTTAAGATGGTTTCCCAGGGTGTGGCCACTTTGCATGCTATGGCTTCTTGGAAACACAGGTAAGTGCCAGGTAGGCACCAAAGGTGGATGAATAGCTCTGAAAAGGGTTCAGCAAGCCCTCAAACCAGACATGCTAGTCTTCCTTGAACACTCCAAACATCCCACTGATAGATTAGGAAAAACTGTAGGCACAATACATTTGAATTGCAACAATGCATTTGTTTAGTTCTCCCATACTGAAGAATACTTCAGTATAAAATGAAACTGTGGAATGGATGATACTACACCTGGGCAGATTCAAGGCTGGTTGAATGAATAATCTAATAGAGTTGTGATTAATTGAATATTAACCTGAAAAAAAATCTGTGGATGATTGATTGCAGGTATTTGTTCTTTGATTGCAGGTATTTGTTCTTGGTCCTGTTTTATTTGAATATTTTATCAATAACTTGACAGTATAGATCATAGGCTTATCAGGTTTTCTGATGATGTTAAACTGGAAGAGAGATATAACATTGGATCAGATAAGTATCTTACCCATTTTGATAGTGCTGAGAAATGATTGAAATCAAATGAATGAAATTTTATCAGGAAAAAAATAAAGTCCTAAATTTGAGTTAAAAAGAAGTCAGCTGCACAAGTTCAGACTTGTGATTTCACTGCTGTAGGGAGTTACATATTATGTAGAAATTCCCTCCAGTTTGTGAATTGATCCAACCATTCTGGAAAGTAATTTGGAACTGTGCCCAAAGGGATATAAAATTGCATATCCTTTCATCCAGCATACCACAACTAGGTCTCTCAAAGAGATAATAAAATAGGGTAAAGGACACACATGTGCTAAAATATTTATAGGAGCTCTTGCGGTAGTAAAAAATTGAAAATTGAGGGGATATTCATCAGCTGGGAAATGGCTGAACAAGTATATGATTGTAATGGAATACTATTGTGCTATAAGAAATGTCAAGTGGGATGATTTCAGAAAAATATGGAAAGATAACATGAACTGATACAGAATGAAGTGAGCAGAACCAGGAGAACTTTGTACACAGTAACAGCAATTATTGTATGATGGTCAACTGTGAATGACTTAGCTCTTTTCAGCAATGCAATGATCCAAGACTATTTCAAAAGATTCATGATGAAAAATGCCATCCATCTTCAGAGAAAGAACCAATGGATTCTGAATGCAGAACAGAGCATACTATTTTTCACTTTATTTTTTTCATTTTTTTGTGTGTTTTCTTTCACAATATGACTAATATGGAAACATTTTGCATGATTGCACACGTATAACTTATATGCAATTGCTTCCTCTTATAGTAGTAGGGGTAGGGGAGTATGGTAGGGGAGGAAGAGAATTTGGAACTCAATTTTTAAAAAAATGAATATTAAAATTAAAAAGAAGAAATTCATTCTACTGAAGCAGAAGTCAGTACTTCATGTGAAAATCAAACCCAAGAGCTATAGCAGACCAAAAGCCCAATATGATACCAAAAACAGTCGTAAGATTGCAACCAAATTGTTGCCACGTTCTGTCTTTTCTACCTTCCGAATATCTCTCTTATAAACCTTCTCTCTTCTGACCTGGTGCAGGAATCACCATTCTCCCAGTGCCACCTTCCCCATGTTTGTAACCTCAGTGTTTTCCTTGACCCCTCCCCCCATCTCTTAACCCACAAGTTCAATTTGTTGCCAAGGTGTATCAATTTTATCTTTGCAACAGTTCTCAAACATGCCTTTCTCTCCTTTGATCCTGCCACTGCGCTGGTGGTTATCTCCTCACCCCTGAACTATTTCAGTACCTGACTGATGGGTCTGCTTGCCCCAAATCTTTCCCTTACAGGGATCCCGTATATACAGATTAGTAATCCCTTCCGCTCCTGCCATTTCTGTTTCAGTTTGACACCATTGCTAAAGACAGCTGAATTAGAAGCAAAGGAAGTTTCAGAGAGGCAGGTAAGAGTTGATAAAAAGAGTGAGGTCCTAACATTTAGAGCTGTTCCACAGTGCCATGGGCCACATCCCTCTAACTGGAGGTCTTTATGGTATAACTTAGATGACCATTTGTCAAAGATATTATAGAAAGGATTCTTGTTCAGTTACAGATGGGATTATATGGCTTTTAAGGTCCCTTGCAACTCAGAGATTCTATGAAAATATACTAAATCAGGCAACAACTCAGTGAATAGGTATCTGCCAGGAATCAAATTATTTGCAGATTGCTTGGCATATATCCCTAGAAAGAAGCAAACCGTTTTTCTCCTGCTCACTTATTCTGCCTTTTTCAGCTTGCTTGACTCTCCAAAAGCAAATGTTTTTATTTTTTTATAGAGCAAAATTATCAGTTTACATCAATCTGCACAAATAAATTATAAAGATCTTTTAATACCTGAAATGTGGTATTGTAGTATATTTAGTATCTTAGAATCTTTATTTTTTTTTAATGGTAAAGTAAATTCAATGAGACCACCCTTGTTTAGTTTCCCTTTGACACTAAGTTAAAAGTTCAGGAAATTCCAGAAAGCACTATTATGGGATTTATGGAATTGCTTTTGAAATAGTATTTTTTCAGATGTCACCTCAAATCAAAGTTACCAGTTCCCATGATGCTGTAATGCTAGTGAGTCAGAAATTTACCATATTTGGCTTTTTAATCTTCCACTTTCAATGGCTTCCTGTGTCTTTTTCCCCCTTCAAACCCAACAAATGTAAAATATTTTAATCAAGTGAAAACAGACGAAAATGTGACTCATTCCACTAGTCTAGGGATTGGTTTGCTGATGTCATTCCTCTACCGCCAAAACCTTCCAAACAGTATAATCAATCTAAGATGATCCTGCATTTCAACTTAGGAGCTCAAGCATTTTGTTCCCAAAATGTTCTAGAACAAACCAAAAAATTGAATAGTTTCACACTTAAATACTCTCTGGGCCTCATTCTACACTCTTCTTCCCTAGCCCTTAGCTTCCTTTCCACTGAGTAATACATAAATTTCTTTTTTCTATATTTTAGCAAGGTTACAAAAGAGAAAACACTTAATGTTCAACATAGCTTAAAAACAGATTGTCAAAAAGATAAAGGTATATCTGTGGGAAAGTGAGATTTCTGTGACTTAGTTTGACTATGATGGAAGATAACATGGTTTCTAACTTTTTGAAAAAAAGTTAAATATTGATTTTTGCCCTGAATTAGCTCACATTAAACAATTCATAATGACGAGCTTTTAAAGCACTCTTTGGTGGCTAAATTGTGAAAATGTGGTAAAAATGTAGGGGTACAGAAAGATTATCCAGGGTAAATCAAAGAGGGTCAGGAAACAATATGAAAATCAACCTAAATTTTTCACTGGATCATGGGATCAGATTCAAAGCCTAAGAGAGCTTTAGCATGGTGAGATTACTAGACTTCGAGTCAGGAAGACCTGGTTTCAAGTCCCACCTCAGATTCTTAGTAACTATGTGACTCTGGTCAAGACATTTAATCTCTCCTTTTTTAAGTGCTTCATCTGTAAAATGAAGGCCTAATGCCCTGTCTTAGTATTATTTCTATAGTAAACACTTAATAAATGCTAGTTTAAAATCACTGAGGGGATTGTTCTAAAATGACCTTAATATATTTTCTAGCTACAAGTCTATGATCCTGTTAACATATAAATGAATCTTTAACAACAGTAACTTTAATGGTATCAGCCAAAAAAGGAGATAGTTGGGGAGCAGGTAAGCCTTTCCTCCAAGTGTATCATGTAGGTGACCACCTACTTTGCCTGTCTACTTACAGTTCATTTAAAGAACATGTATTCTTAACATAGAACTGTACCTATCCTCATCCAGGCACTGCTGAAACTGGCAGCATATTAGGTTTCCTTATGAATCATAGCATTTTGCTTTTGGAGGAGAAAGAAATTCTTTACCTTCATAAGTTGATGGTGTGGAATAAGCAAAGTTGTGTTTATTAGATAATATGGAGTAAGTCACATGCTTACTTCCAATTTGTACTATTAAGCATTTTGATAAATGTTAAATTCTATTTGTGACTTTTCTTAGTTCCCCAGTTTATTGGGGGAAATGATTATATATTTAATTGGGCCTCTTGAATGTGATTATAAGTCATTTTTGGTCAAATTATTAGGAAGATTTAAGTTGATGGCAGTCATCAGTTTTTACTTTTTGATAATCAGCCAGAATAGATGGATCTTTCTAATTCAGTCTCTAGATAATGTAGTCATGACTGAGGTCCTATTCAATTTAATTCAGTTGACATATATGAAACATCTGCCATAAGCAAAGCACTGTGCCTTGTACTGGGGACTCAAAGACAAAAATGAAAGAATACTTTTCCCTAAGGAGTTTATATTGTACTGGGAGAAACAACATAAATGCAAAAAATTAAACAAAAAATAAATGGAGTCATTCCAGGAACCAGGGTGGGGCAGGCAAAGTTCTAACAACTTAAGTAATTAGGAAAAGACTCTGGAAGAAAGTGGAATTTAAGCTGAGCCTTTAGAGAGGTTGGTTTTCCAGAGGAAGAGGTGAGGAGGGAGAACATTTCAGAGGTAGGGGTTAGTCTCTGCAGTCATAAAGGGGAGAGATGGTAGAGATAGCTTTAGGGGAAAAATCAAGAGTTCTGTTTTAGACCTGTTGAATTTCAGTTATCAATAGAACATCTGGGTGGAGCTATCCAGCAGGTATTTAGAGATGCAGGAGTGCAATTCTGCAAGTGATGAGGGCTGCATAAATAGATTTGGGAGTAATCTGCATAGAGAAAAGTGTTTTCTTACCATGATTGAATTAATTTCTAAAACTTTGACAGAGTCTATTAAATGACCCATGGTAAAAAGCTACATTTAGTTAGTCATTTATACCCTAGCTAGGAAATGCTCGAGAAAGTTATTCATTCAAAGGATAAACTTCAACAGATCTGGTATAAGGGAAAGCCATCATTGATTGTTGCCACCCTATGAACTTCAGGAAATTTAACTTATTCTAAACTGCAAGTAGAGCAATTGGGTATTGAAACCTAGGTCTTATACTTACAATGTATTTGACCTCCAGCTTAATCTATGTAATCATCAATTCAGTTTAGCAAACATTTATTACAGGGCTATATACAACATATTTTAAGGAGTGCTAAAGATACGAAGGTTGTATGTCTCTGGTCTCTAATCCTTTCCTCTATTTTATAAACTTGTTTTTCTAGATGTTCTCCCCCACTTTGTCCTTTCTATTCCATACCCTTTATGTAAATTTTATCATCTAGTTAAATTCTATATTCAGTATAGAACTGGGGTACTTCCCTTGGGGTATTTCCTTATTCTAGATTTAGGCACAACCATTGGGTCTTAGTGGAAGTCATGACAAGACCAGGTCAAAACCCTCCAGAGGAGCCAGGTGATCAAAAGGAGGTGATTTGGGAAGTTCTTGTGTGAAAACATTGTAAAAGGGAGGGATTAGAAGCAGGGAGACTGATTTAGAGAATGTTATAATATTGCAAGTGAGAGATGAAAGGGGCTTGAACAAGGGTGTTTTGAGAGGATTGTAAAGGAGCAAGATATACAAGATGATTCACAAAATAATTACCAAAATCCAGCAGTTAATTTTATCTATTATTTATATCTATAGATATTATATATAGAGAGAAAGAAGACTGTACATATACCTATATATGTGAAACTATATGTGTGTGTATATATATATATATGTATAAATGGAGATATAGATATATTCTCATAACATAAATGTATGTATATGTACATATGTGGGTGTGGATATATGTATACGTGTGTATATGTAAATATGAAGAGGGAAAGAGTAGTCATTTAGTTGGCTGACTTGAAGGATGGTATTACTCTCAAAAGAAAGAATGAAGTCGAGAAGAAAAAGAATTGCTTTTTGTACAAGTATATTTGCTTTTGACATAACACATCCAGGAGGAGAAGTTGGTGATATGGCACTATAATTCAACTGACTGATTAGAATTTGTCTGATTATATTTTGGTATCTTTAACATAGAGAAAGTAACTGAAACTATAAAACAGATGAGTTCACCAAGGAAGAAAATATAGATAGAGAAAACACCCAAGAAAAGAAATGTAGATACCCAAATTTAGGACAAGAGAAGGACAGTAATCTGGGATAATTTAAACATACATAAAATTAAAGTATTGGTCCTAGATTAAAAAAGTAATAATTGAACCTGAATCAACAATGTAGACAGGTAGAGTTTTTGATGCCTGTCAACAACCTAGATCCAATTTAATCTGGATTTCAATACCCGTTACAATGGGTCTTGAGCACTGTAATCTCATACCAGTGAATATCATTACCACTTCCTTCCATTTCCTGCCTCTTCTTTTATTTTGTGTAATTCTTGCCCTTTTCTTTCTGTAAACTATAATCGATTCACATAAGGTACTATAGGCTTTTCTCTTATTCCTTTGATATCTTGGAGACACAAATATAACACTGGGTCTGTCCGTCTGTTACTCCTCGTTCTTGCTACATGACAGACTACCTCCTTTTTCAAAAATACAAATTGTCCATCTAAAATAAGATTTCATAATAACATTGGAAAGTCCTCTTAACCTCCCAATGCCCTCATCCACATGCTCCTTTCCTTCTCTCTCAGAGGAAAAAGTAGCCCTCTTCCTTGCCCAAACTGTGTTCATATCTTTCCATTGTGATATCCCCTGTGACTTTTATATAGAGCTTTAAGGTTCTTAAAACACTTTATCTACATTATCACTTTGAGCTCCACAATGACTCACTGAATTAGTGGCTACAGAGATCATTACCCCAATTTTGTTTGTATGCTATTAAAATACTTGAGGCACGATTTGTGCCCCTATCTTCCTGAATCTACCTTGAGTTCAATACCTTGAGTCAGATCGCTTTCTGTGAAAGATAATTTATAGGCTAAATTGTAAGTAATTTAACTTTTAAAATGTGTGCATGTTTGTTAGTCATTTTTCAGTCTTTATTTTTCTCTTTCGAAAACTAAAACTCTGACAGACTGTCATCTAAACAGTAAGTTTTAGTATTTTCGGTTATTTTGAACTCTGGGGTTTTCATGGCAAAGATATTGAAGTGGATTGCCATCTCCTTTTCCAGCTCGTTTTATAGATGAGGATATTGAGGCAAACCAGAGTGAGTGACTTGCTCACGATCACACAGCTAATAAGCATCTGAAGCCACATTGGAATCCAGAAGGATGTTTTTCTGACTCTAGGTTCAGCACTCTATCCAGTGAACCACCTAGCTGCCAGACATGAGCATCTACTTCCTTTAAATGTTCTTGGTATTTCAGCTTGTCTAGGCATTCTTCTTGGCCTTGATTTCTAGAATAACAGGAGCTACCTCTTGTACATTCAGTCGTTTTTGGAACTCCTTAACATCATCTTGTTGAGATAAAATGCATTTTGAATAATTCAAAAGGTTATCATAAATCAGAAGGCCTAGTTTTAAATTTCAGCTCTCCCCCTAAATAGATCTATGACCTTGCACAACTGATTTCATCTTTGCCATTATCGGTTTCTTCATTTGCAAAATAAGGTGACTGGTCTAGATGTCCTCTAGGGTCTTTTACAGTTCTAAATCTATGATCTCAATAATAAACCTAATGCCTGGCCCATAGTAGGTGCTTGTTAAATGAATTGATTCAATAAATTCTTATTGACTGGTAATAAATATTATTTTTTTATCCACTGAGAGAAGCATAATCCAAGGTACATTATTGTGTTCTCAAACTTTTAAAAATTTGAAGGGCGATATTGCATCTTTCTTGAGTTCCATTTACATGGAATGACTGGAACTAGTACTATTTATCACTAATATTTACATGTTACTGATTAGATGCCAGGCACTGTGATGTTCACTTTATAAGTACATTTAATCACCACAACAACCTTGAGAAGTAGATACTATCGTTATCATTTTACAAAATGAGGCATGTGGGATTAAGTGACTTGCCCAGGGCCACACAGCTAATATCTGAGACCAGAATTAAGCTGAAGCTTTCCTGATTCCAGGCTCAGTATTTTATCCACTAGAGACTCTGAAGTCTCCAGGCTTCCCCCCACCCTCCTCAAGAGTACTATCACCATTTAACTTGATGGAAGAAGAAAAATGTCTCAAATTCTAAGATAGAAATAGCCATCTGGGTAAGACATATCCCTCAGATCTGAAGCTGGAATCACTAAGTTACAATTGACAAAGTGATAAAAAGGCTCAGCAAACTGATTCAGTCTATAAAAATAACAATAAAAAATATTCAACACAGTGCCCTGTCCTCTAAACTTGCTTCTACATTGGAACGTTGGGTATCCTTTTTGTCTAATTCAGCAAATTTGGATATTGTAAAATGCTCAGCGTACAGCTGTGTTCATATTTGTGCAGACTCTACCTCTGCCAAAGCAAATACTGGTCTGCCTCTCTGTAATTCTACCGCTCACTATAGTCCCTCCTGCATTTATGGGATGGGCGTGTTGACTTTAACTTAGGGTTCTGGTGTTTGGTTCTAGGATATGCTGTACTTAAAGGCCTTCTATGCTGTTTTGGTCAGGTCATGAAAGCTGCACCACTTTTAGATCTGGGAGGGGACAATGAAGCTTGGTGGTACAAGCATATTGCGAGGTCCATACCACCAGCTCTGACATTCTAGACGTCTGAGTGTGGGCCTATGTGGGAAGGGCTCAGCTGGTCTCATTTGCCAGCACCTGCCTTTCATTACTCCGCTACTGACACACACCTTGTCAGCACTAGTGTCTGAGCACTGATCCCATTCTTTGGTATTTTAATGTATTTCCATGCTACTAAAATAAGGTAAAATTTAGCACAGTGGTTTTGGAAATGCATCTGAATTAATATTAGTTTGGGAAGTTATCCTGTTAAAGCAGTAGACTTTTGAAGGTTAAATGTGCACCTTAAGACTTTGATGAGTTACCATTCACTTGTATTTACATTAAAAAAAGCTTCAAAGCTGGAAAAAGCCATCAACTGAAGCTAAAAAGATGGTTCAAGTTTTCTGAGGCAGGAATTGACTGAGATCCAAAGATTTCTCTTCTATAAGTTCCTATCCAAAGAATATCGCATCCTTTCGTTATTGATTAACAAGCCAAATCTGCTTAGGACTTCTGCCTCCCCCAGTCTTCCCATTTCCAGGAGCTAAACAGATTCCTGAGAGTCTAGGATGGTTTTGAGTCTAGGAAGAGGACTGATGGATAAGAAATCCCTATATCTTGTGAGGCTGCGTTAACTGCTGGAGAATCTCTATTCTTTTCTTTATTTGCATGTGGGAAAGGGAAGAAGGACATTGATCCTACACTTCTTATTCATAATCAATCAGTAAGTATTCAGCAAGTGCTTACTATCAAGCATGCACTAAGTTAGTTGTTGGGGATGCACATGCCAAGAATGAAATACTATCTAGTCTCAAGAAGTTGATGTTCTCATAGGCACAGTCAGCCAGAGTGAACATGTAACCTTACTCAGGCACTGCTTCAAGTGGTTGTCTTAGGCATGTGCCAGTGTTTGTGTGTGGAAAGCAAATTACTCTATTACCTTTGGAAATTATTGATGCAGTGCAGTGTAGGCATAGTTGCATCATCATGATAATAGCTCGCACTTATATAGTGCTTTAAAATGCGTAAAACAATTTATAAACACTATCTCATTTTATCCACACAACAATGCTGAAAGGTAGGTAATGTTGTTATCCCCATTTTATGATGAAGAAACTGAGACACACAACAGATAAATGACTTGCCCAAGTACACAGTTGCTGTCTGAGGCTGGATTTAAACTTGGGTTTTTCTGAGTTCAGTACTTTATCCACTGCATCACCCAGCAGCCTAGCTGGCCTTTTATAGGTGGGCATGGAAGCTATTTAATTATTTCCAAACTGATAGTGTAAAAATACATTAAATTCTATCTCTTGTATTTAATTTATTAAAAAAAAAGATTGGACACATTTACTTGTTCTTTAAATTATAAATTCATCTGCTTTCCTGAAAGTTCAGATCATTGTTTTTCAATCATTTCAATCATGTCTGACTCTTCATGACATTCATTTGGGGTATTCTTGTCAAAGATACTGGAGTGGTTTGCCATTTCTTCTCTAGCTCATTTTATAGATGAGGAGATTGAGGCAAATAGGGTTAAGTGACTTGCCCAGGCTCACACAGATAGTAAGTATCTGAAGCCAGATTTGAAATAAGGAAGATGAGCCTTCCTGACTCCAGGCCTACCACTTTATCTACTGAACCATATAGCTGCCCATGTTTAGGTCATTAGGAAATATGAAAATTGATTTGTTCCTTCTCTGGCATCTTCAATATCTCCTTTCATTTGGGTCCTTTCCATCTTCCTTCAAACATCTTAGATACTAATTTTCATTTAATTTAGTCATTCCTTCTAGCTATTGTTTTATTCCTGATCCATGGACCCAACCAGTTTCTTCTGTTTCTTCTAGTGAAGAAGCTGACCCTTCAAAGACAAATTGAAACTTTCCATGTGACTTACAATCTTAGCACTTATTGGTTTAGTGACTTTTCCAAATTCTCACAAAGTCCAATATATGCCAAAGGCAAGACTTGAACCCAGGTCTTCCTAATTCTCCAGCCACCTCTCTATGTACTCTATCACATCTTTTATATAATCAGAGTTACTTTTTAAATTTAATTTTATGTAATTTAGAGTTGAAAGGAAGCTTAGTGACCATCTCATCTAATTATCCTGAGAAACAAGTAATTATCCAGGCTTTACAAGAAGGCACCCTTGGATGAGGACCCACTGCCTCTAAAGGTTCTTCTTTCAGATAGCTCTAATCATTAGGAAGTTTTTAATGATATTAAGTCTGAAGTTGCTGCTTCCACATATTGCTTCTATTTCTTGCCCTTGGGATGAAACAGAGTAAGTTTGCGTTCCTTTCATGTACCTGCCCATCCGATATTCGAATATCACATTCCTCTTAACCTTCCTTTTTTAGTGTAAATACCCACAATTGCTTCATTTGACTTGCATATACGATGAACTGAAGTCCCTTCACTTTTTTCATTGTTCTCACTCTCCAACTTCTTAATGTCTTTCTCCAGCTTCTCAAAATCGTTCTAAAATAAGCTGCTCCCAAATGGACACACATACTGTGGACATGGTCTGGCCACAGAAGAATATAGTGAGACTCTTGCCTTCTTCTAGACATTGCATTTTTATTAGTGCAGCCCAGGGCGACATCAGCTACTTGGGTCACCACATCACTTCTTATTCTACCGCTCCTATAGAAGAGCCATACAACCATGATCCTACTTACTCAACAGGTTGGTCTTACAACAGCAGAAACATTGGGTCCACTCCTGGATGCCACATTTTGGGACGCATCCAGAAAATGAAAACCTGAATGGTGAACAGACTTCAGTTCATGCCATACAAGGATCCATGAAGGAAATTAGGATATTTAGCCTGGAGAAGAAAAGTCTTAGAGAGGCATGATAACTATCTTATTCCATTTGACTTCAGAAAACAAAAATTGGAGCAATAAGGGAAAGTTTTAATAAGACAAATTTCAGTTTGATGTTAGAAAAACTTCCCAACATTTAGAGCCCTCCAAAGTATAGTTAGCTGCCCTGAAAGGAAAGGGATTCCTCTTTCTGGAAGTTTATATTCTATAGTTCTTTTTCAAATATGGGTTAGTGTCTAAGTGGCTACTGAGGACCCTCCAACTGTGAAATTCTATAATTGTGTAAAACAGGATGAAAGCTCAAATAGTATTGTTGAAATACACAACCATCAGGAGCAGATGAAGAGTTTCATTTCCTCATTTTATGTATTTCCCAGAAACTCTAGCTTCCTTGGATTCCCATTAATAATTCCAAACATTCCAGTAATAATTTTGGAATACCACAACATTTCTAACATCTCCACCTGCTACCTCCATTTTTCTTTTGTTCACTTCCTCCTTTAAATTCTTCAAATTGATTTCAAGATTTATTTGTATTGTGAAATGACTCTTTTGATGGTCCTTAAATCCAAAGAGTCTTTCTCCATCTCTATCCTTTTATTCTCTTTGGCCTTGCTGTTGCATTTAACATTCTTAGTAATTTCCTCCTTGAAAGTCATTCCCTGGTTTCTATGGCAGGATAGTATTTTGGCTCATCTTGTGGTTTTCCACCAATTTTTGCTCTACCATTTCTATACCTCCTTTTTTTCTTTCTGCCTTCTAACTGTATTGCATAGAATAAACTTGAGATACTCTTTTCACCTTTCTTTAAATACTCTTCCTCAGAGAACTTATCCATTCTCACTGCTATAAATTTTACCTCTATGCAGAATATTCTAAAATTTCCATTTTCAGCTGAGCTCAGCCCTGCATTCCCAACTTACTAGTAGAGTGTCTCCACATGGGTGAGAATTTATATCACATCAAAGTCAACATATTTAAGAGAAAGACTTATCATCTTTCCAGAGGCAAGCAGGACCACTTATCAAAAAGATGTTGAGTTACTGGATTTTTTAAATGTTAATCATCACCTTTTCCAGCCTATCTTGTATATTATTAATAACTTAATCTTTAGGCATGATTTTTTAAAAAAAATTCCTTAATGTTAGGGTGTCTGGGCCTGAACTCTCAGGTCCACAGGCCTTATCTGACCAGCAGTGCCTGTAGGCCTTGGTGGAATGAGCTGTAAGTAACGACTGAGGCAGGAGACAAGATAGTGAACAACTCCATTTATTGTAACAGCAAGCAGTGCTTTTATCTCTTTCCTGACACCAGAGCCCTTAGTGGACCTATCAGCAAATAGTTTGCCCTAATAAGGAAATCCTATACCTATGACCAGGACTGCCCAGGATTGCCACGTAGCCCTTAGAAAAAAAAACATCTTAGGCCTTCTTTGTTCTCCCAGGGCCTGGGAAATAGCCTTGAACAAAACAGGGGCGGAACCCTTCCTCCCAGAGCCATCTTGTTCATGCCTTACCAGTCTCCCCTCAGTTTACCTGAGTTGTGACTAGTGAACGCCATCCAAGAGACTGGGGGTTGGCAATTCCCTTACACCTTAATAGTATTTTTTTTCCAATTTCCATGTAAAGATAATTTTTCACATTCATTTTTGTAAAATTTTGAGTTCCAAATTTTTCTTTCTCTTCTTTCCTTCCCCCATCCACAAGACAGCAAGCAATGTGATATAGGTTAAACATGAACAATCATGTTAAACATGTTTCCACATTAGTCATGTTGTGAAAGAAGAATCAGAACAAAAGAGAAAAACCAAGAGAAAGAAAAAAAACGTCCAAAAGGGAAAATAGTATGCTTCAATCTGCATTCAGATTCCATGGTTCTTTCTTTGGACATGGTTAGCATTTTCCATCACAAGTCTTTTGGAATTGTCTTGGATCGTTATTTTGCTGAGAAGAGCTAAGTTTATCATAGTTAATCATTGCCCAATGTTATTACTGTGTACAATGTTCTGCTCACTTCATTCAGCATCAGTTCATGTATGTCTTTCCAGGTTTTTCTGAAGTCTTCCTGTTCTTCATTTCTTATAGCACACTAGCATTCCATTACATTTTTATACCACAACTTATTCAGCCATTCCCCAAATGATGAGCATTTCCTCAATGTCCAATTCTTTGCCTCTACAAAAAGAGCTGCTATAAATATTTTTGCACATGTGGGTCCTTTTCTCTTTTTTTGTGATCTCTTTGGTGTATAAACCTAGTGGTAATATTACTGGATCAAAGGATATGAGCAGTTTTATAGCCCTTTGGTTATGTTCCAAATTGTTCTCCAGAGTGGTTGGATAAGTTCACAACTCCACCAACAATGAATTAGTGTCCCAATTTTCCCATATCTTCTCCAACATTCATCATTTTTATTTTCTGTCATATTTACCAATCTGATAGGCAGGAGTTGTTTTAATTTATATTTCTCTAAACAATAGTGATTTAGAGCATTTTTTTCCACATAATTATAGATAGCTTAAATTTCTTCCTCTGAAAACTGCGTGTTCATATCCTTTGATCATTTATCAATTGCAGAATGACTTGTATTCTTAAAATTTGACTCAGTCCTTTATATATTTTAGAAATGAAGCTTTTAATAGAAACACTGATTGTAAAAATTGTTTCCTATTGTTCTGTTTTCTTTATAATCTTAGATTCATTGGTTTTGTTTTTGCAAACTCTTTTTAATTTAATGTGATCAAAAGTATCCATTTTGCATTTCATAGTGTTCTCTGTCTCTTGTTTGGTCATAAGTTCTTCCCTTCTCCATAGATCTAACAGGTAAACTATTTCTTGCTTTCCTAATTTGCTTATGATATTAATCCTTATGTTTAAATCATCTACCCCATTTCAACATTACCTCGGTATAGGGTGCAAAATGTTGGTCTATGCCTAATTTTTGCCATACTATTTTCCAGTTTTCCCAGCAGTTTTTGTCTAATAGTGAGTTCTTATCCCAGAAGCTGGAGTCTTTGGGTTTATCAAACAGTAGATTACCATAATCATTGACTACTGACTATTCTGTTTCTTAGCCAGTACCAAATAGTTTTAGATCTGGTCCAGCTAGGCCACCTTCTTTTGCATTTTTTTCATTAATTCTCTTCATAGTCTGTACCTTTTGTTCTTCCAGATGAATTTTGTTATTCTTTTTTTTCCTAGCTCCATAAAATAATTTTTGGTGGTTTGATCAGTATGACATTTAATAAATAAATTAATTTAGGTAGAATTGTCATTTTTATTATACTGGCTCAGCCTACTCATGAGCAATTGGTATTTTTCCTATAGTTTACATCTGGCATTATTTATGTGAAAAGTGTTTTGAAATTCTTTAATCTTCACATAGCTCCTGGATTTGTCTCAACAAGTAGACTCACAGATATTTTATATTGTCCACAGTTACTTTAAATGGAATTTTTTCTATCTCTTGCTGTTGGGCTTTGTTAGTAATTTACAGTAATGCTGATGATGTATGTGTTTTTATTTTATATCTCACAACTTTGCAGAAGTTGTTAATTGTTTCAAGTAGTTTTTTAGTTGATTCTATAAGATACTATCATATAATCTGCAAAGAGTGATAGTTTTGTTTCCTCATTGCCTAGTCTAATTCCTTTAATTTATTTTTCTTCTTCTATTGCTACAGCTAACATTTCTAGAACAATATTGAATAATAGTAGTGATAATGGGCATCTTTGTTTCATTTCTGATCCTATTGGAAACCCTTCTAGCTTATCTCTATTACATATAATTTTTGCTGATGGTTTTAGATAGATACTGTTTATCATTTTAAGGAAACCTCCATTTATTCCTATGTTCTTTAGTATTTTTAATAGGAATCAGTACTGTACTTTGTTATAAGCTTATTCTACATTTATTGAGATAATTATATACTTTCTGTTAGTTTTGTTCACTAACAAAATGGTCAATTATTCTGATAGTTTTCCTAATACTGAACCAGTCCTGCATTCCTGGTATAAATCCCACCTGATCATAATGTATTAGCCTGAAGACACATTGTTGTGACATCTTGGTTAATACTTTATTTAAAAGTTTTGCATCAATATCATTAGGGAAATTGGTCCATAATTTCCTTTCTCTGTTCTGACTCCTTCTGGTTTAGGTATCAGCACCATATTTGTGTCATAAAAGGAACTTGGTAGGATGCCTTCTTTGCCTGTTTTTCTAAATAGTTTATATAGTATTGGAATTAATTGTTCTTCGGTAGAATTCACTTGTGCATCCATCTGACCCTAAGATTTTTTTCTTAGGGTGCACTGATGGCTTGTTCAATTTCTTTGTCTAAAATAGGGTTATTTAAATTTGTATTTTCTCTTCTGTTAATTCGGGTTATTTATATTGTTGTCCGTATTCATCCATTTCATTTCGATTAGGTGTGATTTTTATCACATTACTCATGTGCTCAAAAATCAAAATGGTTCTCAGTTTCCTAACATACCAAATCTATGCTTTATTGACGAGCTTTTGATGTCCTCTATAAATTATCCCCATCCTACCAATCTACCCAACTCGGGTTAAGTTAGGTCAAGCTATTATACCTCCATGTTTTTATTAATGTTGTTCCAGTCTCTTCTCTCTTCCAGGCTTGATTCAAATCTCCACTCTTCTCTGTGAAATTTTACCTAATTACTCCATTCATTATTGATTTTCCCTCATCTGAATTCTTTTGGCACTCACAGTCTATACCACATAATTTAGCAGTTAATTATCTACTATTTCTTACTGGTAATTATTCTTATCAGCAGATGCAATGGGAGTTAAAAATCTTCCCTGCCCATTGATAGGTCTCAGGTGGGGCTATTGAGGGAGGCTTGATTCCTGTGAAGTTCCACACCTTTTGCTGATTGCTAATGAGGCAGAGGGTTAAGAGGGTTTGTGCCTTCTGACTCTGAAAAGAGTATTTATACTCTGAAGGGAGGTTTTGCTTCGGGTCTTAGTTTTGGAAGGAGGTTTGTGTGCCAGATGAGACTCTGGGAAGCCACTAAGCAGCCCCCCTGGCTTTGAAAACCTAGATGTTGGTGCTTCCTTCTCTGGTAACTATATTTGTGTTTAATGGTTAGACAATTGGAAGCCTGTCTGTTGGTTTTTATTTCTCTGTATTTTCTCTGTTTGTTGAATAGATAGGAGGTTTGGTAGCTTTGGAAGTCTAAAAAATAAAAAGACATGTCTGGAAACATTTGGTTGAACTAATTAAAGTGATTGATGCAGATCTAAGAACCTGTGATAGCAGCCCCCTCCCCCCCCCCCCCTCCCCCCCCCCGGCTCAGTGTATGTTGGGGTTGTTTACTGATACAGCAGATTATAAACTCCCTGAGGGGATGTATCTTTTACATTTATATCACCATAGTGATTAACTTAGCCATTGAATAAAAGTTCAATATACTTGTTTAATTGTCTGAAAGCCTGAGATTATTCTTTTGTTGACTCCTATTTTACTGTAATCCTTACTTGAACAAATTGGAAATCTTTTTAATGGGTCAACCTGATCTAGAGATGCCTCAAATGAGGTCCAGATGATGATCAGTGTCTAAAGGAAAGGATGCTTTTTGCATTTATCCTCACATTTAATAATAGAAAGATTCATGAAATTTAAATTTTTTGAAAAAATTATTTTCTTTAGCTAATTTAACTAAAATCTGAAAATGGACAAAGTCAACAAATAAAAACTCATATTTAATTCTTTCAAGATCTATCTCTCATTGTTTACAACTCAAACATCTAAGAAATTTTCAGATTAGGATTATCATTTGATTATTGAACTGACCACTATAATATGTATACAATTCTTAGGAGAAATAGAACTGTTCATAAGTAATTCTCAATGCACCAAGAGTTCTAAAATAAAATTCATTTTGCTTCACAGCTTGAATTAGAAAAGCATAAAACTTGAATCAAGATTGTATATGTACAACATGAGGAAATGGGACAGAGAACCACAAAGTTTGGTCAATTTGATTTCAAATTATTTGAGAATAAGACTGATGCTGGATTCTTAGAACATAGCTCCATTATCCAGACAAGCTATAGTGAATGAGATCAGTTAAATTTTATAGGATGGCCCAATTCAGGCAAGCAAATTAAAACTAGAACCATATTAGTACTTTCTTT
Source organism: Potorous gilbertii (assembly GCA_028658325.1). Taxonomy (NCBI): domain Eukaryota; kingdom Metazoa; phylum Chordata; class Mammalia; order Diprotodontia; family Potoroidae; genus Potorous; species Potorous gilbertii. Next base: position 216,337,413 of record CM053771.1, on the reverse strand, counting down.
TTTTCTGTGGTGCCTGTCTTTTGTAACAATCACAATGCTGCACAATCAAAGCGTTTAAAAATTTTTGGAAGATAAATTGTATTTCTTATTTTCTTTTTGCTCTTTGCGTGAGTTCATATCTGGTTTTACTGATCAAAGAATAAGCCTTATTACTGTCTCAATGTCTTGGTCTCTAAATTCTTTTAGCACTTACCATCTTTGCCATTCAATTTAACTCCTAACAATCAACTTCTTATATTAGTCTCTTATTTTATTACATATTATTCCCTTGAGGTCAGGGTATGCATTTCACATTTCCATATCCCTATGGTGAAGAGCAGTGTATAATTTTCTACTGTATAACTGTAGTCTTTGTTTTAATGACAATATGGAAGACAATAAGGGAAGTTTATTGTAGACAGTCAATAGGACTTCAACATATCACAACCTGAAAAATATCAGACTTTTGAATAAGAGCACCATGCTTTGGACAACCCAAACATAAAGTATCTTCTCCACCTCAAAGTTTATTTTGCATAAAAATATCTTATCCCACAACAACACTATTATGTTTGGCCCTGAATTTCCTTCCAATCTATGACCTTTCCAGGCACATGGCAACCCTGTCCTCTGAAGCAGGGAGCCAAAACTTTGTTTCAACCATTTAATTCTTACCTCCTCATTTATAGTGAAAATTAAGATGGTAGTTCTAAAAAGAAGAAATGCCAACTTTCCACAACCGTATGTAAAAATAATCTAAATCCCTAATAATAAGAGAGGCATAAATTATAACAATTTCCTTTCACACCCATCAGATTGGCAAGGATAATAAAAGATGAAAATGGTAAATATCGAGAATCTGTAGAAAGAAAACACCAGTGCACTATTGGTGGAGTTTCAAATTAGCTCAACCATTCTAAAAAATGTTTAGCATTAAACTAGAAAAGTTACTGAACTGTGAATGCCCTTTTGACTTAGTGATAAAAATCTCTAGATATATCCCTCTCCCCCCCTCTCCCCTCTATCTTTTTGTGGTAGCAAAAAAACTACAAGTAAAATGAGGGACCATTGAGTGGAGAATGGCTGAACAAATTGTAGTGTTTTTCTCTCTGTTTCTGTAACTCTGCCTAGCTCTTCATCTGACTGTCTCTACCTATGTCTCTGCCTCTGTGTCTCTCATTCATTCTCTTCTCTCCCCATTATATACTTACACACACACACACACACACACACACACACACACATATGCATTTGTTTACACAGACATGCATGCAAGGAGACACATCAATGAAGTAGAATGGCATGGTAAGAAAAAGATTGATGAATTCAGAAAAATTTGGAAAGATTTGTATGAACTGACACAAAGCAAAGTAAGCCAAGTCAGGAAAGAACAACTTACATAGTCACAAGGATATAGTCAAGGAAGACAATTTGAGAAGATTATCAGAATCCTGATCAATGCATTAATTTCAGAGAATTGATAGTGAATGATGCATTTTTCCTTGTGGCACAGAGGCATCAATTGTTGACTGCTTTATGAGGTTTTAGTTTGTCAGACAGCCTTGTAGAGTTGTTTGTTTGTTTTTTCTGAACTACATTTTTATTCCAATGGAAGGTTCTTCTGGTGGTGATGTTGTGGGGAGAATCATTGGGAAGTCATAGTGATGTAAAAAGAGCATTAATAAAACATTTATATTAAAAAACTCATGGTCAATTGTCTTGAGTTCTTACATCATTCCAACTCCATATTTCTAAATACTTATAGATAGTCATCAAATGTCTTCACTCCTTTCTCTGAGGAAGAGGTGGTTCTTCTTGCTGAGGGTACCTCTCTATCTATACCACTGATCCTATGTCCTCCTTTGTTGTTAATCATTTCCTTTCTTATCTTCAATCTCTCCCTGTAGGTTCTTTTCCTTCTCCCTACTGATGTTCAAAAACTTTACCCTTACATCCTTTCAAGTTACCTTGTATCTCTCCTCCTTTCATTGCTAATTGCTTAAAAGGATAATTTATACAGCAGTTTCTCTTTAGGCTGGATATTGACCAGGGCCTGTCTTGAGTCTCCTTGTCTCTTTCTATGCTGTACTCTTTTCCTCTCAATGATCTCAGCTACTTCTATGAGGTCAAGTATCATCTCTCTCTCTTTCTCTCTCCGTGTATGTGTGTGTGTACACATATACATGCATATGTGATCAGAGTATAGGTATTAAATAAGTGAATTTTTTTAAATAAAAAAGGGTAATGACTATGTAGGAATCATGGGGATTTGGTAAGATGCTCCTCATCTGGAAGGGAATTAACTTATTCAAAAGAAACAGATGCAATAGAAGGGCAGCATAGCAAGAAGATGAATGTTGATTGATTATAGAGAAAAAGCAGAACTGATAGACTCTTATTTTGCTTCCATCTTTATTCTGTGGAGAATGATTTTTTTGAACTGAAAAGGAAAGGTGAAATATGGTTAAGAAGTGGAAGCAAAATGGATTTGTTAGGAGACAATATCATGAAGGATATCCAGTGGAGTACAATTGGAAATAGAAAACATCCAGCAACTCTAAATACAAGTATCCTAGATGAATTGTATGCCACAAATACCAAAGGTTCTTGAAGATAAGATATTGAATTTTTGTGAGTTATCTTTAAAGAATCGTAAAGAATGGGAGACATCTGACAAGATAAGAGATGAGCATGTTTTATTCCAGTTATCAAAAAGAAAGAAGATAGCTATAACTGGTGTTTTCTGCTCCTCCCACTATGTTAAAAACTTTAAAATAATGTATCCTACATAGAAATCTAGGCATAATGTTGACTGTAAGTCAATTTTCATCCTTGACTGCTGAGCTAGTGATCAATCAACTAATGGAGCTCTAAACTTTAAGCTCATTCCAGACTCAATAATACATGTAAGAAGCTTAACATCCAGAAAACAAAGAAAATGTGATGCCCCAGGTAAGAAAAAGTTTAAATAGGTCATTTTTCAAAAAAAAAAAAAAAAAAGAGAGAGAGAGAGAGGGCTAAGATATATTCATGTCAAGCTATCTTTGGATTTTTACTTCCACCACTAATACCATAAATATTTTGCTATTCTATAACAAATCAAGAGCATTTATCAATAAATTTTACAAATATTTTTTAAAGTACTATAAAGAAAATAATGTAAAGAAATTAACAATAAAAACAAAGCAATAGGGTTTGATAAACTACCAAAAATAAATTACTTAGGAATTAATTCCATATTTGATAAGAACTAGTTGGGAAACTTGAAAGTAATCT